>JAAGEH010000038.1:7012050-7067550 GCA_011751065.1 Lasiurus cinereus
GGGGGGAGGGGCCTGTGGGAGATCAACGGAAGGACTTGTATGCATGTGTGTGTAGGCCTAGCCAGTGGATGCAGGGCAGTGGGGGAAGGCGGAGTGGGGGTAGGGGATGGATGAGGGCATGTGCTGGGGGATGGGGAGGGCAATAGGGGGGAAAAAATAAACAATGTCGGGAGGGAACTATAAGGACTTGTCTAGAGATACAGGAATCCCGCTGTGAGGCAGAGTGAGCAGCAAACACTGGACCGGTGGTGACCGGATATCCAAACCCTTCCCTGCGACTGAAGAGTCCTTTAGAGCAGCGGTTCTCAACCTGTGGGTTGCGACCCCTTTGGGGTCAAACGACCCTTTCACAGGGGTCGCCTAAGACCATCAGAAAAATGCAGATATTTACATCACGATGCATCACAGGAGCAAAATGCCATGGTTGGGGGTCACCACCACATGAGGAACCGTATGCCAGGGTCGCGGCCTTAGGAAGGCTGAGAACCACTGCTTTAGAGTAAAACGACTGACAAGCATGAAGGGGCTCTGCTTTGGTTCCCTGATTCCCACCTTCCGGGGCGCCTCTCTCCACAGCCTTCCAGCCATCCCTCTGCACCCCGAGCCTCCGGCCAGGCTGGCTGTTGCTGGCAGCATCCGCCCCCTTCACAGCGGGGAGAGGGCCTCTGCTCAGGCCTCTGCCCGCCAGGCCCGGGGCTGCTGCAGTTCTGGAGGCTCCCTGCTCCCGGTCTGGGAACATTCCTCCGCCGTGAGGTCACTGTGGCCACTGCGTCAGGCCAGCCCGTCTCCCGGCTGGCCACCTGCGCGCTCACTGCCTCCAGGGCAGCTCCCTGGGGTCCCGCCTCACAACTGTCTTGGCTCTTCTGTCCTCCCCTGCCCCAGCCAGCATGTGGCACCGGGAGGCCGCTCTGGACAGATGAGCTCCCCGCCTCCCCGACTCTCCCAGCTGTTCGCTAGGCTGTTGACAGGAGACAAGTGAAATCCACACCACGTTGTGCAACGCGTCCCCGATGCCTTCATTCCTGTGGGTGAGCGTCAGCAGGAACGTCCCCCCATACCCTCCTCTGACCTCGGAGGCCTTAGGATGGGTGCCACCGCGGGGTGGAGGGCACAGCTGGCGACAGCGGAGGGCCTGCCGATTCCTGGCTAAACTGCCCTGAGCCTGCTCGGCTAACACGCTCATTGTGGGCACGAAGCAAGCATCCCGAAACGCTGACCATCCCAGAGCACAGGCCGGCGTCAGGGCCTTGCCATCCCGAGACAGGCCGCGGGGCGGAGCCGGTGCCATTAGCAGCCAGAGCGGCGATGCTCTGGCACGTGCGCCACGGGCTTGGGTGGTTTTAGCTGTTTGCCAAAAGCAGGGAGACGGAGGCATGCTATGCTGACAGGTTTCCAAACCTGGGGTCCCTCCAAGGCAGTGATTCTCAACCTTCCTAAGGCCGCGACCCTTTAATACAGCTCCTCATGTGGTGGTGACCCCCACCCATACTTCATCACTGTAATTTTGCTATTGTTATGAATTATGATGTAAATACCTGTGTTTTCCGATGGTCTTAGGCGACCCCTGTGAAAGTGTCGTTTGACTCCCAAAGGGGCCGTGACCCACAGGTTGAAAATCATTGTTCCAAGGTGAGCACACTGTTTGGTGGAACTCGGACATCAGGCATGTTAATGTCTGACCACAGAGCACAGGACTGAGGCAGCTGGGATGCTCAGCCCCACCCAGTTCACCAAATTAATCTCTTTTTTTAAAAAAAATATATTTTATTGATTTTTCACAGAGAGGAAGGGAGAGGGATAGAGTTAAAAACATCGATGAGAGAAACATCGATTAGCCACCTCCAGCACGCCCCCTACTGGGGATGTGCCCGCAACCAAGGTACATGCCCTTGCCCTTGCCTGGGACCCTTCAGTCCGCAGGCTGACACTCTATCCACTGAGCCAAACCGGTTTCGGAAAATGAATCTCTGTGGTAAAGGGTAGCTCCTTGCAGCCTGGCACTCGAATAGAGGATGGCAGTGCCCGGCGACTCCAGAGAAACGGGTTTGAAAAGAAATAGGACAGTCTATTGATGGACCCATTTCTGACAAGGCAGGGGGAGAGAATCCTGGCGAGCATTACCACTCGTGCCCCCACACACTACATGCGGGTTAAGCCCTCCTTCGCTCAGCACACGCATGGAGCGCCATTTGTGGGGGCCGTGGGCGCTGAGCTCCCCCAGTGGAGGGCTTCCAGGGAGAAAGGCATCCACGGGAAGAGTCGTGATGCGGCGAAGTGCAGGCGGTGTGCGCTCACAGAGCATGACTGTCTGTTCGAGGACTCGTGGAGAGAGGCAGAAACAGGAGGAAAAGACAGGACCTTGAAGGCATCAAAGAAAGGGCTTGAATGTTCTGGAAACAATGACAAAGGGGTGAATTCAAGCTTCACGTGGACACATCTGGTTAGTTCTAAGGGAGACAGAAGAGTCAGAAAACCTCTGCCTCTATGCAGCACGCATTTTGTTTGTTTGTTTTAAATATATTTTATTGATTTTTTACAGAGAGGAAGGGAGAGAGATAGAAAGTCAGAAACATCCATGAGAGAGAGACATCGCTCAGCCGCCTCCTGCACCCCCCACAGTGGAGATGTGTCCGCAAGCAAGGTACATGCCCCCAACCGGAATCGAACCCGGGACCTTTCAGTCCGCAGGCCAACGCTCTATCCACTGAGCCAAACCGGTCTCGGCAAGCACGCATTTTGAATGCCTCCCCGTACCAAGAACTCCAGACACAGACCCGGTCAGCAAAGTTCCGTCCTGGCACACAGGAGTGACCACATTCCAGGGAGACAGTGACAGTGATGCTCGGAACTCCAGAGAAGGGGAGAAGCGGAGGGGGAGGCAGAGTTTAAAGAAGAGACATAAAAGCCAGTGAGTTCGACTGGGAAGCCGCTGAGTTCGAGGTGCCCAGGGGCCCGGTGGAGATTTCCAGCAAACTGCTGGCTCATGCGTTTGCAGATCAAGAGCGCGGACATCACAGGCCGGGGAAGGTGGTCGAAGTCTGATGGGAACGAGACTGCCGACGGGGCGGAAAGCGGGAATTAGAAGGAAGCGCAGGGAACAGTCGCAGTTGATTGACATAAGGGATGCGCATCCAGCAGAAGAGGGGTGACGGGGAGGGCGGGGGAGGTAGATAGAATCTGCACCCAGTGAGGCCTGGAGGTGAAGGGGCGAGCTCTGTTTCCTGTAATTCCTGTCTTCGTTGAATTCTTCCTGGAATAATAAGCTCTACGTGGGCAATGACCACGGCCATCCTGCTCGCCCTGTCTGCCCAACAGCCAGCACGGCACTGGGCACCCGGTGGTACTTTATGTTTCTGGGTGACTCCATAGAGGAGGTACCAGCAGAATGACATGCAACAGACAAGTGAAATGAGACAAGGACTGGGTTTGCCCATCTGGAGATTTCTGGTAGTGTGCAGAACGAACAATGAAAGCGGCTGATTGAAAGAAACATAATAGCCGAAACCGGTGTGGCTCAGTGGATAGAGCGCCGGCCTGCGGACTGAAGGGTCCCAGGTTCGATTCTGGTCAAGGGCATGTATCTTGGTTGCGGGCACATCTCCAGTGGGGGGCGTGCAGGAGGCAGTTGATTGATGTCTCTCTCTCATCCATGTTTCTAACTCTCTATCCTTTTCCCTTCCTCTCTGTAAAAAAATCAATAAACTATATATATTTTTTTTTAAAAAAGGAAAGAAACATAATATCCAGGCTCTAACATTGGAAATATAAAAAAACTCTCATGAAGAGCAAAGCAAGAGTTTCTAGACAGTAATCCATCTTTTGGAACAATTTCTTTAACTAAAATGGAGTCGCAATATATTAATTACTTGTTGATTGCCATACAGATGTGAAAATACAGGCTAAAACAGTTATGATAAAAGCATCAAAACCGAAACAAAAGAAGAAAACACTGGGGCATTCACCACCAACATACCAACACCGGATCATTTTACAATCCGGAGGCAAATGAGTTTCAATTGTTGCTTAACCAGCCGCCCAGCCTGGCGCACACAGTGTGTCTTCAGGGACCAAGGGGCCGCCCAGTTACCTACGGCGTCCGCAGCTCACATCTGGCTCTTATCCACAGAAACAAAAACTAATGAGCAGAGGCTGGGCTGATTATTAAAAAAATGAATCAAGTGAGTCTTGGACTTTAGTGTGGACTTAAGAAAAATGGTTTCTAAACAAGCACTTAGAAGCCCTGGGAAAGCCATAAAATGAAAGACAATTTGCGCAGACTAATGGAGCAGCGAGAGGAGGAGGGAGTGGGAAAGGTGGACTGTGTGATGGAGGCAAAGGCGGGTTTGGAGATTTTGTGGTAAAACAGTCTCTCCTCCTGATAAATCAGTGGCTAATGACAGCTAGAATTTTCTGTTAGAGCCATAACTTCCCGTTTGTGTGACTGAACATTAAAAGAGAAAAATATACAACATAAAACAAAGCCATATACTGAAGTGTTGCATTTTGGGAAGGAGCCTATTTTACAGGGCTAAATATCTCTCAATTAAAAAGCACAACAAAACAAAAACACTATTTATGGGTAATTTAGCCCAGACATTTAGTGCTAAGTGCTAATTCAGCTCATGAAACATCTTGACGGTGTTTCTTTTTCTTTTCTTTTCCTTCTTGTGGAAGAGGTAGTTTTATTTTCCTAGTTAAACAGAACAATTAGAAGAGGACAAACTCAGATTAATAAGGTTTACCTCAGCATAATTACTCAGGCTTTTATCAATGCATACAGATGTGGCTCACGGTTCGTCCGTATCCTTCGATCATGTATGTACGCATCTATTTTTATTAGATTGAAATAACACGAAGGTCAAAGTTCTGTCTCATTCACTTTTGCCTGAGCCCTATATTTTATGTTTAGTGCCCAATAAATATTGATTTCATAAACGGAATACAATTTTAAAAATGTTGACCTTTCAGGTGCTTGAACTCCTAGACAATTTAGTCTCATGAAATCCACAGTAGGACGCTAAATCATGCTTATTATTATCTCATAAATAACCTCATGGTTTTCCCCACAATTTAACAATTAACAGTGTAGGATAATCATATTTACTCCCAACTGAAGGAGCATAAAAGCCTTATGTTCTTGGTTATTGAAATGAGACCAGGAGGCAAAGCTTAAAGAAGATGTTCTTGGAGACCCTCTGTGTCTAGCCCAGAATTTCTACCAGCAGAGACGCGGCTGGGAGCACGAAGATTCCACAGGGGCAATGAGAGGACACACGGTCCCTAAAAATGGACTGTAAACTCTTTACTTCCACTATGGCCTGGGATTCGTTATTAGAGAATCAATTTCCTCACAAATTATCCAATAGTGCCAGAGGAAAAGGAAAAGTTAGGCAAATAAAGGGAAGACTTCCTGTTTGATGTAATAGGAAAAGAAGATCTGGGAAATACCTGCTGTAATCAACATGCAACTTCACACATGATTCTATTCGAATTGTTCATGGAAAGAGCTGAGAGGTATGTGATAGGTCAGTTACTCATTTCCCCCTCTCTTCCCCACAGTGGGAAAGAACAGGCATTATTACCAGAAATATCTGGAATTAGAAAACTGAGCCAAAACCAGTTTGGCTCAGTGGATAGAGCATCTGCCTGTGGACCGAAAGGTCCCAGGTTCGATTCTGGTCAAGGGCCTGTACCTTGGTTGTGGGCACATCCCCAGTGGGGGGTGTGCGGGAGGCGCCTGATCGATGTCTCTCTCTCATCGATGTTTCTAAATCTCTATCCCTCTCCCTGCCTCTGTGTAAAAAAACAATAAAATATATTTTAAAAATATATACTGATTTATTTTAAAAAATAAAATCGTATATGTTTGTGGTACGATATAGTGATCATATACACACACATATAAATGATTAATACAGTCAAACTAATTACCATCGCCATACACAGTTATCAAGATGAGAGCACCTGAAATCTACGCTCTTAACCAATTCCCAATGTTCAATGCAGAGCTATGAACACAGGCATCATGCCACACATTACCTCTTTAGACTTACTCATCCTACACCATGCCAGCTTTGTACCTGTGGCCATCATCTCCCTGTCTTCTCCACTTCCCACTCCTGGTAACCACCATTCTACTCCCTGCTTCTATGACCTGACTATTTTAGATCCCAAATAAAAACACGTAGAATGTGTACCTCCAGTAGATGCTCACTGAGTATTGGTTGAATGAATGGATGACTTACAAGAATTTGATTCCTAAGCCACTGTGCTGTTCAACTGGACCGCCACTGTTTAGCCTCACTCATGGGAGGCAAGAGCCAAAAGAACTTAGGGACACCATGTAGCCCCGGCTCCCTCGCAGAACCAAGTGTCGGATGGCCACAATCTGCGGTTGGCAGGTCATGGCCCACAACCGCAGGCAAGGAGAGCTAGAGGTGAAGTGATCAAAATGTGTGGTCACTGCATTTCAGTGACATGAATATGTTTCTTATTTTCCACAGTCACGTTGAAGAGGGACTTCTTTTTGCTTACAACGATCTTGGGTTAGCCTCAAGACTGTGAGTCACCGAACCTGTCTCTGGAGAGTTCCCAGAGAACGCAATTAGTCCCTTACTGTATGCTCATGTGAAACAGTACATACTAAGGGTTCATGGTGTCAGCTTGGCATACTATTTATTCTCCTGTTACCTCGCACTTTGAGATTGAAACATGATGTTTAAAAAATTTTTTTGATATATTTTTATTGATTATAAAGAGGAAGGGAGAGAGGAGAGATAGAAACATAAATGATGAGAGAGAATCTTCGATCAGCTGCCTCCTTTGCACCCCCCACTGGGGATCGAACCTGCAACCCGGGCATGCGCCCCCAACCAGAACCAAACCTGGGACCCCTCAGTCCACAGTCTGACGCTCTAACCACTAAGCTAAACCAGGCAGGGCTAAAACAAATTTTTAATTGATTTTTTTAGAGCGGGAGAGAGAGAGAGAAACACCGATGTGAGAGCAGAACAGGGATTGGCAGAACAGCCCCCTGCAAGGGATCGAGCCTACAGCCCAGGCAGGTGCTCTGACCTGGAACAGAACCAGAAACCTTTAATGCACCACACAACCAACTGAGCCACCCAAGCCAGAGCAGACATATGATTTTTTTTAAATTATGAAGGCAGGTATTTATCGATAAGATAAAAATGTACGTCATCTATTTACAGTTCTGCCACTCTCTCATTTTCTAGCCTTTCTGACATAGATGTAGGAAGTGGCAGTTTGGGATTGAAACATGGCGTTTAAAATTTTTTTTAAATATAATTATAATCTATAATCCTCTCCCCCATGCTGCCACTTTCTCTCGGCACACACGTCAACTTATGGCGACACATTTTCGTTTTGTTAATCCTGCCTGATGAGGAGACAAAAAGTAAAAGAAAAAAAATCTCTACTCTGCAGTCATCCTCCACTTAAAGATAATCTACTGCTGTTAGCCTAAAATATAACTCATGTAAGTTCAGAATATTCTAACACACACACACACACACACACACACACACCAATGAGTGTTTTGGATCTGTGGTGGTGTAATTCAATCAGCAGCTTCACTTTCCAGTGTTCAAAATAAAATTTAAGTACGTAAGCAGAGCCATTTGATGGCTCTCCTATAGCCGGTATTTTTCTGAAACGCTGCTTCTCACAATGTCGGAAGCGTTCAGCCCCGGTCTCAGCTGTGGGCCTTTATTCTATTCAATTTGCAGCGGGAACAGCGTGGGCCTGCAGGAAGGCTGCTGAAGGACTGTGGGTTTCGCATGACCATGGGGACGGCCGAGGGACGCATTTTTCAGTGCCTGATGGTTGGTTTGTTGGTCTGCTCAGTGGCTCCCTCCTATTCACACTGCAGTTACGCAGGCAGGCAGTTCAGAAATGTGCTCTATGGATGTTCTTCTAACCCGGTCATGCGAGCTGCCATGAATATGTGCGCCAGGATTCCCCATTTGAAAAGTTTGTCCCCCACATTGTTACGGAACTGACAGAGCACATTCATTCTGGGAGGTAGATCCTGGCATCCTGCTCCTACTGGATGGAGAAACTGAGGCTGGGTAACTGGCCTCAGGCGGTGCATCTGGTAGATGGAAGAGCTGGGTCGCATACCAGGTCTCATGACTAATTCCTGTGTGTTTTCTGACCGAGCTGGACAGGAAGGCAGGCGCTGTGAGGGTGAGCGCTGACCAGTGGTGCTCCACCTTCCGAATGCCTTGGCCCTTTAAGACAGCTCCTCATGGGGTGGTGACCCCAACCATAAAATTATTTCCCTTGCTACTTCATCACTCTAATTTTGCTACTGTTATGAATCGTAATGTCAATATCTGTGTTTTCTGATGGTCTTTGATGAGCCTGCTAGCAGTTCTATAATGTAAATATCTGTGTTTTCTGATGGTCTTAGGCGACCCTGCTAGCACTTCTCAACCTGTGGGTCACTGCTGTAGAGCCTAAGACCATCAGAAAACACAGATGTTCACATTATGATTCATAACAGTAGCAAATTACAGTGATGAAGCAGCAATGAAAATAATTTTATGGTTGGGGGTCACCACAACATGAGGAGCTGTCTTAAAGGGACGCAGCATTAGAAAGATGGAGATCCACTGGTAGAGACTCTGGCCGTACCAGAGTGGCTGCCTCCCTTCCTCCTGTCTTACTCTCTTGGCTCAAACCCTTCCCGAGACCTGCGGGGTAAGGCTCTGCCTTAACTCCAAGGGCATGTTAAAGAACACTGTACAGCCCTAGCCGGTTTGGCTCAGTGGATAGAGCATCGGCCTGTGGACTGAAGGGTCCCAGGTTCAACTCCGGGCAAGGGCACATGCTTGGATTGCCCTTGATCCCCAGTTGGGGGGAGGAGGAGGTATGCAGGAGGCAGCTGATCAATGATTGATCTCTCATCACTGATGTTTCTCTCTCCCTCTCCCTTCCTCTCAGAAATCAATAAAAATATATTTTTAAAAAAGAACATTGTGCACATCACGCTGATGGAAGAAAACAAAGTCTGCCTAGTCCATTAGCCAATCACTCTTAACAGCTGGGTCTTAATTTGGCTGGTAGCTCAATATCACATGTGTCTGTACATCTGGAATGCTTCCTGCAAATTAAAAACTTATTTTAAAAATTAAACTCTACATTTTGAATTGAATAAGATCCATTAGATAAATTAAAATAATTAAAGTGAACACAGACTCTCCAGACAAGTTCTGAAAAATCTCTTTGGAAATAATTTCGTGGTAAGATATATATATTTGGGGGAGGTCCGTTACCATTGCTGACCACACCAACATCAAGATATTTCCCACAATATGGCTGTTACTATGGTGATTCAAGTGTACTACATAAATTAAGGTATAACATTATTTAGAATGCTGAATTAGATCATTCATTCATTTATTTGATCGTACATGTATGTGATGTTCAGAGAATGAACCACATTTTTACCTATATAGTAAGGTTTTGTTTAACAGAATATAATTTTCTCTTCCTTCTATAAAACAAAATGTACCTGTAGCTTCCTATCACCAAGGTAATACAAATGAGATTCTCTATTGAGAGTCAAATTAAAAAAAAATAAAAAACTCATATAAGATTCTTCTTTTCAGACTGCACTTGGTTGTCAAAGAATATTATTTTGCAGGTACAAAATGTCCTAAGAATGTCTGATTAAAGTTAATTAAGGAAGTAAGAAAAATATTCTTGAAAATGTCTGCTACAATTATGTTTTCTATAAATAGATAAACCACATTTCTCGTCAATACCTATTACCGTCATTTGTCTTGTAAGGGTTTTTAAAAAACGACATTCTGTTCTTCAGACATCTATCTATTATTTAGGAGCATTTTACAATCGTTCCATCTTGACGTATTCATGCCGATGAAATTGGTTGTGGAAATTTTAAACATCAATTGCAGAAAAGGTTATTTAAATGCTTTGGGATAAGCTAATACAAAAAGAATGCTGTTTCACAGGCCTACCAAGCGCAACCAGCAGCTATCCGGTTGCAAGAGCATAACATCAGATTTTGGTAGTCTGCCTGTCATATCATTCCAGCCGCTGTGAGTGAAAAACAACAGCACTGGCTTTTTAACAGGTCCACTTTCGTCTTCTCAAAGTATACAATACAGTGGGACCTCGAGATACGAGTGCCCTAACATACGAGATTTTTGAGATGCGAGCCGTCGAGCGAGCGATTTTTGCTTTGAAATATGAGCAACATTTGAGATAGGAGTCATCGCGCGGATCGGCCAGCTGCACACGACCCACCAGTTTACCTCGACTCGAGCGTCTCATAGTTTCCCACGCCTCGAGGTTACGGAACGAATTAAACTCGTATCTCGAGGTACCACTGTATACAATACTTCTCGGTTTGTTAAAAGCAAGAATCACCTGAAAGAGAGCCTTCCTTGGGGCCTCCTTCAGTGAAACACAATGAAACAAAATGCCTAACTACCCTCCCTGCAATTAAACAAACCACATGTGAGGGAAGGCCATGCTGGCAGGGAGGTAAAGGCACTCTCTCTCATCAGTTTCATTGAGATGATCTCAGGCGGGGGGGGCGCCCCCAAAAGAACGCAGAGAGGCCCTGAGAGCTTGCGGGAGTGTGCCAGCCTGGCAGGTGCTCGTGGGAATCTTGCGAGGGGGTTCTCCTTTTTAAGAGAAAAACCTCCTCCTATAGAGAGAGAGTTTAGATTAAAAACTCAGTGCCAATAGGTCAAACTCTTGAGTATGTGAAACGAAGTTAGGAAGAGGCACTTGCCCCAGACTTGAAATACTATAAGAACAACTTCTCAGAGGAATACAATCTTTACTGCAATCGGAAGGAGGTTGAGAAACAGGAGAAGGCAGGACCGGGTGAGCCAGGCAAAGAGAACTAACTGCTCGTGGAAGTATCTGGAGCAGTGGTTCTCAACCTTCCTAATGCCGCGACCCTTTAAGACAGTTGCTCACGTTGTGGTGACCCCCAGCCATAGAATTATTTTCATTGCTACTTCATCACTGTAATCTTGCTACTGTTATGAACTGTAATGTAAATATCTGATAGGCAGGATGTATTTTCGTTGTTACAAATTGAACATCATTAAAGCATAGTGCTTAATCACAAAAACAATATGTAATTATATATTGTGAAATATTTATTTCAAATTACAAATAAATGAAATTTTTGTCTTGAATCATGGTGTAGCATGGGTAACAGTTTTCATATGACAACAGGAAACTACATTGCTACACTTTGCTACACTGAGGAGCGGTCTGTTGGTTCCTAAGACCATGGGAAATAGGTGTTTTCTGATGGTCTCAGGCAACCCCTGTGAAAGGGTGATTCGACCCCCAAAGGGGTTGCAACCCACAGGTTGAGAACCATTGATCTGGAGCTTGGAAATGCAGCCCACTTGGAAGAAGTGGAATAAGCTTACAATAGCCTCATACAGAGAAAGAGAAAAGAATGCTGTGAAATATATGTGAGCTATAGAAGGACAAGACACTCACAAGGAATAGTAAGGTCACAGATTTCCGCTCAATCACACTGATAATCAGATGAGGGACTAGAGGCCCGGGGCATGAAAATTCATGCACTCAGGGAGCTCTCTCAGCCAGCCTGTGCCCTCTGAGTCTGGGATTCCTTCTACCTGCCGGCTTTGGCCTATTCCCAGCATATACCGGGCCTAAGCTGGCAGTCAGACATCCCTCTGGCAGCCCAGGAGCCCTGGGGGGGGAGGGGTGTCTGAAGCCACAGTAGGACACCCTTACTGCTGCTGAGGAGGAGGGAGAGGCTCCCTCCACTGCCACTCGCAGTCATCAGCCCAGCTTGTGGCTGAGTGGGGCTCACCTGTGGGAGCTCATTGACCACCAGGTGGCAGCTCCTGCGTTGAGCATCTGCCCCCTGGTGGTCAGTGTGCATCAGAGTGACTGATCGTTCCTGATTGTTCTGCCTTTAGGGTCAATTTGCATATTCCCCTTTTATTGTATAGGATTATAGTACACTATGTACAAATACCAAAACAGCATTAGAACCATATGTCCTTCGAGATGCTACCCAATGTGGGAATGTCTTCTACAGAATCCCGGAGGTATTATATCTAGATATTGGTCTTGCAGTATCTATATTTAATAGAGACTTCTTTCTCCCTATGGGAAAGAGCATAAGATTAAGAATGGGAGAGTTCCAGATTTCAGCTTTCACTCTGTAAGTGCAGGGCTGGGTTAATTTTGTAGAATTGTGCAATGTCCATCATACTGGTAAAAAACCCTAGATTCACAGTGAAGTAAAATGGTGTGATTTCCAGCTCTTTCCTAACTCCAAGAGATGCTGGGAACTCAATCTGTTTATGTTTCTAAGTCTGATAGAAAATCATATGAATTTATTACTTTAGGAATAATAAAACATATTCTAAATATCAGAAATTATATTCTATGATAAGTGTTCTAAATATAGGAATTAAAAGGTACAATTCTCAAATTGGATTAAAGAAAAACAAGACCTAATTATATCTGTCCACAAGAAACTCATTTTAAATATAAACATACAGTTAGGTTAAAGTAAAACAATAAAAAATCTATTCTGTGCTCTCGTTGGCTGGCGAAGTTGGTTGGAGCATTGTTCCATGCACCGAAAGATTGCGGGTTCAATATCCCATCAGGGCATATACCTGGCAGGTTGTGGGTTCAATCCCAGTTTGGCTGTATAATGGAGGCAACTGACTGATTGTTCTTTCCCTCCCTCCTTCCCTCCCTCCCTCCCTCTCGGTTGAAAAAAAACAAGCAAACATATCTTCAGGTGAGGATCAAGAAGAAAGATATTCCATGCAAACAATAATTAAAAGAAAGATGAAATGGCTACATTAATAGTGGAAAGAGTAGATCTCAGACCAAAAATATATATATATATTATCAGAAAAAGGGAATGATATTTTATAATGATAAAGAAATCTTCTCATCAAAATGACATGACAACCCTAAATGCTTAGTAACAGAGCTTCAAAATACACAAAGCAAAACCTGATAGAGGTAAGACACAACTATAATTGAATATTTTAATACTTCTCTTCAGTAAGAAATAGGACTAAGGACAGAACAGTAAGAATGCAGAACTGAGGATGGAGAAGACTTCAATGATATTATCAATAAAAATGAACTACTTGACAATTCTAGACCTCCACACAAGAGCAGAAACACACTTTAATCAAGTGTATTTGGACCATCAATCAAGAAAGGTCATTTTTATATTCAGAGCCATAAAAAATACAAATTTTTAAAAAAATGAAAATCACACAAAATTATTCTCTGATAACAACAGAATTAAACTAGAAAGAAAGCACATGAATAAGTTGGAAAAATCCCCAAATACTTGAAACTTAAACAACATACTTGTAAAATAACTCAAAGGTCAAAAGGGAATTCACCAGGAAATTTAGAAAACGTTCTAAATTGAATGAAAATGCAAATGCAATATAACAAAACTTATGCAATGTAGCTCAATGAGTATTTGAAGGAAAATTTAAACCTTCAAATACTTTTAGGAAGAAATAAGAAAGGTTTCCAAACAATGATCCAAATACTAAAACATTAAAAAAAAAAGAACAACATTAGAAAAGAGGTATTAAATTAAGCCCAAACAGATAAATGAAAATGTTAGACAAATATCAATGACATGCGAAACTGAAAATAAATCCATAAAACCAAAAGCTGTTTCTTGGTAAAAAAAAAAATTTTTTTTGATAAATTTGCAGCAAGGCTAACCAAGAAAAAGAGATGTAACATTAGGAATGAAAGAGAAGACATCACTATAAATTCTACAGGCACTTAAAAAAATAATAGGGAACATTAAAAAGACAATAAGGGGATTACCAATAAATTTGACAACTTAGATACAACGAAAAATTCCTAAACCCACCCCCCAAAATTATCAAAATTTACCCAAGAAGAATTATGTAACCTGAACATCCCTTTATCTATGAAAGAGTTAGTAAAAAAATATCCATCCCTGCCACTCCCACCACCCCCCCACACCACACACACATACAAACAACCCAGGGGCCAATCAATTAGTTGGTAATTTCTAGCAAACATTTGAGAATTATAAAAAAAACAATTATGTCCATATTCTCCCAGAAATCTTCAGGAGGGGACATGTCCCCACCCACTTTATGAAACCAGCATTACTCTGAAGCCAAAACTGCAGACATGACAAAAAAGTAGAATTATAGGTCAGTCTACCAAATTAACAGAGACAAAAACAGAACAACACTGTTTTTAAAAATAGCAACTTGAATTCAGCCACCTATGAAAAAGATGTTATTGATTGAGGTTAATCCCCAACCGTCAATGTCAGTTTAACATTGGAAAATCAACCAACCTAATTTACCAAACCACAAACTAAAAAGTTAAACCGTGAGATTATCTACTGCAGAAAAATACTGTCAAAGGTCAGCATCCAACCTGACAAAAATTCTTAGCAAACTAAGAATAGAAGGAAATTTCTTAAATCTGATAAAGAACATTTTGAAAAAACCTAAATTTAACATCATACTTAATGACAAAAGACAGAATATTATCCTCCTAAGAGCTGAAATAAAGCAAAGATACTGGCTCTCAACATTTCTGTTCGATGGTGTATTCAAAGTCCTAGCCAATGCAATAAGGTAAGGAAAAGATGAGGAAAAAATAAGTAAACTTGTTGATCCGCAGATGACTTGACTTTCTACATAAAAAATTCTAAGGACTTTGCAAAAAACATATTAAAATCAATAAGTTGAGTTTAGCAAGATCACAAGATAAAAGGTCAATATACAAAATTAATCTTATTTTTAGAATACAATGACTATATATAATTGGAAATTGAAATGAAAAAGCACCATTTACAATAGCATTAAAAATGAAATAAGTAGAAATTTAACAAAATATTTCAATAGAAAGCATTGCTGAGAGGTTAAAGTAAGCCTAAATAAATGAAGACATAGTATCATGTTTGTAAGTCAGAAAACACAAGACTGTTAACATGTGAACTCTCCCCGCAGATAATTCAATTAAAAAAGTTGATTCTGAAATTTACATGGAAATGCAAAAGACCTATAATAGCCAAAACACATTTGAAAAAGAAGTACAAATTGTGGGATTCACACTACCTTCTTGAAGATTTACTAAAAAGCCATAATAATAAAAAATTTATGGGATTGGCATAAGGATAGATATATCTATATCTATATCTATATCTATATCTATATCTATATCTATATCTATATCTATATCTAAACATATAAAAGCCTAAGCGACCGAACGACCGTTTGACGAGTCACTATGATGCGCACTGACCTCCAGGGGTCAGACCCTCAATGCAGGAGCTGCCCCTGGTGGTCAGTGCACTCCCAAAGTGGGAGCGCTGCTCAGCTGACTGACAGGTGCCCGATACTGGGCTCACAGCTGGCGAGAACAGGTGTGGAGGTGTGGGCTTCTCCCCACTGGGCAGCGGCAGCAGGCCCACCGGGCCGGGATGAGGGGGAGATCCTTGCAGGCCCTGAAATGGGCATCCAACATCCCCCAGGGGTCCCTGATTGTGAGAGGGCATAGGTCAGGTCGAGAGACTCCATGCACCAGGTCTCTAGTCTATCAATAAAGCAGAATAGAGTGAATCAATAAACTATATATAGTCAATTGATCTGAAACAAAGCAGCCCAAGTAATTCAATGGGTCAAAGAATGTGCTGGGACAATTAGGTTACCTATATGAACAAAAAAGAACTTGGCCCTTACTTCACACAATACTAAGCAAAAACAAAACAATACCCAACCAAACAAAATCTGAATAGAGCCTGAAATGTAAGAGCTAAAGCATCATAGTTCTAGAAGGTAAAAAGTATGATTGATGAAAGAAAAAACCCCAATAAAGTGGACATCCTCAAAATTAAAAACATCTGTTCTTCAAAAGGCACTCATAAGGAAAGGAAAAGGCAAGCTACAGGCTGAGAGGAAATATTTGCCAAACACATTCTATATAATAAAAGGCTAATATGCTAATTGTCACCTCCAGAGTTCGACCAACTGTTAGTTCGACCAACCGGGAATTCGACTGCTTGCTATGACACCCACTGACCACCAGGAGGCAGCGCAGAACAAAGGAAGGCCCCCAGCAGGCAGCCGGGGGAAGAAAGGCCCCAACTGGCCCTGATCACCAGGCCTAGGGACCCTACTCATGCACAAATTTCATGCACTGGGCCTCTGGTATATAATAAAGAACTGTATCCAAAGTATATTTTTTAAAAATCTTACAATCCTCCAACTTAATAGCAAGACAAACAACCTAACTGAAATTGGTTAAAAAAAAATTGAAATCTACCAACACAGTTATACAAAAGGCCAAAAAGCAAGTCGAAAAATGGCCCACATCGCAGTCATAAGAAAATGCAAAAATCAAACCACAACAAGATACCCAATAGAATGGCTACAATGAAGTGCTGAAATGTAGAACAACTGAACTTGCATAGGTTGCCGGTGGAAATGCACAGCAGTTCAGTCCCTTTGTAAATGGTATGTAGTGTCTCATCAAGTTCAACATACGCAATCTGTGGTCCAGTACCGCCCCTAGGTGTTTATTTAATTAAGAGAAATGAAAAGGTGTCCATACAGTTCATAACAGCTTTTGTTCCTAGGAGCTACAAACGGAAAACAAAGTCCATGACCTGATGAATAAATTACAGAATGCTTATACTAAGGGATCCCATTTACTCACAATAAAAAGAAAACTTTGCTTCCTAGCTCTGGTTTAAATGGGCTACAATGAAAAACAAATCATTTTGAAAACATTGCTAATCTAATTTTTAACATGATACCAACAAGTTAGCAACATTTTCCAGTTAATGTCTTTCTCAAGGGTAGTCCGGTTAAACCAGTGCTTGGAAGGAAAAACCAAGCCGATGCACATGCTGGCATATAAATTGCAGTCATTTTTATTAACATCTGCTTCAGCCTCTCATTATTATTACTTAATAAAAAAGTAATTGCTTAATAATTCATACAGCAATGATAAACAATACAAGACTAGATGATAAAAGGTACTATCCCTTAAACAACAACACTCAAAACTAGGGTGCCCATAATGTAAGATAACCCTTTAATTAACTTGGGAAATTAAAAGCAACTTTTAAAAGGCAACCCTGGTAACAAGACATGCTCAGACAAGCACATAAGCACATAATAACAAAGAACAAGAAGCTATTTCAGGTGTGTCACCGAATAGGCATTTACATGCAGTGCAAACGAAGCCCGAACTAAAATTTGTTAATGCTATTAACTAGATAAACAATGCAGTCAAAGCAGTATAGCCTTAATTCTACATTTTATTATGTCTTTATTCAAATTGCATTACATATTGATTGTACAATCAGCATACTCGTAACTGTAAAAAGGCAACCGGCCACACTGAGAAGCCGGCCGCCCTTACTTGAGTGGCTGAGTTGCAGATCTAAATGCTGGTAATTAGAGGGCCCAGCTGCTGTGTTTCTTTGTATATCCTGGTCAACTGGCAATAATCTTCAAAATATTTTTTTTTAAGATTTCCTGGAATCCCAGCAAAAGGAATCCTTTTTCTAAAAAAATAACATTACCAGATACTTGAAATTCAGTATCCATGACATGGACTTAAAAGTATGTATGCACATAAACAAATCTATACTACGAAAAGGGTAATATGCTAATTAGACCAGATGTTTTCCAGACAAAGCCATGGTGGCAAGGCCGAGGCAAAGGCCGTTAGGGGCAATCAGGCTGGCAGGGGAGAGCAGTTAGGGGGGGTTAGTCAGGAGAGCAGGCAGGTGAGCAGTTAGGAGTCCGCGGTCCCAGATTGCAAGAGGGATCCCAGATTGGAAAGAGTACAGGTCAGGCTGAGGGACTCCCCTCCCCCTGTACACAAATTTTGTGCACGGGGCCTCTAGTATATATATATATATATATATACACAACTCCATGTGCCCTTTGGATTCCCAGATGAAACTTAAAAAGTAGGCAAATTCATGCTGACGCGGAAAAACAAAACAAAATTGAGAGTATTTTAAAAACTTATTTTTTTTTTTCTGAAGATCTGGCTCCAGTGCTTATAGAAGAGAGAGGTAACTTAAAAATGATTTAATATTTTTTTAATATTAAAGGAAAAAAAACACACCCAAATGCTAAGAATAGTCAATTGTAGCACTTACTGTGTACCGGATACTACACATACGAACTCATTTAATCCTCAGAGCAACCTGATATGACTGATGTTATTATGATCCCCGTTTTAGACATAAAGAGAGAAACACAGAATTAAATTGTCCACATTCCCACGGCTCGGAAATGGCAGAACCGGAATTCAAACTCGGGAAACCTATTTCTAGACTATACTTTCCTAACTACTAAGTGATACTGCGTAGCCAAACATCTGAACGCGATCATTTCATTAAGTAAGGCCTTTTACAGTAACGTTGGTCACTTTGGGGGCTGGCATAGCTTCTTGGTCCCATTTGCCTGAAGAATTTAGGGAACTTCATAGAATTTTTACAAACCTGGGCAGCTCAATTTATTCTGATGAATTTTAGTGACTTGCATGTATTTAGTCTCGCTGGCCACCCCCACCTCTTTGGTTTTATTAATTTCCTGCAGGAAATTGCAAGTTAATAGAAAAAGCAGCCCTGGAACTGCCTCACATCCCATAGTTATTAATTACAGCGCAAATCTGGCTCAGTCACTGTGGATACTAAAAATATAGAGTGAAACAAAGCTGACTGCCTCTTGAAATGAAATTTCAACTTCAATAGTCTGTCTAAGAAATTTATGCATTAAAACCCACATCCCCCCCTGAAAGAAATTCGCCACCAGGTATTTAGTGAACAAAGAAACGCAGTATTATCTGACCGCTGCTCCGCAAGACTTCAGAAGGGAAAGGAATCCGAGAAACACCGGAATAAATTACTCACGTTTAAATGCCTTGTGTGTGTTTTTTTTCAAAAAAGGGCAGTTAGTCACATCATTCTACTAGATTGCCATCTACAGGCGATTACCCACAATCAATAAAGCAAGAAACTGTATAAATGATCTTATTAATTTCATATAATAGTTAGTAAACTTTAAAAGACCGAACTATAAAACTTTTAAATGTCTCAAGTGGTTTAGATCACACGGGATAATTTATCGTGCGATGTGGCATAACGTGATGGGTAAGTGGATCTCATGCTGAGAAAACGCACATAATTCCGGAATGTGAACATCCATTCCGCTGCAGTTTTCTTGTATGATCTGAGGCTGTTACTGGGATGCTTTTTAGAGTCTGGGTCTGTAAAATCCCTGACAAACATGCTAGCTTTGTCTTGAAGCCACAGGCAGGCAGCGCACATACACCCCCTCCCCCGCCTCCCAACCCACCCCGCAATTGCTGGAGGAACCAGGACCCTGTCCAGTTCAATTGCTTTTTAGTTCTGTCATGTTCCTTAGAACTGACTTCCCTGAAAATCCCCTGACCCACTTCCTGCAAAGCGGAGGCAGGTGGGTGATGCTGCCTTGGAGTGAAATCCATGGAAAAAAAAGGGTGAGTAGTGAGGACCTAGAACAGCTAAAACGTGAGTTGTAGGTAGTTCCGGATGATCTAACCATTGTTTTATGTATTTATAAAATTTATAGAATCGTAAACTGAGGGAGAGAGAGGGACGCGTCGAAGCAACTCGAAGGTGTAAAGAGAGGAAAGAAGCAAGGCCCTGTTAAACAACTGTAGCACCTCGAAACCAACCCAGTTCGCTCTTAGGGAGAGTGAAGAACAAGAACAACCATAGGAGGTTGTTTTGGGGTTGGCAATCCTTAGATTTGGGAGAGGATGGCTGACAGGGCTGTAGGTTAGGCTGACTGCATCGCTGGGCTGAGGATCCTTTTCTCCCAGTTCCATGGAGATGGAGGATGTCTGGGTGTGCAGCCTGTATCCCCTTGAAAGGTACCTCCTAGATGTTCACAGATTTTCCCAGGGTGCACTGCACTGAACTCCATCTCTCCCACCAACAAGCACCTAACACACACACACACACACACAGAACTTGAACACTTTGAAAAGAGAGTTAACCTTTCCTTTACTAGAATGACCTATAAATGAACCTACAGTTACACTACCCTTCTTTAAAATAAACGGAAGCTATGTTCCCGAGGCGTTGTAGAAAATAAATCCTTTGCATAAGGGACTGTTTTCAAGTTGCATCCCCTATAATTTCAATGTGTCCCACTGGGAGACTGTGTGGGAGGGAGGAACCCTACCTCTACTGTATAATATCCCGACCCACTCAGAAAGCGGGGGGCTTTCAGGATTTCTGTGCTTTTGCTGCTTGTTTGGGGGTCCCCGGGAGACAGACGTTAGTCACGGGGACAATCAAACAACTGAGTGAAAGGCAGAGCAGCTGGGGAGGAGGAGACGAACCGATTCAGCCCGGACACCTGTCAGGCCAGTGGTTCTCAACCTTCCTAAGGCCGCGACCCTGTAAGACAGCTCCTCACATGGTGGTGACCCCCAACCATAAAATGATTTCCGTTGCTACTTCATCACTGTAATTTTGCTACTGTTATGAACTGTAATGTAAATATCTGATAGGCAGGATGTATTTTCATTGTTACAAATTGAACATAATTAAAGCATAGTGATTCATCACAAAAACAATACATAACTATATATTGTGAAATCTTTATTTCTAATTACAAATAAATGAAATGTTGTCTTGAATCGTGGTGTAGCATGGGCAACAGTCTTCATATGACAACAGTAAACTACATGGCTATATTTTGCTACACTAAGGAGCAGTGTGTTGGTTCCTAAGACCATGGGAAATAGGTGTTTTCTGATTGTCTTAGGCGACCCCTGTGGAAGGGTCGTTCAACCCCCAAAGAGGTCGCGACCCACAGGTTGAGAACCACTGTTTCAGGCGCTCTGTGTCTCGGACGAGCTGTTTAACCTCTCTGGCTTCAATTTCTGGTCCTGCCCACAGTAAGGGGGGCAGTGGTTCCTGTAAGAATTGAAAAGATAATGCTGTGACCTGTCATACGGTCACTGCAGGCTCCCACAGCGGAATAGCAGAGCGGGCAGGGGGTGGGGGTGGGGGATGGAGGCTGGACTACAGACAGACATAGCTCCCCATCCTGGAGGCTGGAAGGCCAGTGGGTCAGCCTCCGGATAGGGGTCCTCTTCCACGTTTGCAGAAGGCGGGGTTCTCCCTGCATCTTCACATGGTGGGGAGAAGTCATGGGTCTCGTGTCGCTTCTATTAGGGACACTAATCTCCCTCATTCTGCCCTTCAGACCTAATTACCTCCCAGAGGTCCTTCCTTCAAACATCATCACACTGGGGCAGCGGTTCTCAACCTGTGAGTCGCAACCCCTTTGGGGGTCGAATGACCCTTTCACAGGGGTCGCCTAAGACCATCGGAAAATGCAGATATTTACATCACAATGCATCACAGTAGCAAAATTTCATGGTTGGGGGGTCACCACCACATGAGGAACTGTATGCAAGGGTCGCGGCCTTAGGAAGGTTAAGAACCACTGCATTGGGGATTAGGGCTATGGCACAGGAACTGGGGGGGCGGGGGGACCTAGCCATTCAGACACACTCCCCCCAGCACCTGGCACGGGGTAACCATGGATTAAGTGTCAGCCACAGGAACCTGCCACGTCCACTTAAAGTGCGCATCCATTATTAATGATGGAAAATGCATTTCATAGTTCATAACGTCGCATCGTATTTATACTTCTTGTCAAGGCCACGGCCCTACGAGCCAAGAGGAGGTCTCTAACCGGAGAGGAATGCAAGGTGTCAAACTGGAATCGGCGGCTGTGTGCACACGGAAGCACACCGTCCTGCCATTCGCTCTGGCAGGGGCCCATTCAGAGGTTAGTAAGTCTATGCAGATGTTGGTAATACGGTCACTAGTTCCATAAAAGGAGAACTACATGGAGAATGGTCCATACTGAGAATCTCATGAGGATTCCATTGGTCGTCAAGATGGTGCTGAATCAGAAAGGTACAGGAGAAGCTCATTCGCTTAAAATGGAAAATTACATGACCAAAAATCATCCCCGGCAAAGCCCCTGCCATCTCTCTTATGGAAAGTGTCCACCAGGGGAAGCTAAAAAGGGAGTGAGAGTCTCTTTGTTTCCAGGAACAGTTTTATCTGCAAGCTCCCATCACATCCTCCGTGCCATCATATCTGGGAAAATGTCCTTCGTGTTCCTCTTTCAGCAACGGGTTAATTTACTTCTTTCCTTCCTCACTATGGGGGGAGCCACGTGATCGGCAACATATTACACCTCCTTCAGGAAAAAGATGATGCGCCATTTAAAAATATTAACATATAAATTTCATTGTGAGAGTAGATTAGGTCCAAAGCGAGGCCGCCAAATTAATTTAGGGAAGTACACGAGGTAAATAAATCAGCATCCTTTTACTTTCAGAGAGCACTCTGGGCAATTTGCAGGCATTAAAGAAACTTTCAGCGCCACGTTTTGCCTTTTAGTGCAGCCTTAATGGTTACATGATGGTGTGGCTGATCCTCGCTGGCTGGCTTTTAGGCCCTGAGAGCAGCGTTTGAGAAAACGAGCAGGAAAACGAAAATCAGGAGTCATTTTGGAACGAGTCTTCCAAATCTGTTCCATCAGAAATGACAGCAATGTTGTCAGCTCTTATAAATTCTAATTCCATATATATATATTTTGGCCAAACCTTGATGGGGAGGTGAACCCTGCCTAAAAGGAGAACAGGCGGTACATTCCAGAGGAGTAAAGGGTCCCTTGGTGGCCTTTGGGGAGAGTTTTACCCGGTTGCTGATTTATGAACTAGTCTTCGAGGCTTAGGACTTAATTTCTCTTAAGTCTATAAATGTCTCACGCAGATGAATGTCAGGACGTTTCCTATCTATTTAGATTAAAAGCCACGTCCCAAAAGGCAAGAGACAGTCCATTATTTTCATCTTCGACGGTTACTATGAAATATGGCTGTTTTTAAAATGTACTCGCGGAGAATAAGAATTGTTCACCAACATATTCTAAAGTGACTTTCAGGTATCTGAATACCGGTAAGAAAAGAATTTAATCTCCAAATGTAACTTCCAATGAATTCTATTTATAATGATTTGGTGTTTTTTTTTTTCCCCCCCACTGTTTTCTCTGACAGACATGATTAATTCTTTTTTCAATTCCGGTGCTATTGTAATGTTTTGGAAGTTAGCACACCTTCTTTTTTTTTTCCATAGAAATTTATGATGCTTCCAGTCTACAGGATAAAAATAAGAGGTGGCTTTTTCATGGGCAAAATTAGACCTCTAGTTTAACTTCATAATCCTGAGAAAAAAAATAGTGAATGTGACTCTCTTAAAATATCAACAAACGAGGCTGTTGCTTTCCATCAACGGAGGGAGGGCAAAGACGGGGTATTTAAGGCTTTTTCTTAGAGGGAGATGAAGGTAGAGGTTCTGGCGTAAGACAGATCTTTCATTAGATGGGGGCGTGGTCGGGATTGGCTGAGGATTCATTTATAACAATTTAGGATTGGTGCACAGGCAAGATGAGGATTTCCCACTGCATCTTGGAGGTGCAGACGCCATGAAAGTGGAGTAGGTTAATAGTCCTTTGACTGATTTGCAAAACATCCCAGAATGAAATAAGAAAGTTATTGGCAATGTTGAGCTTCCTGGGTAAGAGTTTTTGAAATAGTAAAAATGTTGAGCAAGACAGTAGAGCAGTAACATAGTGGTTCTCAACCTTCCTAATGCCACGGCCCTTTAAGACAGCTCCTCATGTGGTGGTGACCCCCAACCATAAAATGATTTCCGTTGCTACTTCATCACTGTCATTTTGCTACTGTCATGAACTGTAATGTAAATATCTGATAGGCAGGATGAATTTTCATTGTTACCAATTGAACATCATTAAAGCATAGTGATTAATCACAAAAACAATATGTAATTATATATTGTGAGATATTTCTTTCTAATGACAAATAAATGAAATTTTGTCTTGAATCGTGGTGTAGCACGGGTAACAGTCTTCATATAACAACAGTAAACTACATGGCTACACTTTGCTACACCAAGGAGCGGTGTGTTGGTTCCTAAGACCATGGGAAATAGGTGTTTTCCAATAGTCTTAGGCGACCCCTGTGAAAAGGGTCGTTCAACCCCCAAAGGGGTCGCGACCCACAGGTTGAGAACCACTGCAGTAAAATCACAGGAAGGAAGAAAACTGTAAAGTAATGTTAATGTAGACACTAGAGCATTTTCTGGTTATGCCCCACCTAAGCATCTTTAAAATCCTGATGCCATCTTTGCCTGTGACATATAATCTTATTATTCAAAAAGGGAACTCCTTTTCGTGTGGAGGAAGCTTAAAAGGCCATTAAGTTGGTCTAAATAAGCTTCTAAAGAACATGGCATCATGGAAGGGAAAAATATAAGAACGAAAGGAGAGTTGAAGTCCTGAGGAAGAAATCACTAAGAAATTGTTTTTAAAAATAGTAATATGGAGTGATATAAAAAAAATAGCACATAAAGTTTCAAAACATATAATAGAGAACTGAAATGTATTAAGTACATCACAATATATACTTTTATACTGTACATGAGATCCCTAGAACCATAAAAAACACAAAACAATTCACTGTTAATAACTCATTCTCGAATTACCCCCCCATAAAAATCAAATTGCCCCCTTGTGGGGCATGTACCCCCACATTGGGAACTACTGCACTAGACTGTGTGGGTGTAGATCATTTTGATTCTTACTCAATAGCATCCACAAATTAAATAATTAAGAGTTTAAAAGGAGAATGATAGCTAACCACATAATTTGCATTTCAGAGCGTAATAGTCCAACACCCTTAAGCAAATAAAGGCCAGAATGGCTTATTAAACACAATTAGAAACATAATAACCCACTAAATTTTCAGAACCTTCGGCACCAACATTTTATTTCCCTGTTCCTTTTACTGATATTTACTCTGCCTCTTTATTTGTTTCCTCGGTAGTGAAGTGCCCTATGCTACCTTAAGGTTTTCCAAATGGTTGTCAAGATTGTACTTCGTGGACTCTAGAGCACTTATCATGCCTCAAGTTGGAAGTGGGCAATCATTTCAAGTCAGACAAGACAGAGTGGGCACAACCTACCAGCCCCAGAGGTCGGAGCTACTCACTAAGAGAAAATACAGTGGTACCTTGAGATAGGAGTTCAATTCGTTCCGTGACCTTGAGGCGTGGGAAACTATGAGATGCTCGAGTCTCGGTAAACTGGTGGGTCGTGTGCAGCCGGCCGATCCGAGCGATGACTCCTATCTCAAATGTTGCTCGTATTTCAAAGCAAAAATCGCTCGCTCCACGGCTCATATCTCAAAAATCTCGTATGTTAGGGCACTCGTATCTCGAGGTACCACTGTACTTGGCCTTAAAGCAGGAGACAAAGGGCTTACCTTTCCCAGAGATAAGGACCAGACCTGGACTAGATGGATGCGCAAGGTCAGGTGCAAAGAGTCTGCCTTCTCCATCTGTAGAATGGGGATGGGAGCCTGCCTCGGAGACAGGCCTGGGTGAGCCAAAGGCCTTTCGTGTGCATTGTTAAAAAGATTAAAAAGTCACTGTCAGCCCACTCAGCTGCGATGACAGAAGACCAGGTTAGGTGGTTACACACCAGGCAGCTGTTTCTCACAGTCTCAATGGCTGGGACATCTGCGATCAGGGTGCCTGCAGGGTGAGACGGGTTCTTTCCCTGGCTTGCAGGAGGCCGCCTTCTGGCTGTGTCCTGACATGGGTGGGTGGGGGCGGGGGGGAGAGGGGAGAGGCTACCTGATCTCTGGTCTCTTCCTGAAAGGCATTGATCTCATCATGAGAACTCAGGCTTGCACTCAATTCTCACTTAAGTCTGCCACTTACTTAGGTCTACAATCTTGGGGGAGGGACTTTTCTGTTTTTAGCATCAGATTCTTTACCAACAGCATAGAAATATCAGTGCCTACTACCTTACAGAACACTCTAAAGGCTGAAACCGGTTTGGTTCAGCGGATAGAGCGTCAGCCTGGGGACTGAAGGCTCCCAGGTTTGATTCCAGTCAAGGGCATGTACCTTGGTTGCGGGCCCATCCCCAATAGGGGCGTGCAGGAGGCGGCTGATCGATGTCTCTCTCTCTCATCGATGTTTCTAACTCTCTATCCCTCTCCTTTCCTCTCTGTAAAAAGTGAATAAAATATATATATTTTTAAAAAGGACACTCTACGGATTAGGGATAAAGCATGTAAACTGCCTGACAGTATCTGGTATATAGTAAGATCTTAGAAAACGCTATAATAGAACCTTGCCATAATACAATCAATAGTGTCTGCTCAAGACTGAATGTCCCTCCACCACCCCCAGTTCATAGGTTCAATCTCAATGCCCATTGTGTTAGGAAGAGGGGCCTTTGAGAGGTGATTAGTTCATGAGGGTGAAGCCCTCCAAATGGGATTAGTGCCTTCGTAAAAGAAATCCAGAGAGCTCTCCAGTCCCCTAGAAGAGACCATAAAAGATGGGAAAAAGTATTGTATCTTACTTAGTAAGAATGAATGAACCAACAAATTTCCCAGGAATGATGCAAACAAATACAAGTTCGTTCCTGATATTTCAGAATAAAGCCTCATTTTTTTGTTTCTGTTATGTAATACTTTATTCCAAACATCACTTATCTTCATTGTATTGTGATTCTTGCATTAACTATAATTTTGAGCATATATATATATATATATATATAGAGAGAGAGAGAGAGAGCTAATCCACTTATCTGTATTATGCAAATACAGGAGGTAAGACCTCATTCTGATAACCTATAATTTGTTCCTATTAAGAATAAAAGCTGTATATCCAACATTGCTGTTATTAACTTTATGATTTAAAAATAAATCAGTTCAAATTATCAGCAAACTGTATAGAGGAGACTCAGCCCCTGTGGAAAAAAACAAAAATTCATTTTGTGGTGCTGTTCCAGAAATACCCTCTTTGGAGGACAACTGGCAAAACTATTTAAGATTTATCTTCCTCCCTGTCATAAGGCTCAGAAGACTTTACCCAGATCACTGATAACAGAGAATGCTTGGAATTACTAAATTCTGGGCTTTCAACTTGGAGAAGGTGAATTAAACAAGCATTTATTGAGTTCCTTTCCTACCTCTATGTGTCAGATACTTTGTTAAGAGCTGAGAATTAAAAGATATAAAAAAATGTGGCTCCTTCGCCCACAGGTCAAGTTAAAATAGAGAAGCATGGAACAGACTCACAAGTTTCAGAGGAAGGAAGGGGATGAGGGGAGGAGGGGAGTGATTAACTGGGGAACTTATATGGAAATATGCATCACCCATGGACGCAGAATAAAATGGTGAAGGCTGGGAGGGGCAGGTTCAGGATGGAGGAGGTCAATGGGGAAAAAACCCACACAAACAAACAATGGGACATCTGTAATACAGTGGTACTTCAAGATACGAGTGCCCTAACATACGAGATTTTTGAGATACGAGCCATCGAGCGAGCGATTTTTGCTTTGAAATACGAGCAACATTTGAGATAGGAATAATCGCGAGGATCGGCCGGCTGCACACGACCCACCAGTTCACCTCATAGTTTCCCACGCCTCAAGGTTACGGAACTAATTAAACTCATATCTCGAGGTACCACTGTACTTTCAACACACACACACAAACATGTGTGTGTGTGTGTGTATATCTATACATATATATATCTATACGTGTGTGTGTGTATGTGTGTGTGTGTATATGTTGTTATCTTATCTCCTCTCCCTTGCCATTAGATGGGCAGAGCAAGGGGAGTTGCTGAAACCAGAAGAAGAAGGGAAGGCGCAGAGTTCCAGGACAGGGTGTGACAAGTCCCACAGTGGGTCAGGGGTCCTCTGCACCCAGGGCTGGTGTGGCCCCAGCACTCAGTGGGGTGAAGAGCACCCACATGTGAGTATGGCCTGGGACAAAGCTGTCTCAAGAAGAGCCATGAGGTCGTAGTCACGGAGAGGCAGCCTAACCTGGGAGTCACAGCCCCAGCGGGGTTGGGGGGAGGACACTGCCCAGTGGGGGTGCTCAGAGCCTCCATGGAATGAGAAGCATGTCCTGGGGGTGGGAGGAGAAGAGGGGCAACTCCATGTGGGGACTGGAGGTTGGAGCCTGGAGCACAGCACAGTGACTCACAGATGGAGGCGTGGTCTGGATTGGTGTGAGAGTCTTAGCAGGTGAGGGGCCTCCCTGTGGGACAGGGACCAGCCCAGCAGGGGTGCTGGAGACTGAGAGAGGGAGAAGGGTTTCTACAAAGGGGGGTGGGGGGGAATGACAGCTAAGAGAGGAGACAGATGCATAAAAGTAAATATAGCAGAAGTAACGGAAACCAGGTTTACCACCTGATTAAGGAAAGGAGTTATAAATACGGAAAGAGAAACGAATTCTGCAATACTGAATTGGAATTACAGCTATTAGTACTATAAATCTCATGGTTTCCAATACTGTTATCAATAGAAAATTCACTTACATGTAAATGTGAATATCCACACAGATACCTTCTGGTTCTGTCTACCAAGAGGCTGGAGCAGCACCACCTCAACAGCAAGCCTTCTACATACACCCTGATCTACATGCCAGTCTCCACCCAAAGGACTTCTGGGAGCAACGAGCGAACTGAGAACGCAAGGAGACTAGCACATCTTATTGTGCTAGGAAGCACTCAACGAATGTGGAGACATCACAAGGACACGGAAGTCACCTTAGAGAGGTTCTCAATGCCCACATTTTAGGCAGGTTGAGTATCAAAACATTAATAGCAATGGGTTATTCTTTACTGGGTAAAACAGGAAGCTGTTATATAAATACGTCAGTAATAAACTGAAAGTTTGATAGTGAGTGTGAGTTTTTGTAGTTTCAAAGTACTTTCTATGAGATACTAATTATAAAAAGAAAACGAAGTAAACTTTATATTGGAAAAACCCTGCAGGTACCATCTTCATTGGATGACTGAAAGTAAACGTCATCGGTAAGGGGACAAGTTGAAATTGTGCACATCTTGGTATGATGGAACGTCATATCAGCTCTGTAATATTGCTGCTACAGATCTCAATGCTGAATGTAACCAGGAAGAAAGTGGGAAGATCCCAACTGAGGGACATTCTGAAGTCCTTTCTAAAATAATTCCTCAAAAGTGTCAAGTTCATAAAAGTCACAGAAAAGGCTGAGGAGTGGCTGCAGCCTGAGGAAGACTGCATTCAATGCATGGTCCTACTCTGGATTCTTTGGCTCTCGTTTTGCTATAGATGATTGAGACAATGGGTGAAACTTAAGTGCGGTCTCAGTATTAAATGGCAGTTAACAGACTGGAGTTAATTTCTCTATTTTGATGCTCTATTGTAGCTCAGAAGACTATTCTTATTTTCAGGAACCACATGCTGATGTACTAGTATGTATTGGGAGACAAGGGATTTCTTGTGAAAATGGTACTCTCAAACAGAACTAGAAGAAAATTTTGACCTATACGTTTTCTGTAAGTTATATTATTATTATATTTTAAAGGACTGTGTGTTGCTAGGGCTGAGCTTTCTTGCACATTCCGAACAGACCAGACACTATTCCCAAACCCAAGTGGTCGCCTTCTTCACAGCTGCCTCGTTAACTGACTGAGAGTTGTCTAGCTGGTCAACACCACTCAAAGCCAACATTATAAGCAACTTCGTTATGGCTTTTCATCTTCCATCAATAAAGCATTTTTTCCAAATAGCTTTATTGAAATACCATTCACATATCATAACCCCCACCCCCACCCTATTTAAAAAGCATGTGCATAGTTCAGAGGTTTTCACTACATTCAAGGTTATGTAACCATCATTATAATCTAATTTTAGGATACTTCTATCACTTCCCCCCAAAATACCATAGCCATTAGCAGTCATTCTTCATTTCCAACCTTACTAATTTTATTTTTAAAACGTACTTCATTTTCTACAGATATAGGGAGTGCTGGCACATAGTAGGTTGTCAATAAATGTTTGAGGAACAAATGAATTGCCAACTGATGGAGAGCACAGCTGTTTATGATTGGCTTCTTTTTGCTTGCTTTCTATCTGCTACTTTCTATATTTTCATAAAAAAAAAAATAGTGACCTGCAAGCACCTTGTTCTAAAGTAAAGGATGTTTGCAGCTTATTGAAAAGTAGTTTACAAAATCATGGTAGTTGCATTATCTTTATTGTGGTCTCACAGAATGTGGATGATGAGCTGCTATTATGTCAATATGTTTTGGAGGGCTGAGGTTACTTTAACATAGATAATAACAACAAGCATTGTTGAACTCACCACCTTTGCCACATTAGCAACCTACCATTAACTTTTATGATGGTAGACTAAATACACTTCTTCAAATGCAGGACAACTAGTACATGATTGAGCTGGTGACAAACACAAAAAAAGATATTTCGCCAAAACCGGCTTGGCTCAGTGGATAGAGCGTCAGACTGCTGACTGAAAGGTCCCAGGTTCGATTCCGGTCAAGGGCACGTACCTTGGTTGTGGGCATATCCCCAGTAGGGGTGTGTAGGATACAGCTGATTGATATTTCTAACTATCTCTCTCCCTTCCTCTCTGTAAAAAAATCAATAAAATATATTAAAAAATAAAAAGAAGATACTTCCTCCAATGTAACCTTACGACAAAAAAGTAGTAGGAGCACAGTTTATGCATAACCATACAATTATTTTTTTATAACCCATATTTTATTTTCTTCGAAGGCTGTAAACAAAGATCTTCTTTTCACAGGCAATTCAACGCAAAACTCTTAAAAATGGTCCAGTTATTATTGTGTGGGCATTGTGGAAAAAACATTTCAGCCTCCAATTTAAAGTAGCTTCTGAAAATTGTAGTACTTATATGGATATAATCAGTTATGTGACGGTATTCTTCCAAACACTACTTATTTTTAAATGTTTGTGGCAGGAATGAGTCTTAAAGACATGGACTAATTAGCCACAGAAAATAGGTACAATTTCTAGAAAGAATAAGTTTGGTATAAATACATTTCTGAAACCAAAACTTGATTCTTCAATTATAGTATTTGAAGTGCGGTGCTTTTTTGTGTGTTTTTTAGCCTATTTAAATTTTGGTTTATTTATTTACTTTTTAAATATATTTTATTGAGTTTTTACAGAGAGGAAGGGAGAAGGATAGAGAGTCAGAAACACTGTTGAGACATCGATCAGCCGCCTCCTGCACGCCCCCTACTGGGGATGTGCCCGCAACCAGGATACGTGCCCTTGACCGGAATCTAACCTGGGACCCTTCAGTCTGCAGGCTGAAGCTCTATCCACTGAGCCAAACCGGTTCAGCTAAACTTTGGTTTATTAAACAGAGGCTATTATAATCGCAGCCATCACTTCAAATCTTGTTATTTGAGGAAATAAATGCAAAAATATTCAAGTTAATAAAAAGGAAAAGTAAATTAAAAATTACATTTTTTTTTTTCATATAGAACTCTGTGCCTTGATATGTACGGATACGCTGTTGAACCACAGCTTTTGATTCTGGTAAAATGCTGCCAAAGGGCCGAGAAGGAAGAACACTGATAAAAGCTCCTACAAGGTAAGTTAGTTTAGATATATACTATTACAGTAACTGCTTGGAGAGGTAAAGTTGCAATACTCTCAATAGAAAATTTAGGTGCTTCATCTAATAGATGTTGGCAGTGCAGTGATTGCTGCATCTAAGAATTCATTTCAGAGGCCAGTGACACGGTGATTGCAGCTATTGTAGGACTCAAATTATGGCTGAGTGATACATCTAATTCTACCGACATAAAAAGAAAATGAGCGCTATTCTCTGGACAGCACACTGTACGGAAGAAAGGTGGACACGGTTCCACGGAAAACTCTGCAGAGGAGAATAATGGTAACTTCAGGCCCAGGAGGACGAAGGACACTTGTAACCAGGCAGAGGTCCCAATGATGATGAAGTCTCATTTGTATAACCTCTGATTACACATTTTGATTGTGTGTGAAATGATTGGGCACATTATCCAAACAAAATGGGATCATCTGTGCAGCAGTGTGCCTGCCGGACTCTGGAACGCATCGAAATGAAAATTGTGGCTTGTCCCTGTGATAACCCTGAGCAGAGCACAATCACTTTCCAGATTGGGCCAGAGAATAAAGAGGATTTGGCTGCCCAGACCAGCCTGAGCTTTCCTGCTACTACAATCGGTAACAACAATCAGACATTCTATAACCACTTGAGGAATGAAAAGAAGAAAATTAAGAAATTGCCTGCCCTTTTCCCAACAAGTACTTTGGATTTTTGAGGGGTGAATTCTTTTCACTAAAATTAGATAGCCTGGCCTGGCCATGGTGGCTCAGTGGTTGAGTATTGACCCATGAACCAGGAGGTCAAAGTTTGATTCCTGGTCAAAGCACAAGCCCGGGTTGTGGGCTCGATCCCCAGCAGGAGACATGCAGGAGGCAGCCTACAGATGATTCTCTCTCATCACTGATGTTTCCATCTCTCTTTCCCTCTCCCTCCCTCTGTCTGAACAAAAACATATTTATAAAATTAGATTATCTTGGTCAGTTGATTTTGACCTAAGTACAAAATGAAGATTGTTCTTTTAAGGAGGTTAGGAAAGAATCTGAACATCTGGGTAGGGTAACTATCAGAGGTTGAAATAAATGCAAAACTAGGGGATAAAATTTGGATAGATGTGTGAGTTTGGGGATGAAACAGATGTAGTTGAGATAACTGGTGAAAGAAGAGGCAAGTTGGTTAAGCTAAGAATGGGATTCAGAAATTCACCAGTACAAAAAAAAAAAAAAAAAAAGCCAGGTATCTTGGTCTCTTATTTTAACTACCAGAACCGGTGCACGAAATTCGTGCGGGAGCGTGAGGGGGGTCCCTCAGCCCAGCCTACACACTCTTAAAATCTGGGACCTTCTGGGGGCATGAATGACTGCAGGTTTAGGCCCAATCCCATGAATCAGGCATAAACCGGCAGGCGTACATCCCTTTTGCAATTCAAGACTGCTGGCTCCTAACTGCCCGCCCGACCGCCTGCCTGATTGCCCTATCCATTCTGCCTGCCTGCCTGATCACCCCTAACCACTCACCTGCCTGGCTGATTGCCTCTAACCACCTCTGCCTGCCTGCCTGCCTGATTATTCCTACCTGCTCCCTGGGAGAGAGCGGGCCAGCCAGGGCGAGGGGCCATGGTCTTCTGGTCTCTGGTTGTGCTAGTCATCCACCATTTTGGTTGCTGGGCTTTTATTTTACAGAATAATAAGTAAATTATGTATTATTATTAGTGTATGCGTACACAGTTGTTAAAACATAAAGAAATGTAATTAAAACAAATGTAAGGCAATGATTAGCAAAAAGCTGAGATAGTGGTTACCTCTGGTAAGAACACATGGGGGAGTTTCTCATTCCTTAACCTGGTTAGTGCTCATACAGGTGTTTGTTTACCCAGGTGTTTGCTCTAAATTGTGCATACAAGTTTTATGCACTTTCTGGAGGAATGAGTTCTCTCACAAATAAAATGAGATGCACATGTAAGACGGTGACAGGTACTATAAAGAAAGGCAATGCAGGAAGGGTGCATGAGGACACGGGCAGGGAAAATACTAGGCTAAATGGGCAGGCTTGGCACCGACTCACTGCAAAGCTGAGTTTTGAGCAAAGACTCGAAGCAGGCGAAGGAGTGAGCTACGTGGAACTCTGGGAAGGAAAGATTCGCAGGAAGAGGAAACCAGAAGTAAATAACCCTGAAGCTGGACCATGTCTTAAAAGAGTTTTCTTAAGGTGATGGTGGTTACTAGTAGTCACCTGACACCGAGCGGGAGCTTCATCGACGGTTCCCACTCCTTTGGGCTGCTTGTTGCAGGTCAAAACATTGCACTTGGCTGGGAGGTGGTGGCCTAAGAGAGACCGTGTCCAGCTGAAAACCCCCAACGTTTACTTCTTTAAGTATTAATGGCCTTTCTACATGAAGCATAAAATATAAGTGAGGTCAGAACCTGAGAGTAAAGAAAATAGGTGATTTTCATTTTAATAAATTAGTAGAAGATAGGAGAAAGAGAATATAGCTAAAAAAAAAAAGTAAATGAAATTCTACCTTAAGCATGGAATTTCTAAAAACAGATCCAACATATTCCGTTAAAATAAAATACGAAATAGTCAAGTTACAAGTTTTTACAACTAAACAAGGCTGAGTATTTCATTTTCCCTCCCTCTTTTCCACCCTCACCCGGTTGGAATAATGCGCCTCTGGTTGAATATGTTTAATTGAGCTACTATTTTGCGACTGTTTCAGAACAGTTAGCTGAAATACGATAGAGGAAGGAGTGCCTGCAGAGGCCTGGAAATCCGGAGGGAAAATTCACACACGGGCCTTTTAAATCTGGAAGGTGGCCAACTGTACAGGGTCAGACCCTTCCCGTAGCAGCTTTGGGAAATAGAAATGGGACCGGTGGGCACACATTACAAAGAGGAAGTCAATTCAAAATAAGGGTGCTCCTTCGAACGATAAGAGGATTTTGGGGGAAAACTAACAAGGCTGCTTTGAGAATCGCTGACCTCACTGGTAGGTGGAGACTGGGTAGGTGCCACCTTAAACCACACCTTGTGTCTTAAAATCCACGTGGAAAGTACAGGAGGGAACACAAACTTACAGGTGAAAGGTTTCGGAAGAAATGAAAGGAGAGCAACTCTTTCAGGGGATGAAAATGCTTCTTCCTCTGGGTGGCAGGGCTGTTTACACCAGATTGTCTGCTTTTTTTGATCTGTTGGGTAATGAACGGCCTTCCTCCTCCCTCTGTATTATCCTGCCATCACTGCTGATTAAAAAAATAACCCCTCAGCTGTGCATTTATGTTGGACAGAGTCTCCTGGATTTTCATCTTCAATGGTGCTTCATTTGCCTGTGTTTTGACTCTTCCTTCCAGGTAAATATTTCCCACCGCCTGGACATTTGCCCCTGGCTGCCAGGCCAGGGGGTCCTGGCTGGTGTCAGTGAGGGGGACCGGTGGAAGAAATGATGGAAAAGCACAGGGCAGGATGGAGAGATTTAAAAATAGGGGGCAACGACAAAGGTGTTTTCCTTCCAGCTAAATCACTCGCTCTTCTGGCAGCCTCGTTCTCTTTTCTGGCAACTCTGACCCGAGCCTCCTTAGCATCTCCAGGCAACTCGAAACCTGCTGTGGGCGGAGCACAGCAAGCACCTGGTAATCTGTGCCGCTCACTCCGCTCTGAAATGTGACAGGAGAGGGACTGATTCGGGTCTTTTCATCTGTCCTGACAGCCTGAATCTTTTCAGGTATTTAGAAGAACAATATTCCCAACGCCCTGATTTTCTTGTTACCCGCGCGCTAAAGTGTTTGACTTGCTGTCAGATCAAACCAGTTGCCCTGTTCCTCCCCCTGCGCATCTGCATGGAGTCACCAGTTTAAGAGCAGGGGACAAAGGACACAGTCAGAAGCCCCATCGGGGCATAGGATCTGCAGGGAACTCAACAATGAAACCAGAGCACCTGCTCAAGGTGAATCCTGGGAAACAGGAGACGGAGGGGGGGGGGGGTCTGTTACCCCCAGAGCTGGTCAGGGACCGTTGAGAAGCACCCCAAAGACAAAGGGGATGTTCTCCCAGGACCCTTTAGTTTGCAACATGTGAGAAGCAGGTGCTGCAGAAAGAATTTCACAAAACGTTAGCTCCAGAAATGAAAGCACTTTGGAAGGCCACAGGGATCCTGACTTGGATATACAGTGGTACCTCGAGATACGAGTTTAATTCGTTCCGTAACCTTGAGGCGTGGGAAACTATGAGACGCTCGAGTCGCGGTAAACTGGTGGGTCGTGTGCAGCCGGCCGATCCGCGCGATGACTCCTATCTCAACTGTTGCTCGTATTTCAAAGCAAAAATCGCTCGCTCGACGGCTCGTATCTCAAAAATCTCGTATGTTAGGGCACTCGTATCTCGAGGTACCACTGTACGTTCAAGTCCAAGTTTTCTGGCAGGTGATGGCTGGCCACAGGGAGACTGCCCCAAGTGCAGCGCTCGGCCAGAGGCAGGCAGGCTGTCCTGACGGCCCGCTCAGTGCAGGCAGGTCTAGTTCAGGGTTTGTTTTACGGCCTCTCATTACCATGCCGCCAGGTGCATGAAGTCTCCTATCACTTCCCAGAGACCCGTTTTTCTGCCCAGCAGACACTGCTACCGTTTTTGTGGGTACAGTTTTCACTTCTGTAATTAGTCGTGGGCATTACTAATTGCATTTGTAATGACCTCCTTGAGGTTGCCAATAATCTCCGTGCCCCCGCACAAGCATATGCCATTGGCTAATTAGACCCTCAAGTAGGCAACTAGAAATATAATTAGCCATTGGAGAGAACAATTAGTTGTGCCATCAATTCTGCACCCATAAAGGAAGCTTTGGTTTAACGTGTAATTTGTAATGTGAAATAAAAACTGAACTTGAGGCTGTAGAAAGGGCTATGACGGTCTCCATAGTAGGAAATATGAACTCTACCAGTCAGATGGGGAAAGAAGATGTCACGGAATTAGTCTCCCCGTTTAAGAAACAAGTCTGGCCGAGACTGGTTTGGCTCAGTGAATAGAGCGTCGGCTTGCGGACTGAAAGGTCCCAGGTTCGATTCCGGTTGGGGGCATGTACCTTGCTTGCAGGCACATCTCCACTGTGGGGCGTGCAGGAGGCGGCTGATCGATGTCTCTCTCTCATTGATGTTTCTGACTTTGTATCTCTCTCTCTTCCTCTCTGTGAAAAATCAATAAAATATATTAAAAAAAGAAAGAAAGAAACAAGTCTGAATGAAAGTTCAGGGTTAGTTTTGATAACCAGGTCAATGAGGAGAGCTGTCTCTGCAAACTCAGATCATGTGCTCACATAGAAATGAGAAACAATTATTATAAACTAGTGACCCAGTGCACGGATTTGTGCACATGGAAAGACAATTAATTAAAAGGTTGTCAGCAGGGCAGGGCAGGACAGGGCTAAAGGAGCTGGACACGCCTGAAGCCAGCCTTCCACAGTCCCTCCCCGGTGTCTGTGGAGTGAGCGGGTCCCTCAGGCAGGTGGGGTCCCTGGCCTGGCCTGTGGGGATCGGCTGAATCTGGTTCTCCAACATCCCCTGAAGGATCCCGAAGTGGGAGAGGGCACTCTGCAAAGTTGCTGTCATACAGGGCGTGGAACGCAAACACAAGGGTGTAGTAAACCAGATTTGGGGCAACAGTGCCCCAGCAACAACATAACCCATGGCCAAAGGCCGCAAGGAATCGTGCTCCTTCCTCTCTGGTTTCGGGGTGCGCCACCTGAGAACTGCTGCTGGCAAGTCACTGCAGCTCAGTAGCTCCTGCATTGAGCGTCTGCCCCCTGGTGGTCAGTGAATGTCACAGCAACTGGTCAGACGGTAAAAGGGACATTTAATATATTAGCTTTTTATATCTATAGATATTCAATAACTTATGTGTTTGGTAGGTGTATCTCCTATCATCCCTAGGAAAATGTTATATGTCTGTATTAGTTTCCTAAAGCTGCTGTAACAAATTGCCTGCTTACCACAACAGAAAAATCTTCTCTTATGGTTTTTAAGGGCGGAACTTCCAAATCAGTTTCACTGGCTCCAAATCAAGGTGTTGGCAGGGCTGCATTCCCTCTGGAGACTCGAGGGGAGGATGTGCCATTTCTCAGCTTGTGTCTACATTACCCCAATCTCCCTTTCTATGGCCACACTGATTTTCCTCTTCAGTTGTTGAGTCCCCCTCTAGCTCTCTCTCTTATAAAGACACTGGTGATTGCATTGAGGCATCACCCAGATAATCTCCCATCTCTAGATCCTTAACTTCATCACATGTGCAAAGGCCCTTTTTCCACATAAGAAAACATTCCCAGGTCCCAGGGGTTAGAATGGGAATTAATTTTTATTTTTCGGCAGGTGGCGGTGTGTTGCCCATAGCAATAGCTAAATAAAATAGGGGTTTGAGCATGTGTCATCAAGAACCTTAAAAAACATCGCTCCAGCTTTAACTAGTATGAGATGGAATTTCTAAAAACGATATCCCTAGTGCATGGATTGCTATGAGATAAGACGAATAAAATCTAACAAGTATACTGGTGAGAGAAGAGGCTTTCCTTAAACAGCAAGAAAAAAGTATTGCTCCATAGATTTCAAAGGCTAAAATGGATACACATTTTCTAAGAGCCAAGCAGTAAAACATAATATTCTTGGAAGTAGCTACATCGTGTGAAAATAAGTAAAGCTATGAGCATCTGTGCTTAGGAGCCGCTGTGAGTAAAGCTCAGCTACATATTGATGCTGCAAATCTCTCCTCTCAGGAGCTTAGAAAGTACAATGAATTTACGGTCTTAGCTATCTTTTTTTTTCCTTAAAGAATGACCTTCAATTACAAACAAGGTACGAGACTATCGAATATAAAGATGCTTTAGAAATTACGAGCAGTTTACACATTGACTTTACCATCGATTGATATGTTAAAGCAACACATCCCAGGTGGGGTAACCATGGTAGAATATGTATTAACTATCAATTGAGAGAATCAGTTAAAGAACCCTTGATATTTTCAACTTGAGCAAGTAATTAACGATGAACAAAAAACAAAGATTGTTACTGAAACACAGTAGCAGGTGGACATATTTAATCCACTGAACCAAAAACAATGCTTTACTGCTTGGGACCTCACCATTTTCCCGCCTCCAGGTACACTTAATGTTCCTATTTCTCAAAATATGGCCATCACTCTGTTAGTTTCAAGATTTAACATTTAAGAAACACAGTTCGAAAACAGAGAGGGGATCGGAATGCAGACAGAATGTGAAATGAATGAACTGTCGCTAATTGTATTAGTGCTGTCAACCCAAAGAGAGAAGGAAGGGGAATCAGGGACCGAAAAGAGACTGTTCTGGACTGAAGAGTGTCCCTCCAAAATCCCTGTCCATCGAGAACCTCAGAGCATGACCTTATTTGGGAAGAGGGTTTTGCGAATGTAATCAGATAAGAGAAGGTCCTACTGAATTGGGGTGGACCCGCAATCCAATGACTGCTGTCCTTCTAAGAAGGCGGTATGGAGACACACGGGGAAGAAGGTCACGTGATGACGAAGGCCGAGATGGAAATGCTGAGGACTGCCAGAGCCATCAGAAGCGAGGAAATAAATAAAATAGGGGTTTGAGCATGTGTCATCAAGAACCTTAAAAAACATCGCTCCAGCTTTCCTTAAACAGCAACAAAAAGTATTGCTCATTGCTTGGGTAATGAGCAAGTGGCATGGAAGGTTTTCATATACATTTTACTAATTTTCCTTCAGCGGGAGCCTGGCCTGGGATACTTGGATTTCAGACTTCCGGCCTCAGGAACAGTAAGAAGACACACCTACCAGTACTTTGGATGAAGCCCCCCAGAGTCTGGTAATTTGTTACGGCAGCCCCGGGAGACCAGCACAAGTTCTGGTGCTGGGAAGCCGGGCTGCTAGGACATACAGTGGTACCTCGAGATACGAGTGCCCTAACATACGAGATTTTTGAGATACGAGCCATGGAGCGAGCGATTTTTGCTTTGAAATACGAGCAACATTTGAGATAGGAGTCATCGCGCGGATCGGCCGGCTGCACACCCACCAGTTTACCTCGATTCGAGCGTCTCATAGTTTCCCACGCCTCAAGGTTACGGAACGAATTAAACTGGTATCTCGAGGTACCACTGTACATTAAAACATCTGCACGTGATTTGGGATTGTGTAATGAGCAGAGGCTGTAAGAATTTGATCCACAAGATAGAAAAAACACACGATTTTCTTGAAAAGACTGAAGGTAAATAGATGGACATTGAAGGCGATGGTGGTGAGAGCTCAGGAGGAAGTGTGCAGAGCAATGGAGAGAAATCCTATTGTCTTAGAGAATACCTTATGTTGTCATAACAGAACAATGTGAAATACGAACGTTCAAGTGTTTCTGGCGAGGTCTCCCGTGACATGTGCTTGGCAACCAGATAAAGGGCCAGCCTGGTTATAAGGGGCAGGACACTGCAGTGAACTGTGTTCTACTGTCGGGTAAAAAGTAGAACATGTAACGGATGAACTTGGGTAATGAGTAAGTGGCATGGAAGGTTTTCATATACATTTTACTAATTTCTTTCATCTGACACTTCTATGATAGAGAAAGGGAAAACAGCAATATTAAATTATTTCCTCTAATTAATCCCCTTTTATTGTGCATGAATTCCGTGCACCGGGTCACTAGTAAAGAAAGAATGCCTCTGAGGGCTCAGCCACAGGGGTTGAGGCCAGAGAAAGTGACCACAGGTACAGAAGACAGAGCATTAAGCCAAAGAAGACTATTCTCAGGCCTTTAAATCTAATAGAAATTGCTCTGATGAGTTCATACTTGTTTAGACCAATAAGCCATTTATTCCTTCCATTTTCTCCCTTTTGAAATGGGAATGTCTACCCTATGTCTGTCCCTCCACTGTATTTTGGAATTAGATAACTTGGTTTCTAATTTCACAGATCTACAGAGAGGGAGAAAATTTTCCCAATTCCAAATTGTCTTCATTTCCTAACTTTTTTAAGGAAGTGATGTTCTAATGTAGTCAATCTAAACTATTTTGTGACCTTTAAATTTATTTAGGTATAAATAATTAAGTTGTAGTGACAGATTTTGGGGGGCTAAAATCAATTCAAAATCTCTCTTAGCCAAAACCGATTTGGCTCAGTGGATAGAGCATTTGTCTGCGGACTGAAAGGTCCCAGGTTCGATTCCGGTCATGAGCATGTATCCTGGTTGAGGGCACATCCCCAGTAGGGGGCGTGTAGGAGGTGGCTGATCGACCTCTCTCTCTCGGCGATTTTTCTAACTCTCTATCCCTCTCCTTTCCTCTCTGTAAAAAATCAATAAAATATATTTTTTAAAAAATCTCTCTTAAAATCTCTATGGTATTTAGCTTTCAAGCATCAATGATCTCAACTGCAATATTGCTGAGACCTGACAAGGAGGCAATTCAAGGTGGAGATTTCTGACAGGTGCCTCTCTCTGTACATGTTCTGAGAATTTTTTGGCTTCAGATCCCTGTGCTTTAGAGACCAGATATGTGGGTGATACTGTAGGTACTCAGTTATGTGTATCATCGTCGTGAAAGCTAGATGCCTTTCGCCAGCCTTAGTTGCCACCTCTAAGCAAATGAGACCTCAATCGAGATCTCTACCTTATCTTTTCAGCAGAGCTAGAGACACTCGCTCGTTTCTAAGGCGGGTTATTATCACTGTTATCCCACCGGTGACTCCGAGTTACCATGTACAAAACTGAACTCATTCTTACATCTGCTCTTCGACCTTTTTAATTTCTGTTTCTGGTCAAAGCTCTCTCCCACTCCCAGAGACTTTCCACTCCCATGCGGTGGCCGCAAAGGTGGGGGCAGTCTTCCCGCTGTGCGTGCAAGCAGATCTGCAGAGATTTTAAGAGCGATGATAACGCTGGCTTTTTCTTAGCACCATTTATTGGCCATTCTAAACAACGTCAATAACCCGCTGCATCCACTCCGGTACACTCTGCTGTCCCCATGCTCTTGACATTAAATTAGCTGGAAGGTCAAGTCCTTTTATCCAGTTCTCCATGCCCCTGGTCCAGACTTTTATTGCCTGCTGTTCATTTTGCACCTGGCTTTTCTTTCTCCAGTCCATCCGACACAGGCCACCAGATTAAAAACAAATAACAGAAAGTCCTGTACGGTACACGTCCTTCCTGGGCTCATAATCCTTTAATGGCTTCTCTTGCCAGCAAAACGAAGTTCAGAACACTTAGCTGGCTATCCAAGGCCTTGGTGGTGTGGCTCAGTCTCCCTCTCAGACACCCCCTCTCTCCCCAGAAGCTGCAGAAAGTCACATACCCTGTTTGCTGACTATGCTTTAATTCGGAGCCTGGGTTCATTCTGATTCTTTTCCTTACTCGTTCGCCGCATCACTACACATTCTACTCATTCCTCTTCAGAGACCAACTCAGGGCTACTTTCTGCATGAATATTTCCCTGATATGTCAAGTGCAAGAGAACCCTCTTCTCTGAATTCACCTAGCATTTGAGCTGGTCTTTTCTATGGCATTTGCCATTTTGCACTTTGTATACACCGTGCAGATTTTTTTCTCCGCTCTTTCAGCCTGGCCTACATTTAGCATTTAATAGATGGCTCTAGTTATTGTCACTTGTCACCCCCATCAGATGAGGGCCATATTTCATTCAGATGAGCCTTCAGCTCCTATCTTAATTCTTTATGTCAACTAGACACTAAGTAAACGCCTCTTGAAATGAAGGAAGGGTAATATTCACCTTGTGATGATTATTTAATATTCTGTTCTCATTGTTCCCTCCTGTTTATGATTCCCAAGGGAAGGCCCGTCCTGAACATGACTATTCAATTGTGGTTTTGTCTTTCATCAAAACGACATGTTCTCAAAAAGTTATTTTTGTGTCCCTAAGGGCTTAAATAGGCACAGAATCCCCAAGACTTTCACTTCAAGGCCATAATGGGCTTTCTGTCCCTCTTCTGAACTCTCAGCACATACTATCTATATTATTCATTTGGTTCTTCATCATATACTTCTTTGTTACATGCTGTATTTTTATCTCACGCTTTGTTCTTTTCTCATAAGGGCTGGATATGTCTTCCTGACCACACTGAAAGTCTTGTTTGAAGGCCTTGTATTAAGTTCCATTTTCTCCACCCCAGCATCTAACATAGAGCTACTTTTTGTTTAATAAACTGTTTGGTTGAAAACAGTAGGCTGGTAAGGATTTTATACTGGATACTGCCTCCTTTCTTGTTAAGAAATTAGAGCTAAATTTAAATTAAATAACAAGTAAACTTAAAATACATCAAATGCCATGAAATTCATGTCCATTAATTTCCCTTAATGCTATAGAATTATTGATGACTTAGAGATGATAGGAAACTTATTTGCTTCACAAGAACTTTATATTTCTTGACATAACAATTTAGGTCATAATTCCTATATTGAAATTCATATTTTACATTTAGAAGGATTTTTAAAGAAATTTAAGGTGTATAAATAATTTGATTTTACTACTTACTTACTAGTAGACATTCAGCAAGTAACAACTACAAATAATTTTTAAATGTTTACTAGGTATCAGATACTTCACATACATTAAGTTCTTACATCCACACTACACAGTTCCTATTATTACACTACTTTTATAGCTGAGAGGTGAGCTCTTAATGATTACATGAACTTGGCCATGGTCACATAGGCATATGTGGACGAACAGGGATTCAGTCTGGTCTGTCTGACTGCTGTGTTGGAGTCTGTAGGTTGAGTGCCTTCCCAACCAGAAAATGGATTGTTCCCCTTTTCTCCTGATAAATGTCTCCCTCAACAAAATTTCCTAATTAAAATCTGTAAGCATGAAAAATGTTGGAATAATTGTATAATAACGACCAGAGACTTTGACAGTGGTTACAGGCTCAAGAGACACACAGGAATGCTCTTGGAAATGAACAATTCAGGATCCTCCTGAGATCAGTTCAGCTGAACGTCCAGAGGGGAGCAGGCCTCCGAATCTTCATTTCAACAAACATCTCCATGGAGAGTATGATTTCAGTGGCCTTTAAATGCCGCCTAAAGAGTATGAACTGACGAGTAGGTCAGGTGGACCCTCTGTGAGAACTGGAGTAAGAGAATGATTGAATGTCATCATAAAAATGGCGTTTCAGCTCTGACCGGTGTTGCTCAGTGGATAGAGTGTCGGCCTGCAGATTGAAAGGTCCCAGGTTCGATTCCGGTCAAGGGCATGTACCTTGGTTGCAGGCACATCCCCAGTAAGAGGCGTGCAGGAGGCAGCTGATCCATGTTTCACTCTCATGGAGTTTCTAACTCTCTATCCCTTTTCCTTCCTTCTGAAAAATCAATAAAATATATTTTTTAAAATGGCGTTTCATATATTTAGGAAGTTGTAATTGAAAGAAGAGGGCAGTTAGGGTACTATTTAGAGAAGCTCTAACTAGAACAACACAACAGTATCCTAATTACCTTAACCTTCCTTTGGCACACTCCAATAAGTATGCATGCGGCACTATTCTTGATGTGGGGCAAGACCTGTTTTAAATACTTAGTGCAGATGGACAAGTGCATAATCACCGACCATTCAAGAGCCAAAGGGGTGACATTCATGCTGCCTTTGTAAAGAGAGACATTGTCCTGTTTCCCAATCTAAAGAGATACTGGGAGAAATTCTTAACAAAAGATGAATGCCAAGGATGCACCTACTTTGTCTTCTCACATCCTCTATTCTTTCCTATCTTTTATTTTTAAATATATTTTATTGATTTTTTACAGAGAGGAAGGGAGAGAGATAGAAAGTCAGAAACATCGATGAGAGAGAGACATCGATCAGCCGCCTCCTGCACGCCCCACTGTGGAGATGTGCCCGCAAGCAAGGTACATGCCCCCAACCGGAATTGAACCCGGGACCCTTCAGTCCACAAGCCGACGCTCCATCCTCTGAGCCATACCGGTCTCGGCTATTTTTTCATATCTTGGTTCCTTACCTCTGAGCATTCTTACGTTGCTAACTACTGCTGCAGAGGTAGCAGTCAATCCCAGAATTCCCTGATGCAATTAAACCTGTAATTTGGGCGGGACTTGGGGGTGTGGGTGGGGCGTGGGGCATGGCTTATCTCTGAGGATATCTTCCATGATTACTCACTCACATGGCTGGTGAGGTGGTCTATTCAGCTATCAGCTCAACATGGTTCTCACCATATATTTGGGTGTCTGAGCTTCCTTACAGTATGGCAGCCTGGTTTCAAAAGCAAATATTCCAAGGAACAGGATGTTGTAGCTTCCCGCCTCTTCAGGCCTGTTGCCTAAAACTGGAAAGCTTTACTGCCACTACATTCTATTGGTCACAAAACCTTCCCAAATTCAAGAGGAGAACTAAGTCCCACATTCAAGAGGAAGAAAACTAGGTTTCTTTTTTTTTTTAATATATTTTTTTGATTTTTCACAGAGAGGAAGGGAGAGGGACCGAAAGTCAGAAACATCGATGAGAGAGAGACATCGATCAGCCGCCTCCTGCACGCCCCCTACTGGAGATGTGCCCGCAAGCAAGGTACATGCCCTTGACCGGAATCGAACCTGGGACCTTTCAGTCCGCAGGCTGACGCTCTATCCACTGAGCCAAACTGGTCTCGGCAGAAAACTAGGTTTTTTAACACAGGTATGCCTAAGGAATGGAAGCTAACTTGAATTTACCAAAAAAGATGCAATCACCAAGCAACTGTACATTATTATGAAAGCTTCTTTAACCTTAACCAGTCCATATTCTCCCAGAGAGGTCAAATGGCACTTGTCTAGCAATAATTCAATGTCTAGCTACAGACACTCCAAATGAGAATAAACACAGGCCTCAGATAATTGGAGGCAAAGGTCTCCTTTGGAGGAAGGCCTCAGAGACCAATTTAATTAGTGAATTTACTTTCTAGATAACATACTAGTTAGACCTGAGTTACTTCATGGATTTTAAATATGTGTTATCCTGTTTGTCGTTAAGAGTGGCAACTGACTCGATCACAAGCTAAGTGGCCAAGCCCTCAAGAAAGCATAAAACTTCCAATGCTGCCTCAGTCACCTCCAGCAGATGGAATTCCTCCAATACAAGCATATTTGACTTTTCCACACATTCACTTTCTCTCTCCTTCTACACACTTTGCCGTAAGCAAATTATTGCACTGGTTTCTCCAGATTTCTTATATATTTTGAAGTGCATATACTACATTTGCCTTTTTAAGTTCAAACATGATAATTCTTTGTATTCTGTCACAGAGCCTTACTTTTATGTTTATCACGTTACTAGAGATCCGGTTCATTCGTGCACCAGTGGGGTCCCTCGGCCTGTCCTGTGGGTTTGGGTCAAAACCAGCTCCCCGACATACCCTGAGGGTCCCAGATTGAGAGAGGGCGCATGCCAGCCCCAGCGGTGCAAGATCGGGCCAGGGAGGGAGGGGGGAGGTTAGCCAGTAGCGGGGGGGACAGCAGGAGGGCTTCAGGGTTCTCAGATCCATCTTGCTCAGTCCTGATAGTCTGGACCCCAGTAGCAAGCTAACTTACTGGTCAGGTGTCTGCTCCCTGGTGGTCAGTGCACATCATAGCGAGTGGTTGACCAGCCTTAGCATATCATTAGCATATTACGTTTTGATTGGTTGAATGGATGACTGGACAACCGGACACTTAGCATATTAGGCCTCTATTATATAGGATACTGGATTATAAATAAAAGCCTATAAAATCTTAAAAGGTCCAGTTGAGAAGAATAATCCAACACTCTAAAATGACACTTACTAGGTAAATACTTTCTGATAGAAGAAAAAACATTATTAATATTGTTTCCTAAAGTCAAAGTAATTTATTAATAATAAAAGAATGTATATAATGCTTTGAAAATAAAATAGCTATTTTATTTAGCTGTTTTCTTTTTTTTTAAATATAATGAACCTATTTTTAAAAATAAGACCAAGCATTACAAAAATGATTGCACATTTTTAAATGAAACTATTCAAATTGACTTGCAAGCAAGTTGACAAGCTATGGTTGTATGTTTGAGAAGAAAATACTTGGAGGTAACTATTTTAGAAGTATGTACTTGAAATTGCGCTAATTATAATTTAGTTATTCAATATATTACTTTAAAAAGAGTTTTTAATGGTCAACTCTCATCAAAAGTAGGATTCTCGAAAGTGTAGCACTAAAAATTAATGGCTGATTATTCAAAACTTCAATGCTATTCATTTCTCATCTAATGTCTTGTGATGATTAGTCAACATCATAAAAATGCCATTATTTCATTTTAAACTTTGCTGGATGATGAATTGGGGCTGGGAGAAAGAAAAGACAGCCTTACATGGAGAGAATGGCCTCATTTACTCCAACACAACGGAGTACAAGATCAGAAAGTCAGAAGAGTTACCACTGGTACTTGATTTTGAAAAATAAGAGAAGAAAATGTGAGGCCACTATCAGTGGTGGGATGGATGTGACAGTAATTATAATGATGTGTCAACAAGAGATAAAGAGTGAGAATTTAATAGTGGAATCAAAAAGCCTGTGTTGCACTGTGCTATGCTAGAAGGAAAAGAATATTCACTTGCATAGCTGTTTACTCAAATCGGAATGGGAACATTCTACCCAGAAGTGCTTTATACTGACTGTGACCAAGACTCTTGTTGGCTTCATTTCTCTATTCCCTGGAATCTTAGAGAACCTCGCCTTAAACCATCCCTAGCTTTACTACAATCCAGGTCTAGGTTTGGCATAGACAGGTGCCATCCTCAAACCTGGGGCTAGGATGAGCGCTGTTTGGGGGGCTATAGGAGGCAATCCTTGGTCATTTGCACCTTGACTTAGGAATGGTGAGTGGAGACTAATCTTCTGAACCTCAGGTTTAAGGGTAACGGCAAGTGGTTCAAACTGAAATGATAAGGTGTGAGCTCATGAACCCTAAATATCCCCATAGAGTCAAGCACTAAACGAAATGCAGGCAGATGATACAGATTTTAAAAAGGATACATTTAGACAGGGAAAAAATGTCATATTTGGTGATTTCTAAAGGCCAACTTAACCTGAAAATAATTTAGTTTCAATTTTTTGGTATTAATGTGGATAATTCACAAGTCAAAATATTTAAATATCTTTAATGAAATATTCTCATTACCCAAACTTAAGAGCTCACTATTTCTACTAATCTAATGAATGTGGATAGGGTCCCACACTGGGCTAAATGCTCTGCTGAAATTCTTTAAGTTCTCCATCTAAAAACCTTCCATGTTTTTGAAAAATTTAAAAAATTTAAAGGGGCTCTATATTTTTATTTGCACCATAGATTATTATAGAGGGTCCTGAATAAGATCCACCATGACTGAGTTATATGTCAAAAGGGAGAGAGAATAAACCAAATATTAAGCAAAAATGGGGTGTTGGCTAAATTAAGACAATCTTTTTCTATTTTTATTGACTTTTTACAGAGAGGAAGGGAAATAGATAGTTAGAAACATCAATGAGAGAGAAACATTGATCAGCTGTCTCCTGCACGCCCCCTACTGGGGATGTGCCCACAACTGAGGTACATGCCCTTGACCGGAATCGAACCTGGGACCTTTCAGTCCCCAGACCGACGCTCTATCCACTGAGCCACACCGGTTTCGGCCACATAGTAATCTTTTAAAAATGTCCAGCCTCATGAAGCCAAACCTCCCCAAACAATTAGCTTGTGTTCTCCTTGTTCTCAGCCTGGAAAGGATGTACCAGGTACAGTAGCAGTTCTCAACCTGTGGGTCACGATCCCTTTGGGGGTCCATCAACCCCATCACAGGGGTCGCCTAAGACCATCAGAAAACACAGATATTTACAGTACTATTCACAACAGTAGCAAAATGACTGTTAGGAAGTAGCAACGGAAATAATTTTATGGTTGGGGGTCACCACCCCATGAGGAACTGTATTAAAGGGTTCCGGCATTAGGAAGGTTGAGAACCACTGAGGTACAGGAAGATTTTAACGCCTTTTGGACAGGGATTTTAAAGGCAACCCATGAACAAATGCAATGAAGAGATTTAAAAGGAACGCATGCGTAATGGTGAACATGCAGGGGAAATGTTTCTTTTTATACAAAATATGCACCTGCTTGCCTTTGAGCTGAAGACTATGAAGCAGAGCTGGTTACCCTGCGCTTGCTCCCAACCTCGTCTTCACCTCTCAGAGCAAAGGAGAGCCCGCTTTTCCTGCCTCCCCATAAGAGGGGTCCTCACTGACCCTTTCCTGGTGATTTTGTACAGAGTACAGAGGGTGGCAGGGAAACAGTGCCTTCCATAAAATGCCAACTGAAATGGCCCGCGGGCTGCGGCTGGTTTCTGCCTCAGTCGCTGGCCACAATTTTGGGGACAATTTCCCTTTATGCACTTCAGCCCACTCTCCAGTCTCCCTTTTCATGGCATAACGAACCTCAATGCAGCTGAATCACGCAGGTCTGATTTCCTGTGCAGAAATGTCAGTCAAAGCGAGCGGAATGTGCTTTCTGGCCCTGAGTGCTCTAAGCTGATATGAATCACACGTTTAGTTTTTGCCAAATGAAAAGCAATTTCACTTGCAAAAAAAAAACAGCTATGGGGATATGAGGTTTTAGCTCGTAAGGAAATATACCAAAAATTGCACGGGGACAGAGAGATTGTGTGTGTGTGTGTGTGTGTGTGTGTGTGTGTGTGTGTGTGTGTAAGAGAGAGAGAGACAGAGAGAGAGACAGAGAGAGACAGAGAGAGCTTTTATAAAATCAGAAAAAAGAGGAGGCAGAATTTACTCCATTTGCTTTCAATTAAAGCCTAAAACCAGAGAGAGAGAGAGAGAGAGAGAGAGAGAGAGAGAGCGCTTTTATAAAATCAGAAAAAAAGAGGAGGCAGAATTTACTCCATTTGCTTTCAATTAAAGCCTTTAGTTCCCAGCTTCCTCTAAGAGGTGCTAACAGTTAGACTAATAAATTGCATCTTCAAATGGACCATGTCAGTGGGTTACATACTTAATAAGGTTCACATTTTTATAAGGCAGCAATTCAGAGATTTGTCTAATTAGTTTCCGAAATGTTGAACAATCTGATATTTTCTCTACTTCTTACATATAATCACTGGGTTTAAGTATGAAACTGTGGCTTTATGCAGAAACCGGTTTGGCTCAGTAGATAGAGCGCCGGCCTGCGGACTGAAAGGTCCCAGGTTCAATTCTGGTCAAGGGCATGTATCCTGGTTGCGGGCACATTCCCAGTAGGGGGCGTGCAGGAGGCAGCTGATCGATGTCTCTCTCATCTATGTTTCTAACTCTATCCCTCTCCCTTCCTCTCTGTAAAAAAAAATCAATAAAATATATTTTTAAAAAACTGGCTTTGTGAATATGGTTTTCAATAATTTAGAAATTTCTATTCTTGGCAAAGAGTTTTATAAAAAATGGCTAACCTCCTTTTTCACCAATTCCACAAACTCTGTTTCTGCAGGTGTGGGGCTTCGCTCTAGCCACAGAACACCTATACTGACCGAAGAGCCTTGGTTTCTGGGGACTGTCCATCCTGGTGTGTACAGTGCAACTGAAGACAACGTGCAGTATGTTCAGAGGACACGAGCCTTCAGCCAACCCAACCCCTCTCACCGTGGTTACCTACTACCGTGGCGGCTCCAGGAAGCTGTCTGACACATCTCATCCGACCTTCCTCCAAGATTATGCTTGTGAGGACAGTTTTGTAGTGTCGAAAAGAATCACAAAAATGCAGGCATGGCAGATAAGATTTCAGGTGATTACAATAAAATCGAGGTCCCAGTTTAAGTCATTGCGCTGCTACACTGATTCCCTGATCTTTTGTGTGTTTCACTCTTTGGAAGAGACCAAAAACGACAACTGACTTCTCTCCTGAGAGTGCTCTCAAGGAAGGAAAGCATAGGGAAGAATAAAGCTGGTGTATGAGATTCAAAATCTGCTCAAAACATAATAAAAAGGGCATTTTCTAATGATGGGACTTAACAAGATTAAGAGACAGACTACAAGCAAACCCTGGTTGCATCCATAACGGTGGGAAAGTTATTTAATTCCGGTTATTCTTCTATTTCTTTGTAAAATGGAAATGGTGTTTCTTATCAAAATTCCAGGGTAATGTATTTCATAAAAAAACAGTAGATCGTTTCTGTTACTGACTGTGATTAATTTTCTCTAAGATATATGGCTTTCTAAAGAGTTAATATCATTTTTTATTAGATTGAAATTTTGTATTTTTAGGCAAAACATTTAAAATATAATATACACTTTTTTTATTGTTGCAATTACAGTGGTACCTCGAGATACGAGTTTAATTCGTTCTGTAACCTTGAGGCGTGGGAAACTATGAGATGCTCGAGTCGCGGTAAACTGGTGGGTCGTGTGCAGCTGGCTGATCCACATGATTACTCCTATCTCAAATGTTGCTCGTATTTCAAAGCAAAAATCGCTTGCTCGATGGCTCGTATCTCAAAAATCTTGTATGTTAGGGCACTCGTATCTCGAGGTACCACTGTATTACAGATGTCCCCCATTATCCTCCCCTTTGCCCATCTCCACCCAGTCTCCTACCCCCTTCACTTATACTATGTCTCTCGATGAGTATGCATGCATACATGCTTTCTGGTTAATCTAATTGCTTACAGTTTTTAAAGGTAAGGGCGCACATTTTAAAAATACCTGACTATAAATCAACAATATTTTTCTGAACTGGTTTACATTATGTTTTCCATATTTCACACCTACTGAACATGTCGGTGTATTAAGAAAATCCATCCATAAATTCTTTTAAAAAGTAAAATGAACAATATTAATTACCAGGCATTTCCAGGGGTTTTATTAAGGTTTTATTCAAACTCACTAATTAACGTCACCAGAAAGATCTCAAAGTATTTTTTTCTCCAAGTGTTGAAGTTAATCATTTAAAATTGGAATACATTTTCCCTGGACTGCAGCGTACTTTTTATATCAGAGTTTGTTTTATTGATTTCAAATATGTAATTTTCTCAGCTTCAATTATTGCATGTGTGAGTAATAGATATTTAATTTATAATTTGTTGGAAGATCTATGCCTCTTGCTTTTGCCATGCTCTGACTAGAAGAGAATGGGTATTTATTTTGAATAAGTTCAAGAAGTTAACTTTTTCACTGATCTGTTAAAACTATTTTCCTTTCTTTTTAAAGAACAGCTTAGAAATCCTATCCTATCTAATAAAAGGGTAATATGCAAATTAACCGTCACTCCATCACAAAGATGGTGGCACGTAGTCCTCCCAGCCCTGCTGGAGTTCCCCAGTCCCAGGGTACAGTCGCTGAGAGTGGACAGCGTGAGCAGCCTGGCGGGATGCTTGCTTCATCGCCATGGTGACCAGGCAAACATTCCACCCCAGCCACAGAGGGCCTCTGGGCAGTGGGTACAGAGCAGCTGGGGCAAAAAGGGGGAGAGACACAAGCTTGCGTCATCACCCTGGCGATGAGGCAAGCGTTCACGCCAGGCTGCCAATGGGCCTCTGGCCAGGCCAGGACATGGATGGGCTTCTGGACCACAGAGAGCCTCTGGGCAGTGCAGAGAGCTACTGGCACATGGATTCGTGCGCAGGGCTACTAGTACCGAGTATAGAAAACTTGACAATTCTATATCCCTGATTACATTTTTTGGAGTTTTACTGCCATCCTCAAGATACTTCTAATTTTCATTGCTTAATATGCCATTTTTACTTGCAGCATCATCCTGAAATTGCAAGTACAATACAGAATTTATGAAGTGTGGGTTCAAAATAGTAATTTCATATACACTGATTTGTACATTAGATGGCATACATTTTTTGGACTTCCTTACAAAGACTTTCCTTTGAATTTTCCAGTTAAAAAGAGAATAACAACAAATCCTTTAAGACAAAAAATATATAAAATTAAGGATACAGTATTAAGCACCAGACTTTGTAAGGGATCTATGCAAATGAGGGGCCTTTAGGGTTAAGCCTTTTTAGCTTCAAGTCAATCATCTTCTGGAGAGCAGTGGTCAGACTTTTCCAGAGTAATCCAGTTACTACTTACCCAGCTTTAAAACAAGTACCAGGGACTGGAAAGGCCCTTATACACATGATCTCATTAGATCACCAGGCCCATCTATGAACCTGCTGTTATTTATTTTTATTTTATTAGCTTAATTCAGAGAAGTTATCAGCCAGTTATCAGTTGAGAGATTTGGAATGTAAAACCAAGTGTGAATAACTCCAAAGTCAGTGATACCCAACACTGATCTAACCAAAAAGCTCCCTTTCCCATCCTCCTACCCAGTTAAAATTCTTACTTGAAAGAAAATCCTGCTGAGACCGGTTTGGCTCAGTGGATAGAGCACCCGCCTGCAGACTGAAGGGTCACGGGTTCGATTCCGGTCAAGGGCATGAACCTTGGTTGCGGGTACATCCCCAGTGGGGAGTGGGCAAGAGGCAGCTGATCGATGTTTCTCTCTCATCGGTATTTCTGACTCTATCTCCCTTCCTCTCTGCAAAAAAATCAATAAAATATATTAAAAAAAAAAAAAGAAAAAGAAAAAGAAAAATCCTGCCTGAAGTCCACTCTGCAACAGAAAAATAAAGCCTCCTGAGAAAGACTGCAGTTAGGGTTACTCACTTCCCTACATGATCTTTTCAAAAAGGCATGTCCATTACTATGGTGTATGTAGCAACAACCGTGTGCCCTGTCCCACTTTGTGTGTATAAATCTTCCAACAAGCTGATGAAGTGTCAATATACCCACGCAACAGGCAGATGCAAAATCAAACATACATGTGTCCGACCCCATAAATCTACCTTAAGAAGGGTCATTCCCTTCCCCCCCCCCACAAATACTTTAACTCTGAGCACCCAGGGCTGTTGACAGCTGTACAAATTCCCGCTGCAAGTATGCTGGGAATGGCTACTCGCTGGCAATGCTGTTTCTGTCGGTTTGACTAATTTATGGGGAAAGCTTGCATGACTAACAGGCCTTCCAAATAAACGTGTACAGTTTGTAGGTCTAGGGCAGGAGGGGATGACCTCCCTATATTATTTTTACAACTTGGAAACCAAAAAACCAGGATAAATGTCCATGGTTGAAAAAGGGCTTCCTTCACTTAACTGCTCTGGAATTCCCTCTCCCTCCCCCCATTTTATGGTTGAAAATGTGCCACTTTGGCTAATTTATTTTTATTTTTTTCTTCTAACTGGAAACAAGTCAGTAGCTAATATTTATTTGTTCCCTCTGTCTACAATTTTTACTTCAAAAAATATACCACTTGAATTTTTCCTTAGGAAGAAAACATGAAAATGATTCATTAAAAAATAGAGATTAATAAATATAATTGATATAACTGTTTTCTGTTCAAAACAAAGTATATTGTTTTCTTACTAATTCTCACGAGAATACAATAAATCTTTTCAGTCTAAATTCAATAAAATAATGTTATTCTCTTAATATTAAAATCAAATAACCATTATCAACTGTGTAATCAAAGTTTGCTAAATTTGCAAATAAAAACCTCCCATTGTGACTGCTGAATGGATACAGAGTTTCTGTTTTGTGAGAAGAGTTCTGGCGATGGATGGTGTTAATACTGCACAACAAGGAGAATGTACTTAATGTCACTGAAATGTGTACTTTCACAAAACGGTCAACATGTTAAATTTTATGTTTTGTGTGTTTTAGCACAATAATTCCTTTAAAAATTCCCTTAAAGTGCAGTTAGAAGGAAGAAACAGCCACTTGACAATGCCAGGATGTCAAAATTTACAATGTCCATGACAAGGAACAGATGCAATGCTGCCTCTTATAACCACGGGAAAAGCCAATAGATGGATGGTTAAAACATGGGACCCTCATTTCCTTGTTCTTTTAAAGAAAAAGAATGTCATTAGAGTTCAAAGACAGAAAAACTGCACAGGGATTTGATAGGACCTTGATATCTGCTCTTAATTCCAAAAGTACTGGAGATAAGCAAATCTCCCAGGTCACAAAAGAAAATCTTCAAGCAAGAAAGAAAAGGATGTCCCTGCATCTCCAGAAGAGAAAAGAGGATGTGTCCTGTTAATACTAATAAAAGTGGCCACTATTGATCAATTGTTTAGCTGTGATGGATGACTTATGTCTATCAGTTCTACTTCTCATCCATTTAGAAACATAGGCCTTATTATCCTTACTTTACATACGGACATCCTTGAGGCTAAAAGAGCATATACAAAATCATGGAGCCAGGAACTGGAAGAGGTAGGATGCAAATCATAGGTTTTGCAGAAAATAAACATTTTGATATTCAAGATACTAGTCAAACTAGCATTCTTGTCACCAAGGTATTTATAAATCTTTAGTTAGAAAGAAAAAAGTGAAATAGTTAATATATCCATGAGAATGTTCAACTACTCAGTTTATGACTAATCTCTTCCAAGACTTAAGAGTCTCCAAGGGTGGCCTTGGGATTATGAATCCAGATAAGAAACAAAAACCGCATAAAGTGAAATTCAAGTTAATACACTATGTGAAACTGGCCAAGAAGAATTAGAATTGAGTGATAAGGAGATCAGAGAGTGGGGGGGGGGGGGGAATGGAGGAAAGGGGAACATGCAGTAATGGGAATAACAGAGGCCTTGCCAGATGCTGAAAGGTAAAAGAGACGAAGCCTGGCCAATGTGGCTCAGTGGTTGAGCATCCACCTATGAATCAGGAACTCATGGTTGGATTCCCGGTCAGAGCACAGGCCTGGGTTGCAGGCTCAATCCCCAGCAGGGGATGTGCAGGAGGCAGCTGATCAATGGTTCTCTCTCATCATTGAGGTTCCTATCTCTCTCTTCTTCTCCTTCCTCTCTGAAATAGGA
>JAAGEH010000038.1:7067560-7368047 GCA_011751065.1 Lasiurus cinereus
GAAGGAAGGAAGGAAGGAAGGAAGGAAGGAAGGAAGGAAGGAAGGAACCAGTTTGGCTCAGTGGAGAGAGCATCAGTCTGTGGACTGAAAGGTCCCAGGTTCGATTCCGGCATGTATCTTGGTTACGGGCACATCCCCAGTGGGGGGCATGCAGGAGGCAGCTGAGCAATGTCTCTCTCTATTCCTCTCTCTAGAAAATCAATAAAATATATTTTAAAAAGAAAGAAAGGGAAGGAAAGATGAAGATAATTCTAGGGAAGAGAATAATCTGGACAAAAACAGAGATGCAGGAATGAGCCTGAACCAAAGAAAGAAAAAGTAGTTAAGAGACTGAATTGTTGAAAAGAAGAAGAACGAGTAAGAAACTATCTGGATTTGATGTGGCAGCCAACAGCAGATACTCAATAAACGATCATCAAAGGGAGGTAGAAATTGAAAAAAAAGTGGTACTCTTTCGAAATAAGTCTGGTCATGCCTGATCAATAGGGCAGTGAACACAAGAAGGTGGATGACTACAAAGTTCCTACTTTCGGACTAGATTCATAATGGTATGGACAAAAATGGAACTGTTGGAAAGGAAAGTCAGCTCTGGTGTGTACTGAATGAATGAATGAATGAATGAACGAACGATGACTATATCTGGGACTTACTGTCATGACTACAGACTACAAATACAAAAGGCCTATGTTCAATAAATAAATGAGTGAGCAGAGTTTTATGGGATTATTGAAGCACTACACAGAAATAAACTCTAGAGACACTATGAGTCATAAGATAAAGCAGTGAGTGGGTCATAAAACCTTCATAATAATTATCCTAAGCCCTTGCAATTGTGAAAGGCTGAACAATCTAAAAAATTAATTCTTGTAATAACTCAGTGATGGAGAGAGCGCAAGTGTGATTATCCAACATTTTCATAGGAGTAAATTGCAGCTCACAGCTTATGTAACTTCCCGAAGGTAACACAATTAGTAATTAGGAAAACGGGCACTCAAATCCAACTCTTTTGACTCCAAATTTTGTTCATTAGTTAAGGCCAATTTATGTAGTTCGAGGGAAGATTCGGGATCTAAAAGCACAACAGTCTGAAGATTAGAGAAAATTTGTAACATTTAAATATTTTAACAAACACAAAAATGGGCCAATAGCATTTTTTTTTCTAGATGATTCTAGATTTCATATATGCACTCTATTCGTTTCCTTGTTCAAGGAAAAAAAAAAAAGCAAATGTTCCTTCATCGCTACAGTCTGCAATGCCAGGGATTCATTATACCACGGTTTTATTGAAAGTGACTTCATTTGCAAATTAAAACGATAAGGTACCAGTTTTCACCATCAGATTTCAAAAAGCGAAGTGTTTACAAAAGCATTGGCCAAGCTGCAGGAAACAGTCATAGTCATAACTGTTGGAGGGAGACTAAGACAGTGTGACATCTACAGCAGTCCTTCTTAACAAGGGACATTTGTGACGCCCAGAGACACTTTCTGTTGTCACAACAGGGGGATGTTAGTAGAATTAGTAGTTAGAGGACAGATGCTGCTAAACAGCATACAATGCACAGCCTGTCACCAAAAGAACAATCAGGCCAAACTGTCAATAATGCCACAGCTGAGATATCCTCTCTGTAAAGATAAGTATTTATCAAAAGGACAAACACATATTCCTACTGAACTAGTAATGCTACTTTTGCTATATTTTCTACATAATGATGCACATGTAAAATTCTTTCATTTGACAAATATCCGTTGAATATTTATTCTAGGAGCCAGGGTTCCAGCAAGGAACAAATTAAAGGAAAATCTGTGCCATTTTGAGATACCGGGCTAGACAGAAGGGGAGTGAGGATTGCCAATGAGACACAAGGACAATACATAGTGTCTCAGATGATGATGGTAAGTATCTTTGGGAGGAAGGGTTAGTAAGGAGAGATGAACAAGAATACTCACTGTAATGCTGTTTGAAACGGCTAAGGATTTGAAAAAGCCAACCTGTGCATCGGTGGGGTTTAGTTAAAGGAATTATAGACCATGGAACACTAGGCAGCCATTAATAAAGCAGGTCCGTAAATGCAAATGCGTAATTATCTAACGAGTGGAAAACATTACATTAGAAAGAAGAGACCACTAATAATAGACTTGTATGTACCATTTTGTAAAGAAATGCAAAAACCCTGAAAATGGTGCTCCCTCTTAGAAAGACTAAGTGGTGAAGGAATCAAGGTGAGAAAACGATTAATTTTCATTTTTACTAGAGCCTCTTACTATCTTCTGAATTTTGAACATGAATAACAGGCATTTAAAAACTACTAAAACAAGTCAGTCTTTTTTCTAAAGTTCTCTTCATGCTATTGAAGGTTTTAAAATGTGCTGGGGGTGGGGAAGGCAATAGGGAAAAAAATAAAAATAAAAATAAATAAGTAAAGAGAGAAAGAACACACCTGTCTCCAGGAAAAATAAATAAATAAATAAATAAATAAATAGATAGACATACTTATGTATATGTGCCTCTATACATATGGATGTACATATATATGTGTGTGACACACACTAAAAGGCTAATATGCAAATTGTCCCCTCAGGAGTTCGACCTCCTGGGATTTCAACCACCCGCTATAAATGCACTGACCACCAGGGGGTGGCGTGGAGTGAATGAAGGCCCTGGCTGGCAGCTGGCAACCAGGGGAAGGTCCCAATCATCCCTGATCACCGGCCAGGCCTAGGGACCCTGCCTATGCACGGATTTCGTGCACCCAGCCTCTAGTGTGTGTGTGTGTGTGTGTGTGTGTGTGTGTTTGCGCTAAAGCTGCGTTTGAAAGAATAAACTCACTCACCCCCAGGGCGCATGTAGTCTATGGAAGGAGAGGTGATATATATATATATATATATATATTACATACAAATACACACACACACACACACACATATGCATATAACACATCATACACATGCATGCATTTTCTCAGTTTATTAAAGATAAACATGAAGCAAAGGTTTACCTAGAAATCACCCTTATTCTGGATGAACAATGGGGTGGCGTTGGGAAAGAGTACCTGCCATCTCCCCTGCCTGGGAGGCAAAGTTCGGGATTGCAGGAATTTGGGGCTGATTTTGCACTGCTCAGTCTCTAAACCAGTGGTTCTCAACCTTCCTAAGGGCGTGACCCTTTAAGACAGCTCCTCATGGGGTGGTGACCCCCAACCATAAAATGATTTCCGTTGCTACTTCATCACTGTAATTTTGCTACTGTTATGAACTGTAATGTACATATCTGATATGCAGGATGTATTTTCGTTGTTACAAATTGAACATAATTAAAGCATAGTGATTAATCACAAAAACAATATGTAATTATATATTGTGAAATATTTCTTTCTAATACCAAATAAATGAAATTTTGTCTTGAATCGTGGTGTAGCATGGGTAACAGTCTTCATATGACAACTGTAAACTACATTGCTACATTCTGCTACACCGAGGAGCGGTGTGTTGGTTCCTAAGACCATGGGAAATAGGTGTTTTCTGATGGTCTTAGGCGACCCCTGTGAAAGGGTCGTTCGACCCCCAAAGGGGTCATGACCCACAGGTTGAGAACCGCTGCTCTAAAATGAGAAAAGTGCCTGACACATGTTGGAAATCAAACAGGTGCTGAACTCAAGAATGCGTGCGTGAATCCGTAGTCTTTGCTCCTCCTATTTCTTTTCTGCCCAAACTGACGGCCTCCTAACCCCTTTCTCCACCTGCTGTCTGTTTCTCCGATGAATTCCCCTAAGACCACCACAGGGATTTACCCAGAATCCAAACTGGGGCCAGCAAGTGTATATGTCATACTTTCAACAATCAAGGTTAAAGAACACACTCCAGAATACAAATGGAGTGTGCTTTAAAATTCCCCCAGTTCCTCTCTGCCCCCAGCACTCAGACTCGGTGCCCCCCACGATGCCCTGTCCTTGCCATGGTTCTTGAACTTCGGGTGGCCACCAGGGCAACATCCCTTCTTGCCTCTCTTTCTGGACTGCCCTCTCTTCTCCAGAGGAACTCGGACCCTTTCCCTCCAATTCCTTCTCAAGTGTTGCTCTCATTGAAACAATGACTTCACTTTTCCATTCATCAGTGCTTGCTCCTTTCTCTCTGTCCCCAGAGAAGTACCTCTCTTTATTATGATGTCACACCGTCAAGTGTCTGTGCCTCTCCTTCCATAGACTACATGTGCCCTGGGGGGGAGTGAGTTTATTCCTTCAAATGCAGCCTTAGCGCAATGCCAGGCTATTCAATCAATATTCTGGAAAGATTAATAGTTACAGTAATTCACAGATGAATTTTAACCTTTCTCACAAACTGCGTACAGTTATAGGACTAACATATATAAAAAAAACTCCCTCATTGATGAGAATGAGTACATTCTACTTATTGTATTATAATTTTTATGATAACCTATACCAATTGTTTAAACCTGCACAATGTTCCTGAAATTTTATCTAATATGATATAAATGCCATAAAGAGTGAAGAGCACTATTTTAATATAGTATCTTTATATTTTAACTCTTCGTGTTTCTCCAGAGCTGATTTTTTACTTAGGCTAAGAAGGAGTATTTCATTAATTATACAAAAGTGGGCAAAGATATTTAAACACAATGTAAAAATCATAAGCTTTCATTTCCTAAGATACTGAAGACATTCATAAGGTGTTGGAGAATGATAACTTTAATGATTAACTTCTCACATTTTTCTCTGTAGTTGGAGTCTGTCAATATAAATTATTGATAGTTACTTTCTAGAGTATGAAGAATTTTTTATTAGACTTTTATATAGTGTTTTTGAGAGACTCAGCGATAGATGGAATCTTAAAGCACCCTTCTCTCCAACTCTTAAGACAATGGAGGTAAGTTTCAGTCTCCTAAGTTTATCCTTAAAAGCAGAATTTATAGCCCTGGCTCAGCTGGTTGCGCAGTGTCCCTTGAACCAAATGGTTGTAGGTTTGCCCCTGGTAGGGTGGCATGCAGGAGGCAACCGATTAATGTCTGTTCTTACAGGTCGTCCTCCCTCTCTCTTCCCTTCTCTCTAAAAAAAACAATAAAAATATTTTTAAGAAAGAATTTCTAAGTCCTGATTTTTTTTTTCAGATGGATGAGCTTTATACCCCTGCGATGTTTCTTCTCCCATGTGACTATCCTATCAACAAATGCTTTCTCTTGAACTTTCCATTATTACCTGGGAAGTACTAGTTTTTCCACGTTCAATTAATCCATCTTCTCTTCATGTTTTCAACCATCATGGACGAGGTCATACAAAACTTGGCAAGTCAGCCGAGACCGGTTTGGCTCAGTGGATAGAGCGTCAGCCTGTGGACTAAAAGGTCACAGGTTCGATTCCAGTCGGGGGCATGTACCTTGCTTGCGGGCACAACTCCAGTGGGAGGCGTGCAGGAGGCGGCTGATCGATGTCTCTCTCTCATCGATGTTTCTGACTTTCTGTCCCTCTCCCTCTCTGTAAAAAATCAATAAAATATATTAAAAAAAACAAAACAAAAAAACTTGGCAATTCAGCGGAAAGATCAGGCAGGCTTTTGAATGAACACCCTGTAGCCAGCCAGGAGGAATACAGCTCCTGGGCTTAATGACATGGCTGCTAAGAGTTTGCAAAATTTTCAACAATAAAGATAATCTTTTTTCAAGTTTGCAGAACAGGAAGAAAGAAGGAAATTGAGAGGGATATGAATCCTTTGTCCAAGGGGCAAAGGTCCTTCCTGCCGGCTGGGCATTCCGAATGCTTCTCATCTCCTCCACAGTCCAGGTCAGGCCCCTGAGCGCAGGTGCTCAAAGAGAATTCAATGAATAAATGAGTGAATGCATTTATTTCAATACATGACTCAATACTCTGCGGTGTCGGTGGTCTTGGATCCTTCAAAGATAACTTTTTTTATATATAATTTTTAATCATTTTACTTCTACTGTGGTAGATATATCTTTTTTTTTAAGTATATTTTATTGATTTTTACAGAGAGGAAAGGAGAGGGATAGAGAGTTAGAAACCTCGATGAGAGAGAGACATCAATCAGCCGCCTCCTGCATGCCCTTACTCGGGATGTGCCCACAAACAAGATACATGCCCTTGACCGGAATCGAACCTGGGACCTTTCAGTCCGCAGGTTGATGCTCTATCCACTGAGCCAAACCGGTTTGGGCTAGATATATCTTTGAAAACCTAAATAAGCTTACTGACAGCTGAATCTTTCACATTAATTAACTGTGTTTAATTTTCACATTAACCATTGTTTTTATGGCTTATATTCTCACTGACCAATTTTTCAACATCATTTAAAATGACTGAAACACGAAGATCTCCACTCTCTATGAAATAAGTAAATGCATATTAATAAGCATTAGAACACTTTCTTCCAGAAAAAAAAAAATTTGTAACTTATTCCTGAGTTGTCTATGCATCACTTAAGAAAATTCACTTAGAATTTTTGTTTCAATTTTGATAGCAAATATACTATTTAGATGCCGTTCACCAGTCTTAAACCTTAAACTCACACCCCATATGTAATCTCCTTGAGTTGGAGGTTTACAATCTTAACCCTGGGTAGCAGGGCTTCGTCGGGGCCACTGATTAAGAGGGGGCATCAGCCGAAAACGGTTTGGCTCAGTGGATAGAGCGTTGGTCTGCGGACTGAAAGGTCCCAGGTTCGATTCCGGTCAAGGGCATGTACCTTGGTTGGGGGCACATCCCCAGTAGGGGGCGTGCAAGAAGCAGCTGATGGATGTTTCTAACTCTCTACCCCTCTCTCTTCCTCTCTGTAAAAAAAATCAATAAAATATATATTAAAAAAAAAAAAAGATGGGGCATCAGCTCACTAGTTCTAACCGTGACTAAGCAGGCCTGCCAATCAACCCCATCCCACTTGCAAGTAATAATAAGACCTAGATGAAAAGATCATCAAAATATTCTAATCTTCCGTTGGCAGACCACCAGGATGTTCGTATCTTTGAGACCGAACCCATGCCATTTCAGTTCCTCTATGCAGTCCTAGTTTAGAACATTTTCATTTTAGATTAAAAAAAAAGATATGATCACGCCAAAAACATTAAAAAAAAAAAGGGGGCATCTGGAGAACCACAAATTAAGAAAATGCAAGGAGAAATATGTATGTTTCATTCCCCTTTCCAGTACAGTGGTACCTTGAGATACAAGTTTAATTCGTTCCGTAACCTTGAGGCGAGGGAAACTATGAGACGCTCCAGTCTCAGTAAACTGGGGGGTCGTGTGCAGCCGGCCGATCCGAGCGATGACTGATATCAGGTAAAATAGAACCGTACTTCATCACAGTGATGAAGTAGCAATGGAAATAATTTTATGTTTTGGGGGTCACCACCACATGAGGAGTTGTCTTAAAGGGTCTCGGCATTAGGAAGGTTGAGAACCACTGGTTTAAGGAAACGAAGTTCAAAGAACCCAACTGGCCTGCCCCAGAGAAATAGGAGAGATATAAGAGGATGTAGGAGAAAAAGCTCGAATTGATACCAAGGCTGTTATTTAAGAAGTTTATTCTAATATATTGATTACTCCTTAAGTACATAATTAAATACATCCACCACCAACAAAGCTTTGTTTCTATTGTGCTGTCCCTTTCATTGTCAGTCACCTCCATTCTTTGTTGGAAATTGGAGAGATTATAAAAATAGTGAAAAATCCGAATGCTGTGAATAAGGACGTTGCTCTTCTATTTTATTTGCCCAAATAGTTAACAGGGGGAAAGTACAGTATCTTCCGGCCTATAAGACGACTGGGCGTATCAGAGGACACCCAACTTTTCCAGGTAAAACACAGAGTTTGGGATAGACTCGCCCTATAAGATGACACCCGGCGTGTAAGACGACCCCCGACTTTTGAGAAGATTTTCCTGGGTTACAAAGTCGTCTTATACACCGGAAAATACGGTATAGGAGGTTTTGGTCTCATCAAGGAATTTAGGGATCCCCAGGTACTGAGCCCCTTTTTTTGAAAGCGGGTCACACACTTCTAACGAGTGTGTGTTTTAGCTGCCGTGGCCCGAGTCTGTGTGTCCTCCCACCTCTCCAACCGTCTTCCTAGCTGAGACAGGGCACCCACATGCTGGCAGAGGGTGCAATTAAGGATGTCTTTAATATGCGCTCCAATTTTATTCGAGGCCAATTTGAAGCAATTGGGATAATATTCTAATAGCCAAAGTTTTCCTAATGGAAACAGCTTTCTGCTCTCATTGGCAGCTTTCTTTTGATGATGGGGATTGATTTTTTTTCAAAAGGCCCCAAGGCCCCCTCTTTGAAACTCCACCTGAAATAGGTCAGCGGCTTACCCCCCGAGGGGTGCGGGGGGCAGGAAAGGCCGCCTCGATTTTCTCAGGATTCCCTCCTGGGGGACCTCCCGCGGATCATTTCTCTTAGTCAAAAAGCATCCATTGAGCGAGGCTACCCTGAAGCTAAGGGGCTGAGCTGTCCACGGGGAAGCGATGGCCAATTGAGTGCAGCTATTGACCAGCCTTCCGTGGTTAAAAATACAACAGACTGTATGCCTGGTCGGATTGATTCCTGAATTACTAGCCATTTTCATGCTCCGCTGGCTACGCTGCCTACTTGATAACCTCTCACACAGGACAAAAACTGCAGCCACTATCGTCTCTCTCTGTTACCTGTTATCCACCATATACGGATGCATATACATATCCTGGTACACAGACACACTATACGTATACGTAAGTATATGTATTTTCTCTCTCCGAGCTAACAAGCAAGTGTGATGTTATATACATTAAAATACATGTTTTGTTTCTCCCCCCAAAAGTGTTTAAAATGCAATGGCTTAATTTCAGTGATAAGCCAATATTTATGTTTATCTTTCTTTTCTTTTTTTAATATATTTTGATTTTTTACAGAGAGGAAGGGAAAGAGATAGAAAGTCAGAAACCTCGATGAGAGAGAGACATCGATCAGCCGCCTCCTGCACGCCCCACAGTGGAGATGTGCCCGCAAGCAAGGTACATGCCCCCGACCGGAATCGAACCTGGGACCTTTCAGTCCACAAGTCAATGCTCTATCCACTGAGCCAAACTGGTCTCGCCTGTTTATCTTTCTTTCAATCAAGGATAATAATAGGGATTGATATACCCTAATAAACAATAAAATTAAACTAGAAATTATTTTATTCAATATTAAAAATCTTCTACATGTATGACTTAGGAGTGCTTAAATACAGTGATGAATTATTTTAACTTAAAGGTCAGTATCGATGAAATTATAAAAAATAAACATTTTATTCATATATTGGGTTTTTTTTAATAGGTAAAATGTCATGTAATTATAGAAAAAATATCTATGGGATAGTATTGCATGCACTAGAGCAAAAAAAATCAAAATTAACTTCTTCACTCCTAAAATTTAGTTGGTATTTGTAAAACTGAAAACAAAACAGAACTACCCTTGCTGGTTGGGCTCAGTGGATAGAGCGTTGGCCTGTGAACCAAAGGGTCCCTGTTTTGATTCCGGTCAAGGACACGTGCCACGGGTTGCAGCCTCAATTCCCAGTGGGGGGGGCAAGCAAGAGGCAGCCAATCAAAGATTCTCTCTCATCACTGATGTTTCTAACTCTCTTTCCCTCTTTCTTCATGTCTGAAATCAATAAAAATATATTTTTAAAAACCTGGAAAAACACACAAATATATTTAGTAAAAATGTAGCCTATTCTTTTGAAAGGACAGTACGGTAATGAGCAGTGTTTTTGCGGAAGCTTCATTGAGAAAATGACACGTAATGAAGTCTATAGAGAGAATTATATGTAAATATTTCCCTTTATTGTGACTAAAATTCACATGATTGTTTCTGTAAATCTTCATCCAAACAACTTCATAGGTTGAAATATTTAGCGACTATATCACAAAATACCTTCACAATCATCATGTTTACCTTTTAGTGTAAAACAGAATGTATTAGTCAGAACCTAGCTAATTACACCCTGGCTATGCCAACGTTTAAAGCAATGCCTCCCACTCACTGGTTCTCCTTTGCTCACACAAATGGCCCCTGGTCACCCCCAAGCAGACATGTGACAACAGTCAGAGACATTTCTGGTCCTCACAGCAAGAGTGGGGTGCCTCTAGTGCAGCGGTTCTCAACCTGTGGGTCGCGACCCCTTTGGGAGTCGAACGACCCTTTCACAGGGGTCACTTAAGACCATCGGAAAATGCAGATATTGACATCACGATGCATCACAGTAGCAAAATTTCATGGTTGGGGGTCACCACCCCATGAGGAACTGTATGCAAGGGTCGCGGCCTTAGGAAGGTTGAGAACCACTGCTCTAGTGTCTGATGGGTAGAGGCCAGGGATGCTGCCGGATATTCTCAAATTCACAGTCCGCTCCCCCAAAACAACAGCCACAAGTCATCAGCCCACTGTGTGCCCAGTGTCAAGCTGGTTCAAAGATGGAGGGAAACGGAAACAGAAGTGCATTTTAAAACGCCCATCTCCTCGTGACAGGACGTGCGGTCTAACTGCCCAGAAGCCTGCACCTGCCCAAGCAGTGCAGCATGCGGAGGGTTAATGTTCAAAATGTCACGAATGTGCTCATTCTAGGCCTCTCTGAGCTGGGGGCAGTGTCAAGCCCTCTCTCGATGGGCTTCTGTGAAAGCTGAACAGAGCCTTTTAAACGGTAATACAAATAATTTGTTCCTGATATTATCACAAAAACACAAGAACAAAAATAATTGATTCTGTTACAAGTGTTCTACTTCATTAAGTAGGAAAATGAACTAATTTATTTTTAACATACTTGTACTTAGGCTCTGCCTATAAAAAACATAAAAGGGCTTATAATTACATTAACCTGGAAATTTTTCCTATTGATAATAACGTCCATGATGACATCAACAACTCCCATCTAGGATGAGGGCAGATGTCATTTTCCCTGTTTTGCAGGGAGAAGGGACCTTTGTCCTGCCCAAGGGCCATTTGGGTATTTATAACATTCGAGGGCCGTGCAAAACTATCAACTTAAAAATTAGCCTGCGATATTTGGTCCAATATTTAATTAACCCCCCTCATGTCTTGGCAGGGCCAGACCAAGTGATTTTTGAGGGCCTTCTAAGGCCCATAGGCTGGATGGTCCCTACCTGGGACAATCTGGATGAGGAAATGGAGCCACAGCTAAACTGACTCACCGAGTACAACATAAAGTTAAGTGAAAGAAGAGAGTCCTCATGTTTATCCTTTGCCTTTGACCAAACTCATGCAGACCCGGGCACCTCATTTTATCAGAGTCTTAGACATTTTCTGTTTCTGTGGAATTTCATTGATAAAGCAAACCAGATGAAAGGATGACCACCATGTAGTTTGTTGAAAAGGTCACTCTGTTCCCAGTGAAGACCCCGGATCTGTAGGCCAAGCACCAGTGGCATTGGGGTTTACCTAGTACAGAGTTTTGGGGAGAGTCTAGGAGTTCTTCCATCAAGCATAATCTGTCGATTAAATAAATAATACAGCTTGCTCGTGTATGTTTTATTGTTTTTGAAGTGGTTGGATATTATATATTACCCACTTTTATCCTCTAGTGTCTAACAGTGTTCCTTTTACATTGAAGGTAATCAATAAATCATTATTTACGATGTGTAAATAAAAAAGTTGGACAGGAAATCACTGCTAAAATACTTCAGGTTCAGATAGCAATATTGAGTTTGCCCTTTAAAGGTAGCAAAGCTTGTCTGATCAACAAGAACTCTGGGTGCTATAAATACGGAAACTGAGGCTCAGAAATGGGGAGGCTGTGACTTGAGGTCACATAAGGAAATAGAACTGGGACTGGAATTATGTCTGCTAACTGCAAATTTAATGTTCTTAACATTAGAGGTAAAATGACGACACGCCTGACCTTGATTTTATTCCTCCTTATTTTTCGTTCCATTCTAAAATAACATTCATCCAAGAGTTGTACAAAGTCTAACCCTGATTAATAATGACACGAACCAATTATTCTCCACCAAAAGGAATGAATAAGCACTGAAATACTATTTTCAAAAGACCAATTTTTAAACATTATTCTGAAAGTGATAATAGAAATTCCATGTCAGAAAGTGATATTAGATAATTAAAAAAACACATAGTGAGGTATTTGTTCAACATTTTTTAGTGCCTACATGTCTTTTGTTATTTTTATACTTTACTTGTATTTTTGCCAACAAATTATGACACCTAATTGAAATATATATATGTGTATGTGCATGCGTGTGTGTGTGTGTGTACATATAGCATATATGTATATATATGTTCAGATACTACCAAAAAGCTATACACAAAAGAAGCGCAGGAGTTGGCAATGACGCTTATATGTACAATTAAGAGCACACAACAATGAACAAGAAATTGGAATTCTTCACTCACTGTTTTTAGTGAGGAAGGAGGAAAGGAAATAAAACAGATATGACCAAAAAAAAAACAAATATTAAATTATTGTACCAATATGGTTGAAATACACTGTCCTCACTTTTTAAAAGTATTAGCAAAGTTGCTCCCCAAATAAGGCAATGTGTTCTAATTTGTTTGAAAATATATTAACTGATTAATTTAAGAACATCAATTTCAAATTTGAGCTCTGTGGTTCATCCTGAAAGATCCACTATAATATTTATACTTTAAATCAGCTTCATTCTGATTATCTTGAAACTCGCTGATGCTAATAAACCGCCTTACAATTTTATTGTTACATTATAGATCTATCACTTAAGTATGTGTTATGTAAACTAGTATACATCTGTATTTAATAAATGGACACTCTGAGTCTAGATGGCATGCTCATTTCCAGAATTAAGGTTCCTCAGGGAGAAAACAAAACGTATGTCCGTGGAAGCTAAGCACAGTGCTGTATAATCGATTGGTTCACTTAAAGGCATCGCTCATGCTCCCTCTGATGACAGATTAAGCGAATATGAGAGTAGACAGCACCCACATTACGGGCATTATATGGCATATTGTAGGGAGGATTATGAAAATTGGTCATGCTCCAGAGCAAGCGATGTGGAGGGAAATGCTTTATGAGAAATGTATTTACAAAGAGATGGAGGGAAATGTTTATATTAATTCTGTAAGTGCGGAATAAATAGTGACATATAGAGTAAATGAAAACCCAAAGAGTATTTAGGATTTTTCCAGGAGCAGAAAGGACTCCTGACCTTTAAAAATAGCCCAGGCTTTCAGACAGGTTTATTCTTTACACAAAGAAAAATTTCCATGGGGCTCGGGAAATGGAAAAAAACAAAAAACAAAAGTGAATAAGAAGAAACTATAATCCCTCACAACACACAACAGAGACAAAAATGATGCCAATTATGCTAAAACCCTGAGCAAATGAATTATCGGCCCGACGAGCACCATGACCTCGACGTTCTCCTTAACTGTATAGAACAGCCTGGAAGCTTCGGGCAGGTCAGACTGCGCTCCCACAGGCGGACGGGTCCAGCGGTAGGTTTCTGGGTTAAACCACACCAGGCGATCAATGAACCCCACACTGAACAGGATTCGCAGGCTGGCCTCACAAAGCCGAGTGGGGACCGCCACTGTGGGAGTGGCCTCATGCAGAGGGCTGCAAAGAACTGTCAATGGCACCTGCTCTCCTCTGACACTCTATTCCCTCCAGCGACAGCCTCCAGTTCCGTCCCCTCCTCCCACTGTAAAGTGAAAGGCAAGGGCATGTCTACGCAACCCAGGCAGGATGCGGGACTTGGGGGACATTCACTACACAGGCCTTGGTTCAAATCATCCCCTTAATAAGCGGCTGGCGAACTTTCAAGTCATGTGAATCTATGCAGAAATGGTACCACTGAGTCACTGATCTAGTTTTCTCACCTGCAAGAAGGGACTGACACACCTTGATTCCCCCTCATACCTTTTTTCAAGCAAAGATGTGATAAAAATAAATAACAAATACTGCTATCAGAGACAGCATGGGTAGAGCTTGAGAATAGTACGCTAAGGGACATAAGTCAGAAAAGCTAAGAACCATATGATTTCACTCCTACGTGGGACATAAAACTGAAACTCATAGGCACAGACAACACTATGGTGGTTACCAGAGGGGAGAGGAGTAAGGGAAAAGGGACAGATACATGGTGATGGAAGATGATCTGACTTTGGTTGGTGAGCACACACTGCAATCTACAGATCAGGAGTCATAGACATGCGTACTAGGAACCTATATAATCTTATTAGCCATTGTCACCCCAATACATTTAATTAAAAAAAACACACACACAAATAAGCCAAAACCGGTTTGGCTCAGTGGATAGAGCGTCGGCCTGCGGACCGAAAGGTCCCAGCTTTGATTCCGGTCAAGGGCATGTACCTTGGTTGCAGGCACATCCCCAGTAGTGGGCGTGCAGGAGGCGGCTGATCGATGTCTCTCTCTCATCGATGTTTCTAACTCTCTATTCTTCTCCCTTCCTCTCTGTAAAAAAATCAATAAAATATATTTTTAAGAAATAAAATAAAATAAAAACAAATAAGAAAATGCTTCCAGCTATTGGAAAGAATGAAGCACTACCGAGATGGAGGGTGTGCTAGCTACAGCTGGAAGATCCTCATCCTGGCACCAACCAGGGAGAAGGAAGAGAAATGAATTTGAACCCAGAGCTGCTATCCATCGAGGGTGCCGCGGCAACAGGAAAAGGCTGCGGGCTGTGTTTTGTGGCCTCTCCATCCATAACTGTGTTCCTCTCGAAGTGAACGCCAACTCCTGCTGCTCATTACGGCTGTCATGTTTCTCACAGTCTCATCTGCCTTATAATTGGAATTCTTATTTTAACAGCATTATCTTAATGTTATTGCTAGCTGCGGAATATCTTGTGATGAGTGCAGCTTTAGAGTTAATTCGGCCCTCCATCTTTGGTAATGGATCCTGTCTGGGACAGAATTAACTATAGATACTCATACTGGGACTGAGGTATGTCAAGGTTACTTCCCCAATTTTTGTAGCTTGTCACAGGTGGCCCCTACCATGTCTGCTTTTCGTTTCTCATATCGGACTAACCCCATTTTTCTTGGGGTCTTTTCCATTAGAGTGGCAAAAATCAGAATTCCTAATGATGTGGAGTTTCTTTTTTTCTCTCTCTTTTTATTGTTAATTAAAGCTGGTTATGCCTTTCAGTTGAGCTTCCCAGTGAGAAAAATTAGTATTCTAATAAGGATTAAGCAAGTACTCCTAGGATTATAGTCAACGTGTAATTTAAAAATATAATAGAGTAAATAAGAAACAGATCAAATGACCTATATTGTTAATTCAAGTAGCACCTTCCATTAAGCAAAACCTGCAGTTCTTATAATTTAATGTCTCAGCAAGGCTACTAAAGCAACGAGATACATAATATGCTAATAAAGTAAAACAATATCACTTAATGAGTTTTTATTCCCATTCAGGTGTGATGATTTCCTATTGCTTATTGAATATATGCCTGGAAGACTATAACTAGCAAATACTTTACAATTTACACAGAAATAGGATAAACCAAAAGAATAATAAAACCTTAGAGATAAATACAAGAAATTAATTTTTAAAATTTAAACATTTCAAAAGTTATTTTCAATTCTAAAGTGATAAACCAAGAACTCTGAGATTCAATTAAAATTTAATCTCTGATGCCGGGGACTTGCTTCCAAATAATCACCGGGGGTCGGGGTGGGGGGGGGAGGGAGGGAGGGCAGAGATAAAACAAGATTAGCTGTGAGTCACCAATTGTTCAGGCTGAGAGATATGATTCATTTCTCTTATATGCTTAAAATGGCCTATTGGCAACGTTAACAACTAATCTTAGATTTTAATATTTTATTTCTTGTTGAATGGAGTCATTTCGCTAAAAAGGGCCTCTTAAGCAGCTGGAAGAACACAACTATTTTATGAAGGCATTTTTCCAAAACTGCATTTCTGGATTTTTGTTTTATAGGCACATATTAGATAGCCCCCCTGCTCCCTCTTATTTGACAGTATTCCTCAGTTAATGTCTATGCGTATATGTCTATGACAAACCAACATTTGAAGATAAGCATATCTATAAATAGGTAGACACTTTCCACTTACATAGAAATGTAGGCCTCCTCAAAACCAAATGCAATAATGGTTTCTACTACACACGTATGAGAATGATGAAACAAAATACAAACATCTCCACAATAGAGCGTATATCATTTCTTTCCATGATGAAATATGGAAAGATGATACTTGGTCATTTTTGCTTTTGGTTCTTAAGATGTATCGGAAATGGCAAAGGTCTTAAATAACAGTTTCTTCTCCATGAAAAGTTTTACCTAAACTTTACCTATGTGATATTTAGTTCATCATATCTTTACATATCATTAATGGTCCAACCAGAGACTTTCGTCATGAACCAAAAATTAAGAGAGGCTGACAATAAATATCAACAAATTATAAGGTTTAAATACAAACAAGCATCTCTGGTATAAAAGTGTAGAACTATGACTCTTGATTAAAAGAAAAGTGTATATGAAGACGAAGTAAATTTCCAGATGAAATATCCTAAATTTTAACCTAGTAGCTATTTTATTTTCTTTGCAAAATATGAGAGCATATGAAAATGTTTACCAAGAGTGTACCATTATTGGTTTCTAAGATTCTACATCTAAAATATCTCGCACAATACTTCCAATAGCTGGGATTTCACTTTATAAGATTTCTATTTGGTTTAATGGTATTTTATAGAATTCTTACAGTCAGCCATTTCATTGGGGATATGAACCTGATCATACTATCTACTAATGCGTGTAATAGAAAGTAGAAAATACAAGTTAAATTACTAACCCATTTTACACGAGATGTAAGCAAATAAATAGAAACATCAACTTAGTGTAATAACAACTGTCACAGGGAACTATAGCCTAATAAAATATTTAAACAAAAAACAGTAAAATAATTATTATATGCTGCCACCACACAAGGATGCTCCAAGATAATCTAAGATAAGGAAAAGGAGCCAAAAATATAACTACTTTTGTTGCTGTTAACACTAATTTACTAGTATTAAGATAGTCATATTAGTTTGATGTTAATATAATAAGCATTAACATTTTCACATATATTTTAGGAATATGTGGTAAGTACTTGACAGTACTCAATACCCTACTATGTTTCACAGTCTGTATGTTCTGCTGAGCACGGTTATTTATTTATTTATTTTTGGATGGGTCCAATATACCTGTTTTATCTGAGCGTAGATGAAGGAGGGGGGTGGGGTTTGAAATTTAGTCTTTTATTCAGAGTTGGAGCACCGTCCCCAAGAAATGCTAAACTGTACTTACTACTTTCCAATAAATGACATTATAGCCTGCTTTATATAGCTACCTCTTACTTGCAAGACAGCCGTCTAAAAATAGTTCATGCTACCTTTGCTTAACTGTGCTATGACTGTGTCCCTAAGTAGTGCACGGCTCTGCTGAATGACAGCCAGTAGGAATACAGGCCACCAGGGTCATAAGCCTTTTGTAAATGTTTCTCTTTATCCTATCAGACACTGAGAGGTGAAACTGGGCTTATCTCTTGCTGTTATTGTTCATTTTCATCTTTCTATTCTCTCTATTAGACATAAGAAGTTCCAAATAGCCCAGTGGGATAAAAACAATAGATTTATGCTCAGGAAAGCCATAAGAAAACTACAGAACACCGAAGACAAAGAGAGATTAAGAGTTAGTGGGGAGAAAAGCTGGATAAACTACAGGAAATGACCATTACACTGTTAGAAGATTTCTCAGCGGGAGCACAAAAGCCGAAAGCCAGAACAATGATCACATAAGCGAAATGGTTGAGTATGGCTCTCTCGATGCAACATGAGTAGATGATTAATAAAGTGCCACTCAAAACATTTCTTAGCTCGGAGGCAACCAGGGGATGCTCCAAGCCCTGAGTGAGAGTGAAGAGGGGAGTAGTGAAAAAAAAAACCTAAAACCACAGAATGTACCAGTAAAATCACATGGGGGATATACTTGCAATTTTCTAAACTTATGTACCTGCAAAAGGAAAATGACTGGAAGGAAACAATTTCTAGCGGTGACTACTTATGGGTGGTAGGATTATGGATGATTTTAATTTTATTTATGTCTGTATATTTTCTCTAGTGATGCTTTATTACCTATATAATCAAAATATTACTTGTAGCCGAGACCGGTTTGGCTCAGTGGATAGAGCATCGGCCTTCGGACTGAAAGGTCCCAGGTTTGATTCCGGTCAAGGGCACATCCCCAGTAGGGGGCGTGCAGGAGGCGGCTGATCGATGTCTCTCTCTCATGGATGTTTCTAACTAACTATTCCTCTCCTTCCTCTCTGTAAAAATCAATAAAATATATTAAAATAAAAAGAAGCCAGAATTATTCAAAGCAAAGGTCTGCAGGCTTCAAAAACTATACCTATAAATTCTTAAAATAGCAAAGAGACCGAGCGCCAAGCAGGAGAATTTATAGGTATGAGAGAGAAATTTACGAACACTGAAAATCAAGAGAAAAGGTGCCAAAAAAAGTACAAAGAATCAAAGTGACATCAGACTTGAAGTTTCAAAGAAGACATATTTGATACTGAAATTTTATAAGCTGTTATTTATGAGGACAAAATAAATATATTAGTAGGCATTGAAGGTTTAAAAGAATAGACCAAATAAAATTTCTCTTTGAAAAAAACCTTATGGAGGATTTACTCTCGTGAAAAATGAAATAAATCCATATGCAAAAAACTAGACGTTAGAAAGTTAAGGATAGCAAAGAGAGTTCATTGTTATTTAAACATGTCGTAATAAAAACAGGGACACTTATAATATATCAATTATTCTAAGTAACAAGGGGTGGGAGGGAAGGTGGGAGCTGAGAGCATGCTAAAGTGTAAATTTTGCTGGAGATGGACTAGGAAGGGATGTTTACTAATGAGCTTTAGACATTGATAGAGAAAAATCAGCAACATTATGAATCTTGAGAGGGAATAGCAAAGAGAAACACAGAAACAATATGAAATGCTCAGTTTAGTAGAAGGCAATCAATTTATCCAAAAGAAATTGGAAAAAAGAATAAAAAAGAAGCAAGGCTACTAACAATAACCCTACCACCGCCCCCACACACATCCACCCCGCACCCCCCAACTCACACATACAAAATCGAGTAGCTAAAATAAGCCGTGGTGGAATAATAATTATTGTCCATGTAAACAGATTATCAATTAAACACAGACTCGCAGAGTGCCTGGGGGGATAAAAAGCTAAAAGTTTTTTCTACAAAAAATAGGTGTGAGACAAAAGGAAAAGAAGATGAAAACAAAGAGATATAATAAGGACTAACAGGGAAATATGAACTTCAAGAAAGAAGAGGTAGAACACTTAAAACTCTCCAAAGTAAAATTTGAGATTAAAACCATCACCATGAAAACAAAGGAAATAACATGTCAGAAGAACCCCAGAGAGAATAATTATGAGCACATACACACCTAAAATGCATGCTTGAACACGATGAAGCAGCAATTGGCATGTATATGTATGTTAACCACATTTGTTCCTTAAATTTGTGCTTTCTGGTTCTTTGATTAGTCCTAGTCCGCCTTGGCCTGTGTGTGTCTTAACTACATTCATCATTTTTCTCCTGACTGGAGCTTTAGCAGTGTTTGGGATGTTTTAAACAGTTGAGGGAGAAAACGGAAGTTGTATTCAAATAGTCCAGGTTTTGTTCCAAAGATTTTTTACCAAAGTGACGGGAAAACGGGTCAAAATGAAATGGAAGTACTTACTCTAACTTTCCTTTAACCACTCATTTCTCCCCTAGTAATGGGAGACACACACAGAACCTTCCCAATGTTCCAAATAATCTGTGAGCCACAGAAGCTAAAAATCAAGAGCAAAAAATACTAAAAAAAATCCACAGGCAACTGTCCTCTAAATACTGGCCTTTGTATACTGCCCATGAATCAATTATATTTAATTGAAGGAGTCTATTTTTATATGCCTTTCTTTTCCTGTAGGAAAGCAAAATATCAAAATAGCAACATGAAATTAGTCACAAGGGCATTTTTATAAAAGGGAATAAGATATTTCCATTCTACACTGTGTCTTAATCTTCCTACTTCATCAGCTTACTATATATAAAATATAAATACAACAGGAATAAACACACAAGCAAGTCACTCAGCCTCTAAATGCTTTGATTCGTCACTAATAATCTGTGGCGTTTTTTCCTTTTGGGGGATTATTATTCTCAAAAACCACTGCATGCCTTCCTTCAGGATCCTGCTACCACATTTACTTGCACATAACGATTTCTCCTTCACCATACTCTGTTTCTGCATTTGCAATAGACTAAGCCTGTCATTACGACCAATAAAAATACTCCCTGTATTCTACAATTCTCAACATTCAGAAGTGGAACTATGTAATTAAAATGCAACCACCTCCACCCACCTTTTACAGTCCACTTCGTTAATAATATAGAAGTGAGTCATTAATTAAGGGGCACAGCCGCTTTGTTTCTTCCATCTCTCTCTTAAATTCCTTTGGCTCCTGTCTGTTGGGAAGAGGCTGGCAGGTGAGACGAGGCTAATAGATTCTCCAGTGGCTTTTGTCACTGCTCGTGTCGTACTCCGAAAACCATGTGCCTTGAAAACGGCATAATATATGTATTGGAACCCTATCAACTCCAGATAATCAGATTCCGTTTGGATTCAGGAGCAGATGCAGATTAGAGAAGAGACAGAAATATGTAAACCACAGTCGTCCCCCCCCCCCCCCTCGTTCAGCAGCGCTTCGCCTACCTCTAAGGGCCCTCGCAGAAAGTCTGTTTGCTCGGCTCCTACTTCCAGGGCCACGTCCACAGAAGCGAAGGGACGGCTGGCCATCTGCTGTCGTTCTCGAAGCAGTTGCTGGAGAGAGTTAAAAATGATTTCTTTAACATAGGTGTACACACATGAAACGCACCAATGTCTTGTTCTCTGTTTAACAAATGGCAGTCCACGTTTAAAAGCCAGCTAATGCACATACTCATGTTTACATCACTCCCCATGAAAATGGTTTTGTCACTGTGGCCATAGAGCAGCGGTTCTCAACCTGTGGGTCGCGACCCCTTTGGAATCGAACGACCCTTTCACAGGGGTCGCCTGAGACAATCAGAAAACACCTATTTCCCATGGTCTTAGGAACCAACACACCGCTCCTCGGTGTAGCAAAATGTAGCAATGTAGCTTACGTTGTCATATGAAGACTGTTACCCATGCTACAGCACGATTCAGGACAAAAATTTCATTTATTTATAATCAGAAATAAATATTTAACAATGTATAATTACATATTGTTTTTGCGATTAATCCCTATGCTTTAATTATGTTCAATTTATAACAACGAAAATACATCCTGCCTATCAGATATTTACATTACAGTTCATAACAGTAGCAAAAATACAGCTATGAAGTAGCAACGGAAATAATTTTATGGTTGGGGGTCACCACCACATGAGGAATTCTATTAAAGGGTCGCGGCATTAGGAAGGTTGAGAACCACTGCCACAGAGGCTCTCAGTGACTGGCCTGCAATGACTGGCCTGCCGTGCACTCCTCCCTGACCTCATCCAGCAGGCCTAGTGAAATGTGCTCTAAAGCATTTGAAAACTTCCAGTAAGAGGTGTTACTTAAGGGAGAAGTGCCGTTAGGATGATGGCTATGCCAAGTTTCTCCAGCTCTAACTCAGGGGTCGGCAAACTCCTTAGTTCACAGAGCCAAATATCAACAGGACAATGATTGACATTTCTTTGGAGAGCCCAATTTTTTAAACTTAAACTTCTTCTAACGCCACTTCTTCAAAATAGACTCGTCTAGGCCGTGGTATTTTGTGGAAGAGCCACACTCAAGGGGCCAAAGGGCCACAGATTGACCATAGCTGTAACTCATGCTTTTGTCTTAGCTGTAAGGAAATAACAGTAAAATGTTTAAGGAGAGTTAATGAAAAGTTGTCCGAATGCGTTAATAGAGAGGAAGCCTGATGAGTCACAAAGGTCCCCTGTCCATTGCTCAGGCCCGAGCATCGTTACTGGCAACATTTACAACTTTGTTCCAAGCCTCTATGTCAGCGGTTCTCAACCTGTGGGTCGCGACCCCTTTGGAGGTTGAACGACCCTTTCACAGGGGTCGCCTAAGACCATCAGAAAACACCTATTTCCCATGGTCTTAGGAACCAACAGACCGCTCCTCGGTGTAGCAAATGTAGTTTACTGTTGTCATAGGAAGACTGTTACCCATGCTACACCATGATTCAAGACAAAAATTTCATTTATTTATAATTAGAAATAAATATTTCACAATACATAATTATATATTATTTTTGTGACTCATCCCTATGCTTTAATTATGTTCAATTTGTAACAATGAAAATACATCCTGCCTATCAGATATTTACATTACAGTTTATAACCGTAGCAAGATTACAGTGATGAAGTAGCAACGGAAATCATTTTATGGTTGGGGTCACCACAACGTGAGCAACTGTATTAAAGGGTCGCGGCATTAGAAAGGTTGAGAACTGCTGCTCTATGTCTATGGTTTGAGATGAGGAATGAGTCGTGTGTGGCAAAGGTTTGGTGCCAGGGTTTCACCCCCAGATACTGGTTTCCTTCCCCATTTGCCGGTTCTGGCCTTTGGCCAAGCTAACGCCAATAAACTAGCAAGTCCCCACCAACGTTCCAGCACATTTATATTGCCGCCTGTCCTTGTAATTATAATATTCATTAAGTCATGATAAGAAAAAATTGATGACTGGCACTAGATATTGCAAATTGTGCCCTTCTCATGCTATGCAGCTAATACAACTATTATTAAATATTAAACGTGGATGGGCAATGCAATTAAACACTCTTTCAAATGCGGAGAAAACTGTATCGCTGCAGGAAGGCAGAATCCTTGAACACAAGGAAGGGCTTCATCCTTCACGGCGATCCCGTGAAATTCGCTGGCATTCACTGCAAATGCTAACTGGCCTCTGAATGTGCATGCGGAGAGGACTGGGATGCATCATTCATAAGATTCCCTCGTAGATGATGAAGGGATACAAGGCAACGCCTGATGGCAGTTCATTATTTCAGATTTTGTTCTCACTCCTGTGGCATGGCGATGGGCATGAACTGTGCAGCCAAAATAGAACTTAAGGCCTTGCTTTGTTATTATGAAAGAGACCATCCACATGCCAGAATGGGATAAAAATAATACAACTACTTTAGAATTACAGTTTTTCTTTTTTAAAAAAAAAGGAATGGAGATGTGCTCAAACATTTAAAGTAAACATAAATGTGGTCTAAACCACCAAATGATTAGCTTCCCTATACACTCAAAATTATGTTATTGAAAATACAGCTGCTAGCAAGTAGAGTCTTATTTGTGCCTTTCTCAATGGGAGAGGCCAACTGATCTGAATGTCTATGCAGAACGCAAACATAATGTTATTTCAAACTAGAGGCCCAGTGCACGAAATTTGTGCACAGGTCCAGTCCCTAGCAGCTGCCAGCCAGGGCCTCCCTTCCCCGGGCTGCCTGCCGCAGCTGCCCCCTGGTCGAACCCCTGGTTGAACTCCCGGTAGAGGGAACAATTTGCATATTAGGCTTTTATTATATAGGATGCCAAGGGATACCAACTATAGAAAAGACCATGCTCTATGTCTCTGGTAAAAACACAAATGTGTGTGTGCACGCGCGCGCGCGCACACACACACACACACACACACACAATATATACAAAACAACTTTCCTATAGTAATATGCAAATAGCTTTGAGAAATTGTAAATTATAATTTAGATTTAAAAACAATTTTCTAATGTTTGTATTAAAAAGCTTCTTTATTAATACTAATTGTCCTCAGTTAACAAATGGTAGCTCATACAGTTACATGATTTTTAAATATATTTTATTGATTTTCCACAGAGAGAAAGGGAGAGGGGTAGAGAGTTAGAAACATCGATGAGAGAGAGACATCGATCAGCCGCCTTCTGCACACCCCCTACTGGGGATGTGCCCTCAACCAAGATACATGCCCTTGACCAGAATCGAACCTGGGACCCTGCAGTCCGCAGACCGACGCTCTATCCACTGAGCCAAACCGGTTTCGGCAGTTACATGATTTTTAACAAAATGAACAGTTTCTGTTTCCTCATTTTACCTTTCTCCTACACTTAAAAGGTCTACAAAATACAATTAATGAATAGTCGATACCACAAACTGTCATATAAATCTATAAATATTCCAAATTCACTATCTTTGACAAAAATATAGTTTCTGGAATATAACATATTATTGTGACTCTAACATTCATAATAAAGAAAAATCAGTGACAGTCATATTTATTGTCCATGTTTTTATTTATTAGAATACAAAAGTATTTTTTTAAATTCCCGTTTGTCTTCTAAGCTTTGCTTTTCCATTATTTTAAGAACCGAATGCCAAGTACCGTACTCTTTATAAAGAAGGAAAAAAACAATATTCTTGCCCAGTACCTAACCCTATAGTTTGTAAACAACACACGCTAAGATAAAAACGACTAGGCAGAAGGTTATATACAGTGAAGGATACAAATAAGGAATTAACCGGGTAAATTTACTCCAAGGAACTCAGCATAGGGCTGGTTCAAGGATTCTAGCCAGCCCACTGAGGGTCTGACTCTGAGAAATTAATGTAAATGTTCTGACTGGGAAACTTTGAGCTGATGGCCTAAAATAATATAATAGGACAGTACTTTCCGCTGCAAATTTCTGGCCCTTAGTATCTTCGACAATTGTCCACCCTTTTGCTGGTTAATATCTGTATGAATTACTTCCCAATGTTTGCCCCCTTTATGTCAAAACAAAGAAAAGATAAACAGCAGGCTTACAACTGAAATTTTGTCCAAATTCAATATAAATACTGATAGATGATGTAGCTACACTTGATTCAGAAAGACCTGTGTTTGAATACCAGTTTGTATACTTATCAGCTTAACCGAATTATTGAGACCTCTCAAAGCCTCAATTTTTCCCATCTGTGAAGTGGGGACATTGACCTTGCCTATACCTACTCCTATACCTCTGAGGGTTGTTTAGAGTCCCGGTTTCTCCATCCAATACCCATTGGACCATAATCAAATGAGCTTTTAGATCTTTCTCATGCTTACTTCCTCTGGATAAAAAGGAAATAATAATATAAGGTTGGGACTAGCGAGATAACGCAATCCGGCTGCTCAGCACAGAGGCCGGCACACGGTGAGCACCTTATGACTATTCATTGGGACAATTATTATGTCACATTTCCAGCACTAATTTGGTCTTTCATGATGGCACACTAATTACCACAGGCCCGTTTCCGCCAGCACTGGTGACACATTTAGCTCTACTGGTCTCCCTTTTAACAAATGTTGCAAATTCATGTGACAGTTGGAAAATGTCATGATTGTGGTGAAATAAATTTAGATTTGGAACAGTTTCCAGCCAACTGCAACTGAGAATGAGAAGAACTCAACCTAACCATTAGAAGAATATAGGGAGGGTACTTTTTAAAGAACTTTCAAAACTAATTTATTTTGTGATTAGGATTTTTATATACACGGAAGCCTAACATTTTCTACATCCATATAAGAAGCCGTAGAACAGATGATCTGTTTTATAACTAATCTGCTATTGCCAATTATTCAACAGACAAACAAAGCCAGAAGAACAAATTGATTGTAATACAACAAATGATAATCATGCTGCCATAAACATTGTTGTGAAGAAAAATTAAAAATTAAAGAGATGCTCTTAGTATCATGTTTGTTGTCCATAACTGTTTTACTATTCAAACCTCTTACAAATCCTGAAATTAAAAATAAAATAAAAATCCATGTTTCAATATGGTCACCAAGAATATTAATTCTATCAAGTGTATGCATACATAATTCTTCCACTCAATATTAATTACTGCTTCAATTATTGCAGCATTCTTCAAATTTCATACCGGCCAAATTTTTAACCACCCTAAAGCCATACAAACAACTCTCTAATAGATTTTAGGATAATAATCCATAAATCACACACACAACAAAATAGTAATTAACTCTGTCCCCGATTGCCTTCATATGTGTTTAGGTTCTAGTCATCCTTCTCCCACTTCCAAAAGTCCTTCAGCCTACCCCAAGCTTGAAGTGATTATGGTTCGTATGAATTATTTATTAGATTAGTGTCATACTATCTCTTTATATCTGCATGATTCTCTGAAGTCTTTAATGCCCATATCTATGTTTATTTGGTTTTTATTCCCTACAGCACATAGTTGGCAGTCAACAGTATCTGATAAATGAACAATGAATGAGTGGATTAAAGTGTAACATTCTGTATCATGTGCATGCGAGTGAAGACAAATCATGAAAAAACTAATTTTAATTATAAATTAGCCTGTAGAACTATAATAAGTCCTTTATTATTTTAGAATTTATGTCTTAACCCTCCAAAGTAAGTGGATATTGACTTTTTTTAGAATGGGACAATTTTGTGGACATACATCTCAAATCAACGTCAAGTTTCATATTGCTCCTCGTCTACCTAGTGCAATACTGAGATTATAAAAAAATACCAGCATAAAGTCATCATTATATATTCTTTGTAAAAAATATTTCTATTGATTTCCGAGAGGAAGGGAGAGGGAGAGAGATAAAAACATCAATAATGACAGAGAATCATTGACTGGCTGCCTCCTGCACTCCCCCTACTGGGGATTGAACACACAAACTGGCATGTGCCCTTGACCTGAATCCAGCCTGGTCCTTTCATTGAATCAAACCAGCAAGGACTACATTCGTATTTTTAATAAAAATTATATTCCTAATTTTTTGGAAAGGTATAAAAGGCGCAATCAAAATGATTTATTGTTACTCTTGAGTTTACATTATAAAATGAACAAAGTGTTTGAATTAGAAATTAAGCAGCATTTAATAAAACAGAGTATTTCTCTTCCTAACACAAATACATTTAGAGTAATATAAATAATCAAATTTGTTCTTTTGGAGGAAGTAAAGAGAAGTTGCAATATATTTAGTGTCATATAATTGAGAAAGTATGAAATTCTATCATTTTCTATAACTAGATCTACAAGGCACAGTCCTCAAACTCTTACTTAGAATATTGGGCATCTTTGGCTTCTAGACTTCTAATCTGAATTGTTTTTTATAGATAACTAGAGGCCCAGTGCACGAAATTTGTGCATGGGGAGGGGGAAGGGAGGTGTCCTTCAGCCCAGCCTGCTCCCTCTCCAATCTGGGACCCCTTGAGGGATGTCCGACTGCCCATTTAGGCCCGATGCTACCTGGATCCGGCCAAAACGGGCAGTCAGACACCCCTCTCACAATTCAGGACTGTTGGCTCCCAATTGCTCACCTGCCTGCCTTCCTGATTGCACCTAACCGCTTCTGCTTGCTGGCCTGATCACCCCCTAACCACTCCCCTGCCAGCCTGATTGATTCCTAACTGCTCCCCTGCCAGCTTGTTTGCCCCTAACTGCCTTCCCCTGCAGGCCTGGTCACTCCTAACTGCCCTCCCCTGCAGGCCTGGGTCCTCCCCACCCCAATTGCCCTACTGTGCAGGCCCTGTCATAGCATTTTGCTTAGGTTACGTCAATTACTTTGTTCCCAGCTACGTTTCATAAGGCTCCAGATGCCATATAAGTGAGCGCACTGACAGATCTGAGCAAAGTGAATTGAAAACCATCTGGCAAGGATTCGCTGTTCTAGATGCCAGTAAGGACATTTGCGATTCATGGGAAGAGGTGAAACTAGCAGCTTTAACAGGAGTTTGGAAGAACTGTCATGGATGACGCTGAGGGGCTCAAGACTTCAGTGGAGGAGGTAACTGCCGATGTGGTGGAAACAGCAAGAGAAGAAGAGTTAGAACTGGAGCCTGAACCTGTGACTGAATTGTTTCAATCTCACATTGGAACCTTAACAGATGACAAGTTGTTATGGATGCGTGAGAAAGTTTCTGGAGATGGAATATACTCCTGGTGAAGATCCTGGGAACATTGTTGAAATGACAACAAAGAATTTAGAATATTGTATAACCTTATCAAACCAGTGGCATGTTTTAAGAGGACTGACTCAAATTTGTAAAAATGTTTTACTGTGGGTAAATGCTATCCAACAGCATCTCATGCTACAAAAGCATTGTTCAATACGGTAAATATCACTGCTGTCTTTACTTTAAGAAATTGCCTCAGCCCCCCCAACCTTCAGCAATTACCACCCTGGTGAGCCATCAACATCAAGGCAAGACCCTCCAACAGCAAAGGACAAGGACTCACTGAAGGCTCAAATGATGGTTAGGATTTTTAGCAATAAAAATTGTCTTTTTTTTTTTTTAGAGATATTGCTATTATACACTGAACAGTCTACAGCAACTTTTATACATACTGAAAACAAAAAAAACAAAAAAAAATGGTGTTACTCATTTTATTGCGATGAACTGGAACCAAACCCACAATCTCTTTGATGGATGCCTGTATTTATGTAGCCTGGATTTGAAAGCCTTATTATCTATTTCTTAGTGGGCAAACCTGAAGTTATGTAAAGATATTGCAGAATTTTTGGAAGGTCACTTCAGGCAATCTTGAAATTATAATTTGGATTTGGAAGCCTCTCTTTGTTGACATAGATGGTATCATTGATGTAGACGTTGCCAAAGATTATCTCACTTCCGGATGAAAGAAATCAGACAGAATGGCTTCATCGAGAAGAGTCAAAAACTCAGCGATGGCTTGATACCAGACCATCCTTTCTGGTGAGCGATGTGAAATACAACAGACTGCTGAAGGACAGCATTTCATTTTGATTTTTTTCTCACTTACTGAAATGAAAACGAAAAGCCAAAAAATTAAATGCGTATTGCCCATTTTAAAGATTACTCTGAACCCTTAAAAATCATAACTCATAGTATATAGATGTCCTACTTATCTGACCTATTCTTACTTACAGAAAAAAGTCGCTGTAGGAGACATAAAATGGATGGAGGACAGGAAGGCAGTGTGTTGCAGTGATCACAGATCTCTGAGGAAATTGACCTGGTTCCTTGGATACTCAGTCAGCCAGAGGCATGCGTCCCCCAACTCAGAAACTTAACATAGAGAAGTGTATTTCTTGCTCATAGAAAATCTGCTCTACGTCCCGGCAACTCACGTCTGACAACTCAGCAATATAGACTGCTTCGATCTTGAGGTTCTACCATCTCAATCCAAGAACCTCTTGAAAGTGAATGAAGAAAAGACACTAGTAAATCCTGTATAGACTGCTCAATGCCTCAGCCCAGAAGCGACATATTTCACTTCTCAGAAATAGTCACATGGCCCACCAGAAACAACAGGGGAACAGGGGAATGCTGGGTAAATGAAACAAGGGAAGCCAGAAAAGGATATTTCGGGCAGAGGGGTCAGCAAATGCAAAGTTCCTGAGGCAGGTCTGAGCTTCAGGTTTTCAAGAAACAGAGAAAAGGCTGAGTCTTACGAAGCAAGGTGCCCAGGCGCAGAACTGTCAAAGGATACTGTGGTTTCATCAAGGTTAAGAGAAATTGGCCGGCCAGTGTGGCTCAGCATTTGAGAGTCACCTGTTCGATTCTCTGTTGGGACACAGGCCCAAGGTCATGGGCTTGATCCCCAGAGGGGAGCGATCAATGATGTTTCTCTCTTAGATGTTTCTATCTCTCTATCCCTCTCCCTTTCTCTCGCTCTAAAAATCAATATATTTTTAAAAGACAAAGATAAACAGAAATAACATGTATGAATTATCAAGCCCCACAGGATCCAAATGAATGCAATTCATTGTTTTTAGAAAAACATAATTTCTCTTTGTATTGTTCAGAGTGTCCATGCCTATACTGTGAGAAGTAGCTTGGAATAAATTAGCTAAAGAAATTACTATCCAAATACAGTTATTTTAAGACATAACCCAGAAAACAGCAACAGCAGTTGAGCTCAATCCAATGAAGCCAGCTCTCCCAATAAGTACCAAAAGGTCAATATTGTACATAACCTTCTTTAATACAAAAGGCCAGGTGGCTGTAATTCATCTGAGCAAATCAAAATGAGCAAAAAGATGACTACGGAAAAGGTCATTTAAAAGCTGCATCCCCAGAACGGATGCTTAATATATATTACTCCTCAAAAGAGCAAAATGGAAAGCTCGATAATTTCAAATTTTGAAATTTGCGCTTGAAAAAAATTTTTTTTCTCCGTATTGCATACAATACCCTCACTGTCCTATTGCGGTGTCTATTACTTTCCCAAGAGAGAGGTCTACACTGTAAGAGATACACATGTCCTCCTCCCCGGAAGGGCAAATTAATGTATCTGACATGCAAGAGGTACACCAGACGATCAAGTCAACCTCGATGAGTGGAAATATAAAAGCAGCTGATTACAACAGAAATGACACATAGACTCCACTGTGCATCAGATATTTATGACGGGAGATTCCTGTTACAATAAAACTCCGATCAATTCTTTCATAGTTTCTCCTGCACTCCTTAAGAAGTAATTCACTAAGGAAAGATATTTTTTTTTCTTCCCTGATTCTGGGAATCCTTACAAAGTTCAAGATTCAATTCTGAACCCCAGCATGCTAGCTTTTAGATTAAATTCTAAATGCGACCTAATCGGTTTAGCTTTTTCATTTAGTGTATAAGGAGTTCGTGCTGAACATTTACGGAGTTTGTGACAGTAATTTGAAAGTTCTTCAAGAGGTACTTAGGTCTTCCTGGACACATAAATAACTCAAAAACCCGCATTTTCTTCTTAATCAATATTTTTAAAATATTTCTTTCCTTTAAGGGAAATGTGATTATTTTGCCATTAGCTAATGGAGTCATTTTCAGTTCTCTATTGAGAAACTCAAAAATGGTTCTTTTGTAAAACGTTTCTTTGTGAAACAAGACATCTGCTAATTATAATGTTTTAAGTCTGTATTTGGAAAGTACTGGCGACATCCATTGACTAATCGGGGTAATAGATTAATATGCACCGTTATTTTTTTCAACCTTTTGCAAAAGAAGATACACAGATTTTTAAAAATGGATTTCAATCCTTTTAACATTTTAAATCTGAAGGACAGTTTAAAAGTAGCACAGATTACTCATGGCTGATATAAACTGGCTTTCCCATATGCGTGTGTGTTATAACATAAAAATCAGAATGTACGGAAATCAATGGTCATAAGAGACTCATTGGAATCACTCGTTTTCGAAGCTGGAAGGAAGCCTAGGGGTTACGTAGTGCAATTTTTCCATTAAAGGAGGGTCAAAGTGCTATGCCTTTTCTGACAGTAGGCCATCTAGTACCCTCAAATATATATCAAAAGAACGACTCTTTAACAAGGCAGTATTTCCCCCCAAAGACTTACCACACTGTTCCAAAGCTCAATATGCTGAATAAAAACTTACATTATTGGCTCTTTTTGAACCATTAAAGTTAAATAGAATCCTTATAATCTCATTTACTCAAATTTCTTTAAATACATCTTATATATTTAAAGCTTTTCTCATGTCTTCAAATTAAACAACCCCAGTGTCTTATAAATTTCATTCATTATTTATGTAAACGTTCTGAGAACAAGACCAGACACTGGCAGTTAAGAGATGAGAAATACAGTCCTGTCCTCTACGTCTTAGGAGCTTACTCATAGTCTCCTAAGAAGAACAAAACTGTTTCTCCCTGAGACCGGTGTGGCTCAGTGGATAGAGCGTCGGCCTGCGGACTGAAAGGTCCCAGTTTTGATTCCGGTCGGGGGCATGTGTACCTTGGTTGCGGGCACATCTCCAGTGTGGGGCGTGCAGGAGGCAGCTGATCGATGTCTCTCTCTCTCATTGATGTTTCTGACTTTCTATCCCTCTCCCTTCCTCTCTGTAAAAAATCAATAAAATATATATAAAAATAAACACACACACAAAAAACTGTTTCTCATGTAACAAGGCTTCCTGCATTATTTCAATACTCTCTTAAAATGTAAAATGAACACAATAGTCTAGATGAGATCTGACTACCATAGACGTTGGTAGAATTATTTCTAAATTAACATGCATTTAAAAAATATTTTTTGTTTCATTTTTAGAAGCACTCAATCAACAATTCCAGGTCTTTTTCACATGAACTTTGCTAAACACAAACACACACACACACACACACACACACACACACACACACACAAAAAAAAAAAAACCACTAGTGTTCTCTACTTAATACTTCTTCGAGTAAATTTTTTAAGTTTAAATTAAGAATGTCACATTACATTCGCTTAATTGTTCATGTTTTCTTGTTGTTATTGATTTTAATCTATTTTTTCTTGAATGCAGAATCCTCTTAGATCCTTTGAACTTACAACTCACCCAGTTAACTGGCCTCATCTTGTCATTGGTGTTGAGCCCCTATCTCATCCCCTCGCCCAGGTCGACACTACGTGATGGCAAAGAAAAGAACCAAGATGGTGAGCTGCCTTACTTGCTAGTAATCCGAGGCTAAACTTAAAGCCCACGAAGAGAATGATTCCGCTTTTTATATTCCAGGGCTTCCTCCATACAGTTATGTGAAAAAATTGAATAGATAAGGAATATGGATTTAGAAACATTTGCTTTATTTTCACAGGCTCTATCCATATATCCACTCTGAGAGAAAATAGATCTAAGAAGTTCCCTAGTTTGCAGACTAGAAACGCTTTCTCTCATTGTCAAACTCTGGGAAATCATCCTGTAAATATTCATCCACAATATGCCCTCCCTAGACCTTCCCCTAAAGTAGCATTTTATTTATTTTTATTTTTATTTTTTAAAGGAATTAGTTTTTTAAATTTATTTTATTGATTTTTTACAGAGAGGAAGGGAGAGGAATAGAGAGTTAGAAACATCGATGAGAGAGAAACATAGATTCAGCCGCATCCTGCACACTCCTTACTGGGGATGTGCCTGCAACCAAGGTACATGCCCTTGACCGGAATCAAACCTGGGACCATTCATTCCCTGGGTCGATGCTCTATCCACTGAGCCAAGCCAGTTAGGGCTGAAGTAGCATTTTACATCATACATTGCTGAATCCTAATTTAAGTACTTTGTATACATATGTTCAATGAATGGATCACATACTTAAGACAATGAGAGAGAGAGAGTGAGCGAGAGCGAGAGCGAGTGCGCGCGCTATACCTGCATATGTCAGTCTTAGCTGGTCCCTCTCAAACAAAGAATAAACTGTGTTATTTAACTCATTCAATCTCAAAGTCCAAAAATGATCCCAAGCACTCAATTACTTCTTCCTGTGTATCTTGTCTGCTTCACTTACCAACTGGTACAGATTTTCCTGACTTTATACCACAAGCCAAATGCTGCTCTATACCCCAAAGTGTATAACCATTTCCATGGTTGACCACAGGAGGTGGAATGACATTCTACTCATGAATTGGGGTGTGTTCCACTCAGGTCTGCATCTTTCCTCTTAGGAGCTAATCTGCCTACAGGTAATTGAATTCTACTCTGATCCTTCATTGCATAACTTCCTTTCTTTAAAAAAATAAATATATTTTCAGTGATATCAGAGAGGGAGAGAAAGAGAGAAACATCAATGATGAGGGAATCATTTGTTGGCTGCCTCCTGCACACCTCCTACTGGGGATCAAGCCCACAACCCGGGCATGTGCCCTTGATGGGAATGGAACCATGACTTCCTGGTTCATAGGTTGACATTCAACCACTGAGCAACACCAGTTGGGCCATCTCAAACTTCTTATCTGGTAAGGATCCTGCAGAGGAAATCATGCCCTGGTTGAGCATTATCCTGACAAGTAATAAAATCTGCCTAGTTTTGAAGTTCATAATTAGCAAGCTCATTAGGTTTGTAGATTCACAGCCATTTAATTGTGGAGTCCACATTTGTATGGAATCCAGGCAGAGAGGAGAGTGCTAATGATTGCCTCCCCACTCAGAAACCACCAACAGTACCTATACTATGACCCTGGTCCCTTTCTCTATCTACTTTAAAAAAACAAAAAAAAAACAAAAAAACAACCCCAGCTATTATTAAACAACTAGAGGTCCAGTGCATAAAATTTGGGGCAGGCAGTGAGGGAGGTTTGGGGAGGATTCTCTCAGCCCAGCCTTCACCCTTTATCAGTCTTAGCCAGTCCCTTCCTTTTTTAAAGCTTGATCACCCCAAACTGCCCTCCCTTGCAGGCCTGATCACTCACAACTGCCCTTCCTTGTGGGTCTGGTCCCTCCCAACTGCCCTTCCCTGCTGGCCATCTTGTGGTGGCCATCTTGTGTCCATATGGGGGCAGCCATCTTGTGTGTTGGAATGATGGTCAATTTGCATATTACTCTTTTACTGGATAAAATAGAGGCCTGGTGCATGGTTGGGGGCCAGCTGGTTTGCCCTGAAGGATGCTTTGGATCAGGGTGGGGGTTCCCTTGGGACGTGGGGTGGCCTGGGTGAGGGGCCTATGTAGTTCACAGGCCTGCCACACCCTCCAGCCACCCAAGCAGAGGCCCTGGTATCTGGGATTTATTTATCTTCTACAATTGAAACTTTGTAGCCTGGAGCAGAGCCAAGCCTCCTGCTTGCTCTGTGGCAGCAGCCATTTTTGTTGGGATTTATTTATCTCCTATAATTTAAACTTTGTATCCTTGAGAGGAGGCCAAGGCAGGCCAGAGCTGCGGAAGTTTGGCATCCTCCATTGCCGGAGGCAACGCAAGCCTCCTGCTCTCTCTAGCTCTGTGGCTGCCACCATTTTTGTTGGGATTTATTTATCTTCTATAATTGAAACTTTGTAACCTTGAGTGGAGGCCTGGGCCAGCCAGGGTGTGCGTTAAGCTTGGCTTCCTCCATTGCTGGGGAAACCCAAGCCTCTTGCTCACTCTGTGGTCGAAGCATCTTGGTTGGGGTTAATTTGCATACTTGCTCCTGATTGTCTGGTGGGCATGGCTTGTGGGTGTAGCAGAGTGATGGTTTATTTGCATATAACTCTTTTATTAGATAGCATTGGCTGAAATCAAGCTATATCATATCTGCAATGCTGTATCAGCCAAGTTATCCTAATAAAAAAGGACTGTTCAGTTTTGAAGTTTTAACTCACTTGGAGCTTCAGACTTGCTAATATGCCTGCTTTTACTTAATAAATGAATAAATGAATGGGTGTTTAATGAGGATACCTCATTTTATTTTAGCAACTGTTGCCAACTGATCAAACATAGCTTTTCTGAAAACATTTAGAAATCTGTTTGCTAAAATCTTGGGTATGTACTTACCTCCTCTATTCCTTTTCCTTACTTTTATGTACACTAAAAAGACATAATCCATTTTCCCACTCTCAGGATTTCTACATCCCCTAATGTGACTGGTAGTTTTGTGTTTTTTTCTCACTATTCTACCTTGTAAAAGTTGAAGGTGTCAGCTAAGCAAGTCAAGAGTTGATCATATCTTCAGCTTTCAACAGAATGTGGCTTCTAGCAGATATACACACTGATTCTAGTCCCCTACATTTACTCTGTCTTGACTTGATGCCAATTTTCTTATCTGTCTTGGGACAAAGACAATTCATCACAGGTCATAAGATGATGAAGGTACACACTTTCAGCTCAGATGTTTTGGGATCAAATCAAGTGCAGTACTCATTAGAACAAATGCCAAATACCATCTCTAAAATGTAAATAACCTGATTTGAGTTTCCACTGATTAGATCCTTATACTGATCCTATCCTGCACCAGTTCTCCATCGCAGGATCATCACATAAGTAACTGGTATTGAACTACACGTTTCAAAGCTTCTAAATTTCACCCATGACTCCGCATGCTTCCAATGCTGTTTTATCTTTTCCTCTCAGCACAGGGTGAGCGACTGCCTTTGGTGAAAAGTGTAGTATATTTCACTCCAGCAACGTGCTTTGCTAAGGCTGTGGAGACTAGCATGACATAGGGCAGAGAGCTTGTCTTCCAGATCTCAATTCTTCTTGGAATTGAGATTTAAAATATGGAATGTTAACTTACAACAGAAGATTTTAATGATAAAATAAGTCAGAAATGCACAAATGTGTGATCAGTTGTCAAGTGAGTGGCATAAACAAATGTTTTCAGAAAGACAATATGACTAAGGACTAGACTGGTAGTAAAAACCTAAAGAAGTCCGTAAGATAGAACTGACCCTTAAAGGATGTGTAGGACTTCAATGAACCATACTACGTTCATAAAATAACAATCTGGGTCAGAATAACTCTTTTACTTTGCGATTCTGCTTTATGAGAATAAATGGAGCCCTTCTCCTTCAATATACACATCCCTGTATAGTATTCCTTTGTATTTGTCAAACTCTATCATCGTTGTTTTACTTTCTTGTTTCCTTTTTTGTCTGTACTCTCTCAAACTATCACCTGCCTTTCTATTTTTTTTTTAGGTACAATAACCACAGGAAATATGTATTTATTCTTCAAACACACGGGACTAAGTCTGTGATAGCGGAATCTGAAAAACAACTACACTTGTATCAACTGTTTCTTTGACGTGAGCTTTGCTCACTTACCACTACAACATAGAATATGTGGACATGCAAAGTATCCAAATGTGTGACACATCAAAACAAATACCAATCCGATTCTGCTGCTGTATAGTTAACTAAGAAAACACCTTATATCCATGGACAATTTGAAGGCCAAGTGAATCGAAACTTTAAAAAAATTAGATTATTGTCAAAGGAATGAATTTTTATAAGTACTATTAAAATGGGCCTGAAAATTTAATTGGTCTCTGCTACATTTCAACCAGCTCATCTCTGCATCAATAATAAAAGTAAAGGATGGAGCATAAATTATTACTCAATCCACTGAATGTGACAGTTTTCAAAAACACATGCATGGTTCCCTTCTGAGAACTCTAAGCAAACAATTATAATTTATTTCCCTAAGTCATTAACTACTTGCTTCAAAAAATGAGGTGATTAACTAAGCAAATGTTACTCGCATTTAAATGTTGTATGGAACTCAAAAAAAAAGAGAGACCAAAGTGCCATATTTTAATTCAAGTTAGAAGTTACTGTAAACTCATCAGTCTAAGTAACATATACCACAAGACATTAGCAAATACACAAAGCCAATAAGAGTTTAAATGCTACCCTTTAGCAATTCTCTTGCTAACATTTCAGCTTGAACTTATAATAACATTTATGATAATTTACCATAGACTGCTGACTTCAAACATTTAATTGGAAATGATGCAAACGTACCTTCAGAGAATAATATCAGCTCTGGCAAGATTTTCTTTTGTGCAAACAAAGAGGAACACTGGGTAAAATGTCATTGGGAATAATGCCCTCTTACTATATAAAAAAAACAACCCTCTTAACCCTTTCAAATAAACAGTATGAACAAGAGAGCAAGAAATGATAAATGTTCACATGTGTATTATTATCCATTCGTATACTTTTATTCAAACAATTCCTTCAGGAACGTCACGCTTGGAAGTGACTGTGCTCTCACAAGGACCTTTGGAAGGCGGACTCCAATTTTCTCAGGGAACAGGAAGTCACAAAGCACACACAGAGCAGATGAAGGTCACAAAAGCACTCTAAGAGATCGACTTTTATTCTCATTGTCTTTCTTATTGAAACACTGACAGCTCTGAGCCATTCAAAACAAGAAGTGAGATTAGAGAACCCCAGGCTAGTAGGTAAAGAACGTGATCATCCTGTAATTCCGTCGTGTAAGCCCTTCCATCTTTAGAAATTACGTATCCTCCCACATGTCTAGTTCCCTTTGCCGTTACTGGTACAGTAGGAGGAATGATGATGGTTTTTACATCCATTTTATTATATATGTAATTTAAATAACTTGAAAGATTAATCAGAGATTCATCAAAGAACTTACATGCATTTATGCATAGCCCATGGAGACAGACAATAAATAGACAAGGGAAGGCCTGGGATGGAGCGGAGCAGGGGAAAGCGTGGAAAATGGAGAACATCTGTCATAATCACAACAATAAAAGGAAAGAAAATATCAAGGAATATTTTAAATTAATTCACAAAATTAAATAAATGTCAAACTTAGTAACATATTAGTAAGAGGCAATTGGTTTAGCCTTCTTCGAAAGTTATTTACTAACAGATATCAAGAACATGAAAAGTGCACATATCACTCGGCTGTGGTAGGTCCGTGGTTGAGCATCGGCCTATGAGCCAGGAGGTCAGAGTTGGATTCCTGGTCCGGGCACATGCTTGAGATGCAGGCTCGATCTCTAGTGTGGGGCAAGCAGGAGGCAGCCAATCAATGATCTTCTCTCATCGCTGATGTTTCTCTCTCTCCCTTCCTCTCTGATATCAATTAAAAAAATAAAAGTGCACATATCAGCCAGCGGGAGGTCATGGTTCGATTCTCAGTCAGGGCATATGCTTGGGTGTCAGACACAATCCCCAGTGTGGAATGAGCAGGAGGCAGCCAATCAATGATTCTCTCTTATCATTGATGCTTCTCTCTGTTCTCTCCCTCACTCCCTCCCTTCCTCTCTGAAATAAATATATATTTTTTGTAAAGTGTACATATCCTCTGACTTAATAATTCCACTTTATGACTCTATAGTAATGAAATAATCAGACATATAAGCAAGATTTATAAAGTTCTACCAAATTATATACACTGAGTGTCCAGATTATTATGATCTCTGAACTCATAAAAATAAGGCCACTCAGTGTGTGTGTGTGTATGTGTGTGTCAATGTGAGTGGGATGTATAACTTTACTACACTGCATTTTCATTAGAGGCCCAGTGCATGAATTCATGCATGGGTGGGGTCCAGCCAGCCTGGCCAGTGGGAGGGGACATGCGCAGTTGGCAGGCCTGCCTGCTGGTCAAGTTCCTGGTCAAGGGGCTAATTTGCATATTAACCTTTTATTATACAGGATATACACTGAGTGGCCAGATTATTCCATTCAGATATCATAATAATCTGGCCACTCAGTGTAGTTCACAATAGCGAAAAATTGCAGACAATTGTTAAACAAACTGAAATATCAAAAAGGTTAAATATTACATGACCATTAAAATTATGTATTCAAAGGATTTTTAATGACATTAGAAAAACATCAAGATCATAACTTTACATGGAAAATCAAAATTATGTACACATACATATTATGTGTAAAATTGCATATGTGATAAAAATAAAATTTGGAATGATGTTTACTTTGGGTTGGGGCAGTGGTCGGCAAACTCATTAGTCAATAGAGCCAAATATCAATAGTATAAAATTGAAATTTCTTTTGAGAGCCCGATTTTTTTAAACTTAAACTTCTTCTAATACCACTTCTTCAAAATAGACTCAAGGGGCCAAAGAGCCACATGTGGCTCGAGAGCCACAGTTTGCCGACCACTGGGTTGGGGGATAAAGAGAGATGGAATGGGAGGGCCAACAAAATTAATAATTTGCTTCAAGTACAAAAGAAAAAAAGATCACTGTACAAAATCATCCCAATTATATACCTCTATTCACATTATCTATATCTATATCTAAACCTATATCATTATACCTGAGAGGAAATAAAGGAAAGTTTTATCTTTAGAACATTAATTTTAACTCTGTTAAATTTTTATTTTCCCCAACTTTTCTATAGGAGTTTCTCTAACAAAGAAAGAGGGGAATATTAGTTACTAGAGGGCCAGTGCACAAATTTGTGCCTGGGTGGGGTCCGGCAGGCCTGCTCCCATTGGGCGATAGGTCTGAGCTAGGCAGGGGGAGGGCCACTGGTGGTTGGCCAGCCAATCCTACCCCCTGGTCAAACTCCCCTTCGAACTCCCAGTCAAGGGGACAATTTGCATATTAGCCTTTTATTATATAGGATTATTTTGATGCCTCTGAATTGGTTGAACGGTCACTATAAGAGTGTATGATTTAGAAAACCAAATCTATAGAAGAATAAAGTAATAACTTCTGTTATTTTAGAAAGCTGGCTTATTTGTGCCTATTACTTACATTATATATGACATGATTCTACAGGTTTAAAGTGGCAAGGTTGAGTACTTGCCTGAGATAAAAGTACGGATGAAGCAAGTTCGAGGGTATATTCTGTAAAAATAATTACAGTTAAGATAATAGTCAATTAAACAATGAAGAAATAATAGTTGTCATTTCTTAATCTTAATTCTAATTATTTATATATAAACTCTTAATAACATTTAGGAAACAGAAGCAGTTTCTCTAAAAGCAAGTAAATATCGCATTGGAAGAATCTTTTGTTAAATGGAAACATGCTTAATTGTTGTGGTTAGAGCTAAAGTAGTTATCTGTTTCAGTGGCCAATAAGATAGCTCAGAGGACCACATAAAAAATATGACTGTGTGTGGTCATTTCCATCAGAAATGATCTAGAATGATAACAGTCCAAAAGTCCAAGGATCTAAAATTGCATGGCACTGTAACTGACTTCAAATTGGCATACTGAACTACTTAGGCTGCAAAATTAGTTTAGATCAGCATTAAGAATACAGTGACTAATTTTGCCATCTGGTGGTCAGTGTGATACAAATCAGATGTCTTCACTTAATGTTTCTAAGTCAGAGTTTTGAAGTAGGTCTACAAATGTGAGGACAATTTTGGTGCCAAATAAATTCATGGATAAAATCAGAGACAGGCAGAGGAGGTGTCTTTTGTGATTTGGTCAGATAACATCTGTGATGGGCTGAATAATGTGTCCCCCTTCCAACATCCAGGTCCAATCCCTAGAACCTATGAAAGTTATTATTATCATTATTAACTAGAGGCTGGTGCACAAAATTCATGCAAGAGTAGGCCCTTGCAGTCCTGGCTTTGACCATTCAGTCGATTTGTATATTACACTTTTATTATTACAGTCGTACCTCGAGATACGAGTTTAATTCGTTCCGTAACCTTGAGGCGTGGGAAACTATGAGACGCTCGAGTTGCGGTAAACTGGTGGGTCATGTGCAGCCGGCCGATCCACGCGATGACTCCTATCTCAAATGTTGCTCGTATCTCAAAGCAAAAATCGCTCGATCGATGGCTCGTATCTCAAAAATCTCGTATGTTAGGGCACTCGTATCTCGAGGTACCACTGTATTGGTATGGCGAAGGGATTTTGTAGACCATGACTAAATTAAGAATTTTGAGGTGGGGAGATGATCCTGGATTATCCAGATAAAGCCTAATGTAGTCTCAGTATCTTTAATAAGAAGGCCGCAGGGGAAGATTTGGCTGCAGAAGAAGGCGAAGGCGGTGTGACTACTACAGCAACATGTGACACCCCGGGCTTTGAAGATGGAGGAAGGGGCCAGAAGCCCAGGAATGAAGGAATGGGAAAGGTAAGAACAACGGACTCTCTCCTAGAATCTCTGGAGGGGTGCACCCTGGCACCTTGCATTCAGTCCTGTAAAACTGACTTTGGACTTGGGACCTCGGGAACTATAAGGGAAGGGCTGTGTGTGGTGTAAGCTAGTTGTGCAGTTGGTCACAGCAGACACACAACTCGGAGACAATAGCTAGGTGGGAGGGCCGAGACGGAGTGACACAAGTGCTATAAAAATTGGTGGGAAAGGAACTCTCTCCCTCCACTGACTGAAGCTAAATCTGACCAGGGTTCAATAAACAATGCACTGTTCTCAACACGCTCAAGCCTGAAAAAAGTTTCCGAAATTATTCACAAAGAAACCAGAGCCTAAACCGGTTTGGCTCAGTGGCTAGAGCGTCGGTTTGTGGACTGAAAGGTCCCAGGTTCGATTCCGGGCAAGGGCATGTGCCTTGGTTGCGGGCACATCCCCAGTAGGGGGTGTGCAGGAGGCAGCTGATTGATGTTTCTCTCTCATCGATGTTTCTAACTCTCTGTCCCTCTCTCTTCATCACTGTAAAAAATCATTAAAATATATTTAAAAAAAAATAAGAAACTAGAGACGAGAGTACACACACACACACACACACACACACACACACACACCCTCAACAAACAAAAAACCTTCTTTTCTGTCTCATCCCTGTGGTCTGACTAAGTAACTCAGAGGAGTAAACCAGTGAATGTATTTTACTCTACAAGTTTTGGGGGGGTCCGTCCTTAAAGCATGGCAGAAATATTTAAAGTACATGCATATTTCGCTAACCAATATGATGTGGTATCTTTTACAATTTTAAAACAAGGAGCTAACCGATAACTGATTGTCTTAACTGAAGCTTAAGACAAAATTCAGCAAGTTCAACAAAATGAAAAGGTATCACTGGTCTGAGAAGTAACATGCAGCATATTTCTTCCCTTGATCTCACTGTCCATCTCTGGCCAAAATATGGTGCTGCCTCAATTACTCCAGCCTTATAGCTTGATATCCTGAAAGGCAAGTAATTTAACCTTATTTGTCTTTGGGAAGAGTGTCTTGGAAATTCTGGATAGTTTGCTCTTCTATGCAAATCTTGAGATAATTTTTGTAGTCTATACAAAACCTGTTGCAATGGGGATTTCATTAAACCTATACATCAATGTGAATGGGATGTATAACTTCCCTACACTGCATCTTCCTAGCCTAAAGATATTTCTCTCCCTTCAGCTGGATCTTCATTAATGCTTCTCAATTAAGCTTTATAAAACTTTATACTTTTATAACTTCCTAATTGTCTACATAAAATTCTGTACATCTGTAGAAACTGTTTCTAAACAAGCTATATTTAATGCGGTTCCTCATGTGGTGGTGACCCCCAACCATAATGGCATTAGGAAGGCTGAGAACCACTGACTTAATGGAAGAGCTGGGACAGCAGAGGGCGGGCCATGCATTGCTGGGTAGATTCCCTTTTTGTCTTCTCCTAGTGACATCGCTCTGGACACCGGGATGGATGGTGGCATCCCTCAGGCTGCACTGACCTCGCTCAGCAAGCCATATGCCAGGCGCCTCCTCACGCTGAGATGTCTGCCCGGCTCTGCTCTTGTCAGCTCCGGCTCTATTCTCCTTCAAGGGCACGCAGAGGCACCCAAGCTCACGATTCACCGTGACCTCAGTCCCGTTTTTTATTTGAAATGTTTTACTTAACGTTCCCCCTGTCAGAGTAGCTTGTCTTCATCACATTGAAATAACGGAAATCATAGTAACTTGGAAATCTCTACCTTTCTTTCTTCCCTCCCTCCCTACTTCCAGCTTTTATAATGTTTACTCTGATAGTATATTTATGCTGAGTCCATGTCTCTGCGTTTGCATCCACATGTACCACAACAACCACGGCAAGATCCATCAAAAGTTAATTCCCGATTCTCTGTCCCTGCAATACATCGCTCAATATCCATGTAACAATAGCCTACATCACAAGAGCATACATCAAAACCCTCCGTCTGGAATATTAAGCTCTACTCAGTGGGTTTCGAAAGGAAAAGTGGGACAATTTCGAGTTCATCAATTACATCACATTAAATTAGCTTCTTTCACTGCCTGGGCTCGACGGCCTTCATCTATTTTAATTTACAACCAAGAGGACGGCCAAGCAGCAGCAACGACACAGTCAAACACACAGGCTCTGTCTTCCGAGTCCTAAGCACCATGAAGACGGTATTCAAGTAAAGGCCTCGAACTCAAAGGAAATTTCCAAAGAGCGTAACGTATAATATCCCCCATCACAGATGCAGTCATTAAACATGATGATAACACGCTTCTGTGCCTAGAGCACTAAGACTTTTCCATTAATTGAAAACATATGCTATGCTTGTGTTATCAAGTACGGATTCCTATCGCATGACAGAATACAACTAGTTCTTCAGTGTTCGCCATTCTATCCCTCTGAGGACACGTATTGATCATATAACAGGGACAATATTTTACAAGCATTAGGAGGCATTCATAACGCCCAACAAGAAGACTGAAAGAGTTTTCGTTTCGTTAACTGGGATCAAGGCACCTGTCCACGGTAGCCAAGGCGCGCTGTGCTGACTGGTCACGGGGCTCCTGGCTTGGATGCTGAATAATAAAGGCAGTGAGGCGGCCAGGCCATTATCAGGTTACCTGGCAACTTCCACAGACACAGAAATGAAGTTCCTTTATGCTCCAGTTAATAGAAAGCAAGCACATTCCGGGAAGAGATAGGTTTTATCAGAGAAAAACTGTGCGATGATAAGCCTTTGCGTGTTTAAACCCGGAAGAGTGATTTGGGAACTATTAGTGGAACATCTATAGGTCCCTGCACTGTCTGGATGCTGGGCTACACGAAGGTGAATGAGATGCAGTTCCAGCCTTTAGGGATTTGGGGAAAAAAACCTGTTGTGATACTCCTTCTTCAACTATTATTGTGTTGCTACTAGATGGCTGGAAATATTCAGTCCACTCACTTCTCATTATCTTTGGAAAGGAAATGATTAATGGGAGAAAGAAGCAGAGATCAGAAACCAGTATTAGGACTGTTTGGGGATTTATTAGTTTTTCAATCATTTGATCTGCGTGTTATATATTCAGGCAAGTGTCTTTTTATGAAATTAGTTTGGTGGTAGAGATATGAGGCTGGGGAAATCGGAGGATGAAAACTGGCAAGGTTCAGGCCCTATCTGCCTCCCCCAGATCCCACTGGATATAGGGCCAATGAGTGTAGAACTTCAATTACAAGACTCACTCGAAAGTGACCTTAACATGAATCACATATTTGGTTTGTGCTGGGTTGGTCAATTGGCTTGAATAGTATTCATTTTACAAATGCTCATTTAGCATCTGCTAATGCATCGCACAAGCATCAAACTAGGTAGGTACTAGGGATAAAAGATATGAGTTTCTGCCAGTCCAACCTTACATATCAGAAATATAATTTTATGATCGCTGCGAAAACTGCAGATTAATGCAGTTGGCTCCTGCCAAACCCTGCCTCCCCCCTATTCTTTTGTGAGGACAAAGGGCAAAGCTTTCATATTGAGAAAATGTGACCGAGATTTTGAAATGGACATGTCTTAAGAAAGGGTCAGACTAGAATCCTGAAGGTATGAGGGAGCAATGGCTTTCGCTGTAAAGGAACCGCGTGCTAGACTGTATATTCTCTGTCTTCAGTATTCCAACATGTGGTCACAGGTTTCATTTCCATGGCATGGCATGGCATTAATAATTCAAAATTAACACAATAGCACTTCCTCCTGAGAAAACAGAACAAATGCTATGCAAATTAAAGTTATGCAAAAAAGTTATCTAATTATTGTTTTTTCTCCTTGTGATGCCTTACAAGATTAGCAGAAAGAGTGAATTATAAACACTGCTCTAATTCTCCCAAACTTCTAAAATAAACTATATAGAGTAATTCAATAAGAAAAAAGTGAAAAATTATACCGCGTGTTTGGCAATCACTTATTTTTATTTGCAATGAAAGTATGTAGGCCTTCATCAGAGTGTAATTGGTATGTACAAAAGCATTACTTTAAGAAATGCTAAAAACTAAAGAAGAAAAATGTTGGTAGATCATGAAATAAAATGGAAAATATAATATAGGCACATATTGGTTTGCGGGGCTTAAAGCATCAAAAGCCTAGTTTAATATATATCTTTTTAAAAACTGGCTTTAAAAAAATCACCAAATTGTATATGGATGGAGTTCAATGACAATATTAAATGTATTGCTGAAAACAGGGATGTTTCGTAAAATGCTTTCACATTCAATAACAATCTCCTATGTCTGCAAAGACTATCTCTGGGTTAGAGGTATTATATCATATGCAAATATAAGCTTTCCTTCCTTTAGAAGTGACAATGGCATAAGACAATTATCTAAATGCATACCGTGCCTATCATATGGGTTCATGGACCATTGATGATGAAAATAATTTTGGCTGTTTAAGGAATGCTTATTATGTTCCAGAATTTTACCTAGAATCTTGATGTATTAGCTATTTTTAGTTTGATAATAAATCATTCCTATCGGTGTTCGCATTGTACAGATGAGAAAACGATGCAGAGAGAGGTTAAATACGTTGCTCTAGGTCACATAGGTAGTAGTGTCAGAGTTGATATTTAAAAGAAATGTGGGTCACCAACAGAGGAGTTACATCTTTAGACTGCTCTCAAAGGATATTTCTAAAAACCCCAAATATCACTATTTCACTAACTCCAGAGGGACTATCTTAATCACAACACAATTAGAAAGAACTTCATATTTCATTGGAAGTAATTTAGCTTTATGAATAATTTTATTTTCCTTATTTTTCTAGTTGGGGCGTGAAAAGGTAGCCACAGACCAGTATCCATCCATAGATCGATGAGTGAGGATCACTAATGTACTCGGAGTAGTTAGTTCTGCCTACTGACTGCTACCCATTGAAAAATACTACAAAAGAAGTATTATTGTGGGATATGCTGTATTTTAAAAGAAGCTATAAGGAAAATAAAATTACAAGAAAAAGTGAGGAAGAAGACTAACATGTGTTAAGTACCATTAGAGACACGCCACTTGTACACATGGTACCTTAACCACTCTGTCATGAACACATGTCATTCTAGCTTCTGCAGATGAGGAAACTAAGATTCAAGGAGGTTAGACAATTAACCCAAGGTCATTGATATGGCACATAGTATAATTTTTCTAGAAGTTTTAATCAGAAGCTCATGCTTAAGTTAAATTATACTTAATTATGAACAACACTCAACTCTATTTGGATGAAGACCTATTGATATTATATATATATATATATATGAAGCCTAAGCAACCATTACGACCAAATGACCGGTCACTATAACGCACACTGACCCCTGGTGGTCAGTGCCCTCCCACGGGTGGAGTGCCACTCAGCCAGAAGCCGGGCTCACGGCTGGCGAGTGCAGCTGTAGAGGCAGGAGCCTCTTACGACTCTGCGGCAGCAGCAGGCACAGCAGGTCGAGATGAGTGCTAGCTCACACAGCTTGGCACACTGCTCCATCCCTTAGGAGATGTCCGACTGCCGGTTTAGGCCCAATTCTAAACCAGCAGTCGGACATCCAGGGTCCTGGATTGCGAGAGGGTGCAGGCCAGGCTGAGGGACTTCCCCCCCCATGGACGAATCCGTGCACTGGGCCTCCAGTTTCTTATACAGGCAGTCCCCGAGTTAGGTCAGACTTGATGTATGGCGTTTCATGGTTATGTCGCCATCTCCCATTTATTTATTAAAAAAAAAAATTCTGTCATTTTGACGTATGTACATACGTGCTTTATGTTTTTTTATTATTTATTTACTACAAGTAAAGGTCAGGAATTATCTTTCTTTTAAATTTTTTTACTGTCTCATTTCATTACTGCTGTATGTGTGCTCCATGTGAGTGATGTAGGTGCTTATGTAGGTGGGTTCCGACTTACAGGGAAATTCACATTATATCGCGCCATAGGAATGGATCTCTGACGTAACCCAAGGAACTACTAGAGGCCTAGTGCATGAATTCATGCACCACTGGGGTCCTTCAGCCTGGCCTGCGGGATCAGGCCGAAACTGGCTCTCTAACATCCCCTGAAGGACCCCAGATTGTGACAGGGTATAGGTTAGGCCAAGGGACCCCATTGATGCATGACTGGGGCCGGGGAGGAACATGGGAGGTGGGAAGCTGGGAAGAGACTGCGGGAGGGCTCCAGAGTGTGCTGGCCTGTCAGTCCCGATCAGCTGGACTCTAGCAGCAAGCTAACCTACCGGTTGGAGCATCTGCCCCCCGGTGGTCAGTGCACATCATTACGACCAGTCGACCGGATGACTGCCCCCTGGTGGTCAGTGCATGTCATAGTGAGCAGCTGAGCGGCCTTAGCATATCATTAGCATATTATACTTTGACTGGTTGAATGGATGACTGATGACCAGACACTTAGCATATTATTATATAGGATCCTTGCCCAAAAGAATTAAACACCTTAGAGATACAAAATTATTTGGAGAAAAATAAAAAACAAAGCTGTAAATTTTTTTTAAAAAAATGTTTTGTTTTGTTTTTAAAAAATGTTTACTTTCAAAACATTACACACACACACACACACAACACAAAATCCTCACAGTGGGTGACTAGAAAAACAAAAGGCATTTCCTGCTGTGCTTCATCTTGTAACATATTCTAAAAATGCAATTATTTCTGAGGGCCCAAGATAAATTATTTTCTTGGAAACATCTTATTAGTATGTAAATATTATGTAAAATATATGAAGGAAACAATATACTGTTAAGTAGTAGGAAGTTTAACTAAAAAAACAACAGTATTTTTTATAGAAATTACCAGGTTTCTAAAAATAGTTTCTTTTCAATTAGGCTACTATGTAATTAACATAGATATATAATATCTAAATAGGAAAATAATTATGAACAGTTCACTGATATTATTCCCAGAAGAGCCTATAACACATTATTAGACAGAATTATATGTATCAAATATCTAGATAAATATCTCAAAATCTAAGAGGAGCAAGATGTATAACAGGCAATGAAAATGTTCTTAGGTAGGACTTAAATGCTATGTCTGTATAGATACTTATCAATTATAAATTTATAGTAAATGTTTTCAGAATATTGATGTTTATACAAATACTAACTGAGGAATTTGGTTGTTAGGTTTTACAACTCCCTATGATCTATCAGGATTACAATTATTTAATTGTACTCTTGGTTTTTTGGCGGTAAATGTGGGTTGACTTTCCCAATGCTGTAGCTTATTCACTACATAATCTTACTCAAATACTTTCATCGGGAAATGATCTAGTTGGGGTTGTTGTGAGATTAAATGAGTAAATAAATCACAACATTTCTAATGTATTAGGATGCAAGAACAAGCTATCCCTACACCTGTTTTTCTCTGTACACCTTGCTTCCTTATATAATTCTTTTCCATACAGAGAGCACATTCATGCTCATTACGTCAGAGTATCGTCACCAAAACCCTGCAGGTGCAGAGGTTAGAAAGTGTCATTTCCATTCAGATAATGACACTGAGTCTCAGAGAGGGTAGGCAATAATAAATTCAATACTAGAAGAAGCTTCTTTTGTCATAGATAGTAATTACAGAAGCGACAGTGTCTTTCCATAGCTTTGTCTTCTGGTTCAGAGTCCAACGATAGAGAAGATGTTTTCACATGGAATAATGCGTGTTGATAAAGTACATTTAAGATGTTGTTCAATTATTTACAAACACTGAGTAGTATGCACCTAATATTATCCTATGAGAAAATGACTATGATTGTCCCTTCATCTTTTCTTTGTTTTGTTTTTTTTTTGGTGTTTTGTTTTTTTTTGTTGTTTTGTTTTACAGTAAAAGATACTGTGTCTCCTGAGAGGATAAATAACTCACAAAAGGTTATACAGCCAGCAAGAGGCAGAGTCAGGATTCAAATTCCAGTAATTCCATTCCAGATTCTGTGCTTTTAATCTCATTTCTAATAGTGCCCCTGCTGTGAGAGTTAAAGAAAAATGTAGGTCCTATCCCATAGATTTTTTAAAGAAACAGTGTGACTTAGAAGTCTAAAGCTGCTGGGAGTTACCAGCTTCCTGGTTCTGTCACTGGGGACATCCACTGGTGGAGGCATAAAAACAGAAAGGCGGGAATTAGCAGCTCCTCTCACATAATCATCATCTTCACCACGATATCCATTCCTCCAGACTGAGCACTTCCTGCAGCACAGGCACATTTCTATGTAGTTTACAAGTAGTCACTCATCTAATTCTTACAATAATATCTAAAGCATGTTTAACAGATTCATAAAGTAACTGACCAAAAGTTACCCACTGATTACGAGTAAGTTGTGGAGCTAGAAGCCAAGTCCCGTGTTTAACTGATCCATCCAGCCATCAAGGAGGACAGAGCACACCCCAGCTGGAGTAAGAACTGGTGTGAGAGTCTCAGACAGTCTAAAAATGTTATTATAACAACCCAAGGCTGCACACCAAGTTCACGCCTTATTTGGTCATGAATCCTTCACTCTTCCATGTTACATTTCAGGACTGATGAATGGCAAGGCCCGCTGAGGCCAGAAATACCTACATTTCTTTTACGCGCCACCTTTTCCCTTAAATAACACCAAACAGCAGAGCTGTGGCCTCCCCGGAGGTGGCGGGTAAGAGGGTGCATTAAAACATCACACAAGCATGTGCGGAAGAACGCGTGCACTCACTCTGTGGGGGTGGGTGCGAGTGGGTAAGGAGGAAAGAGCAGGAAGATCTCTGCCATCTGTCCAGCTCCCCTCAGCTGCTGAGTTGGGGTCGACCAGCACAAACTCTCAATGTGGTTCAATTCAGCCCCCCAATACCCAGGCAGCCTCTCTCTGATGGAGCGACAGCACACCGCAGTGGTCAGGAAGGTGACTTCTGCAGTCAGGCTGTTTGGGTTCAAGACCAGCCCTGCTACTTGTGGGGTGACCTTGAGGCAGTGGCTGGACCTAACGACCATCCGTTCCCTCCCTCGCAGGATTATGATGAGAAACAACTGAGACAATACGTATGACAATGCCTAGCGTGGCACTTCAGGGAATAAACTGTTTTATCCTAGGTTCTTTTATTTTTAAAATATATTTTATTGATTTTTTACAGAGAGGAAGGGAGAGGGATAGAAAGTCAGAAACATGGATGAGAGAGAGACCTCGATCAGCCACCTCCCGCATGTCCCCTACTGGGGATGTGCCCGCAACCAAGGTACATGCCCTTGACCGGAATTGAACCTGGGACCTTTCAGTCCGTGGGCCGACGCTCTATCCACTGAGCCAAACTGGTCTCGGCTGTTATAGGTTCTTAATCTGTCCAATATCTAAGCTATGCAAGATGAACTATAATTATTCATTTACTTTTTGTTTCTACTTCCTTTAACTGCAACTACCATACATAGAGAAGGAAAAAATGGAAACCCAGAAATGAGTTCAGTATTGACACATATTGAACATGGGGGGTCCAGGTGGGGACCTACATTGGGCAGGAGCTGTGCATTACCTCACATCCCACTCTGCTAATCTGTCTTTGTCTTTCCCCCTAATTCTCACTGCTATCCTTTATTTTTATTTTTTTTAAATATTTTATTGATTTTTCACAGAGAGGAAGGGGGAGAGATAGAGAGTTAGAAACATCGATGAGAGAGACATCGATCAGCTGCCTCCTGCACACCCCCCACCAGGGATGTGTCCCCAACCAAGGCACATGCCCTTGACCAGAATCAAACCTGGGACCTTTCAGTCCTCAGGCCAACGATCTATCCAACCTGAGCCAAACCGGTTTCGGCAATCCTTTATTTTGATTCTCCCCCCTTTTCCCTATGCTCCTCGCCCCCTTGACTTACATTCCCCTTTCCTTCACCTTTCTTTTTTTAAGACCATGTTTTAGTTTGAGGTTCACAGGAAAACGAAGAGGCTGGAGCTGAGGTTCCCCATGCTCTCAGCCCCCTCACATGCAGGGCCTCCCCCATTCTCCCCCCTCGGAGTGGCACGTGGATTCCAACTGAGGAAGTCGCATTGACACTTCCTAGCACCTTTCATTGGACACTGGCGCTTTAAAAAAATGTTTTTATTGATTTTTTCTAGAGAAAAGGAGAGCCCCAGAGAGATACATGGATGAGAGAGGAACATCAGGGATTGGCTGCCTCCTGGACGCCCCCTACTGGAGATCAAGCCCGCGACGTGGGCATGTGCCCTGCCCAGGAAATGATCTGCCAATGACTGGTGTCTGGATCCACAGGGGCCAGGCCACGCTGGCACATTTTAACAGAGGATGCTCAGAGCTGTGTTCTCATTCTCCTGCTCACTGGCTATAGGTGAGTATAAGTGTACACACTGAGGGAAAAGCAGATCTCCGTTTCTCCCCCAGGTCACAGATAACTAACCTGCCATTCTTTCCTTATCCGCACAAACTGCAGAAGCAGGAATATTTAAGTGAGTACGTAATTTTACTGCACCTTGCATAAACTGGCGAGCCAAGCTATTATTAAAATACATACGCTTCTTCAGAAATCTTTTTCATGATCTTCTTGAATAGGTCAACCTGTGTTCTATCCCTAACAAAATGGATCATATTTTTAAAGCGATGTATTGTGCCAGCCACGATTACGTGGCAAACTTGCTTTCTCTCGTGTTTGTAGCAATGAGACATCACACCAACCTTTCCTTCTCATCACTGCAGGTGGTTTCACGTGCTAGAGTAAATTCCATCTAAGTTAAAAATTATCCTTAGGAAACGATAATTAAATGCACCGTTAAATTTTGGTTACTGGTTCATAATCACTGAAATTACTTGACATCCCACTCAAAAAAATTTTTTTTTCCTTCCCAAAAGATGGTTTGCTAAACTCTGCCCCAGGTAATTGTGGAACAACTATTCCGGTTTTAGAATTTCCGTTTGCTCACAAGATGCAGACAGCCTGGGACGCCTGGATCCTGACTCACTGCTCACTGGCTGGCTTCTTCCCTTAGGCAAGTGGCTTCACTCTGATGCGCCAGGTTTCCCTCCTCCACGGGAGGGGATGATAACCTGTCTCAAGAGGCTGCTCTGAGAATTAAACCGACTGACATACAAAAAGCACTTAGAAGACTGACGGCCACCGAGTGAGCACCTGACAGACGCGAGCTCTGACAGCAGGACTGACAGGTAGCCAGGTGTGTAGCCACAGCAGGTAGCGGAGTAGAAGTCCTTTCTGCATTTCCCACTCTTATCTGCTGTAATAACAGGAGTCTGGTGAGTCAAATGAGCAGTGGACCTGGGACGTTAGTATGTCTAGATCAGTGGTTCTCAACCTTCCGGTAAGGCCGCAACCCTTGCATACAGTTCCTCATGTGATGGTGACCCCCAACCATGAAATGTTGCTACTGTGATGCATCGTGATGTAAATATCTGCATTTTCTGATGGTCTTAGGCAACCCCTGTGAAAGGGTCGTTCGACCCCCAAAGGGGTTGTGACTCACAGGTTGAGAACCGCTGGTCTAGAGGAACATCTGTTAAAAGGACCTTCATTGTTAGCATTTGCAGGAGAATAAGAACTTAAGGCAGAAGCTCCTGAAGAGTCTGTTTGGCTTAAGCCAATAAATAATATGGCCCAGGAGAGAAAAATCCCATTTTCAATCAGAAACTAATGAACCGGACGTTGTCTTTGGTTCGCACCGGATGTTAATGTATTGTAATTGCCATGTTTGACTGGCTCTCTGAAGTCAGCATGGATCATGGGAAATAGGGAGCCACTGTGATCATCATTGGAAAACCAAGTGTGTCACAAATATTGACCCTGGTTATATTCACTCAGTTTATTTTCACCTTAGTTAGTATTTGGTTGCATCTAGTTCTTGATCTTAACTTGACTTAAGAATCACGGGTGCGTCTGAAGGGTCTCTCCTACCATCACATCACCTCTCTCTCTGTTTCCTGGAAAACGCTGCGGCCACTGAGTCTCCCAGGTAAATGCCCTGCAGTCCAGCCACCTTTGCAGAGCCGCCATTATTGGAACTGCTCCTGCTTCTAAAACTCCCAAGATGCTCCTGGGGCCAACAGAGTTCTGGCTCCCACTACTCACTCAGTAAGAAGATAAATGTCATATCCATGCCTACTGGAATCTGGGCACACATTTTCCCAGGAGTTGTGAGATTCTACTGAGCCATTAACACTATAATTTTTTAATTTAATATAAATTATTCAAAGATGTTCTTATAAAATAAATCCCCTTATAAATATTCTCTGAGAAAATTTCATTACAAAAATTTAAAACTAAGTTATAAATGAACTCTTGGCATTATGTGTATACTTCTATCATCCATCAGAACATACGTTCTATGAGAGCTGGGAATTTCTCTATGGTTCATTGCTCTATTTCTAGGGACCTAGCTCAAATCTTAGTGTACAAAAAGCCACAAAAATGTGTTAGAATGAATAAATAAATCATTACACCTATTACATATATTTAATGTTCTATATTTGTAGTAGGTCTTAAATGATTTGAGGGCAAGTTTCAATCTCATCCTCTTTAATGTTTAGAAGAGTTGTGTTTTATTTTTTAAAATCTTTGTTGTTGAAAGTATTACATATGCTCCTTTTCCCCCCTCTGACCCCTCCAGCAGGCCCCTACAGGCCCTGCCCCAGGCCTGCACCACACTATTATCTGTGTTCAATCCTTTGGTTGATCTCTTCCCACTCACCCATCTCGGATGTGAACTCAGAATGATAGATGTGCATGAGAAAGAAACAGAAACCAGTGCTTAGATCACAGGAGGAGAAATTAAAGTCACAGGCATCTGAAATAGGTGTGAATGTGCAGGTGAAAATAGGGAAGAAAGCCTCTGAGGATAGTTCAAAAGGAGTTCATTCCACAAACCTGTAAACCTCCATCACAACAAGTGTTCAATCTCTGGAACCAGAAGTTGAGGTCTCGGTTGGAGGAAAGAAAAAGAAAGGCGTGAGACAGCTGATGTTTCCTAATGTGGGTTATGCCTCCCTTAATTTTAAGTGTCTCGGTTTTTAAGTGCCTGGTGCTGAGAGCTTAATTTAATTAGCTTTACACCAGTTAGGAAGGAAATTGGAAATCTCACCATTGTTAAGTTTTCATTAGTGAATTAAACCTATCCTGAGCTCATTGAGAATAGTATTGTCATTATTGGCTCATTTGTCTTTTTCTCTAACAGACCTAAACCCCTTTATTGCAGGAATTGTATTTAATTCTGTTTTTCTAGACATTACACAATGATTGGTATATAATCAGAGACTCAGAGTACCGGTTGAGTGATATAAACAATGCAGCATACAAATATTATTATATAGACACAGAGCCTAACAATACAACTCATTAAGTTTATATGGTTCTTTTCCTCAAGAAAACTATGATTGATAGGGTAATGGCATACCAATAAAATATTATATGATAAGTACCAGGAGAGAAAGATGTATAATTTTCATAAAGGTTGAGGGGAGAGGGACCATTTATTACATTTAGGATGATAATAAAACATGTCTTGGAAGATGTAGCATTATATTCAATCCTAAGAAATAGATAGATTGGGATAGGAAGACGAGGGGACCAGAAGGTCTTTTCAATGGGATTTTAGAGTTTTGATTGTATTCAAAATGTTAAAGATATTTTGACTTTGGTTTCATAGCTTTATAAGGATAGGAATTCATTATGTCTACTTTAACATATATATATGAATAAAAAAATAAATCTAAGTAAACGTTAAGGTTTGTGAGTTCTCTATTTCCTTCCAAGGTGGGTGTTATGTCACTTAGATTTGAAACTACTGTCTCAAATAAGAATTCTACGCTCTGACCCCAGGTGCCATCTCAAATACCTCTACAATGTCCCCTAACACTTCAACAGTCACGTGCTTCCCACAACGCTAGTAAACAAGGGACACAAATCTCTGGATAACCTCTGAGGTTCTTCTTAAAATCAGTAAAATAAAATACTGAGTTTGAAGTGAGAATAAAGTGAGAAGCGGCAGAGTTTGTCAATAAACTAAGTTGCTGAAATAAATAAGGCTGCAGAAACAGATATGACCACTTTCATTGAATATTAACACAAAACTTCAACAAGTGTGACTATTCACAAATGGGCTTTTCTTTTTCATTCTTCCTTTCTGGTTTCTCAAATGAGTAGGAACTTTGGGTCAAAAAAAATTTAATAAATACAAAAAAAGCCAACATAACTAATTCAGTGAGTTGGGGACATTAACAATAAATGACTACACTAACTTTTTTTTTTTTTTTAGTAAGCAGTGTCTTACATGAAATGAATGTTTTCCAAAACAGAAAAAAAGTACTGCTTTGAAAATCTAAGAAGCTTAAATTCTTAACTTCTCAATGTTCAGCTTAAATTTGCTTAAATTAATACTATTGCTTGGAATTATTTTTATCCTTTTAATCATGTTCTTTGTACCAGTCCAAATATGCTCTACTTTTTATAGACTATTCTCTAAAACACTGTAATTTAAGATTCAATACAGGAAATGACAAACTAGAATCAGAGATGCTTCTAAAAGTAATTCCTAAAATCGGTTTATTCTTTGCAAAGGAACATAACAAGCTGGAAAGGAAATGGGCTGTTGGAGTCAACCTCAAGTATACAATTCCAGCTCTGCGATTCCCAGCTGTGCGACCTGGGCCCACTGCTAACCCACTGTACACACACACACACACACACACACACACACTGCAATATTATTCAACTGTAAAAAACGCACGCAACAAAACAGGAAATCCTACCGCTTGTGACAACACGGATGGACCTTGAGAGCAATATGCTAACTGAAATTACTCAGAGGAAGACAAATACGATATGGCCTCACTTATATGTGGGATCCCTCTGCCCTCCCCAAAAAACCACTAAACACAGACAAAGAGATGAGATTTGTGGTCTACCAGAGGAGGGATGGGGGGAGGGTAATGGAAAGAAGATGGTCAGACTCCCAGGTGTAAAATAAATAAATAATCACTAGGGCTGTTCTACATGACGACTACGGTTAACACTGCTGTATCATACATAGGAAAGTTGTTAAGAGTTCTAAGAGTTTTCATCTGAGGAGAATTTTTTTCTTTTGTTTTTATTGCATCTATATGAGCTGGTATGTTACAAACCTATTGTGGTAATCATTTCACAATATTTGTAAATTAAATCATTATGTTGTATACCTTAAACTTATATAGTGATTATGTCAATATATCTCAATAAAACTGAAAAAAAAAGAAACAAAGGACATTCTTTTACAGTCAAAACTGTAAAAGGTCTTCCCCTATAATCAAGGTGAGAAACAGAAAAGAATTAACCATTATAGCTTAAAGAATACCACATAAGGCCCTTACAAAATGGAATAATTTTAACGTGACTGCTCTCTTAGTAGTTAAGAAATAATTTGTTTTTCCTAGGTAGCGTGGGTTTAGAGTCTCTGGTAATAGAGACAGTACTTAGGAAAATTATTATTACATTTCTAATACCTAATATATTGGGAAGCATTCCAGGACAATTTCACATAAAAACATAAAAATACAACTGAAAATATCAAATAATGGCTAAATAATCCACTGCATTGTTTTTTCACTGATGAAAAACTGAAATAACAACAATGATCAGAATGAACTATGCTTTATGATTGGAGCGAATGTCTTTTCATTTTCTTTCAATTGCAATAATGATAGCAGACACATCAAATTTACTATATGATATTCACAATTTTAAGCACTTTATACACATGAGGCCTTAATCTTCATAACAATCCTATGAGGCTTTATTCTCCATAGATTGATATTATTCCCACTTTTCAAAATGAAGAAACTGAGATGGTGAGAGGGTAAGTAACATGCACCATGTTGAAAGCAAATAAAATTAAGAATCCAGACTGTCTGGTTTCAGAGCCTGAGTTCTTAACCATGTTAGGATAATCCCTCTCAAATTATTCTTTTTTTTGTATATATCACACATGAACACTTTCAGTAGTATAACACATCTCTAAATCAAAGAAAGGGAAATGACAAGTTATGAAATTGGAGAGCTGTTAAAAACACCTGTAAATAATAACACTTTCTTGTTCTCAGTTTTTAAAGTCAGCTGAGAATTCCGTTGAAAAACATAACAATGTATGTATGAAGTTCAGAACACAATTATACATGGGAATAAAATACCTAAAAATTGGCTAAAGCTTTAGAAGAAAGGGCATTTAATCAAAACCATCCTACTAGAATATCCATTTTACATGCTGTGTAAAATATTTGTGTGCTCCAGTGAATATGTAGATGATTTACTGCTGGTAGAGTGTCTCTGGCCTATTTTTATGAAATATGCTTTGGTGAAAACTTTTGCACTTGTATTATGTCAATTAATGTCACTGGAGTTCACCAAGAAGAGATGGTTAGTGGTGGAGCCTTGACCTTTAAACCAGGAGGTCAGGGTTCCATTCTGGGTCCAAGCACATGCCCAGGTTGAGGGCTTGATTCCCAGTGGGGGGGCACGCAGGAGGCAGCCAATCCATGATTCTGTCTCATCACTGATGTTTCTCTCTCTCTCCCCTTCTCCCTTCTTCTCTGAAATCAATAAAAATATATTTAAAGAAGAGAAAGAAATGATGGGACTATGTCAGACACACAATGAACCTGAACACAGAATGTCAGTTATAAAAGTGATATATATTGCAAAGCAAGCATTTACCTTATGATGTCATAAGTTAAGTCATAAGGTAAATTTTTTACAGCTATAAAAAATTAAGATAGTGGTGTGACTTCAATAAAACAATATAGTATTTTCTATACCTGAATATACTCCAATTCAAGTGTGTTTACATCCCCACTTAAAAACATCATATGGTCTCTAGATAATTATTATATTCTACCAGCAATAAGAATAAACTGAAATTCAGACTTTCAATGACATAACAAATATTTTTAAATAGGTTAGCACAAAAGTTCCCTAAGTCTTGCAGTAGTGTTTCATTTTAATTATGTTTGCTAGAGACTATTTTTCTGTAGATGGCCAATCTACAGAAGGGTTGTCCACTAGAACTTTCTGTGATGAAGGAAATACCCTATATTTGTGCTACTCAACACAATAGGTACTAAAAACATGTGGTTATTGAGCACTTTACATGAGCCAGTATGATTAAGGAACAGGATTTTTATAGTATTTCATTTAAATTAATTAAAAATTAAATAGCCATATGTGACTAGTGGCTACTATATTAGATGGCTCAAATCTACTCCTCTTTTCAGGAGAAAAACATGGGCATGGCTATATAGCAGTGAGGCTGGTTTCTTATGTGTTTTGCCAATACTCTTTGAAGGTAGCTCTAAATAATATGCTCCTATTATATTTAACTGCAGAATTACAGACATGTAAAATTGTAGAAATACAGATTTCCGAAGACACCCACCCAACTCTCAATAAATGGGAATTAAGAAAGCCAAGAATAATACAATACACACTAAAAACAAAAAGCAACAAAAAGCTATTCAGGTATGGGACAAAAAGAACTGAATATAAATAAACTTTATTAACTAATCGTATCATCCAATATATCGATGTCTGGTCAGGGCTCATGCCTTGGTTGAGGGCTTGATCTTCACTGGGAGGGTGGACATGCAGGAGGCAGCCGATCAATGATTCTCCCTCATCATTGATGTTTCTCTCTCTCCCTCTCGCTTCCTCTCTGAAATAAATTTTAAAAAAATATTGCTGATTTCACATTGGCAATTACCTGGAGGTAAAATTACTGCTGTAGCTAACCTCCATCTAGGCTAGCCAAACAAAACGTAGCTAAGATCCATGTAGACTGGCCAAACAGTGCCATAGAATTTGACTCAGTAGTCCAATTAAAGACTTAACGTGAGAAACGAAAATACTTAATTAGAAATCTTGGTTACATGTACTAAAGTTTCTTTTGTTCATTTAAAATTATGAATACATACATTTTATACATTTAACGTTTTAAAAATTATATTAAGAACTCATCTTTTAGCTCAAAGGTAACAACGTTAACAGTGTTTTGTATATTTCTTCCACAAATATTGATACCTATGAGTGCAAAGGTGTGACTGGGTATTCTTAAAGGCCCACAGGATACTGGCTGAGGGTAATAAGATGGGAGTTTCAATCTTGGTTAATTACTAACTGGCTGGCTGGTCTTGGGTAAGTCACTTATTTTCTCGGTGCCTCAGTTTCCACTAGGAAAATGAGTTTTTACTAAGAGATCTTGAAGTATTTTCACAGTTTTAAAAACGCGACTGTAATATATTTCTCATAGAAATAATGCCTCAATCCCTCTCCCAAATCCCTGCCCCCACCGCCATCAGCAGCCTTTAGCTTCTTGATAACTCTGATTTGAATGCTGGCCCCCTCAGCAAACATACCGCTTCTAAAGCTGCGTTCTCTGGATTAATGAGGAACCAGGAGATGTTTTCCCATCTGGTCTCTGGATTCAGTAGCCAAATGACCAAGTACACATGACATTGCTTGGATAATGTTTCCAAGCTGCAGCAATTTAGCTATCGTGTTAAACTTAAATAAACAAGAACTCCGAATTTAAAGCCTTGTAACGTATATTTTTAAATACAGAAACGCTTTTTAAAAGTGCAGTCGTTTGACACAGAGCAAGGTGACCTTGATCCTGGAGACTTCACCAATAGACTCAATTAGAGTGAGGTCAAACAGTAAAAGAAAATACCTAAAATACCTACACGTCGTTTGGATTCTGGTGCTGGTGGACGGGAAAAATAATCTGATTGCTTTCCACAACTAAAAATAAACCTTAAAACATGAAGAGGACAAAATTTCACCTCCATTTATTTATATGATAATTCTCGTATATTGAAAAGTAATTATAAACCTTGGAGATGAAAATAGTCTTACTTGAAAAATGCACAACTATTTTATGTCTGGATTTTTTTTTTCTGCAAAACACGAAATTGTTTCAAAGCCGAATGCTTAATTTATACACGGTGACAGGACATAAAAATTAATAAGCAGAATGATGAGTCACTATCGTGAACAACATTAAATTGAAAATAGTAAATTGGAAATAGAGCAATGATCAAAAACCTACATATTATCCTCATAAATTATAATTATCCACATCTAAGAGCTCAGGAAGAAAAATGACAGGTGGGGTTTAAAAGAGCACGGTGGTCACCGCCGTACTGTGCCAGGCCTTGCCATGGCAGAGCTGCTGACACCAGAACACGAGTTCGGGGTATCTGTGCCAGGAAAGCACAGCCCTGTGGACTGCGAGGCTTACCCCGACTCAGTGAGAGAGCCAGCCAGTGCTACAGCAATCACCCCCAGAAGCTGCGAAGGGCTTAAGTCGTCCCTTCGGTGGGGGAACGCTGGTACAGGTACAGGGAGGTAAGCTCAATGAGAACGGAAAGCAGGGGCAGAAGCTATGGGAAGAAGGCTGGCTTTGCGGGGAGTACCGCATCGTGGAGCGGATATTCCAGAATCAAACGCAGGTCCGGTGGGAGTTGTGGGGAAATGGGATGAACCATGCAGAGATCTGTTAGTTAGCCAAGATGGGCACAAGGATTCCAAGTAAACTGGCTTGACTACATGAGAATAATATACAGGTTACTGTGCTACAAGTGCCTTCAGAGCGAGACAATGCATGACCCTATCCCGTTTTGAAGGGATCTTATTCCTGAAGGAGGTGGATTTCAGCAAATCTATTTGGTGTATTCAAATCAATTCAAATATTTTACATTCATTAATGCTTAGTTCTCATCTCCTCACAAAAGCTTGCCTAATGATATGCCATTGAACGCTTGTTTTAAAACTCCTTTAGGATTTACTATCGCTAATGAACATATTTTTTAGACTATACATCCATATATATAAAAGCCCAGCAACCAACAGGTGTAATGACCAGAACGACATGTCAACCAGTTGCTATGATGGGGGACAGGTGCTCAATGCAGAAGCTTCGCCCTGGGGGTCAGTGTACTCCCACAGCAGCCAATCGCCACGGACCACGCCCCCACCAGTGCACAAATCCGTGCACAGGGCCTCCAGTTATATAATATAACGAACACTGAACTGAGTGGTTTGGGACCAAGAGACAATCTCCCCTCTCCCACAAGCTAGGCTGGCACCATCCCCAATGGAAGGTGCCCTGGTCAGGGCATCAGGTAGCACATTAGGGGGAGGCGTACCTTTGTAAGCCTCTCTTCAGGATCTCTGGTGGGGCGCCACCAAGCTAGAATGTGAGTGGCTAATTAACCGGCCGAGGATCTGCATCCCCCCATTCCCCACAATAAAAGTTGGCCTGGATTTGCATTCCCAGAACCGAACCTTCTGGCCCCACCAGCCAAGCACAGGACCTAAGGGGGAGGAATTGCAAATCAGACCTGGGACACCTGGAGCCGCCCTCCTGGAGGTCTCCATCAGGGCCTCTGCCCGTGAGATGCAGAGATAGAAAAGGGAGAAAGCTTTTCCCTCCCAGAAGCGGCACCCCCTAAGTGGAGAGGGCACCCTTGCTCTATTCCTCCAAACCCCACCTGCACCTTCCTGCAGGTGCTGTCTCACAGGGTAAAGGGGTGCCCACACAGACCTCTGAATCTGCTGCAACTCCCTTGGGGCCTCCCTTTAGGAGGACCAAGAAGATGTGGAGCTAGGAGAGAAACTATGCCCCCTCTTGAGAGCTAAGGATCCACGCCACCCCAATCGAAGGGCAGATTGGATTTGCATTCCCAGATTCTGCTGGATCCACCCTGCTAATGTCATATCCACTAGGGGGAGAGGGTGCAGCTGTGAACCTGACTTACTCGGAGCACCCCATCAGAAAAAGAAGGAGGTGAGCAGCTCTCTCTCCCCCTTCCCATGGGCAAGAACCACCCCAAGAGGAGTGGGCAGGCTTGTTCTCTTCCACCCAGCTCCACAGGCACACCCCGGCTGGCGCAGCCTCATGGGAAAGAAGGGGCACAACTCAGAACTGGGTCATCTGATAGGGCACCGATGAGGTAGAGGCGAGCAGCTAGCTCCCCTCTCAAGGTCTGAGGGCCTGTATCACCCTAATGAGAATTGGGTTTGTACCTCTATTTCCAACGGGCTCCATCCTGCTACGCCCATTTCTGCGGGGTGAAAGTCAATCCCACCCACAAACTGGACAACAAAAATCAGCTCCCAGTTACAACTGGAGAGTCACATAACCCACAGAAGGGACATTCCTAGAGCATCCATCTCAGGAGATGACGGAAGCTTTACCACTATGTTCCACGGGGCACTTACGACATAAGGCCACCCCACAAAGACTGGAAGGAGTCAGGGCAGTCCTAACACATAGAAACCAACACAAAGAGACAGCTAAAATGGGATAGCAAAGAAATCATCCCCAAGTAAAAGTAAAATCTCCAGAAAAAGAACTAAATGAAATGGAAGCAAGCAATTATCAAGTTCAAAATAATGGTTATAAGGATGGTCAGGTAACAATGGAACAGAATAGAGACCCCAGAACTCAAGCCACACCATTATGGTCAATTAATATTTGACAAAGGAGGCAAGAGCTTACATAGGAGTAAAGACAGTCTCTTCACTAAATGGTGCTGGGAAAATTGAACAGACATAAGCAAAAAAAAGTGAAACTAGACCACTAACTTACACCAGACACAAGAATAAAGTCAAAATGGACAAAAGTCTTAAATGTAAGTTGCAAAACCATATAAATTCTAGAAGAAAACATAGGCAGTAAAATTGCCAGCATCTCACATAGTAGAATTGGCCAATACATCTCCTATGGCCAGAGCAACAAAGAAAAAATAAATAAATAAACAAATGGGACTGCATCAGACTAAAAAAGCTTCTGCATAGTAAAAGAACCCCTCCTCAAAAGGGGACCCTTAATATGGGAGAACTACTTGCCAATGAGACATCTAATAAGGGTTTTTTCCCAAAATATACAAAGGACTCATACAACTCATCAAGAGGAGGACAAAGAAGTCAATGAAAAAGTATGCAAAGTGAATAGACACTTCTCCAAAGAGGACATACACATGGCCATCTCCAGCAATGAGGGATCCCTTTTGTGGAAGTAAGGTTGGCCCGGCACACTCTGACCACCCAGAGATGGCTGGGAAAACTGTGAATGTGCAGGGTTCCTTGGAAGGTTTTCAACCAGTTCACTGTGTTAAGTGTTCAAGTTGCCCAAACATTGCAGAGTTATATGAGGTCATTACCACCGCAGACAAAGTGTATTTGCTCATGGTACACGCAAGCAGAGGACACTTATTAGACTTCTTACAGCCCATGACCGAGGAGGAAGCCAGAGCCATGGTTCCTCCAGGTATATCAGTGGAAGAGGATTGTCACCAGAGGAGCATCGTACAGAGGGACCTGAAGCCAGAGGACATACTGAGAGTCAGTGATATGACCATCAAAGTAGCAGACTTGGCCTCAGTACAGCAACTGAGCACCTTCTGTGGCTCCCTTGCCATTACGGAGATCATGAAGCTCCGACCCTATTACACCCCGAATACTGACATATGGAGCTTAGGGGTGGTTCTCTACAAGATGGTGATAAAGAAATTTCCATTTGTGGGGAAGATAGTTGGGCAAATGAAGAGAAAGATATTGAGTGTGCCATCCTTTATGTCTCTAGAATGCCAACAACTTAAAAACACATACACACACACAACACACACAACAAAAAACTAATGACTGTCATCCCCAGCCAAAGACCAACTCTGAAGAACTGAGGCCATACAGTGAGCTGTCCTGGGTGACTTGGACTCCCAGGTAACAGAATTAATTAAGAATCTTAGCTTTAACCACCATGAGACCCAAGAGTCAGTAACTGAAAAACCTCATGGGGCTGTGCATAATGCTGGAGACCGCAAAAACCAAGATGAAGGTCACATATCTTCAAAAAGACCCTGCCCCTCCCCTGACATCGACAGCAGTGCTTTCTCAAACCAAGAAGTTCTGCCATCATGGCATAATTCCTTAGACCCTGCCAGTCACCCTGCCAGCCTGGGAGTCAGAGATGCCCACTCCCCAACCATTATGGAGTCAAGTGTGCTCACTCCCCAACACAGCCTGGGATCACGCATGGCCACTCCCCGACACAGCGTGGAATCAAGCAGGCCTACTCCCCCAACCAGCCCATAGTCAAACATGCCCACTCCCCCTGTCAGCATGGAGCCAAATATGGCCACTCCCCCTAAAGCAAGGAGTCCAGCATGCCCACTGCCCCTGCTGGTCTGTAAGTGAGGAGCATCCCCCAGCTTGTCTAGACTCAAGGACCACCACTTCCCTCCCCAGCCTACAGTCAAGCTGGCCATCCCCCGCCCAACTCTCCAGCATCGCCCTCAGGGATCCCACAAGACCCTCAGCAGCAGCCGCACCAGCAGCAATGGTGGAGCCCCAGAGGGATCCCCCCGGAAAAGAGCCTCCAAGCGGGGCAGCCTTATGGGGAGACCTCAAGCTCTTCCTCTAGCCACAGTCCAGCACGCCCTCTCCCCCCGTCAGCCTGCAAGCGAGGATGAACACTGGGTGGTGAGGAGGGTCTCCAGGTTTTCCTTAAAATGCATATGCTGTAGAGCATACGTGAACAAGAAGTGTTTCAAAAGGACAAAAGGGAAACCAATATAATTCTTTAAATATTGGACGGCCAAGCCAGGGCCATACTCAAAGATGCTGGGAAGGTCCAGCAGCACGCCCTGAATTTTAAAAGTTGAACTTGAAGACGCTGAGCTCCAGGGAGGCCGGCCAGATGGTGCGGAAGATGAGCCAGAGGCTGGACGCACACAGCTGCGGTGAGAGCACGCATGTGCAAGGTGAGAGGACTCGTTGTGGAGAGCAGAGTTAGGATCACTAACTCCAATGGGTCATCTGAACACACAGAAGTCTAGGCCAACGGTCAAGTCCTGGGCTGCCAGCAAAAGGGAGGCAACCTATCTATCTATCTATCTAAATAACTGTTAACAATGACCAAGTTCTTCATGGATGATGCCCAATATTTTGATTTGGTCTTTGAGGGCTAATCTCAGCTAATCTAACAAGTGTGGAAGAAGGGAGACACCTCCACAAGAAGATAAAAGGGAAACTAAGAGCAGTGACCCTTGCTCTTCGCACTCCTGAGAATGAGCCGTGCTCACAACTCGTGTGCCTGGCTTGGTGACCGTTGATTATTCCCGGGCCTGCTGCTCAAGCTAGTTCATTGGTCTTCCTTGCAAGACGTGGGCTCCCGGACACCGAGGTTTCTGTGACTCCGAGTGACCAGTAACCACTGCTCTGTGAACAGCCCGGGCAGGACACTTGAGACCTTGGATTTTCAGTTTGTTAACCCCTAAAACTTGTGTGTGTGTGTGTGTGTGTGTGTATGTGTTGTGATGCGTTTGTAATTTGGATTAAACCTGCAGGTAAGAAAAGTGAAGTTAGCAGCACAGACACCTCTATTGGCTCACTATTGTTACTTGGTGTCAGGAACCTGGAGGGCCAAGTGATCACGTGGGGTCCTGGCCTCAATCAGGCACCCCTGACACTATCTGAGGATCAGGACATCGAGAGACTTATAGCAGAGACTGTACTCGCTGCCAGAGTGCTGGTGACAGTTGGTGTAGTCGGCAGTTGAAACTCTAAATTCTAAAAAAAGAACTTAAATGCCTGAAAGTTGGTGTAGTCAGCACTGGCTTATGACTGGTCTGAAATCTAAATTTAAATGTTAAAAGTAAAAATTGTAGCCTAAAATTTCAAGAGAAAACGAAAATCAAATTAACGTAATGTTAAAAAACATTAAAAACCTAACATGAAGGAACAAAAATGAGCCTGTCTGTTAATGTGCAATTGGGGGGCAAAACACATATACAATTTGGCAGAGGAGGAGGAGAAAAGATTGACGATGGTGTGGCTCTGTAAGGTGGGAACCTGAATTAGATATAGGTAAAGGCTTTTATAAGGTTGCAACCGAAATGACTTGAAAATGCTAGCATTACAAAATAGACTAAGAAAGTTCACTTTGAAAAGAAGGCCCAAGACTGTATTATCAGCAGGGGACCCCTAGTTTGAGACGGAGGAGTGAGTTCATAAGAAACTGCCAGAATAAACATGTGATGATGTACAGACAGACTTCCCCATACCTAGAAATGTAGAACTCCTGGTGAGGAGGGCAAATACACAGGGAAAAACCCTATCACAGGTGGATGCAGACAGACATAAAGGGGAAAACTTGGTAAGGAGAATTATTCCGAGAGATAAGTCAGCTGACGGAGTAATAGATGAGGAATAAATGAAGACATAATGCAAAACAAACAAACAATTAAAAAAAACACACACCACACCCGGAGGATCCAGGGGCTGTGACAATCAATTTGATGATGGATATTTTGCTAGACTAGTGGTGACTAAGAAAACTATTGATAATAATATGGAAAACAGCCAGGCAGAGAACATACAAGACAAACAAAGAGAGTAGATTTTCAACTAGTAAATGTGGCAGACACTGATTGGCTTGCTAGTGTTGGAGACACAGGAGCAAATACAAGCCTGCTGACGTGAACAGAAATCCATTGGCCATCAGGTTGATAATCCTATCTCATTGATCAGGTAGTTGAAACTTATCTTCTCCTATCATTTAAAGAATAACTACATTTGATGTTTTAAAATTCTCTGATGAGGGACGGCATCAACATTCATAAGTCAGATGGTATTTCAAAATATTCCAAGTGTTTTATCAGAAATCCTCAAAATATACCTTTAATACACACACACACACACACACACACACACACACACACACACACAACCCCTTGGAGAGAAAGGATGACAATATCTGCAGCATGTGAATGATCAAAGAGTTGACATCACACTTTCACTAAAATAATGTCCCACCACCAATAATGACATGAAATTTTATGTTAATTGAGTCATCAAAGCAAAGCTCCATGGACTATATCATGATTTATTATTACAGAATATAGATTACTTCTGATCATTTATTAAGTTTGAAATTTCGGTATGACAGAAAACCATGTGGTTGGTACACAGTCTAATCTAATGTGGGGCAGACTTGAGTCTGTTGGAATCAATAAAAAAGAACGGGTGAGATTTCAGGGCCAAGAAATCAGAAGCTCCCTGCACATAACTGCTTTACTTTTTACTACTGGGACACACATATAGAGGAGATCTTTGTCACATGTCTTACTGATACCACTGTAGGAATAATATAGGTTCTTCAATTTGTATTTTATTAAACGTAACCATATTGCTTTAACTCATTTCTCACATTTGTCACTTTTTTCATTTAGTGCATATGAGAAGAACACTAAAATTATACACTTAATGCTAATTCAAAACTTTCCAAGCTGTTACTTTATGTCCAAGACGGGTAATTTATACATTTTATATAGATAAAACATAGTATATATGTTTGAGTTTTGGGGGGTGGAATAGAATGGAAATATTGGCTTGGGATCTTGGAAAAGATCTGAGGTAATGAATTCTTTTGTTCCTTTTTTTTCCCCCTTCAACTAAAATACAGAAGACCCTGGTATTGCCTACCAATATTTTATGTGCTGCTGTTACAGAGAGATACACAGCTTCTGCCTTTGCAGGCTCAGGCTGGTAGGACGAGCAACACGAAGTGATAATTAGGATACCGCTCCTCTTCCACCTTCTCATGAATCTAAATCCATATTCGCCTTTTCCTGAATCTTTAATGCGTCATTCCCCGTGTTCATTTAAACCTCAAGACACCTTCATTAACGTACATACCTGCATACATATACATAGATCTTTACAGATGTCAACTTATATTTGTTTCTTTCTCTGAGATCTTCTCGGTCCCTACCTTGTCTTCTAAAAGCATTCTTAAGCTATCCTCTGCCTGGCATGTGATACAATGAGATTCTTCTGATTTGACTCTCTGGCTGCCCTATCTTCCATGATCTTCCTCTCCTTCACTTCCATGATCACCTTATGTTGAGAACTTCTACAACCATACTGCCGATCCTCATCTATCCCATAAAATGTGCTCTTTCCATAACAAGGTTGTAATATAAATGAGAGAGGGGTAGGGGGAGGGGAAGGGAAAGAAAGAGAAAGGAGGAGGAAAAGGGAAAACTGAGTCTAAATTTAGAAGAAAATGAGTAATATTGCCTTAAAATACAGCATTAAAAGGATGAAATTTGTTTGTATTTATTTGGTAAGAGATGCCATAAAGGGAAAGAATTAATTAGGTCATTACATAAGGTTGGTACCATTTTGAGTTATGTTTAGCCAGAAGAAATTATATGTGTTAACCCAGAGAATTCAGGAAGCATGCATTGTCAGCAAGATGCTGGGGCTAGACAGAGATGACAAAGAAAAGCAAGTGTTTAAAGCAGAAGTTCGCTTTGTTTTTTTCAGTGATGCAATTTTTATTGTGGCTTTCATAAAAATAGATAGTATTTGACCCAGGAAATTTCAGGTAAACAGCATTTTATTTTTATTTTGACAGTTTTAGTTTAGTTTTTTTTATTGATTAAGGTATTACATATGTGTTCTTATCTCCCCATTACTCCCCGAGTTAATGCCCTCACCCCCCTGATATCTGTGTCTATTGGTTAGGCCTAAATGCATGCATATAAGTCCTTTGGTTGACCTCTCTCCCTTACCCCCACCCTCCCCTACCTTCCCTCTGAGGATTGAGCATCTGATCTATGCTTCTCTGTCTCTAGATCTGTTTTTGTTCATCAGTTTACATTGTTCATTATATCCCACAAATGAGTGAGATCATGTGATATTTATCTTTCTCTAACTGACTTATATTGCTTTGCATAATGTTCTCCAGCTCCATCCATGCTGTTGCAAATGGTACTGCGTTTCTTCCTTTTTACAGCATTGTGTGGATGTACCACAGTTTTTTTAATCCACTCATCTGCTGATGGGCTGTTTCCAAATCTTAGCTGTGGTGAATTGTGCTCTTATGAACATAGGGGTGCATATATCCTTTCTGGTTGGTGTTTCTAGTTTCTTGGGATATATACATAACTCATGTATTCGCTGAGTCAAATGGAAATTCCATTTTTAGTTTTTTTTTTTAAATATATTTTATTGACTTTTACAGAGAGGAAGGGAGAGGAATAAAGAGTTAGAAACATCGATGAGAGAGAAACATCCATCAACTGCCTCCTGCACACCTCCTACTGGGGATGTGCCCACAACCAGGGTACATGCCTTTGACCGAAATCGAACCTGGGATCTTTCAGTCTGCAGGCCGACGCTCTAACCACTGAGCCAAACCAGTCAGGGCCATTTTTTAGTTTTTTGATGGGACTCCATACTGTTCTCCACAGTGGCTGCCTCAATCTGCATTCCCACCCGCAGTGCACGAGGGTCCCTTTTGCTCCGCATCCTCACCAGCACCTGTCATTTGTTGATTTGTTGATGATTGCCATTCAACAGGTGTGAGATGGGACCTCACTGTCATTTTGACTTTCATTTCTCGGATGATTAGTGACTTTGAGCATGTTTTCATATATCTCTTGGCTTTCCTTATGTCCTCTTTCGAAAAGTATCTATTTAGGTCTGTTGCCCATTTTTTAATTGGGTTGTTTATCTTTCTTTTGTGAAGTTGTCTGAGTTCCCTGTAAATGCTGGAGATTAAGCCCTTATCGGAGCTAACACTGGCAAAGATGTTCTTCACTGGTAGACATGCCACCCCATAGAGGTGTTTATGGAAATGTGCTGGGTGTGTGCCATTGTGAGAACTGTTACACTGAATGGGAGATATGACTGGGCTGGCATTTAATGGGCAGAAGCTGGAGATTCTGAAGGTCCCTTCAAAGCACAAGACATGTCCCTACCACCAACTGTCCTGATTCCTGCACGACACCCTAATGTCTTACCAAGCATCCGTTTATAATAACTATTTAAGCCCAACACCTAAGTACATTATTATATAAACACCAAGTACGCATTTTGGACAGTTGTTATTAACAATGAAATTTCCTGAATGCAAGTACCGTGTATTTTAGGAGAAGATTGCTCCTGGCTGTGATCCTGACTTTACCACGAGTCACAAACCATTTCAGAACATCACACCGCTATATTGTAACGCTGCTCCTATGGATGAGTCACAGATACAACAGCCTCTATTTGTCAGCATCTGTGGCTGCGTATTTGTGGTAGTTCTATGAATAGAAAGTATCTGTCTACTTCATTATGTTTTATTGTATAGACATATACAATCATTTTTAAAAATATATATAGTGAGTTTTTTATAAATTATTTCCCTTTCATGTTTCTTTCTTTTCTAAATAAGATAATCCAATTTAATTTTTTAATTTTTATTGATTTCAGAGAGGAAGGGCAAGGGAGAGAGAGAGAAACATCAATGATGAGAGAATCACTGATCAACTGCCTCCTGCATGCCTCCACCGGGGATTTAGCCCACAACCCAGGCATGTGCCCTGACTGGGAATTGAATCTTGATCTCCTGGTTCAGTGATCAGCAAACTGCGGCTCAAGAACCACAAAACAGCTCGCGAGCCACGGTTTGTCGTTCTGTTGACTAATAAGTTTGCCGACCACTATTCTGGTTCATATGATGATGCTCAACCGCTGAGCCCCACCAGTTGGGCTTCTGATTCTTTCCCATCGGGGCATTTACCATTTTCTACCATCACGTGCTCATGTACTTTAGATTGGTAATAAGTTTCATCTCATGCTAATAAAGGGGCCACTATAAAATATTGGTTATCATGGCACGGAGGAGAGAATCGCTGGCTTGAATTCTTGGAAGGACGAGGGTGATGTGAGCCAACGCTGTTGGAGATCACAGACACAGCAGACGGGCTGGCTAATATGGAAGAGTGGAGGTGCTATTCCCAGTTCTCGGGGTCGTGGGACCGACTTATGCTAATAACACGGTATTGAGAAAGCCCATGTGCAAAGAGAGAATATTTAGCAGCCGCGGTACATATGGTCAGGCTCATTTTGCCACTTAGTGGAGGAGCTGGGGAGGAATTTGGGCGGAATTTTTGCAGTAGAAAAGGGATAAAATTATAAGGTGAAGAACTTCCGTTATAAATGAAAGAAAAGGTTTAATGAAGCCGAGCAGCTCCAAGTGTTCTTGGTCTTCTATTGACCCGCTCCCTGGCAGGGTCGATAAATGAACTTCCTGTTCATTCCTATTGTCTCGTCATTTTAAGTTTTGAACATGAACTTGGGGAAAGAAGTCCTCGGTGTGGAGTGCTGGCTGTCTGCGGCTGTGTGAAGCCTTAATTGCTCTCCCTTCTGTTGCTGCCACCTAAATAGTTTCGGCCCCCCCAAAGATGTAACATTAAGTCAGAACAAGAACCAAATGCAAGAAAGTGTTTACAAATTTTGTAAAAGATGCGATCATCATCTTGGATTCTACTTTATCCCCTAAAATTTTCTTCTTGAGAGCCCCTCAAATACTTTTCATGCTAGTATTTAAAGAAAGAAAACATAATTTGAATAATTTATTAATTATTGAGAACTATACAAGGGAACTTCTGGCAACATATGATGGTCGCCAAAAAATGTTAGAAGTATATTCATGAGCCACTCTTCTTTAAACTGTAAAGACACTTGCAACAATGTGAATGGCTGTCAAAAAAAATTAAATAATGGCTCTGAAAATATATTTCTATACTTTTTATTCAAAAGTAGAGACTAAACTATGCTAAAATGTCCATGTCTTGTCTAAAGCTCTTACCCTGTGTTCTGGTTATTCACCGTAGCTTAACAAACTAATACTTAGTTGACAATTTAGTGACTCGGGAATTTTGGAACAACCTGGACAGGTGGTTCATCTCTGAGCCATGTCTTGTCACCTGTGGGAACGGGGACTAGACATTCCATTTCCCAGATGGCTTTCAGCTACATTATCTGCTATCTTCCTTCTTGGTGGTTCTTTCTCTCCCTCTCTCTCTTTCTCTCTCTCTTCCTTCCCCTCCCCACCACCTCTTTCTATCTCATGCCTTGAGTTCCCCAGAGCTTGGTGACCTGGGGGAAGACAGATTTTCCTACATGGTCGGCCGCTGGCTTAGTCTGAGCAAATATCCTAAGAGCAAGCATTTTTAGAGACAAAAGGGGGAGCTGCCAGTATCTTCAGGCCTGGGCCTGGGTCTTCGCACAGTGTCCTGACCACAGTGTAGGTTTAGACAACTCATCGCGGAGCCCACCCTGAGCCGAGGGGACACAATGTCACCTTTCTTGTTGAGTAATGCCGAAGAATCTGTGGTAATCTTCAATTCATCACGTCTTGTTGGAAGCATTAATAAAAATCATCCTGGTTCCGGTCAGTAATTCTCATTCTCAGCCAAACATGAACACCAACTACATGTAAGGCACCATGCCAGGAGCTACATAAAGCGCAGTCTCTTACTTCCAAGAAATTAAAATTTCACTTAAAAGATGAAAAGAGCAACTATAAATATTTAAACAATAGTTTCCAAGTAATATTTTAAACTAGCCAAGGAGAAAATGAGAATGACAGGAGTGAGAAGCAGACTTATTAGAAAGCCACAGATTTTTATTCGGTCTACAAAAGCAATGCCATGTCTCCCATGTGCAAATCACAAAAAAATATTCACTATTTTGACAAAGTGTCGATAATGAAGGAAATGTTTCAGACTATAAATTGCCTTCAGTTCTGAGGAAAAAAACACTTCCAGAAAACAATACACTGGGCTATTTCGTTGTCCCACAAGAGACACCAGAGATATTCATATTTAACATTAGTATTCAAGATACATTATCTAAACCCAGAAATGATGCTTATAAAAAGATGTGAACGTAGGCACATTTTTAAGATTGCATTTGTAGGTGGACTTTATACATGATTTTGTTTGATAAACATTAATGAAACAAACATTTATGAGTGCTTGCTATGTAGCAGGGCACTGTGCTGTATTATTTTGAAGACATGAAGATGAAAAATGACATCATCTTTGCAAACAATGAAGTTGAGAGAGTTAAGGAAAGGGATGAGTGGACAGGCAAAGTCTGTGACAGCGTGACACTTCACAAAACGGGGCAAGTGCAGACTGCTGGAGAAGCACCCACAATCCTTAGCTCAGACTGAGGGCTGTTATGCCCCGGAAGGTGGTCCAGGGGCCAATGCAAGCTCACAGCTGAAGGTCCATTAGAACAAGGGTCGCCAACCCAGGTCCAAAACCAACGCTCATTAGAAGGAAACTATGGTGATTGTTTTAAGGGAATGGAGTGCTGGAGGGATTAGTAAATATTCTACACAGAGAGCTGCAAATAGACCTGGAAAAAAAGAAATCCTGGTGTGTGCAGGACAAAGCCAGACTCTGGGAGAATGTGAGGAGAATCTGGAGCAGGAAAAAGATATGGGGCCGTTGGTCCGGGGGAGGTAACTATGATCAGATCACTTTTATTTGATGCTAATAAGTGTGAATCGCATACTGAACGCCACGAGGAGACACAAATGGCCAAAATAAATGAATGTAATCATCTCAGATGAATACCTACTTACACGTGCATAACCTCATATATAAACGCATATTTGTAAACAGCCAGTATAACATTTTGAGAAGGCATACATCGGAGCTCAAAAATAAAAGCACCTGAAAGCTTTTAAATTTAGCGTCGTAAATCTAAAGCGTCTTATTTATGAGCCAAATGTGTTTTTCAGTTGCTTGCATTTATTAGATTACCTATTGATTTAGTGTTTACCGTTTTAGTGTTATAATTATTTTACACAGTGATGAGTATAAACTGTTATGTAAATATGACTAAACAATAGCTTCTGCTCTAATTCTAAATCAGAAACTATATAACTATAATATTTAAAGTGGTAGTCATAGACTTTCCACTTTGCTAAATTGAAGGGAAATCTACATGTACTATAAACTTCTAATAAAAAATTCACCTGTAATAAGCGACCAATGACTTAGATAATAAGATAAATTCAGAAAAAGTTTTTATCAAAATAAAATTTAAACAAATAGAAAATATTTCTAATATATTGGTGTTTAGGCTTAGTCAGTTATAACATTACAAACAAATATTTAATCTATATGTGCTGTAAGTCTCTTAAAAATAAAATGTGTAAAGGATACTCTACTTCCATACTGCCATTCTGACCCTTAATACAGTTCCTCATGTTGTGGTGACCCCCAACCATAAAATTATTTTTGTTGCTACTTCATAACTGTAATTTTGCTATTGTTATGAATCATAAATATCTGTGTTTTCCGATGGTCTTAGGCTCTACAGCAGCGGTTCTCAACCTGTGGGTCATGACATGTTAAACAAATAATGATTTCTGGCAAGTTCGTTTGTATAGAGAAATGCTATCTTTAAAACTATAAAAACATTCAAAATGATATAAAAGGCTAAAACTGCAAATTATTTACGAACAATTATTAGGATTCTACTTTGTAGCACAAATTTATTAAAATCTACAACAAATTTGTTAACAAGATGGCCCCTGGGTGTCTAATAAAAAACTAAATCCATATAAACTATTTTCTAAATCCTTCAAGCAAGAAAACCGTAGTTTTCTTCATGATCACAAAGTAGGTAACTGAAGAATCCATACCAAACATCGATTTCCTGCTAGTATCATTTGGTTGGCCAACTATAACTTCCATGTGCCATAGAGAAAGGGAATAAATTCAGCACGAACCAACCATTGCTAAATGACAAGAAAACTAGAAAAGTCAAGTTCAAAATAAAGCAAATTGGCCAACGGTACCATTTCATCCTCTCAATAAACCCCAACAGAAGCACACTTAATAATTCCTACAAGATGCTTATGGAAAGGCCCTCCTAGCTAATTTTTCACCATCGATGACTTGCATGAATGTGCTGGCCATCCTTCCAAACACACCTTTCCTTTTCATTCATGCTGACTTTGGGAACCAGGTGGTAGCCAATGGCTGAGGCAAGGACTCCTGGTTCAGTGTCTTCCATGGCAAGCCAAGACCACAGCCCAGCTAACCCCCCTCGGTCTGCACGAAGTACACGTACTGAGGTGCATGCGGAGATTCTTAGCATGGGGTTCCACAAGAGCAGACTCCAAAGGCTCGGGGGTACACCTCAGGACATTTGCTTTACTGATTGGTCCCAAAAGCCTACTCACTGCAGAGAGAACTATCCAGGTGGAAATAACCAACTAACGGAAAGGCAGAAAGTTCATAAGGAAACGCCCAAACATCACCCCAGTTCTCTATGAAGCAGCACTCCGTGCTTTGAGAAAATGGCTGGCTTAAGGATGCCATTTTATTTTAACTGCCAAACAAAGAAAAATGACAGGAAAATAAAAGGAAGACACAACAAAAGTCCAATTCCTTTATAGTCGATTTTCCTTTTTAGTTTCTTAAAAAATCATTTTAAATCCACGTAGTCAGTATTTTTATTCAAGCCAATATCTGTGCGCGTGCATGTATATACATTCTATTGGGAGGTTCCTTAATTGTTTTGCTCTGATCATTTCATTAAGTATCAAATAACGTCTCGGATTTGATACCTCTTTAATGGTTAATAATATATATATATATATATATTAAGTATGTTATATTCAAACAGTACCTTGATTTAAAGAAAACAGTCTTCTGAACAATAAAACTGTATTTAGATATGAATCATGAGAAACAAAGACAAGAAAACTCAGCCTCCTTGACATGAACAAATAGCATAGAGACTGAACTACCAAGACGTTCGGACAATAATGGCCAATGGCATCTGCTCTGCATACGCGAAGGTTTCAAAGTCTTTGAACATGTTGGGAAGAAGGTCATTGAACTGATTTATTCTGCATGTGCACAGCTTAAGTACCACAATAATGAAATCACGTACACTCGGAAGAAAACGGTCCAGTGTTCAGTTGCCAATGGCCATGTTAATAAGGCTCCCTGTGTAATTTGGCTGATAGAAGCTTCCAGCTCAAACGCTATTAATTTATTTAGTAATTCTAAAACTCACAAGTGAAGGAAGGGGAAGAGATACTTTCTAAAGAAACACAGATAATTCAGGAGGTCTATTGTTGTTCTTCATAACAATGGAGCTTCGCGGTCTATTCTCTAATTTACTGTCACTTTATCACTTTTATCTTCCACTTCAAGTCTGTTTCTTTTATTGGACTATCTATTCAGCTGATAATTCATTTAGGCTTTTGAAGTTCTGTGCCATAAAAATTCCATTTAAATGCTTCCTAAATGGTGGTTAATCTGCACAAATTTTAAATTTGACCTTAATGGAACAGCTTATTCCTGAAGTTATTAGGATATTGCAAAACAGATCATGTCCTTAAAAGTATACTTATTGCAAAGTTTACTTTTTATCATGCACGGAATGAATTTTGCACAGAGAGAGAGAGTTGCAAAGTGCCTCCTTGTACAATAAAACCCAGAGTCATTTTCCCATTTGAATGCTGCTACACATTCAGAAGCGCACTCGGGCGTCGGCGGAGGTGTCAAAGTGCTTTGTTAACAAACTTATTTCCCAGATGTGGATGGAACTGGGACAGAAGGCTCGAATGCTCGAACATACCTAACAATTCAATTACAGTTATCTGATGGTGCCATCACATATTTTTCTTCAACAATCAAACAACCTCAGCTGGAAACCTCCAGCAATAACATAAATAAAGGACCATCTGGCTGGAATAATTAAGGAAGACTGGAAATAAAACATTAATTAGCACAGTATTTCAAACGACCTTCAGAGGCCTTATTATAAAATTATATCCAAGCAGGTAATCATTTATTTCATGTTGCTGTTAAATTTAACTAGGCATGAATAAATACAAATACAAAATCTTTGCTTTTTTGGCGAGGACAATGGGCTTGAAGTGATAATGACATTATATTTCATTTAAATGAAGGCCACAAATAAGAGAAACAAAAATAACACTATACACATATAAAATCTGCATAACTCAGACATCATAGCATTTTAACATTGAAAGGACCTTGGCAGATCTAACACCCCCTCCATTTATAAATGAGGAGGTACAGGCTTGGAGAGGTTTAATGATTTCCCCAAGGTCACACGAGGACAGAGTGGTAGATGCTAGAGGCAAACACAGCCCTGGTTCGCATGCCAGAAAGACTCTTTGCACTAGGAGAACTTACACAAAATAAGTGTCCTGTACAAAGTGTGGTGGTCGCTATTTTGCGGCTTCACTAAATTAAAACAAAATTTCACCAAACTTGCTAATGTATCAAATTGCATGGCCACATGAGGAGGAAAGACCTAGAGTGATAAGCTACCTTAGCAGAGTCTGTGCCGGAGATGACCAGCTATCCCTAATGGATGAAGCTACTCTTGTAAGGCAGTTTATTACTATTTCATGCCAACGAAACACAGAAGATGAGGCTGTGTATGAGGTCAAGGCCAATGTTTTAAAGAAGCAGGTGCACCTTCTCCATCATACATTCTGCTCTGCAGATCAGGGAATGGGAAGCCACAGATGGAAGGGAAAGGGTCCTAGACTCTCTAGATCAGTGGTTCTCAACCTTTCTAATGCCGTGACCCTTTAAGACAGCTCCTCATGTTGTGGTGACCCCCAACCATAAAATTATTTTGGTTGCTACTTCATAACTGTAATTTTGCAACTGTTATGAATCGTATCTGTGTTTTCCAATGGTCTTAGGCGACCCCTGTGAAAGTGTTGTTCGACCCCCAAAGGGGTCGCGACCCACAGGTTGAGAACCACTGCTCTAGATGGAGAGAAATATTTTACTTGCAGGAGTGTCTACATGAAACTGGTCCACGAGAGAGAGACAAATTCCTTTGGTTACTAAAATTTGCATTACTCCACTATTTTTTAATGTGTATTTTTATTGATTTCAGAGAGGAAGGAAGATGGAGAGAGACAGAAACATCAATGATGAGACAGAATCATCACTCGGCTGCCTCCTGCACACCACGCACTGGTGATCCAGCCGATAACCCGAGTATGTATCCTGACTGAGAATCGAACCGTGACCTCCTGGTTCATACGTTGATGCTCAGCCACTGAGCCATGCCATCCGGGCACATTACCACATTATTTAACTAATAAAGGATCCCAACAGGCCCGATAGACACAAATTTTCATGCTACAGCAGCCATTATTGAAAAATATCCATGTACAGTTTGGTCTGTGTGGCGTATGTGGTGCTTCTGGAACCTCCCTGGTACCAGCTAGTAGAGCTGAGGAAATGGAAGGGATTGCCCACACCTGGCCCCCTCCTCTCTGCGGGATTAAGGACATGGTGATATCTCCTCAGTGGTGTCTCTAGGCTGCCTCCAGCTCTCTGTGTAAGGAGGAGAGTCTTAGACCCCAGAGGACAAAGAAGCTTCTAGAATGGTCTCCCTGTTGTCTCTGTATCCTTTTTGCTGATCACCTGTCCACACCAAATACTTTATAAAATTATTTATCAAAGCAGGAAGTATAGAAATACCCACAAATCATAAGTAGGCCACTCAATTGATTTTCCAAACGAAGTCTGAACATACCTGTGTACCTAGGATCCAGAATAAGAAATCCTGTAGTGCAGTACCCTAGAACCCTCTTTATTCCTCGTCCAGGAAAACCTGCCCTTAAACAGACACAACTAACCTGACCTAACATGTGGATTAGTTCTGTCTTCTTTAAGTTTCAATAAGTTGAATCATAGAGTATCTATATTTCTAGGTTTGTTCCCCCCTGGATGGGGGAAATTCACAGATATTGTTATATGTGATTGTAGCGGATCACTCATTTTCCTTCCTGCATGTGCCATTGTTGGAATAAACCATTACCAACTTAAAACATTCTAACTACTGATGGGTATCTGATGACCTGAGTACCAGGTTTTACTAATTGTTATGAGCATTCTTGCACGCATTTTCACCAAAGTGATGTTTGCCAACTGATATTCTGGGTATATATCTAGGAGTGGAACTTATCAGTCACAAGGTATGCATATGCTCAGCTTTAATAGATATTGCCAGACAGTTATTCACAGGAGTTCGAGCAATATACCCTCTTGTAGCACTGCTTAAGGGTTTCAATAGTTACACTACCTTTTTCATTTCAGCCATTCAGTTAATGTGCAGTATCAGCTCATAGTTTTATTTTGCATTCCCTAATGACTAATGGAACTGAAAAATCTTACATATGCTTATGGGTATTTGGATATTCGCTTTTGTTAAGTATCTATTCAAATTTTTCTTTGTTAACCCATTTTCTACTGAGCAAACGATCTTATTTTATAGATTTTTAAAAGGTTGTTTCCATATTCTGAATATGAGTCCTCTGCCAGATTTATGCATTGAAAATACATAGTCTCATGCTATACCTTATTTTCTTTTACTATCTTAATCAGGTATTTTCATGAAGAAAGGTTATTAATCTTAATAATTTTAATATAGTCCAGTCCATTACTTTCTTCTTATAAAGTTAACTAGAGGCCTGATGCTTCAGCCCTCACAGTCCCGGCTTTGTCCGGAAGGTCGTCCTTTAAGGACATCCGGTCTAATTAGCATATCACACTTTTATTATTATAGACGACATTTTTGTCCCATGTAAGACATAGTTTTCTAAAACATCATGAAAAGATGTGTTAATAAATAACAATTATAGTTTTCAAATTTGGATGATAATCTCTCTAGAAATGATCAATTGCATCTACATTTTAAATGTGTGGGAGCATAACAATTTCTTGTATACAGTAAAATAATCAAGTAGTTTTATAACCTTTAGATCAAGCACTTTTCTAAATTTTATTAGAGAGTAAAAATTGATGATGATTATCTATAATACAATTCTGTTCAAATCCTTTGGTTTATGTGGGCTATAACTACATTAGGCTTAATGGACTACTAAATTATACAGATTTCTGACATCTTATTTGCTTACTGTCTGGTGGTCAATTAAACTCATTGTTCCAGTATGAATTTTATCATCCATAAAATATTTTTTCCAGAGTCTAAGACTATCAAAATCCAAATATATGCATCACTGTTTTTTGAAAAATCCTGGAAATTGGTCAGTGTTTAATATGGTTGATTGAATTCAAGTGCCATTATAGACACTAATGAATTGCTACTGTGTAGCATAAAATGGAAAATCTGTTTCACTGTAGTGACTTAGAAAATGGTAAGGATAATTTGGCAAAGAAAATAAAAGTGCATAATAACCATGTTATATGGGTATATCAAACGTTGGATATATTTAATGTGTTTGTGGGATAAATTTAGTTTGGCTGATTTTCTCATAAATAGCAATTTTAATTTTCAGATATTAATATCATTAATATTTCATTATTAAGATATTACATATCATATAAACCCACCCTCTTTTTCAGTGTTATGGTAATGATGATAGATTTATGAAAAAAATACAGACAGTCAAGGTAAAAATTTTTATGTTACCGAGAGCTAATATCAAATACAGATCTCTCATTACTCATGTCCTAAGGCATCAGTAGTGTCAGGATCTCTATGTTTGATTATTTCTAGAATATAAAGGACATGTTGCCAAAGTGTTAATAAGAAGAAAACATAATCACTCCTACTTGCAATATCTACAACTTCAAAATGCATATGTCACACACCTAAATAGGATGGCTTGGGCGGTCAACACTAATATACTATTATTCCTTCCATTTACCTTAGAAACAAATTCAAGTAATCATTTATTAGTAATTCTTACTGAGCTTATTTTTAAATTAGAACCCATGGTTATATACTCTGCTATCAAACCATTTCAACTCATGCCTTTGAAATAACTGAAGTCCTACAAGAGAAGAAAATTAAGCTGGCTTCCTAACAATGTATATCTATAGACCCAATTCACACAAATTAAAAAAAAAAACAATATCCCAGATGAGTCCCAAATCTACAAGCTTATTTCGTGATAAACAACAACCAAATCTACAAGCTTATTTGGTGATAAAAATAGTTATTAGCATAGGCAAAACTAGCACCCACACATCTTCTGTTTTTCATGATAAAAGTGGTTTTCCCATTAAAGATATGTGTATTTCTGCAATGAATAATGGACAAGAAGACTTTCTCTTGAAATTTAGCTTTACCGCCTAGGATTTGTATTTATAATATTAACTTGGTGTTTTAAAACTTGGTTTTACATTATTTCTATATTGTGGCTTATCAAAAAATTATGTTTATGTATATAGTCTCAATATTCTCTACCTATCAGGGTTTTCTAGTATAATAAATAATAAATAAATAATGGTCCTTAGTCTATCACCAGATAAATATTCCCTTCATATTAATGGTTTTTTATCATTCTCGAGGTATACTAAAAGTATCACATGTAAAAGTAGATAACTTGATAAGATAAATACAATCAGCAACATATTTAAGTGAATGAGAAAGAGTTGCTCTCCTATGCCAAAAAGATTCTTTAAAAGCTCTCAAATGCTTTCTGATCTCTATTTTTACTTTTAGTATAACAGGTAAGAAGCTCATATAAAAGGCAACTTGCTGACTCACTGAAAATCATAGAAAAATAATTAGGCATTAATATTCTTTGCTTTCTTTATCCCACTCATAAAAATACATTGGTACTTTCCCTGGATTTTAGACAAATACCGGACTGCATAATTAAGGCACATATTTCTCAGAATCCTATGCAATTAGTATTTAAATTTTGAACGGGGAATATGAACAGAGTGATCACTGAAACTTCTGATACCTATTCTTTAAAAATGAATTTGAGACCACTCAACCATCCTGACAAACATGTTTATTAATGAAGAGGAATTAAGCAGTCCAAATGTCTATCAACGGGTAAACAAACGGTGATATGCACATTCAATGAAGTACTGACATGGGATATACTGGAATGAATCTTGAAAACATTGTGCTAAGTGAAAGAAGCCAGACACAAAAGTTGTAGCTACATTTATATGAAGTATTCATAATAGGTAAATCCCTAGAGACACCTTAAGTGGGTAGCTGCCAGGAATCTGGTGGTTGGGGAGGGGCCAATGGGAAGCAATTACTTAATTGGTGCAGTTTTATTTTTTTATTTTTTGGTGATGAAAAAGTTTTGTAGCTAGCTAGAGGCAGTGGATACAAATCCTGGAGTAGCTCTAAAAGATACTGAATTGTTCACTTGAAAATGGTAAATTATAATGAATTTCACTTGGTTAAAAATTTTAATCACCTAATTTATCTGCCTAAGCAGCAAAGCATAAAATATGGAAGTTACCTGAAGGTCAAAAACATGTTAAACAGCAGGATACGAAACATATATGTGCCAAGGATTTTCAAGAATGGCTAATCATGAGAATTCTATGCCATATTTTTTGATGATTTCTATAGGAGGAAATGACTCATACAGGTGCTAGATGATAGATTCCCTCTTATACATATATGTAAGCCCAAAATAATGTCATAAATTATGCTAGGGAAATATTTTTTAGCTATGACAATTCTCTTATTTTTGTTTCAATTTGGACTTAATTTATTTTGTCCACTCTTAGAAATTGATTTGTAAGTTCACTGCTAGTATCAAATATGAATAACTTCAAGAAATTTGAGAACAACTTAAAATAATTTGCTGCCTAAGGGAATAAGTGTATTGAATATTGTCTGAGGACTGCTTAGCAAATCTATGGCCTCTCTCATTATTGTAACAGAACCAAATATGCCAAACATAAACGAGAACATATTGAAACATTATAAAAACCTAATTCACAGACAGATGCTTAAGCAGTATAGAGACCAAAAATAAATTATTGGAGTTAAATTACTGTTAACTCTAAGTATGATAATTACCAGAACAGCTGATGTTTCAAATGAACCTATGCTGTTTTGGCTACTGAGAAACTTATAAAGGATAATTATTTCTAATCCTTTTTATTCCCCCCGGAAACAACAAACACTGGGAAAAAATTCAACCCACAATTTATAGGTTATATAAGTCATCATGCTTAAGTTTTCCTGAAATATAATCAATATGTTCTTAACAAAAGTTGTGTCCTGTGTGTGTGTGTGTGTGTGTGTGTGTGTATGTGTGTGTGTCCATTAACTACTGAATAATAAAAATCCAACCTAATTAGGAAGGGTTCAATGCTACTGGGTATCTTGTTTCAGGACCATCACTAGTCTCAACTGGAATGGAGAAATACCATGTGGTAGGAATTAAGAATAAGGTATTTGTTCTGCAAAGCAGGCTGGGACTAATTCTGGAGGTGAGAGGGAAGGTATGGGGATCAGTTAAATAAGGACCATAGGGCAAGCTAGGGCTGCTTGAGGGGCTTTGATCTAGGGGCACTGAATCTCTTTTGCAAGAGGTTGTTCTTTGAAGTAGAAAATATAAGCATACAGGGTCATCTCCATCTCTCTCAGCACCCACCGCCTCCATTCTTCTGGAATAAATTGCTCTCAGAAGCAGGAATGGAGTCCTGGCAAGTCAGGGACATAGCAACTAACTGCTGAGCCTCAATTCCGGTATCACAAAGTGAGAAATACTACAAATGGCAGAACAAATAATGACTGTTAGAATATCAACCCAACAGGAGAAACTGTCCTCACATAATAAATGTACACAGGGTGATATCAGTTCTAGATACAACGCCTAAGTGATTGTTTCAAATAGAAACCAACTTCAACATGAGATTGTGCTGCCTTCCTTCGAAATTGTCATTCATTTCTGTGAATTTTCAGCAGTTGCTCTGATAAAGGCAAGACCAGAGAAATCAAGATGGAACATGGAGTCTGCATAGCATGATCTGAATCCAAGGTTGAAAAGCTGGGAAGTGTCCGCAGATACATCCTAAGTGACAGGGGTTAGTAAGAATGCAATATTTTTCTCTTTTATTTCTTAATATATTTTATTGATTTTTCACAGAGAGGAAGAGAGACAGATAGAAGGTTAGAAACATGGATGAGAGAGAGACATCGATCAGCTGCCTCTGCATGACCCCTACTGGGGATGTGCCCACAACCAAGGTACATGCCCCGGAACGGAATCGAACCTGAGACCTTTCAGTCTGCAGACTGACGCTCTATCTACTGAGCCAAACCGGTTTCAACTCTCTTGTATTTTTTGGTCAGGTAGTAAGTCATAAGGCTAAAAATACTTGATAAGCTATGGATGAGTATCTTCATACTTTTTAAGCTATTTAATAAATAAAACTGGTAGATACTTCTTTGGGGCAAGGAGCAACTGTAGAACGGTAACTGAGACAGCAAGGGTGCAGGTGCAGACAAAGTTTGGGAACCATATGCTTGGACAATACAGCTCTCATGAAAGTCTCCAAAAACTACAGTTGTCAGTTTAGTTTCTTGATGCTTTTAAGAAATTTGCGAAAGTTTTACCTACTTGAAAATCCTATGGAAAGTTTGCTCTCATTAACACATCCTGTCAACAGAAATCCCTGTATCACTGGCCCTGACATGGAGATAAAACGTTTTCCTAAGTTATGAAATATGATTCAAAAAATATTAATTAATGTTAATCAAAAGTTAATTATATTCATATGAATTATAATGGTAACTAATGGTGTTTAAGTAAATATATAATATCATACCATTTAGCTATTTAAAACTGTGTTTTTTGAAATCAATAAAGTATCATGTTATAAATATGACACTTCTTCCTTCATTATATAAATACTAGAGGCCCGGTGCACGAAATTTGTGCAAGGGGGGAGGTCCCCTCAGCCCAGCCTGCACCCTCTTCAATCCAAGACTCTTTGGGGATCAGGCTTAAACCGGCGATTGGATATCCCTCTCATAATCCTGGACTGTTGGCTCCTAATCACTCACCTGCCTGCCTGCCTAGTCGCCCCTAACTCCTCCCCCTGCCAGCCTGATTGTCCCTCATTGCCTCTGCGTGCCAGCTGGATTGCACCTAACTGCCCCCAATGCTGGCCTGGTTACCCCTAATTGCCCCCTCCCTGCCGGCCTGATTGCTTCCAACTGCCCTCTGCTGCTGGCCAGGTCACTCCCAACTGCCCCCCCCCACCAGCCTGGTTGCCCCTTACTGCCCCCCCGCACTGGCCTGGTTGCCTCCAGCTTCCCCCTCCGCCAGCATAGTTGCCCCTCCCTGCACCCCCTGCTAGCCTGGTTGCCCCCAACTGCACACCTCCCCCCCCACCAGGCCTGGTTGTCCCTAACTGCCCCCCTACCAGCCTGGTTGCCCCTAACTGCCCCCCTACTCCCCCTCTTCTGCCGGCCTGGTTGTCCCTCATAGCCCTCCCCGCCAGCCTGGTCGCCCCACTCAGCCTGCTGTTTAGGGGTGGGAATCGGGTGGAGGGGAGCTATGGGGAGGGTGGAGGGAAGAAGAACAATTGTAATAATCTGAACAATAAAGATTTATTCAATTAAAAAATAAAATAAAAATACAGTAGCCTGAAATCCTTCATGATTATACCTAAATTAAGACATAACTTCCTAAATTATATAATTCTAAAAGACTATGCCATAGCCCTTCTATCAATATGTGGTTTCTATTATGTCCTCCTGTTTTTCTTTAAATGCTTTGTTTTTATAAAAGGCAACAAATGATTTGTGAAATAGAACATAAACAACCTGATACAAGGAAAATTAAAATTCCTCTCCAAACGAAGTACACATATTTCACAAGTCCAAAAACGCAACCTACAATTAAGGATTGTACATTCAAAGTAAACTTTTCCAATGTTCTTATTTTTCTTCTTTATGTTACTTATATTAATCTGCTTTCTTAACAACTCAATCTCATGGACAATTAAACAACACCCACAGAGGAATACAAATGTCCAATCTAATCAGTTCCACCTTATTAAGCTATTCTTTCACTTTTTCATTGTATCAGGAGGTACATAGTAAAATAGTCCTTTGAAAATATACTGTGCTATTTGTAGAGAATTTGTGTTTTAAAATTCTATACTTACGTACTATATCATCTTTTTAATCTGATATTTTCAAACAAATTTAAATGAGTATATTTATTTTCTCTTCATCGTAATCATTACTTCGAAATATTACAATGAAAATAGTCTTCATTCTGTGAATGCTGCTTCAGTATATAATCAAAATTGATACTTTCCAAAAAATAGAACCAACCTTGGATTCCGCAATTTTGACTTGCATTCCTCTTTAGCACTAATTGCTAATTAAATAACTTAAATCCTCAGCAGGGGTGCCCACATATCAGTAAACTCACATCACCCAACCCATTACATTTTAAAAACCCCTGGTAAAGTAAATCACACAAAAGCCAGAAGTAGTTTTTTTTCCAAGGTTATCTACTGAAATGTGGAACTACTTGAGGAATTCATTATCTGCCTCAAAGTTTAGAAAGCGCCTAATAAACTTAATAGGCTAAGATGGAAGATATTAACAAACAAATCGTTGAAAGAGACAGGTGAGGCTCCTGACTTTGACCTTGAGTAAAAAGTCATTGGAAATCACATCTCCACATTAGTACATTTAGCAGAGCAAGAAGACAATGTCCCTCAGCCTTTCTCACGCGTCACTGAGCTGTAATAAATGCTGACAGTTAGAGAGCACATTTCTAAATATTATGACACCATCACAGTGACAGCTACAGCAGCAAGCCGAGTACAAGCCCTGTTTCATTTACTAACACATGCATGGCCTGAAAATATCAAATAAGTTGATTTCAAGCACTTGGGTAAACATCTTTAATTCTGGCACTTTAGGGAGAACAAAAAGGTGGGTGCATTTGTTCAGTCCTTGACCACCAGCCATTTATCTCCGGGTCTTATGTACAATACTGTCATAGACGGGTCTACGTTACTTTCCATTTCAACAAATTTTAACTTTATTTTTATTTTTGACACTGTTCGGGTATCCTCATTTTGGTCCCCCTTGGAACAGATTGACAGAGGTCAGAGGGAAAGAGGAGAGGGAGAATGGATGAGAGAAAGTGAAGGGATTAGTCACAGAACATAGATGCATAACACGCAGACACAGACAACAGAGTGGTGGTGGCCACAGGGAGGGGAGGGCTGGGGAGAGACATCTATTTTAAAAATAGCGCTCCATAACCTTGCTCCATTACAGAGAAATTCATGACAAGGGTCTTCTGGAAGAGCAATAATATTTGCATAATAATTGCAAGCACAGAAACGAAAATGCTGGAAATGCCACAGCCACATTCAAAGAGTTTTATGTTTCATAAATTAAATTTTCCCCCAAAAAAGGAACTTCAAAAGTCAGTACTTATTGCTGAAATGTGTTACTTAAACTTTCATTTTCACTGGGCTAAAATATCCCTTGTTGTACCTGGAAAATAAAAAGCAAGTAGGAGCATGTCTTAATGAATGTTTTGATTGACTGTATGGGGGAGGACAGGACATATTTCCAGGGGAGCGCTGAACGAAGCCTGCAGTTCTCATTAACAGTTTGGCAGCTGTGCGTTTAATTCTGTGAGTGCCATGCTGAAAATGTACAGCCCTAGAATCAAATATGCAGAGCCAAATCTGCATAACTGCTCTCTGAACTTCTGCCTCTCAATTAAAGGGTCTGTGTGAAAAATATTTCTGAAAAACCACAGCATCAGACATTTACAGAACGATAATCCAAGCCACCACGAATCCATTTCAATTTCTCTCAGAGCAGGCATGTCAGGAAATAGATCGTGGGCTTTAGCACATGGGTATAATACGATCAACTCAGATATAATACCCTCGTTGTTCTTTTTCTCCCTCCCTTTTTGTTCCAATCATTATGTCTATATATCGCTTGCTAGCACAGAAAAGACATGCACTTACATTTTTATTTGGAAAAATTACATTATATTGCAACTCATTCTGTAGAAATTAGGATCAAAATAATTTAGAAATAGCGTAGTATAAAAGAATTGGATTTTTGATGAATCAGAGCCATTGATAATTTGCCTGTGGATTTCTGTATATGCATATCGAAAGACCTGACTATTTTTTTTAAACGTATTTTTACTGATTTCAGAGAGTAAGGGAGAGAGAAAGATAAAAACATCAATGATGAGAGAGAATCGTTGGTTGGCTGCCTCCCGCACATCCCACACTGGGGATACAGCCCACAAACTGGGCATGTGCCCTGATTGGGAATCAAACCGGGACCTCCTTGTTCCTAGGTCTACACCCAACCACTGAGCCACGCTGGCCAGGCAAGATGTGACTAATTATTCATCGCTCTAACATAAAGGATGCTTAAAATACAAAGATGAGGATAACTGTATTTAGTCTATGTAAAAGTGTGTCATTAAAATATTCTTTCTCTTTCTCACATATATTCAGGGGGGAGGAACCTTTTTCTGCCAATGGCCATTTGGATATTTTTACCATCATTGACAGGCCATGCAACATTATCAACTTAAAAATTTAATTAACTCACCCCTAATGCCTCGGCAGGGCCAGACCAAATGACTTCATGGGCCTTAGACAGAGACCGCAGGCCGGACATTCCCCATCTTAATGATACTACAGAGCAGTCAATTAGTAGTAGTTACAAGTGTACATTCCTCAAGAGGTAAAGCTAATCCATCACCAAGACCTAGCACATTATTTGTCAGTGTTACTAATAGCTCTTATTATCAGTAACTAATAGCACTCAGTATCATTCAGATGGTCTCCGGTTAGAAGATTACAAAAAGAAATTCATGCATAACTTAAAAGACAGTGTTATTTATCCCCAGAATTGTGTTGTGGTATTTAAGATCGGTGAGTGCTACATTAATGAAATTTTTAAGCCCATTCATGTAGCTTCACAATAAACATACTGACATTTTGATTTCAAATTCTAATTATCAATCCGCAGTGCTTCACTATAATTAATTCTAACCTTTCAAATTGAGAGCAAATTGTAACACTTCCAGTGAAGAATAAATCAATTCATAAAATGCTGAGTTGTAAGTATAAAAGCCTGAACAGCCACACTGATATTTTCAGGTTTAAAATGAATCAAATGTTATTGTGACAGCTAAATCTTAACGGAAAAGAACACACACAAATACTTTTCCTATTCAATAAAATGAGTGGTAAAGTAATACAGAAGTGCTCAAGGAAATGAAGAAAACCCTTATTGTTTTTGTTTAAAAACTGAGCTCTTAACTACTTCCTTAACCATTTTCTTAACATATTAACTAATAATAATATAAATCTAAAAATGACTAAAGTACCACATGAAAGGCAGTATGGCAACTTTTAATAGCTAAAATGTAATGTTTCAAATCTCATGGAGGTCTATACTCAGACCAAGTAGAAACACATTTCCTTTATACTTGTATTTTCCATTTGGAAATGGATGAAACAGATTATATCAGTGTCTCATATTTGACCCCTTTTAAAGTTAAAAAATAGAAAAAAGAAGGGAAAAAAAGGAAGAGAAAAATATTTTCAAACACCCAGAGTAATCATAGATGATTTCAATTAAAATGTCATAATATTCATTATTTTGGAAAGGACTGGGACTGGGAGGGGACTGAGTGGTCCTTCTGTAGTTCCTTGTTTCTATAAATATATAAAACTAGAGGCCCAGTGCACGAAATTCGCGCACTCGGAGGGAGGGTCCCTCAGCCAGGACTGCACCCTCGCGCAGTCCAGGAACCCTCAGGGGATATCAGTGGGACATCCTGAGCGTTGCCATGGAAGCAGAAGAGGCTCCCAACACCGCTGCTGCGCTAGCCAGCGATGAACCCGGCTTCTGGCTGAGCGGCCCTCCCCCTGTGGGAGCACACTGACCACCAGGGGGCAGCTCCTGCATTAAAAATCTGCCCCCTGGTGGTCAATGCATGTCATAGCAACTGGTCATTCTGCTGTTTGAGCGATTTTCATGTTAGCCTTTTATTATATAGGATTATATAGGATGGTGTCTTATTATGGGCAAGGCCTCTAATTCAATTTCTTTTTTTTTAGTTACTTAAAAGGAGGGGCAGAATTTTCACGTGATCCTGAAAGTTGTCCTTAGCTCAAAAATCTGCCTATCACTGAGACATATCTTGGTGAGGTCCATTCTGAACCTCACACTGCTCTATTATGTGTATACGTATTGGGAATCATCTTATCTCTCTTTTTTTTTAATATATTTTATTGATTTTTCACAGAGAGGAAGGGAAAGGGATAGAAATCCAGAAACATCGATGAGAGAGACATCGATCAGCTGCCTCCTGCACGCCCCCTACTGGGGATGTGCCCGCAACCAATGTACATCCCCCCGACCTGAATCGAACCTGAGACCCTTCAGTCCCCAGGCCGACGCTCTATCCACTGAGCCAAACCGGTTTGGGCCATCTTATCTCTTTAGTGAAAGGAACCTTTTGTTATGTTACCATGACTAACTTTACCTCCTGAGTTGTGTTTTGGCTTCAAGCCTGTATCCAGTATTCATGCAGCAACTTCATCTCTTCTGTTCACTATTTATCTGACATATCTTTCTTTGTATTTTCTCTAAATCTTTCTAGATTTTTTTATATATTAGATAGGAATAGACCATGGACATAGACAATAGTCTGACGAAGGCCTGGAGGGGGCGGGTGCAGGGTGGAGGAGATCAATGGGGAGAAAAAAAACCTAAACTAAAATAAAGGGACATCTGTTACACCTTCAACAACAAAGATACATTTTAAATAAAGGAAAATATCTTAGTTGAAAAGAGTTTTATGTGAAATAATATAAGTAATTGCTCAACACTGTGCTTTATATTCTCAACTCCTCTCAAAGAGGTATTAATCGACCCTATGTTCACTTAATGTCAATTGACCCTCCGTTCAGGGACTGCAGGGATGACTTCTGCCACGCTGACCCAGCACTGACTGCCACAGGGGCTGTGATCAGACCCTGATTTTCTCTCCGGGCCTCTTGTAGCCATGGCGACCCAGCACAGCACTGACAGCAGGACTGACTTCCAGAGTTGAGTCGAGCCTTCAGTCGTTTGCAGGTTATGGACCCTGGCTCTTTATATAAAGAAGTGGAGATTATACAATTATCTTCATTCTTTGAAAACATATCAAGATGTATACGTCTGACTTATTTGATGTTCTGTAGACAGATTCCACCGGAATAGAAATGTGGCTGCCTAATTTTAAAAAGATTTTAAAAATCAGAGGAAGAATGGCTAAGCTCCCATGACGAGAGACTTAACAGGGAAGATGACTAAAGAAGGCTGACAAATTTCGGATACAGTGACCTCAATGAGGACCCAGATAATTCAATGGAAACAGGGTTACTGGAGAACGGCTTTGTTATCTTAGAGTTCCTGGTAGGAAATGCAAATTAGAACCATCATATTCATATTACCTGAGAGTCCTCATCTAACTCACAGTTTCAGATTCATTAAGCAGTTACTGAAGCAAAGGTGAAATTTTCTGAGTAAAAATGAGAAGGCCCTAAAATTGCGAAAATTTAGCTTAAACTGTACAATAACACATCAATGATTTAATATGTAATATTTAAGGGAAAATATTTATTTGTAATATATAATTCAAATATAATCTGTACATTGTATAAATACTATATGTACATATAGTATTTTATTTACAATATATAATTCATGTGATATTGTATATATTCATATATAAAATATGTATGTAATATTTATAATCTTGAGACAATCGTTTCAAGTGCTTCTTTCTCTTTCAGGGAGGTTTATAAATCACTCAGTCATATGGAAGTATACTTTTATTCTTTCCGAACCAACAAACACAAATATGAATGGCGTTACAGCTGATATAAATAGATAAAAAACAAAGATATCTGGAATTTTATTGATCTAATGATATGTTTTAGGGTTTATTTCCTAAAACATATTGTGTAATTAAAATAGACTGTTTACACAGGAAGTCCCAAAGAATGTATATACACACTTTGAAGGACTATTAAGGCAGTGCTTCTTAAAACACATTTCATTTTCAAAATTGAACTATCAGCTGTCAAAGTATGCATACGCTTTTTTTGGGACACCCTACATACTTAATCATATATTGCCTGGGGAAAAGATAAGATAATGAAATCTTCACTATAAAACATGGTAATATAATTATGAGCAAAATCCTCATTTTATAGAACAAAATTACTAATTTAACAACAATCTCAGAACGATTACAAGGAAGTGCCAACACAAACTTTGTTCCAATATAAATTTTAGATATAACTGTTAAAAACTCTATCATTAAAATAGAGATACGTTGGAAATGTTCATAATATGTTGCCGGAAAAAATACACCTAATCGTATTTTTCCTGTTCAAACCAAAGTCACTGGATTTTCTGAGAAGCTCTCTGGAATTCAAATGAAATTCAGATCAGTTATGTGTTCCCTAAACCAAACTCTTTGCTCAATAAAGTTTATGGACTAGCGCATATTCTAATATTTGTAATAGTCTAAAATGGCAAATGAGCTAATGTTTCTTAATGGGTCTCAGACGAGCTACATTACCAAAAAAAAATCATACTGTGTTTGATTCAGAAACTAATTTAATTTCAAGAATATTGACTTTCTAGAGTCCCAAGAATCCCGTCATTTTTTGTGTTTTGCTGTCAACCTATCAGCCCGCGTGTAAAATAAATATTTAATTCCATGATAGAAAAGGAATGATTTTTCTTGTAAGACTATCAAATAAACCACTCAGCACACACTGAAGGAGCTATTCTGGAAAAGCTATTTAGCTGCTAATCACTTCATTCGTTTTCTTTAAAAAGTGTTAGCTGCTCATTGATACAAGGGGAAAGAATGATGTTTTCTTCCTATCACCAATAGAATTATTGGTCACCAATACTCCTCTCACCACCCACTCCTCCCCTCAAGCGTCTTGGGAGTGTTCTCTCCAATTCTATTGATTTGGGCTTAAACACATTACCTGCTTTGGTCATTGAAATGTGTGGAAACAAGCCGAAACCAGTTTGGCTCAGTGGAGAGAGCATCGGCTTGCGGAATGAAAGGTCCCAGGTTCGATTCTGGTCAAGGGCATGTATCCTGGTTGCGGGCACATCCCCAGTAGGGGGCGTGCAGGAGACGGCTGATCGATGTCTCTCTCCCATCGATGTTTCTAACTCTCTACCCCTCTCCCTTCCTCTCTGTGAAAAATCAATAAAAATATATTTTTTTAAAAAAGAAAGAAAGAAAAGAACTACATTTACAAGGTCCTGTGCCATCAAAAGTGCCACCTTCCTGAATGCAGAGAGACTATGACCGCTGAAGAAATAAGAAGACCGTATGTAATGCTGTTCAACAGGAAACAGGAAAGAAATACTGAAACGTGCTACCACATGGATACATGTTGGAAATACCAGGTGAAGTGGAAGACACCAGTTACCAAGGACCACATATGGCATGGCTTCACATATATGAAATGTCCAGGATACGTAAGTTAATCCATAGCAACAACAAAACAAAAAAAAAACAGGTGACTGCCGAGGCCGGGGTGGGAGAAAATGCGGAGTGGCTACTGCTGGGTGTGGGGCTTTGTTTTGGGGATGAAGTGGCCTGAAATTGTGCGGACGGTTGCACAGTTTTATCAAATTATAAACCATGAACTGTGTCCTTCAACTGGGTGAATTATAGAGTGTATGAGCTATATTTAAACAAAGTACTTTTAAAAAAAAAAAAAAAAAGGACTGTCTTTGGACCCTGAACCTTTCAGGCAGGAGACAGGCTGAGAAAACATCTCAATGTCACGAGATAAGGCTCTGGGAATATTTTCTCATTTCAGCATTTCAGCATAATCAAGGCGAAAACCAATCATACAGGCGGCAATCTGGCTTAAAGGATGATTAAATAGCATACAAATCTTCAATTGAAAGATGGAGACCTCCAGAAAGATGTACGGATGCAGCATCCAGAGAGAACTGTCCTCATTCTACAACAAAGGCCCTCTTCCCAAGGTTCATCCTTTCTCCTGTGGTGCTCACCCCACTACACGTGCAGGATCCCTCTGGTTCTCACTGTGCCACCTGTGGGCAATGAGGCACAGGGAAGTGACACAGGCACCTCTGTGAACAAATAGTCTTGTCTCTGAATGAGATTTCTCGGGATTCTGCTGATACATGTATATGGGCATGTGTGCTACATAAATACACATGCATGTGTGTGTATATACATATATGTATGGCTGTGTTGTGGATATCTGTGCAAGTATAGAAATCTATCGAACTCGTCTTAGTTTCAGATTGAATATTCAGATTCCAAAGAAGGGAGATTCTGCCGTGCCCTCCTCAGACGCATGAAAATGAAAACAGAAGGATTTCCCACAGAGGCTAGAGCCAACAGCCAGGGGTGGCTCGGGAAAACTAAGCAAAGAACCCCCCTTCTCCCAGGGAAGGAGATGGTAAACCTTTCACCAGCAGGCGTTCAGTTCTTCCGTGTCAAATGGAAGTGTTTATTGGTCTCCTGTCCCATCCTCCCACTGAGAGTTGAGAGTAAAACAAGAGGCTGCTAGATCACTGACATTTTTACTTCAGGTCATTAAACAATGAAACGAGGCTTTTGAGTTTCTTCTTCAGGAGGGAGCTGTGCACTGAGTGTAATTTGTGCACAAAAGGAAGGCCGGTCCATGTGTGTGAGAAAATGGGTAAATCGTAATCTTTTTCACTATTATTTCTCTTCTCTCTCCCCCACTTGGGAGGGGTATATTTTCTTTTTAGATTCACTTCCTGTACAAGCAATGGGTTTATAACAGAAATAATAAAAACCACAAGCAGAAAAATATTAATTACCTACCAAAGGAAATCATCCTTAGACAACTAAAGGTGAATACACACCGAGAAAGGAAAGTGCTGAGCAAAGCGCTTCAGCCCATGACAAAAACAGGGTGATGCTACAGATACGAGCCTGTCCAACATGAATAAAAGTACAGTCACATGCCGGAATAAGCCCGTTAATCTTGTTCAGATATGCCTCCATGTAAAATTAGTCTTGGCCTCTCTGTCTGAAAGGTTGGCCAGTCTAATTATTTTTCTCTAAGGCAGTAAATTCCTGTAGTCATTTGACAATCAGACTTTTGACAATGCAGATGTCATCTTAGGGCTGGTAGAGTAAACAATTTCAGTGTAGCCAGAACAACAATGAATTCCTTTATTTGGCTAGAGTGGATTCTGGGCCGTGAATTTCGCACTGGTAAACTGGTGTATTGGACGTGTTCTTTACAAAGAAGCAACGCGAAGCATGTCAGCTATAACGTGGTTTCACACAGAAAACGATGAAGAGCAGGGAGGGCTGTCTGGCCCGTGGCCAAATGGAGCTGTCTGACCAGACTATTACCGGGCACGGCCTCCTGACCTTCCCACGGGAGGGTGAGCCGCCTCATCTCTCATCAGTGCCACCCTGACATGTGACTCAAAACACGATGAGAAAGATTAAGTGTTACATAACCAAAGTGAAGTCAAAACCATGTCGTGCAAAATTACAATCAACACTGACAGTTAATATCTGTCATAACTTATTGCCAAAATCTACAGCTATGTAGAGATAAACTGGGCCCAGAAAATATCCTAAACATTCAGTAAAGAAGACAAAGAAACTTCATTTGTGTGTGTGTGTGTGTGTGTTTAAATATATTTCTCTTGATTTCAGAGAAAAATAAGGGAGAGGGAGCGAAAGATAGAAACATCCATGATGAGAATCATTGATTGGCTGACTCTTGCACAATGCTGGGGATAGAGCCTGCAACCAGGACATTTGCCCTGGCCTGGGCCCTGACCAGGAATCGAACCTTGACCTCCTGGTTCATGAGTGTATGCTCAACCACTGAGCACCACCGGCCGGGCTGCCTGTGTGTGTGTGTGTGCGTGCGTGCGTGTGTGTGTGTGTGTGTGTGTGTGTGCGCTGAAGCATTCAGAGGGGCCTTTATACAAGGAGAACTGAAGACCAGCTGTGTGAGTTCTGGAGCTGTTAGCCAATTATTGTCAAAGAGCCACATAGTGAAATACAGTCCCTGTGACAATTCAATGTGCTCTCTTTATTAAGCAAATGAGACCCCAATGACAAAACAAGGATACCAGTAAAGAAGATGTGAATAAATATGATAATCCCCAGGCTGATAGAGGTTGCCCTTTTGAAAGATAAGGACTTTTTGCCCAAGATCATTGCTGAAAGAGTAATTGATTTTAAATAGATCACTGCTAATGTAACTAATTACCATTGCACACAATTATTTGATATTAGTAGCAAATGTAGCTGATGCTTTATAGATCAGAAGCGTGCTAACATCCTTTAAATATATTTTAAGACATTGTGGGAAAGCCCTGGACTAATTTTATCCTCCGTTTTTTATTTTCCCAGTACTAACCACCACAACTCATCGAGCCAAGCGCTTTTCCTTGTATTTCTTATCTCGCTTGCCATTTCTCACAATGACTGTCCGGATTCCTATGGGCTGGCAGAGTCTACAGCTTCTCTTAACGCTCAACATCAATAGTCTAATCGTCTGAAAATGCTCTCCAGGGCAAGTGCTGCAAACGTAAGGACATCTCTTGCAGTTGTTTAAATCTACCTGAATTCGCTCTCCAGGATGTCTGCAAAAACAGAGTCCTAGCAAGTACATGTCATTAACACGCAGAAAGGAAAAAGGTTCCTCAAACTTGAAAAACACTAGCAGGGATGGAAAACGGCTATGCGATCAACAATGAAAAGAGAGTAAAACGCATTGCCAGACAAGTTGAAGAACACTCCAGATGTCAACAGCATTAAACCTGCCGACATTCAGATAATAATAAATGCAGCAAATGTACCCAGAGCTGGCTTCTCAACTTCATCCTAGTTAGGGCCAAATTCTGACACTATTCTTAGCTTCACTGCAAATGAACATGAGCATTCTTTAATGCCATTCATTCCGTGTAAAGGTTTTACTACACACATAATTGCTCAGATCTCAGTTCCAGCTTAGTAAACAAAATTACTTCAAAGGAGATGGCCCATTAACAATCTACATTTTCTAACACTCAACATTAAGTGGGAAAAGATGAATATGTGTTATATGCTCTACCTAAATCACTGATGTTTTGAAATGGTATAATTTGTATATTCTTAGGATTAAGCGTATTACATCGAGTTTAACAGGTCTACAAAAAACAAAACAAACAAAACAAAAACAGCAACGTTCATTACAATTCTATTTTCCAGTGTTACCTATGAGTTACAGGAATTATTCTCTTTAAAACTGAGTCAGACCTAATGTACTATATATTGTTTTGAAATATTATCTCAAAAAGATTCCAGAAGTTGAAAAATATTCACATATGCTTATTAGGCAATTAAAAATAGCACCCTGGCCCTAGCTAGGGAGCAGAGTTGGTTAGAATGTCATCCTGATATGCCAAGGTTGCAGATTGGATCACCGGTCAGTGCACATACAAGAATCAAGTCAATCAATGAGTGCATAAATAAGGGAAACAACAAATCAATGCATGCGTGTCTGTCTGTCTCTCTCTCTCTCTCAAAATCAATCAATAAAGCTTAAAATCGTGTTTCCAAACAACCCAGCACAATTCCATTTCTGGGCATATATCTGAAGAAAACAAAAACACTAATTTGAAAAAATATATGCACCATTTATGTTTATTGCAGCATTGTTTACTAGTACAATAGCTAAGTGTCCACCGAAGGATAAATGGGTAAAGAAGATGTGAGAGATATCTTCATATATATATGTATTATATACACATATATTTAATATGTATGCATACACACACACACACATATGGGAAAAACTATTTGGCCATAAAAAAAGAAGAAAATCTTGCCATTTGCAACAACATGGATGGGCTTAGAGGGTATTGTTTTAAGTGAAATAAGTCAGACAGAAAAAGACAAATACCGTATGAGTTCACTTACATGTAGAATCTAAAAAGAAACAAAAAAAACCACCACAAAATAAATGAACAAACAAAACAGAAACAATAGATACAGAACACAAAGTGGTAGTCGCCAGATGGGAGGGAGTGGGGGAATGGAGAAAAAAGTTGAAAGCTATTAAGAAGGACAAACTGCCAGTTATAACAGTAAGTAGAGGCCTGGCACACAAAATTCATGCACTGGGGGGGGGGGGGGGGGGGGGCGGTTGTTCCTCAGCCCAGCCTGCACCCTCTCCAATCAGGGACCCCTCAAGGGATGTCCAACTGCCCATTAGGCCAGTCAGACATCCCTCGCACAATCCAGAACTGCTGGCTTCCAACTGTTCACCTGCCTGCCTTCTTGATTGCCCTTAACCGCTTCTGCCTGCTGGCCTGATCACCCCCTAATCACTCCCCTGCCAGCCTGTGTGCCCCTAACTGCCCTCCCCTGCTGGCCTGGTCACCCCTAACTGCCCTCCCCTGCAGGCCTGGTCACCCCCAATTCTCCTCCTCTGCTGGCCTGGTCACCCTTAACTGTCCTCCCCTGAAGGCGTTATCACCTCAACTGCCCTCCCTTGCAGGCCTGGTCCCTCCCAACTGCCCTCCCCTGCTGGTCTCATGGCCCATAACTGCCCTCCCTTGCTGGCCATCTTGTGGTGGCCATCTTGTGTCGACATGGGAGCAGCCATCTTTAACCACATAGGGGCAGCCATCTTATGTGTTGGAGTGATGGTCAATTTGCATATTACTCTTTTATTAGATAGGATCATAGGGATATAAAGTACAGCAGAGGGAATATAGTCAATAACACTGTAATTAATATGTATGGTGTCAGATGGGTACTAGACTTATTAGGGTGATCAGCTCATAAGTTATATAAATGTTTAATCACTCTGTTGTGTACCTGACACTACCATAGTTTTGAATGCCAATTAAATTGAAAAATAAATTTTAAATAAATCAACAAGCAATCAGAAAAATCGACTAAGATAATGAAAAATTTGCAGAGAGAAAAAAATAGCCATAAACATAGGAAAGTATTCTTGATCTTACTCTTACTTAAGAAGTGCAATTTAGAACTAACTCTGAAATACCATTTCTCATTATCAACTGGCAAAAACAAAGTTTAACAACACACTCTGCATGCAGTTGTTCGGAAAGTAAAGTAGCAAAACTGCTTTCTGATTAAAGCTATAACTATTACAAATGTGATTACGATTAAACTAAGAATCCCATCCAGAATTTATATTGTAGTTATACATGGATTAAATTAAAAATAGCCTATATTTCAGTTTTCAAAAACTAAAAAAAAAAAGCAACTGTTTATTTGCAGAGGATAAATATACTAGGGAACAATCATGCTATAAAATACCTTGTACCTATCAAAAAGAAAAGGTCTGCAATGCAAAGATATCAACATTATGTAAGTGACAAAATATGTGTTATATGCTTTACCTATATAGGTAGAGCATATGAGAATGGTAGAAAATGTGAGTTTCTTCACCTTTTAGTACTTCAGACATAATTTCTATCATGTCACATTTTAATTGCCAGCATTATTTTTTTCTTGGTGATACATAAGATTGCTGTTGTATTACATTACATAATGTTGCAGGTTTGAGAAATATGAAAATATATTATTCTTGTGTAAGAAATGAGGCAAATGAGATTATATATTTGTATTTGTTGAAATCTGCATTAAAAAACCCTGGAAGGACACCTAAGAAACAACAGAACCAGGGGGTGAGGGCTGGGCATGGTTCTGGTTACATGTGAAAATGCTCAATTTATAAATTTTTATTCTCTTCTAATTTCTGAACTATGTAAATGTATTATTTATATAAAAATTAAATATATGTAAAATAAAAATATACACTGCAAAACTAATTTTAAAAAATCATTCTAAAGAGTCTGCATTTGGCCCGACTGGCATGGTTCAGTGGTTAAGCATCGACCTCTGAAAGAGGAGTCACAGGTTCAATTCCTGGTCAGAGTATATGCCTGAGTTGAGAATTCCATCTCTGGTGTGGGGCATACAGGAGACAGCTGATCAATGACTCTCTTTCATCACTGATATTTCTATCTCTCTCCCTTCCTCTCTGAAATAAATAAAAATATTTTTTTTAAAAAGAATAGCCGACATTAAAAAAAAAAGTCTGCATTTGCTTTCTACTCATCACATCATATTCTTGCAAACATGAAATCTGTGTTTGGCTAAACATTGAGAATTTGCTTTTATACAGTGTTTCTCTAAAAAAAAGTATACACACTTTAACAGTTGATAGCTCAACTTAAAAAAATGAAATGCATTTTAATAAATACTGCTTTTATAATCATTTAAATTGTGTGTATACATTTTTTTGGGGGGGGCATCCTATATTTAGGATCTAAATGCTGGCCAAGAAACTTAGGATAAGATCCAATCCCTCTAGGCATGATCAAGATGTCTTTATGGTCAATACGAATGGAAAATATTGCCACTGATGTGATGATGTCGGAATTTTAAATCTGTACTAAAACAAAATAATAGAACATGACTTTAATAATTATATATCCTATCTTCAATGGCTATGCTTCATTTTGTTTAATGTTTCTATATTTACATTTTTAAAGTAACTTTCCATATTAATGTTTTGGCAAAAAGAAAATGAAGCAAATAGGATGCGCTCCCTTTCTTGTGAACTTCAATATTAAGAAAGGGCTTACACTGTCCTTTCTCCTTTAGTGGAGGTAATACATATCACCAAGATGTAATAGTCTGCACAGTATGCCAGCCGCTCACGGTGGAGACAGTAACCTCCACCAGGCGTGAGTCTGCGCACCCCCTCTCATAAAAAAGTTATTCCACTGTTATCGCCAACAGCCAGCTTTCAGCACCAAAGTCACCTTCATTTGCAATCCAACAAACATTTATCTGAAGAAATATAAAAAGTCATTCGAAACACAATAATGAGGCGTGTTAAGTAGAGTAACAAGCAGATAAAGGATGACAGCATATGCAACTGCCACCGAATATTTCACTCATCACGTGGCCAGACTGTAAAGTTTTTTATAAAGGTTAAACAAAGAAGAAATCACAGACAATGATTGTTTCTTATCATGCAGTATTCTCCTTGCAAGCACTTTCCGGAGAATTTATGTGGTTTTCACCATCCTAATTAAAGTCACCATTATTAAACTACCTTGTAGTTGTTCACTAATAAGCAGGCAATTTGCTAGTTAAAAGATGTGGAAAATGAATGTCTTAACAAAATAAGAAAAAAAATATCTTCCGGCATTAATCTAAAACTATATCTTAACAGAATTGGAGTCAGCAGATGATTATACTTTTGAATTAAAAATTGAATAACACTGGCAACAGTGATATCAAAGTGAAATGAATCTTGATTCTTGATCTTTTAATAAGTTGTTGGCAATTCACCTGACACAAACTTTTATTTAATATTAGAGGCACGGGAAAGCCCCTAGTTGCTGCCAGCTGGGCCTTTTCTCATTCTGTGTTGCCCCCTGGTGGTCAGTGCACGTCATAGTGAGTGATCAAACTCCTGGTAGGTCGAACTCCCAATGGGACACTTTGCATATTAGGCTTTTATAAATATGAGATATATATTCTTGATAAAATAGATTCATCAAAATTACTGCTCCAAGGGCAATGGAAGCCAAAGAAAAAAATAAACAAATGGGACTACATCAAAATAAAAAGCTTTTGCACAGCAAAAGAAACCATCAACAAAACAACAAGAAAGCCCAATGTATAGGAGAACATATCTGCAAATGTTATCTCTGATAAAGGTTTAATCTCCAACATCTACAGCCAACTTATACAACTTAATAAAAGGAAGATAAATGATCCAATAAAAAAATGGGCAACAAACCTAAATAGAACCTTTTTGAAAGACAACAGAAGGAAGGCCAAGAGAAACATGAAAACATGCTCAAAGTCACTAATTATCTGAGAGATGCAAATCAAAACGACAATGCGATACCATCTCACACCGGTCAGAATGGCAATCATCAACAAATCAACAAACAAGTGTTGGTGAGGATGAGGAGAAAAAGGAACCCTCGTGCACTGCTGGTGGGAATGCAGACTGGTGCAGCCGCTGTGGAGAACAGTATGGAGTTTCCTGAAAAAACTAAAAATGCAACTCCCATTTGACCCAGCAATCCCACTCTTAGGAATATATCCTCAGAAACTAGAAACACCAATCAGAGAGGATTTATGCACCCCTATGTTCATAGCAACACAATTTACAATAGTTACAATTTGGAAACAGCCGAGGTGCCCGTCAGCAGATGAGTGGATCAGAAAATGATGGTACATCTACACAATGGAATTCTATGATGCCATTAAAAAGAAGGAATTCTTACCATGAGCAGCAACCTGGATGGAATTGGAGAGCCTTATGCTAAGTGAAATAAGCCAGTCAATGAAGGAGAAGCACCACATGCTCTCCCTCATTTGTGGATAATAAAGAACATTGTAAACTGATGAACAAAAGGATAGATACAGAGACAGTAAAGCATCAAACAGACTGTCAAATGACAGCAGGAAGGTTAAGGAGAGGAGGGGTAGATAAGAGATCTACCAAAGGAAGGACTTGTATGCATGCATATAAGCATAACCAATGGACACAAGACCCTGGGGGATTAGGCTATGCCTGGGAGGGGGGAGGGGGCGGAATGGAAGATATGTATACATGTAATACATTAATAAAAAAAATTACATGGAAAAAATTTAACTAAGAGAATCCTAATTTTTAATCCTAATCTATGAAACAAAATGAGATATTTATATATAGAAGAAATTATCCCAAAACATCTCAAAAAATTATTAAAAAACAGTAGTACATTTTACCATAGATATTAAAGAAAAAAAGAGATAGCAGTCTAAAACAACATTAATTCTATTCATAAAATGTTGAGATTATTAAACTATGATCCAAGATATTATAATCAATTAACCACATGTTTCCAGCCACCACAAGTTTCTACTTGATCTTTTAAAACCCAGAAACTTTTCTTTTCTTTTTTTTTTTTAAGTAACTAGAAATTTTTTAATTTGGTAGAAGGTGATCAATCATCATTACACATTTTTAATCTTCACAATGAAAACTAATTTCAATGCATATTTTTTATTTCACTTTTATTCACAGTTGTAAAAAGTATTGCTCTTGAAAGCACAATGACATTTCCATCAGACCATCCTATATAAAAAAAGCCTAATATGCTAACTGTTTGATCAGCTAGTAGGCCATTCAACCAAAGCATAATATGCTAATGACATGCTAAGGCTGCTCAACTGCTCACTATGACATTCACTGACCACCAGGAAGCAGATGCTCCAACCGGTAGGTTAGTTTGTTGCTGGGGTCCAGCCTATTAGGACTGAGTGAGACAGGTCAGACACACCCTGGAGCCCTCCCATAGACCTTTCCCAGTTGGACAGCTTCCTGTGTCCCCCACCCCCTGACCTGATCGTACACCAGTGGACCAGTCGGACCCTCAGCCTGGCCTGCACCCTCTTGCAATCGGGGACCCCATGGGAGATGTCAGAGAGCCATTTTCAGCCTGATCCCATAGGCCAGGTCGAGGGACCCTACTGGTGCACGAATTCGTGCACTGTAAAACCCAGGAACTTTTCAATGTTCAGATTGATGGACCTCAGAAGGAAGGAGGGTGGGGAGACGGGCAGAGAGTAACCAAAGAACTTATACACAGAATCTATGGACACAGATAATAGTGTGGTGAAGGCCTGGGGTCGAATGGGAATCAGCCAGAGGGGGGCAATGCGGGGAAAAAGAGGGAACATCTGTAATACCCTCAACAATGAAGACTTAAAAACAGTGAAGGGTAATGTAGTTTTCTTTACCCAATATCGGGTAGTTAACAATGTGTGTTAAGCAAACAACACATTCCTGACAAATACAGTGTGCATGTCTTGCTGACAGATAGGCATACCGTTTGCCAAAACTAGATTTCAGCTGCCAGTCCTTGAAGCATGGTTCACCAACAAATGTGCAATTAATGGGTTGCAAATGTATAGACACCTTCATTATCTTTTTTTTTTAAGTGTAAAAAATATATTTCTATTGATTTCAGAGAGGAAGGGAAAGGGAGAGAGAGAGAAATCAATGGTAAGAGAGAATCATCAATCGGCTGCCTCCTGCATGCCCCACACAGGATGGAGACATCAACTTGAGCAGGTGCCCTGACCGGGAATTGAACCATGACCTCCTGGTTCATAAGTGAACACTCAACCACTGAGCCACACCAGCCGGGCCATGTCCTCGTTTCCTGGGCAGCTTCCAGGACACAGCGTCAGAGCCCCTGCCCAGGATACCTGCTTTCATAATCAGCCTTACCACTTATTTTAACGTGTCTTCCAAACGTAGCCTTTTAATGTGTACCTTGACATGAAAGAGCATAGGTAGCGCGCTATGGTGATAAAAGCCTTATTGCTAAGTACAGTATATATTTTAAAAGGCAGTACTCTTAAGTACTTTGGCAGTTCCCCTTGTTTCAGCTGACTGATAAGATAACCTACAGTCATCCATAGGAGTTATAATTTAGCTCCTTCCACTCCATTCAGATTCCGCAAAGACTCATAGCAGTCTCCATAGAATCACTTAGTAACACAATTGTCCTAAAATAATAGTGCATTTTAATTAGATTTTGCATTTCAAAGCATTTTCTATGCAGAAAACAATTTTATGCAACTTATATCAATACCCTAAGATAAAAGAATAGCCAAAGGTTATATGTAAATTACTAATTATCTAAAGGGAGCGAAACTGATTTACTGCTTAATTCATGTTAGCTCATCTATTAGGCAAATAACATTCTGAAAGTAATAAATTGTTCACATCTATTTGAGATTTGTTATATTCAGCAATATAATACAAAACCATCTTCTAAGAATAATGTATTTTTATCATTTTAACTAGAGATCCGGTGCATGAAATTCATGGATGGGGAATGTGTCCCTTGGCCCAGCCTAAACCCTCTACAATCTGGGACCCTTAGAGGAATGTCTGACTGCCCATTAAGGCCCGACCCTACCTGGATACCTAGTAATCAGTGTAAGATGACACCAGATTTCAACTCGTCACATCCATAAGTGACACATTCAAGAGGCAGACTCAGTGAGGAACAAAGCCCCACTAAAACAAGTCCTGCTTCATAAGGGTGTCTCCAGCATAGCAGTTTTTCCAATTATAGACACAGAAAGTCCTCACAGCCTGGAGGTCAATTCCTCCCAGTGTACCAACAGCAATCAAGGCTTAACTACAAGACTTTGCACTCAGCCTACAAAGGGGTGCACCAAGAGTGTCCACCTCATATAATAGGGGAGGCTGAACCACTGAGCCCCATAGATCACCTACCTCAGAAAACAACCCCATCAACACAGGAAAACAGCCAAAATGTGGAGACAAAGAAACATGTCACGAATGAAAGAAATGGAAGAAAGCTAACTACTGGACATAGAGTTCAAAACCACAAATTTAAGGTTACTCAAGAATCTTCTAAAAACTTCTGAGGAACTTAGTGAGACCTTTAAGGATCTCAATAAGAATGCCAAATAAAATGGAAAAGGACCAGTCAGAAATTAAGCATACATTGTCTGGAATAAAGAAAATACAACAGTAGACCAAAGAACCCCAAGAATCAAACCAAAGATTTGAAATATGAAGAAACAAAAAACACCCAACCAGAAAAACAAAAAGAAAAAAGAATCCAAAAATATGAAAATAGTGTAAGGAGCCGCTGGGACAAGTTTAAGCATACCAACATCTGAATTATTGGGGTTCCAGCAGAAGAGAGAGAGCAAAATATTGAAAACCTATTAGAAGAAATAATGACAAAAAATTTTCCCTATCTGGTGAAAGAAACAGACTTATAGTCCAGGAAGCGCAGAAAACCCCAAACAAGAGGAATCTAAAGAGGACCACACAAAAACACATCATAATTAAAATGCCAAGAGAAAAGATAAAGAATCTTCAAAGCAGCAAGAGAAAAACAGTTACCTACAAGGGAGTACTCCATATGACTGTCAGCTGATTTCTCATCAGAAACTATGCAGGCCAATAAGGAGTGGCAAGAAATATTCAAAGTGATGAACAGCAAGCACCTACAACCAAAATTACTCTACCCAACGAAGCTATCATTTAGAATTGAAGGTCAGATAAAGAGCTTCACAGACAAGAAAAAGCTAAAGGAGTTCATCTTCACCAAACCACGATTATATGAAATGTTGAAGGGCATTCTTTAAGAAGAGGAAGAAGAAGAAAAAAGTAAAGGTAAAAATTATGAACAAAATGACAACAAATACATGCCTATCAATAAGTGAATCTAAAAATCAAGTGAATAAAAAATCTGATGAACAGAATAAACTGATGAGTATAATAAAATCAGGAGCATAAAAAGGGAGTGGACTGACAATTCTCAGGGGAATAAGGGTGTGATGGGTGGGGGAAGAGATTGGACAAAAATCTTACATCTGTGGATGAGGACAGTGGCAGGGGGTAAGGGCATGTGGTGGGGTGGAGTGGGGTGGGGAATCAGGTGGAGGGGAGCTATGGAGGGGAAAAAAAGAGGAACATCTTTAATAATCTGAACAATAAAGATTTAAAAAAATAATATGTGTGCAAAAAATAATAAAATAAAAAAGAACAAACTGGCCACACAAAGTGAATTTAAGTGGGCTTTTGGAATCCTATATAATAAAAGCCTAATATACTTAGTGCCCGGTTGTCTGGCCATCTGTTCGACCAAAGTGTAATATGTTAATGATATGCTAAGGCCTCTCAACTGCTTGTCATGACATGCACTGACTACCAGGGGGAAGACAGTCAACTGGTCGACCAGTCGCCATGATGTGCAGTGACCACCAGGAGGCAGATGATCTGACCAGATTAGTTTGCTGCTGGGGTCCGGCTGATCAGGACTAAGTGAGATGGGCCAGATGTGCCCTTGAGCCCTCCTGCGGTCCCTTTTCTGGCTGGCCAACTTCCTCCATGCCTCCCAGCTCCGATCATGCTCCTGTGGGGTCCCTTGGCCTGGCCTGCCCTCTCGCAATCTAGGACACCTCGAGTGATATCAGAGAGCTAGTTTCAGCCTAATCCCGCAGGCAAGGCCAAGGAACCCCACTGGTGCACAAATTCATGCACTGGACCTCTAATAAAGAATCAAGCTCTGATTGCCAGACCTTGTTCAAAGTATTGGCCCTAAAATAACAGCAGATTTCAGACTCAAAATAATTAATATACCAAAATAGCTAACATTTGCAAAATTAGATTCATGATCTAATGGCATGCATGTTCAATATATTCAATACATCCTAATTATCTAAATGTTATGATTAAAGTATATGAGTCATTTTCGTAAGTTACAATAAATCAAATTAGATCATAATTTTGCTGATATCAAAGTAATTTAAAAATAAATATAATACACTATACAGCAAGGATACCAGATAATTTCTAGATAATGATAGTACATGTCAACTGTCAATTTGACATTACTGGCAGTACAGCTCTGTTTCTTGAGGATGAGAAAAAAAGTAGAATTCTTTCTCTTAAGAGAACATCAAAATCAACTGGAGTCGGGTTTTCCAAATTATACTATTTTGAAATGTTCTTTTTGATTGAGAATCCCTATCATAGTGAACCACTACTAGTGATGGAGGGAGCAAAATGTCGGATGGTTCAATTTATTACATATTTAATGATCCTTATAATATGGTTTAATTATTGAGAAAACCAATTCTTTGGGATATTATGGGGACAGCATGTTTATTCTGAAATTAAAATACTACCAGGTAAATGACTAAGATAATTACATACTATAGGATGGCTAACCTAATCTTTGGATAATTAACAAGGAACGCATTATAGTAACTAGGTTAAAGTCACAGTAGAAGCATTTTGCTGGAAGCAGACTGTTCTTTCAAATTAGAACCCACAGGGTATATTTTAAAAGCTCACACCACTATTTGTAATACTTTAAACAATAAAATTAAATAAAGAAATAAATATAAAGCAAAAAGAAAAGAAATTTTAGCTCATAAAATTATATATAGTTAGGATTACAGGGCAAGGTGATCAGATTAAGAATAATTACTGACATGCTGCTTAATTCTGTATTAGTATAAAATGTCTATACAGATGCCCAACTGTTAACAGTATGCAGTTGGGGACGAAAGCACAGTGTAGGGGCCCAGGGTGGTAGGAGGGTGGATGCTCAAACACAGAAGTAAAAGTATGGCACATTCTTTGTTGAGGGCAATTCTGCAATTTAACCAACATGTTACAAAACATGAAAGAATATGGAATGGCTGGTAACATTATTACCTACACACTCAACTTTCAATGGGTCCAACCCTATATGTCACAAATCAGAAAAAAATAGATTTTACCATGTCACAAAAGATAAAAGACGTTGTTTTGCCAAAGGTATTATTTTAACAAAAGTAATTCAAAGGCAGATAATAGAAAAATTCTTTCTAAACATTGATGATGAGAGAGAATCCTTGATCAGCTGCCTCCTGCACACCCCCACTGGGGTTCATCAAGCCTGCAACCCAGGCATATGATCTTGGCAGGAATCACGCCCGGGACCTTCCAATCTGCAGGCCAATGCTCCATCCACTCAGCCAAGCCAGCGGGGGCCCCTTCATTTGTTACCATCATTTATTGTTGGTGATATTAGTTAATACTGGTGACTATTGGTGTAAAGTGGTATTTCATTGTTTTTCTATTTCTCTGATGCTTAATGTTCCTGGACCACTTTGTATGTGTGTAATGGCCATTTACACCTCTTACATTCTGAAGTGACCATTCATAGTCCTTTGTCTCTTTTTAATAAGTTTTTCTTATTGAGTTGTAAAATTTCTTTATACATCTAGCTACAGGTGCTTTTCAGATATATGATTTGCCAATATTTTTGCCCATTCGTTAGGTTATCTTCTTACTTTCTTGTTGTTCTTTGATGTACAAAGGTTTCTAATTTTGATGAATTCGTTGATTTTGTTGTTGTTGCTTAAGCTTTTTGTGTCATATCTTAGAAGACCTTGCAAGGTCAGGAAAAATGTATGCCTGCCTTTTCTTCTAAGGGTTTTATAGTTAATCTCTTACATGCAGGTATATTGATCCTTATTGACTTAATTTTTATGGATGGAGTAAGATCTGGGTCCAACTTCATTCTTTTGCACGTGGCTCTCCAGTTGCCCAGCATCATTGGCTGAAAGAGTAATCTTTCCCCTGTGTAATTGTCTTCGCACCCTGGGAAAAAATCAATTAATTGACTGTAAATGTAAGGCTTTAATCTCGAGGCTCTCAATCCTAGTCTATTGATCTACATGTCCATCTTTATGCCGGGAGCAAAGCGAATTGATCAAGCCTGGTAGCAGGCTGCAATCAGGAAGAGCATCTACGGACTTTGTTCTCTTTGTCAAGATTTTGTCTCGGCTATTCAGAGTCCTTTAACCTTGACGAAGGAATTTTTATTCTCTCCTCATCAGTTTCTACAAGGGAGCCAGGTGGTGTTTGTAGAGGGGTCACCATGAAGCTAGAGGTCAGTTTGGGAAGTGCTGTCATCTTGGCGAAGGGAGAGAGCCTCGGATCTCCGCAGCTTTTACCTGGAGTACAATCTACCCTGTTTCCCCGAAAGTAAGACATCCCCCCCAAAATAAGACCTACTTCCAGTTTTGCCTCTCGCTGTCATATCAGGCATCCCCCCGAAAATAAGACCTCCCCGATCATAAGGCCTCCCTCGAACATGAGGCCTCCCCGGAATATAAGGCCCCCAAAGCTACCGTCAGGCGTCTGACTCCTGATTTAAAGAGACCTCGCCCTGCCTGAAACAGCTCCGGCTGCGCTGCGGCCCATCAGTGAGCCGGTTTGTGATGACAACGACTACCGTACCGTAGACAGGGAATACATTTCCTTTTTGTTATTGTTGTTCAACAATAAATGTGTACTGTCTTCTTCTTCATGGAAAAATAAGACATCCCCTGAAAAGAAGACCTAGCGCATCTTTGGGACAAAAAATAAGACACTGCCTTATTTTCGGGGAAACAGGGCAGCTCTGTGATACCAAACTGGGCTGGGTTGGGATGGGGGATGAGAAATGCTGGATTGAAAGGAAATAGGCAGAGGGCAGGTCAGATTCCAATACTACAGACTTTTCTGTAAACGGAGATTTAGTAGAATTTCTTGAACAATTTTTTGTTGCTTATATACATTTAGAACAGCTTCCATAGGTTTAAAATAGATATCTGTTTTAAAAACACTTTTCACCAGTTATGGCTTTTTGTCGGTTATGGTTGCACGGAGCTTCTCCTGCTGCCGGTCTGAAAGTCAGCACCTCCATTCTCTCCCCTTTTTTCAATGTTGTGTTTTTTTCTTTACATTTTATTTCTGTTGGCGAGGAAATGCAGAAAAGGGAACCCTTGTGCACTGTTGGTGGGAATGCAGATTGGTGTCCACAATTATCCACTTACTGTCTATAATCCACACAGCATCAGGATTATCAGTTTAAACCCAGATCCTTACTCAAATCACTTCATTTGTGGTTTTCCATCTTCTAAGAGTAGACGCCAAAGCAGAGTTGCAGTGCCAGAGGTGCACAGTGCAATCAATGTGCACTTTGACTATGAACACATCAGCTGGGGCTCAATTCTGATGTGTAGGTGTGGTGTGGGTGAACAGAGATGGGGACCTCCGGGATATAGATATATATATTTCTGAGATCCATCGGTGATTCTGAGGGCCTACTAGACTGAGAACTACTGTGTCAGAGCCAATATGGAGAAGGAGAAAAATCATAGATACACATAGGAGTTGCTCTTGCTAATAAATTACTGCATCAGTAAAATGTTAACCATTCTTTCTATGAGAGATGGATAATAGAAACAGCTACTATTTGTTAAAGTATGGCAAGTAAAAGGCAGCGGGGAGAATGCTTTGCATGAGTTAACTTATTTAGTGCTAAAAACCGTATCAAATAGGCCTTCCCGCATTTTATTGATTAGAAGACACATTTTGTTGTTACGTTTTAATATCTCCGAAACCCGATGTGTCTCGCAATCGATGGAATTGTACAACCACTGGTGGCCAGATGGCAGCTATGACAGAGTTGTCATTGCCAGCACACACACAAACTTGATTACCGGAGTCAATGATAACATGTGAAGCACACGAAACGTTTTTACCCGAGTCAAAAAGTGATTTATGAAATGGTGGACTATGAATGTGAACAAGTTTTATTAACATCTTAACTGATTTATTTTGTTTCAACTTTCCTTTCAATGCATATATGTGAATGATATAATATAACCTGTATCTAAGAACCTCTCTAAAAGTCCTTTCAGTAAGTATAAAAGAAATATTCTTAGTGGTACAGAGCACTGTGCCATAATTTAATTGGCACTGTCTGTTCTTTCTGTTACATCAAATAATGATCGACTGTGTCACAATATTAGATAAAATACAGCATATTCCCCCGGCCACAAAAAAGATTCATAGGCTACACTACAAGTGCTCAATTATTGAATCAAACTTGTTGAAACTCAGCCTATTTTTTATGATCTTCGTATGATTCAGAGAGCTTGAATTTTGGGATTTGACAGACTTAATTTAAAATCACAACTCTTCCATTTACTAATTATAAGCTTTGAGACATTGCAGTCAAATCTCAAAATTCTTACACATAGCTAAAAGGGAAAATAAGATATACACACATTTATAGAGTTCTCAAAGTAACACCTCAATTTACCTTATTGTGGTGGCATAGGGAGAGAAATATAGTATATTAAAATCTTCTTCTTCTACTGTGAGAATTAAATGCTATTTTAGTAAAATGCCCAACTGCAAAATCTTCTAATGTGAGAATTAAATGCTATTTTAGTAAAATGCCCAACTGCAAAATGTTAGATCTTTTCCTAAAATTTAGTAGTTTGTTACAATTATGTAATAATACAATCATCCTTCTTTACCAAATACCATGCCCAGAAACCAGAAATAATCCTGGTGATTCTCTTAAAATTGCCATGTATATAATGCATGTGCGTGTGTACTGTATGAGTGAGTGTGTGTGTGTGTGAGTGTGTGTGTGTGTGTGTGTGTGTGATTCAGACAACTGGAAACATATAAATCCATGTCAATTATTACCCACTAAGAAACTTATCTTGAAGATCTATAAATCCTTTCTTTTTGTTATTGTTAATCCTCACCTGAGGATATTTTTTCCATTGCTCTTCAGAATGGAGAGATGGAGAGAAGGGGGGAGAAAGAGAGAGAAACATTAACTGGTTGCCTCCCACGTGGGCCCTGATGTGGGGTGGGGAGAGAAGCCTCAACAGAGGTACCAGAAATCAAAACCGAGACCTTGCAGTGAGCTGGCTGATGTCTTAACCACTGAGCAACACTGGCCAGGCAAGATCTGTAACCTTTGGAGGGCCATGATTTTTGTTTGATTTGTTCACTGCTGTGTTCATCTAAAAATGTGCTTGAAACAATAGAAGTTGTTCAACAAATACTTGTTGAATGTAAGAACAAATGCTTCATTTTACACATAAAACCTCATTCTTGTTTTCAGTTACATAATATCCCATTATAACAGAATTATTTTAAGAACCATTCTGAATGCCATAAATGGTTTGACATGCAAAAAGCCCTATGTAAGTATCTTTGCATAAATAAGTTTTGAAAAAGAATGTAGGCAAATGCATTTAGAATACAATCCTAGAAATCAAATTGAGGCAAAGAGTTTTTCTTTTAATTTCATAGATAATACTCAGAGTAAACAGCTTTTATTTTCGCTAACCCAGTATAAGTCTCCCTTGTTATACAAACAAATCAAAATTTTACTTTGGAGATTTACTCCTTCCTCGCTCTCTCATCCATGTGGATTTTGTGGGGTTGAACCACCTCTCAGCACCAAGGTGAATATTTGTGTTGAAAATAGGGTTGTCAGACTAGGCAAATATATAGGATGCCCATGCAGATTTGAATTACAGATTTACAAAATACTTTAGCATCAAAGCATTTGTGTGTGTTTCACATGGGAGATTTCATGGTTAACCAGATTAAAATTTACTGAGAGAAAATTCCTCACATTTATTAATCTAGATTTAAAAAACTGGGTCTAAATTAAACATAAGAACATATAAAAAAGTAAAAATTATGATTTAGGCAATTTTTTATATTGCATATATAGTAAAAACAACTCTACAAATTCTTTTTTTATAAATTAATTCTATATACAGTTATGCAACAGTTCACCTTTACTTTCATTACTAATACTTTGCAGAAAACATTTTAATATACTATATTCCTCTCCCTATGCCACCACAATAAGGTAAATTGAGGTGTTACTTTGAAAACTCTATAAATGTGTGTGTATCTTATTGACAAAATCTTAAAGCTATAAAGTCCCTAAAACTAGAGTGCATGTCTTTTCTTTAAATCCTCAGCCTGATCAATCTTTCTGGAATATTGAAGAGATTAATATACCTTTCTTTAATTGAGCAAAATGGAAACATTAGATCTACAATAAGATATCTGGGAACAAATTTACAAGCAAGGATCAGATAACTTTCAAATCTTATGCTATTACATATACTTGACTTCTCAACTCAGATAATTTTAAGTAGATTTATGCTAATTTTTAAAACAGTGATAATATAAATAGGCATGCTGAACATCTGTAATCTTTAGTCTTACAAGATAAAGTGAAAAAATTAAAACAATGGTAATCATTATATTTTGCCATTCAATAAAAAAATTATAAGAAAATATAAGTTAACAGCGAGGCCAATTGCCAAAGATAGACTTTATATGAACATATCCTATATAATAAAAGGTTAATATGCAATCTGAGCAAATGGCGGGACAACTGGTCACTATGACACGCACTGACCACCAGGGGCAGACGTGCAATGCAGGGCTGCCCTCTGCTGTTCAGTGCACTCCCACAGGGTGGTCACCACTCAGGCTCACAGCTGGCGAGCACAGCGGCAGTGGCGGCAGAACTAAGGATGTCTGACTGCAGGCTTAGGCCTGCTCCCCGGGGAGAGTGGGCCTAAGCCATCAGTCAGACATCCCCAGAGGACTTCTGGACTGTAAGAGGAAAAATTCATGCACCGGGCCTCTAGTTATTTAATAATGGTTTAAAAACTTGCTTTTTTTTAATTTAATAAATCTTTATTGTTCAGATTACTACAATTGTTCCTCTTTTTCCCCCCATAGCTCCTCTCTACCCAGTGCCATCTCACCCTCTGCCCTTAACAGTTGTCCTCATCCATAGGTGTACGATTTTTGTCCAGTCTCTTCCCACACCCTTTTCCCCTCAAGAATTGTTAGTCCACTCCCTTTCTATGTCCCTGATTCTATTATACTCACCAGTTTATTCTGTTCATCAGATTTTTTTATTCACTTGATTTTTAGATTCACTTTTTGATAGATATGTATTTGTTGTTCATTATTTTTATCTTTACCTTTTTCTTCTTCCTCTTCTTAAAGAGTACCTTTCAGCATTTCATATAATATTAGTTTGGTGTTGATGAACTCCTTTAGCTTTTTCTTATCTGTGAAGCTCTTTATCTGACCTTCAATTCTGAATGATAGTTTTCCTAGATAGAGTAATCTTGGTTGTGGAATTTGCTTTCATCACTTTGAATATTTCTTGCCACTCCTGTCTGAGCTGCATAGTTTCTGTTGAGAAATCAGCTGACAGTCATATGGGTGCTTCCTTGTAGGTAACTAACCTTTTCTCTTGCTGTTTCTAATATTCTCTCTTAGTCTTTTGCCCTTGGCATTTTAATTATGATGTGTCTTGATTTGGTCTCTTTGGATTCCTTTTGTTTGGGGTTCTGTATGCTTCCTGGACTTGTAAGTCTCTTTCTTTCACCGGGTAGGGGAAGTTTTCTGTCATTATTTCTTCAAATAGGTTTTCAGTATCTTACTCTCTCTCTTCTTCTGGCACCCCTGTAATACTGATGCTGATATGCTTGAAGTTGTCCCAGATGCTCCTTATACTATCTTCATATTTTTGGATTCTTTTTTTTCTTTTCCGGTTGAGTGTTTTTTGCTTCTTTGTATTTCAAATCTTTGACTTGATTCTTGCATTTCTCTAGACTGCTTTGGATCTCTGTATAATATTTTTTTTTTATTTCAGTCAGTGTATGCTTAATTTCTAGTTGGTCCTTTTTCATATCCTTGAGGGTCTTGCTAAATTTATCAGCCTTCCTAGGAAATTCTTGAAAAACCTTGTAACTGTGGTTTTGAACCCTATATCCAGTCATTTGTTTTCCTCCATTTCTTTTGTTTATGATCTGTTTCTTTGTCTCTGCATTTTAGCTGCTTCCCTGAGTTGATAGAGTAGCTTTGTGTGCTAGGTGTCCCATATGGCCCAGTGACTCAACCTCCACAGTCACCTGAGGTGGACACTCTTGGGTGCACCCCTTTGTGGGCTGTGTGCACAGTCTTGTTGTAGTTAAGCCTTGATTGTTATTGACATCACTGGGAGGAATTGACCTCCAGGCTAATTGACTGTGAGGATCAGCTGTGTCTATGCTGGGAAAACTTCTGTGCTGGAGACACCCTTATGAGATAAAACTTTGTGCTCAGCTTGGATGAGGCGGAGTCTCAGGGCAGAGCAGACAGCATTGGTTTCCTGTCAGCCCTGCTATAATAGGCCCCTGTATCTCAGTGTTCCGTGATAATCGCTGCAAGCACCTCTGAGAGAAAGCCACCCTCAAGTTCCACCTGCTGCCAGACAGTTCAGTTTCTCCCAAAATGAATCTGGGTCCCGAGTCTCACCTGGAACTGGAGTTCTGTTAAGTCAGGAGCTTTTGTCTCCCTCCTGCTTAAGAAAGCCAGCCATGTACTCAATTGCCTGCCCTCTGTGCATGCCTCGGTCCCTCTGCTTTCCGTAGTTCCTTTGAGTCTCAGTGCGCTTTTCTCTTTCCTGACAGTCCAGTTTCAACCTGTACGAGTCTGGATCCCCAGAATCTCGCCTGAAACTGGAGTTCAGCGCAGTTGGGAGCTTTTATCTTCCTCCTGCTTGAGAAAGCCAGCCGCGCACTCAGTTGTCTGTCTTCTCCGCGTGCGCGTTTCAGTACCTCTGCCTCCTGCAGCTTCTCTGAGTCTCAGTGTGTTTTTCTCTTTCCTTCTACTTGTAGAATTTCCACTCAGCCAGCTTTCCTATGGCTCTGGATGTCTGTTTTGTCTTTCAGTTGTAAGTTTTGAAATCGTTGTGCGAGGCAGCAGTTAAGGTGTTTACCTATGCCACCATATTGGTTTCTCCTGGGCTTTTTTTTTTTTTTTAACAAAATAACGTATTTTTAGGAAAGCTTTATCTTGATATTAATATGCTAAACAGTACATAAAATAATATTCTTAAAGTCCAGAGATATTGTATAAGAAGTTTTATACAGTATATAATTAATTTTAGTTTCTCCACCTAAAATAATATTTCTCATTACTCTCCTCACTGTTCATAAGCTGGGTGTCTAAGAGGTAGAATAACTCACTTTGTAAAACACTGCATTACATTAAATATAATTAGATAACCCAATTATCACAAATATAGCATCATAGATATATTAACCCTGGGCATTTCCTTCATAAAGTATAACTTATTATGACTTCTCTGTTTTGTGGCCATAAAAAAATATAGAAGAAAATCATATATTTGCCTCTAGAAAATCCTATCTGTAGTTTATAAGTTTTAGTTTGCTAATTTTAACTCAAATTTCAAGTTCATAATGCTAAATTAAAATATAGGTTTTATGCTGTGTGATTATAAAATGTGCAGGAGAGTTATAATAGATCTTAAAAATAAATTTCCATTTAAAATGAATATTTTAAAGCATGACAATATTTTAAGTGAACCCTTTTAACATATACTTTCTCCTAACAAATGTATTTGTAATGTAATAACTATTTACCTAAATTGAATGTGGCATTAAAAGTTAATGTTTTCAAGCTATAAAAATTCATCCTTCTAGTGTATTGAATTATTTCCAATAGTCACTTATTTGTCCATTAATTAGCACTGTCCCTTACACCTCCCAAATTTCATATTCTTTATAGAGTTATCCCCTAGAAAAGAGTTTGGAGCTCCTATATGAAAACGTAATATTAAAATTGAAGTCCTTTGTAGTTTCATTTTTGTGTTTTGAAGAGCCACTGAATTCTCAGGGGTGTTATTCAAAAGGCACATAACATTAATAATAGCTTCCGATATTAAAATTATACCACAGAAAAAGCATTTATGTGTTTCTGAGAAGCCAAAACTTCAGTTTTTTTAAAAAGCAATATGCCTAGTTGAATTAACACAATATATTTTTAAATGTCCAGAAATTATTTTCATTTTAAAATAGTCCTTATATTTAGAAACGCAAATAGCACAATTCCTGTTATGAAATTACAGAAATACTAAGTAGAAAAATATTTTTAAAAATTTTCATTTGCTGTTACAGATAAAAGGTCCTAATAACTAATCACAAGGGGCCTATGAGGTTTGCAATAATTGGTGTGCTAAGGTTGTGGAGAAAGTTAACATATCCACATTAAAAACACACATACACAGAACACTGGGATATTTTCCTTTGGGGAATATTACAGTTAATCTAATAGTTAAAACTAAATAAAGATAAGATCAGATAAAAGCACATTTTCACTTCCATTCACATCAAGTCTATAACTGGGATTTCATATAAGCTACAACTAAAATAGTTAAAAATAAAAGTCTTCTGTTCTCTAAGACCAAAATGATAATCTTTTAATAATATAAAATTATCTAATACTAGATCTCTGCTAGCCATCTAAATAATGACGTCTTTACTTTGGGTACCAATATACAAATGGTTTTCTAGACATTAGAATTTGTACTTCAAAGGTTTAACAAAATTAAATTTGAGGAAACTCCTCATAATATTTTTTAAATATATTTTTATTCATTTCAGAGAAGAAATGAAAGAGACAGGGAGATAGAAATATCAATGATAAGAGAGAATCATTGTTTGGTTGCCTCTTGGGGATTGAGCCTGCAACCCAGGCATGTACCCTTGACTGGAATTGAATTTGGGACCCTTCACTACCCATTGAGCCAAACCAGTTAGGGCCTCATATTTTTTAATGTCTTATACTGTAACATGGGATGATCTCTCAACAACACAGATTTTCACAGAGTTTGTATTTCAGTATAGGTAGCAAATTAAGTGCAAACATTATTGCCATATTCTTTAACAAAAACTTGAAGAGTTTTGGAAAGAAAGGAAGTGAACTGACGAGTATCAAGAGGATACGGAGATATTTAGAAGCACAGATGAAATGGGCCTGGTGGTCTCAATTCTAGTTCTCCCTTCCCATTTCACCCTTGTTCTCTCCATATGCAACATGTATTTGGAGGGATTTGGACTTTTAATCAAAAGATAAATTCATTTTTATTTGTTAATTAAAGTAATATCAGCTTCCCAGAGCTTCTGATAACAAAACAATAAACATCGTCACTACATTGAGTTTGTATAATATTAACAAAAAGCAATTAGTCATTTTGAGAAGCTTGAGTTTAATAGGAAAATAAACTTCTCACGTTAGTCTTCTCAAATATTTAATACCATTTCTAAACGTCAGTTATCACATACAAACATTCCTAGAGATCAAAGAACTTCCAACTGGGAATTAGTTATAGAGTGCAATCCTTTCTCTTTGGCGAAAACAAAGTTCATTTAGACCACATATCCACATAGAAGCCACTTAATTTGTATGCTGATCTTTTCACAACCCCACAATTATTACAGGTGCATTTGATAAACTTTACAAATCAAATATTTAAACACTGGTACTCATAATGAAGTAGAAATCCAGGATCCCTAATTAATCCTGAATTCTTCTCTACTGATTAGGGACATAAATGTCACTTACCTTATTCCTTCGGGACGACCTTCGTTAACACTTTCTGCCTACCAACTGTTTTTCCATTCATGAATCTATAATTTCACCTCAATAGATGGTCTAAGATGTTTATTCCTACTGGTTATCTCCACACAGAATTATACTTCTTGCCAAATATTTATATGTTTACATTTAATAACCTCCTTTTCAATTAGATTACTATATCAGAGGGTCATAACTGGCCAAAACTCATTGATATTGCACCAGCAACATATAGAAATCAGAGAGGCAGAGATGGTTAGATGAATAATTAATGGTGCACAGGTGTCAAGTTTTTAGGCACTGAGCTTTGATGGATATTTGAAAATAAAAGAATAATTGAGAAAAACTCACTAATTTTATAACTTACAAAACTCTGGATTGCTTTTAAATAGATGAAAATATAATCTTTTAGCATGTGGAAAGAAGAAGGTAAGTAAATACAGGGCCCCTTTATATTATTACACAAAATTATACTAGGAAATGCAATAACAAAGGGAATACTAATAATATAAAACTAATATTAATACTAATGTAATATAACCATACTGTTAAAACAGAAACCTTTTTGTTATATGAAGTACAGAACAATAAATCTATTACATATTTACCCTCCCCAGATAGTTACATTTCTTTTTTCCTTTCAATTAGCCAATAAGAAACTGTATTTATCCAATTTATTTATAGCCTTAGTTGTCCTGAAAGAGTATTAGGATTAAACTAAATATAATCAATTCTTACAAAGAAATGGATCAAACTGAGGTGCACTTCAAACATACTTGCACTATCAGATAATCATGAAATGGAAAAGGTTTGACTTCCAAAAACAAAATCTGGGAGATAAAACCCAAAACTAAGTAACTGCCATTCCAATTTTTTTTTGAAATTGCAACAGACATTTATTAAAATAAATTATGGTTTTACAGTATAACTAATTACCCAAGTAAAAGAGAGCGCCAATCATCTTATCAACAGAATATTTGTATGCACTATACATGCTAACACGAATTTAAAAAAAAAAAGGTTTACAACTAACGAATGCTTCTACACATACTACCTTAACATGACTGGTAAAGTTTGTTCTGAAGCTTTAAAAATAAAAGACTGGCTTGTTCAATCTTAATAAATAAAACTGACGTGAAAACCTACATTTTAAAGAAGCCGGGTAATTAAGCAATAGAGACCCGGATGTTTGCTGGAATCTCTAAAGAAAGGATTAAACGCTATTACTGCTACCTCTCTCCGCCGAGAAGCCCAGCACGTCTGCTTGATCTTCCAGACCACGGCAGCCACCAATAACAATGACAAAAAACAACTGGAAAACAAAACAGAAATAACTGCTGCTTAAAATAGTTAACATGTGTAATAAAACAATATGCGGAGGATTTAAATATATACCGGCTGGGTCAAAAGCAGCGTTACAACTATGAGTATGCAAAACACAGAGTTTATTCTTGTATTATTTATTAATCATTGTATTATCTTTCATACAAACAACTGTAGGCCTACTTTTGCCCTGTCCTGTAGATAGAAAAGTAATCACTTTGCCTTGGTAAATAATTCAGGCAACAAAGGATAAATTAGGGTTGAAAATGTTCTCAAGTAAAATCGAAGTATACAGGTAGAAAAATTATTTACGTTCCTTACGATATACATTGTAGTCTATCTTTAAGATTCTGTCAGAAAAAATATGTAAATTTATAATTCTATTGGCCTTATAAAGCAACAGAAATCTATTTAGAATTGTTGAGTTGTATCATCAGTTTTATAATAGTTACTAGCAACTATTTTAGATATGAAAATATTTCAGTGGTTCTCAACTGAAGATGATTTTAGCGCCTAATCTACCCCCAGGGGACATGTAGCTGTGGCAATGTCTGAAGATATTGCTGATTATCACAAGTGGGAGGGGTGCAACTCGTATCTAGTGAGTACATGCAGGGATGCTTTTAAACATCCCGCAATGCACAGTCCTGCCCCAAGATAAAGAATTATCTAGTCCAAAATGTTAGTAGTGCTGACATTTACAAACTCTAGTATATGCTAAAGTTTAAAATAAGAAATTGTTCAGTTAAACATGTATGCATGTGGTCTATACATATTAGGTACAATATTCAAGAACCTATTCTAATACAGAATACTTGTATTTTGAGACTGACAAATCTATCTATATATATAAAAGGCTAAGTGACCATATGTCTGACCTTCCGACCGACCAACCAACCGGTACCTATGACACACACTGGCAATTTAAAAATAAAGGTTGACTCATACGTGCACAATATATATTAAAATATTTGTATTTTAATTTTATAGTATTATATTATATATGTACTATTTTGACATGTAATTTTATGCAGTAATGTAATTACCACATGAATCTTTCCTCTAATTAATTTCCTTTCAATGTGCATGAATTTGTGCATCAGGCCACTAGTCTCTCAATTAAAGATTTAGGTGAGTCCAATTAGTCAATCAATGTTTATTTTCTCTTCCTTTGCTCTGTGGTCAGAGATTAAGCTGTACAAAAATACAGAAGCGAGAAAACCTGCGTCACTACAAATTGACTGGTCACTATAAAAATCCTGGTCTTCGTCCTTAATTAATGATCCTAGCAGTCATCAATTGATTTACTCATAAGCAGTGAAATTTTTGACACTTTCCACACTTTTCAAGACTTAATACGTTTTTTTCTCCTTGTCTCACTTGAAGAAACTTTAGAATATCCTTCAATGATGATGTCGGTGACAATTCCAGCACCTGTCCATGAGTGCTGAAAACCTTCAGGTACTGTGCTAGATACCTTACATTGATCATTGCCTTTAGTTTTGTAAGAATGCTACAGATGGCATATATTATTTGTTTTTCAGAAAAGAATCCAATGCTCAGAGTTCAAAATGAATGGCTTATAGTCACACAGAGGCAAGTCGTAGTAACAAAATTCAAAGGCAGCCTCACACTCGCCCCTCCCCAACTGTTGGGAGCTGTGAGCTTACCCACCATCTCACAACAGTTCTATTTCCATACACATTCTCTAATTCTTGCTTCAGTATCAAAAGAAGTACCTTTTTTTAAAAAATGTATTTCTTTATTGATTTCAGAGAGGAAGGGAGAAGGAGAGAGAAATAGAAACATCAATGATGAGAGAAAATCACTGACTGGCTACCCCTGCACGCCCCCCACTGGAGATCGAGCCTGCAACCCAGGCATGTGCCCTTGGCCAGAATTGAATCCGGGACTCTTCAATCAAGCCGGCTAGGACTCTGAGGCACCTTTTTATGCTCTATATAATTATCTCTTCTCCTAATATTTACAACTTGTTTTCATCCTAATTTAAATTTTCCACAGTGCTCAAGTCCCCTACCTCCAAAAAATAAAAACAATACCCCTGCTTTATGGACCCTGCAGTTCCTCTATTTTACCTACCATGTGGCCAATGCATCCACCGCCATGTCAAATGCCTCATAATTTAGTTTGACTTAACTCTATAGAATCTGACATCTGACTTGAGCTAATAAAAATGTTAAGATTAAGAATGATTAATGTTTATATAACACTGAGCACTTTATAGGACACTTTCCTCACCATGACTTTCAAGTAATTAAATATGCTGGTCTTTTCTCAATCAACTTTTACTTCTTATCTGACAAATCCCAACCACCCATTCTTTGAAACTCCGTCCAAATCCTGTATTTCCTTGGTTCCCTCTGTCCTTCCTTACACATTATAGGATCAATATAGGCAGGTTGCATTCCAGATGCCCTCTGCTAAACATGATGGACATTCCTGAAAACTCAGTTCACAGCAACCATGCTATTATTTTCTCTTGCTCTCCAAGAGAGAACTCAGTTATTTTCAAGCCTTCAACCATGACCTCACTTGCGATGATTTTCAAATCTGTATCATTAGACAGACCTGCCAAAACACGAGCATCTAAGAGATTATTTAGTTCAAACTCCTTCCCGGAAAAAGAAATTCTCAGCAGAATTCTGTGAGTGACCCAGCTCCTAATTAAATGCTCGTGGCTGAGAAGCTGCCTTACAAGTCAATGCATTCTATTTTTAGCGTTCACTGTTTTATAGTTCAAGCTCTGGAAATATTCTTCGATTTAATTGTCTTTCTCAATCAGAGTTGCTTCTGTTTTCTGGGTTATACTGAGTCAGTTCCTTCTTCTAAGTGCTGAGACATCTTATATACTTGAAGAGGCCTACATGATTGCCTCTATCCAGAAATTCTCAATCAGGAGCGTTTGTCCTCTAAGGGGCATTTGGCAGTGTCTGGAGACATTTTTGGTTGTTACCACTTGGTGGGTGGCCAGTGGGAAGTAGGATACACAGGCCAGCTCGCCACCATCATGATTTTTCCAGATCAACATGAGTAACCCTGTTCTAGTCTGAATTATTACCACAGTGCTTGCACTTTGCTGTAACTGTTATAATATGGCACTGGGACGTGATACTTAAATATAGTCCAAGGGTCTATTGACCTGGAAATCAGTCTTACCATTATCGCCATAAGAATTTTAATATAGATATAAATCTCACCTCCGACCTACCATGTTCAAACTGAACTCCTGAAAAACATTTATAAAAATAAAAGCAACTAATATCTACGGACCAAGCACTAGGATGTGTTACATGCATACTTCTTTTTTTTAAAATATATTTTATTGACTTTTTACAGAGAGGAAGGGAGAGGGATAGAGAGTTAGAAACATCGATGAGAGAGAGAGACATCAATCTGCCGCCTCCTGCACGCCCCACACTGGGGATGTGCCCGCAACCAAGGTACATGCCCCCAACCGGAATCAAACCTGGGACCTTTCAGTCTGCAGGCCGACGCTCTGTCCACTGAGCCAAACCGGTCTCGGCTGCATATTTCTTTAATTGCCATAATTACACATAATAGGCCCTGGACACTGGTATGTACTCAGTGAAAAGATGACGGAGCTAACTCATGAAGAATGTAAGTAAAATGCCTAAGTTAAAACGTATTTGGTTACAAGTTCTCCAACTTCATTCTCACCATGACTTTTCAGCTAAGATGTAAAAAAGCGCATTCAATCTTATCATCCCTCATAGACGCCAAATTTTGTCCACTGATCCTTGAAGAACATCTGCAGTAGTAGATAATAGCACGTATACTAAAAGTCACTTATAGTAAGTACTAATTAAATAGCAAAAAATGTTTTTGTTTGACAATCTGTAATTCACAGGATTTTCCAGTCAAAATAGTTACATAGGAGATTCCACTTAAGATGAAGACTTGCTGAATTTCTCCATCAAGTCTTTCTGGTCTAAATTTCATGACTCAAGTGAAGACTTCTACTTTCATAAAGGTGCTGAAATCCAGTATAAAAATGGTCTGTTTTCGTAATTTCAACCTCTTCCGAGGAGGAGATATATACTTTAGAGCAGCGGTTCTCAACCTGTGGGTTGCGACCTCTTTTGGGATTGAATGACCCTTTCACAGGGGTCGCCTACGACCATCGGAAAATGCAGATATTTACATCACGATGCATCACAGTAGCAAAATTTCATGGTTAGGGGTCACCACCACATGAGGAACTGTATGCAAGGGTCGCAGCCTTAGGAAGGTTGAGAAACACTGCTTTAGAGGTTTGCAGCTAACCCTCTGTATGCTAATGGATATTAGATTAGAGCTCATGATGATCTAAATAAATTGGTTGGTAAAATCAATAAATAGCTTAAGGAAATATTCTAATAATCTCCAAAAATTATTTAAAACCCAATGAAATATATCTCAGTTTCTTACAAGTAGGAGATGTCATTAAACTTTTTCTTAAATGAATGAAATTGGTTCTTTAATTGATTTGAATATCTTATCGTCTTTCTAACACTGACGGTCTTATTTGGCATTATTAGCCTTATAGCAAGGTAATACTTTATAACTGTTCTTGATTTGTAATAAGTTACATTGCAAGTAAAAATTACAGTCCTTGCTGAAACCGGTTTGGCTCAGTGGATAGAGCATCGGTCTGCGGTCTGAAAGGTCCCAGGTTCGATTTCGGCCAAGGGCATGTACCTTGGTTGTGGGCACATCCCCAGTGGGGGGCGTGCAGGAGGCAGCTGATCGATGTCTCTCTCTCATCGATGCTTCTAACTCTCTGTCCCTCTCCCTTCCTCTCTGTGACAAATCAATAAAATATATTAAAAATAAATTAGTTCTTTTTAAATATCGACATTTAAAATGAAAACAGTCTATTAAGAACACTTGCTTCATAATAAAACAAACAAGCAAAACCGTTTGACAAGTTGACCCAGCATTGCTGAAAAGTTACTCTTATTCTTGGGCGATTAACGGAAAACCCCAGTCTCGGCTGACGATCCGGGAGGAAGTCTGAAGAACACCAGACTGCCCATCAGTCTGCATCCTCGATGGGGCGGTGCCCACACACCAGTCTGTCCCTGCCACCGCCTCCTTTCTGCCCATGGACTTCACGTGGGGAAAAAACTTGTATTACACAGAAGGACTGATATTTATGGTTTTATCTGTTCCACTTAGCTTTTCCCTAATATATTTCTTAAGTCAAAATTCTTAAGGGCAATGTCAAGTGTTAGCAGCCTACTACCCGGTATTGTGGGTAAATTTATCTGGGAAAAATGTTTCATCACTTTCTTTCAGATCTTTTCCTATTGCTGGTGTATTACGCCATGGTTTATAGCTCCTTGGTGGAGAAGTGGGGGCAGGGGGGTAATTGAGCTTTCTTTTTAAAAAGTGCTATGTAGCCGAAACTGATTTGGCTCAGTGGATAGAGCGTCGGCCTGGGGATTGAAAGGTCCCAGGTTTGATTCCGGTCAAGGGCATGTACCTTGGTTGTGGGCACATCCCCAGTGGGGTGTGTGCAGGAGGCAGCTGATCGACGTTTCTAACTCTCTATCTCTCTCCCTGCCTCTCTGTAAAGAAAAAAAAAATCAATAAAATATATATATTTTTTAAAAGTGCTGTGTCATAATATCAGAAGATCTGAAAGGTTTGTCATCCTTTGTAATGCCCCCAGTGAAAATTAAAGGGGAAAAAAAGAAAAGATAGGAAACGTTAAAAAGCAAGCATGTACGCTACAGGGATAATAAAAAGGAGAGCATGGGAACTCAGAAAGAGATATTTCAAAAATTTGATTTTAACCTTCATAAAATGGTCATTAAGGAAGGGATTTTTAAAATAAAATAAAAACATGGAGCTAATTAGATATTCTCATTTAGGGAAAATTAAGGAGAATTCAATAAAACAGCATAGTGTGAGATAGGTTATATTGTAAAACAGGCCTGGAGAGACAAAGAAACACCCTCTGGTGGTAATCTAGTTGGCCAAATGCAAAAAGCGATAATATTGTCACTATTTTACAGCAGTTTGCGGTTAATTGAGCATAAAAATCAAGTCTTAAATAATATTTTAAAAGACAATTGTGGCATATTAATCTTTTGTTTCAACTAAAAATGTTAGAAACTAGGGAACAGTGTTGAAATACAGAAGCATATTATTTACTTCCTAATAACTGCTACTCTGGAAAATTTATTTCAAAGGTTTTAAAAATACCTTCCTAAACACTTGATATTTTTTAACCAAGTAAAATGTTAAAAAAATAAATCACTATCTTAGAATGCAAAAAAACAAACAAAAAACTTGTATAGTGCGAAAATAAATTTACTTCTTTCAGTTATCAGATTGACAAAGATGAAAAACTATCAAAGCTTCATGGGTAGAACTGGGAAAACATATGCTCACAGTGTATGGTGGTACAAACCTTCTGAGGGTCATTAAGCAAGAATCAACCAGATCTCCGGATGCTCTATCAGCTGAGATGATTTCAAATACAACCAACTAATAGAAAACTTACTGCAAAATGCTACAAACCATCAATATTGGGACTGAATGGACTTTAAACTCCTTGCTATGACTGCACTGCACTGACCTCATTTGCATGTTGAAATCCTCACACCCAATGTGACATTTGGAGGCAGGAACTGAGGAGATAATTAAGGTTAAATGTAAGCATAGAGTGGAGCCCTAATCCACAGGAATGATGTTCCCCTAAGAAGCCAGAGTCACCTGAGAGGCACAGAGCTGGCTCGCTCTCCCCGTCTCCGGGCACACACTCAGGATAGGCCAAGTGACAGTGGCTGCCACCTGCACCTGAGAGCCAGCGGACACCAGAACCAACCAGGCAGGCACCGATCTTAGCCTCTGGCACGAAGTGGCAATACCTTTCTATTGTCCAATCCACCAGTCTTAGGGATTTTTTTACAGCAATGTCAGCAGATCAAGATTTGGGTACCAAGTGGGGGCCGATCTAACAATTACCTAAAAAAGGGGAGGCAGCTTGAGGACTAGATAATGGGTCAGAGTCGGAGGAATGTTGAGGTGCATGTTAGAAAAAGCCCAGATTACTGTGAAGAGACTTGGGAGGGAAACAGGGATTTAAAAGGCGGTTCTGGTGAGAGAGAGTCTCTTAAAATATCAGTGGCCTTATTAAAAACAAACAACAAACACAAAGCTAAAGTTCAACATATTCTGCCCATGTGTTTTCTGAACAATGAGAAAACGTTCATACTGATTTCCACTTCACTTCTGAACCAGGTTTCAATGACGAAAGAAACGTCCATTCTATCTGATCTCACACAATGATTAGAGTATTTTTTCCACTTGGTCCATGAGACGTCTAAGATATGGCACACATGAATGCCAGCCTGCTTTATTTAAGAGAAGAACTTTTCAATTTAACTATGCACACAAATTCAAAAGCTTCCAATAAAACCTTAAATAATTTGCATATATATTCAGCATTGTGAAATTTTACAGAGCTGAACTTCTCTGTATCTTTCCATTCACAGAAGCAGCTTTACTTTGATGCACTAAATGATGTCCATTTGATTATAACTTCTAATACCTTCCAAAAATATGTTATAGCCTTGAAATCCATTTATATTCAGAAGTACAAAGGCATCAAACATAATCTATATTTAAGGTGTTTCCTCAAATTTCACTTTTAAAGACATTTAAAGCATAAATAAATGGTACACACGTTAGTGATATATATATATGTGTGTGTGTGTGTGTGTGTGTGTATTCGATTCTGTAAATTACAGTTTCTCAAGGGATGTAGGTCAACATGACTGTTTTCAGAGTAAAGTGACCACCACGGCAAAGGCGTTGACAACAGAAATGGATTAATAAGCAAGGAATGTGTAAACTTGAGAAAAGCGTGGAGAAAAACAGAAGGGCTGTAAATGGAGAGGAGAGAATCGACTTTCTAGGTAATGGGCCCACATGGATGCATTAAAATGGATATTATAGGGACACGGATTTCATCTCAATTATGAAGCACAATTCGCTAGCTGGAGCCAGGAAATGGTGTGTGTGCCGTCATAAAGCCACTCGGGCATGAGCTGGATCAGAACTGGGCACGCTGTGGCCCAGGCAGCGTCCTGCCCATCAGCTGTGTTGGTGATAAAGGGCTACTGGAGCACGGCCACCCGGATGTTCCCACACTGGCCGTGGCTGCTTTAGCATCAGAGGGGTGTCCCTGCATCAGAGCCCTCAGAGCCCTCAGATGCTGAGATGTTTACGATCTGACCCTTCACAGAACAGGCCTGCTGACCCTCGTGGGGAGCGCATTAGAAATGCAAGCAATGTAAGGGTGTCTGGGCGAGATAAACAGAAATGGCCACTGGGGTGATTAGGAAAGTGCTTGGCATAGCATCTGTGTTGGGCTGGGGAGGTTCTTATTCCTGTACTAGCCAGTACTACCAACTCGGAGAGTGAAGGTCAAAATTCACACTGCACTCTGCCTGCCTGTAAAGGTGTGTGCTGTGGTGAGGGACTGTGTCTGCCAGACGAGGAGACACATTTGTCCAGTTTGTACAAAGGCACCTGATGGACCCACATAGTTGTAGACGTCATCATCATGTTAACAAAAACAGCATTCCTCCAGCCCAGACGAACCAAGATCCCATAACACGGAAACTCAACTGCTTCTCCGAACCCGGTGCTTCTTCAGTTGACTCCCATGGAAAAAGGGTGTTTGTGTTTTGAGAAATCTTCAAACTCTAACCTCTTTTTCAGAATGATGCATTGAAAATTAGCATATTAAAACTCTGCGAAGCAATGTAAGCTAAAAATAAGCTTAAAGGGCCCTACTTAACCTTAGTATACATTTTCCAAAGTTGTTTAATTATGAACTCCCTTTTTATGAACCTACTAGAGGCCCAGTGCACAAATTCGTGCACCAGTGGGGTCCCTCGGATGGGGCGAAAACCAGCTCTCCAACATCCTCTGAGGTGTCCCGGATTGAGAGAGGGCACAAGCCGGGCTGACATAACCCCACCGGTGCACAGGGCCAGGGAGGGGCATGGCAGGTTGGCTAGCTGGGGAGGGACTGCAGGAGGGCTCCAGGGCATGTCTGGCTCGTCTCGCTCAGTCCCGATGGGCTGGACCCCAGCAGCAAGCTAACCTACCGATCGGAGCATCTGCCCCCTGGTGTAGGTGCACATTATAGCAAGCGGTTGAGCAGCCTTAGCACATCATTAGCACATTACGCTTTGATTGAATGGCTGACCAGTCGACAGGAAACTTAGCACATTAGGCTTTTATTATACAGTGGTACCTCAAGATACGAGTGCCCTAACATACGAGATTTTTGAGATACTAGACGTCGAGCGAGCGATTTTTGCTTTGAAATATGAGCAACATTTGAGATAGGAGTAATTGCGCGGGTCAGCCAGCTGCACATGACCCAGCAACTCGAGCGTCTCATAGTTTCCCACGCCTCAAGGTTACAGAACATATTAAACTCGTATCTCGAGGTACCACTGTATTGGATTGTTGCTATCTCAAATAACTCATGTCCTAGAGAATGACGCTGTATTCAGTTATAGTTAGTACTTTCAGATTATAAACACTTTGAGAACAACATACATGCTTGTTCCTATCCCCTGCAGATTTCACACACTGCTAAACACATGATAATTTCCTCAGGAGTCACTGAATTGATTTAGTGCTAGGAGAGGTACCTAATCAATATGGTGAATGTACTGTTCTTATGTGACAGGAGAACCCAAAGGTATCCTCATTCCACTGAACCCACTTTCTATTATCCTCATTCCACTGAACCCACTGAACCCCCTTTCTATTTCCATTAAAATAATTTTGCAAAAGTATGTTTCCTCTGCCCTGTGACATATATTTAAGCTTATAAAACTATTCAAGATGTAATGTATATTTTATGATTAGAGATCTGATAAATTACAAAACAGACATATATCAAAATACAGATTTAACAAGTCAAAGCAAATTACCTGAAGAAGGTGACAAAGAACTGCACAAGATCCATGATTGTATTGTGTTGTGAAAATGCAATCTGAAAGATCAAAATAAAAGAAAGTTTGAAATTTACTGAATAAATATGGTCATGTTTCATGGCATTTGTAAATATAATACTTTTAAATTATTAAGACCATTGATCACCAAATTATATATCATTCATGCTGCAATCAAAATCAATAATAACACCTTACATCTGTAGTTTGGAACATTTCTCGCCCTAAAATGTTAAAATTAGATTTTAATGTAGAAAGATTCCCATTGGTAGGCTAATGAAATGGGCCTTTACAGATAATCAAAGACCCATTTTGGTCTTATGGTCATTCCCATGAAAACTACAACAAGATTTTTCAAGACACATTTAAAGTGAATTTTAAAACTTTAACCTAGGTAAATGTACCTTAGGCATTCCCTTTTCTGTAATGATTTTATTCATGTTATCCAAAAATTATTCAAAAGTTAATCAAGTCAGAAAAAGAAGATGGCTGCCGATGGGAAGGCAGACTGCAAGATACACTGTGTGAGTGAGAAAACAAAGGGCGAGTGTATGGTCGCACGGGGAGTGTTTGTTGGTGAGTTGAGGGGCAGCTATACTCCAGGAGACAGTGGGGGACTGCTGGATGGGGCTCCCCTGACCAGGCAGCCCCCACTGTTGCTGGGTTCCCTCCCAAAGAGACCAGATCGGACTCGGAGACCGCACCATCTTGAAGGGGAAAGTGGATGTTATCGGAGCCCTGAAAATCTACCACTACGGCACCCACCGAACAGCTGTGAACCCGAGAACATCGAACCACAAGTGGCGCAAGCACGCAAACTCAGAGGAGCTCTACACTCCCCCGCGGAAAGGTCAGATTTCCTCGGGGCTAAGATGAGGTTTATGGTACCGGCAGGAGAAAGAAACATGTGGCACTGTGGGAGCTGGAGACCTGCGGAAGTCTGCGCCTAGGAAAATCCGGGGCTGTTGGGGCTGGCGTGATCCGTGAATGTGGAATGGGGTCCGCAGAGCTGCGAACAGAAGGGAACTCTAAAGAGCAACCCATTTTGATCTGGGCCAAAAAGGGCAGCCTAAAACGATTTAAAGTGTGCCGGCTGTTTAGAACCAACGGGAAAAAGACTGCACAGACTTGCACGCAGCCCTGGAGTTTGCACACTTACTCTGCTCTTTTTTTTCTTTCCTCTTTAAATCCTTGCTCCTGACTTCAAGCCCAATGCATAGGATCACCCAATTGAGATTGCAGGGGAAAGTTGTTTTTCTGGAACCTACTGATCAGAGCGGGGAATAACAATCCGAGAACCACTGGGGCAATACACTCCCCCAAACCGGTATTAAGTGCCACAGGGAAAACAAATGTAAACACTAGCTAGAGGGGACCTATAGACCCGGAGGTCAAAGCGGAAACACTGCCACTGAGGGGGTGAATCACGCATTGACTCTTGTGTAAAAATAAATAAAGGAAAATATGAAATAGAGACGTACTGCCTGCTTAAAATTCAGGACTGGCTTACAACACGGAGGACCAGCAGAACACAGGGAACTTCTAAATGGTCCTGACTAGGAAACAGGCATGCCGAACAGAACAGTAGAGGAAGTGAATGACTTGCACTACTGCACATTTTTATTTTTATTTTTTTTCATAGTTTATCTCACCATGATCTTTCTTTTCTGGGTGTCTGGTTACATAGTTCTCTCTCTCCTTCATTGATTTAAGAAACTTAATTTTCTTTTTTCCTCACTTTATCTTTTTAATTATTATGTTTTTATTCTCAATCAGTATTATTACTACTACTATTTTTACCTTTTTTTAAGTATCATTTTATTTTCTCTTGATTTTCTTTAGGATTAGTGTTCTACATTCTATTTTCATCTTTCCTTTACCATCATATTACTCTATCTCAACTTCACACCTTTATGCCAACACTCTCTTCCTCACTTTCCCTCTTCTGCTGTCCTATTTCTCTTAACCTATTCCTGCTTTAATTTTCCCTACTCATTTTTACCCTGTTAAAATTTCACCCTACTTATCTAATTTCCAATCCCCTGCTCGAAGTCCATATACACTTCTCTCTTCTTTCTTCCCTATGCGAGATAATTTTTTTCTCTCTGCCCTTTTGTTATTGTTTGCTTGATTGATTATATCAATTTTTAAGCTTGTTGGTGAGATTGTTCTGCTTTTTGTTTTTGTTGTTTGTCTGTTTTGTGTTTTTGTGTTTTTTGCTAGTTTTCCCTCACCTTACTTGGTATTTGTTGTTTGTAGTTTGCATTCACCTCCAGGTACCTGTTGCTGGCATTTGTTGGGATTAGTGGCTGTTCCATTGGAGTTTTCTCCCCATATATATAGTTTTTTTCCCTTTTCTTTCTTATTTTCTCTTTTCTCCCTTACTTTTTCTTCCTTTTCCTAATTTCATTTTTGCACTTCTTTTTTTTCTCTTCTTTGTTTTTTATCCTCTAATTCGACTTTCCCCGGTTGGTCACCATTATCTGAGGTTATTAATATTGTGAATACAGTTGTGTTCAGTGCCTTGTGCATTGTACCTTGTTATGTTGTATTTTGTGCCATTAAATCAATGCAGGAGAGAGAAAACTACATAACCAGACACCCAGAAAAGAGAAATCATGGGGAGATAAAGAATCAGCCCACATATGAAAGAAAAGCAGTTATCACCAGAAAAGAAAGTAAACGAAATGGCGGCAAGCAACCTGTCAGAGAAAGAATTCAGAGAAATGGTTGTAAGGTGGATGAAAAGAATGGAAGACAAAGTTGAGCTTCACAGACAAAAAAAGAATTAAGGGAGTTTATTTCCAACAATGCAAGAAATGCTAAAGGGTCTGCCGTAAAAAAAAAAAAAAGAAATAGGAAGTGAAGAAGGAACACGGGTAAAGAATGAAAATGGCGACAAACGAATACCTATCAATAATAACTTCAAATCTAAATGGATTAAATGCCCCAATCAAAATATATAGGGTAATGGATTGGATAAGAAAACATGACCCATATATCTGCTATCCATAAAAAACCCACCTCAGAAAAAAAGATGCACACAGACGGAAAGTGAAGGGATGGAAAAGGTTTTTCAGATGAACGGAAATGAAAAAAAAGCAAGGGTAGCAATACTTATATCTGACAAATTAGATCTCAAAGTAAAGGCCATAAAAAGAAATAAGGAAGGCCACTTCAAAATACTAAAGGGAACAACCCAACAAGAAGAAATAACTGGTAAACATATACACACCCAATACAGGAGCACCCAAATGCATAAAAAAATCTCCTGAAGGATATCAAGGGAGAGGTTGACAGCAATACAATCATAGTAGGAGAATTTAATACACACTATCACCATTGGACAAATCCTCTAAATCAAAAATCAGTGAAGAAACATCAAACCTAAATGACTCACTAAACCAGATGGAATTAATCGACATCTTAAGAACATTTCATCCCAAAGCCACAAAATATATATTCTTCTCAAGTGCACATGGGTCATTTTCAAAGATATACTATATATTGGGTCATAGGAAAAGTCTCTTCAAATTCAAGAAGATAGAAATCATATCAAGCATCTTCTCAGATCACAATGGCATAAAACTGGAAATCAACCATAATAAAAATAAATCCAAAAAAATCAAACACATGGAGACTAAACAGCATGCTATTAAACAATGACATGGTTACCAGAGATCAAAGAAGAAATAAAAAACATCATGGCAACAAATGACAATGAAAACACAACAATCCAAAATCTATGGGAAACAGTGAAAGTAGTCTTGAGAGGGATGTTCATATCTCTACAAGCCTACAGCAAAAAAACAAGAACCACAGAAATCCTGAGAAAGAAGAACCAAGTAGGTGGGATCTCAATACCAGATTTCAAGCTGTATTACAAAGCCACTGTTCTCAAAACAGCCTGGTACTGCCACAAGAACAGACATATAGACCAATGGAATAGAACAGAGAACCCAGATATCCACCCGAACCACTATGCTCAATTAATATTTGACAAAGGAGGCATGAACATACAATGAAGTCAATGCCAACATAATGGAAGTTAGTCAACTAGTAATATCTCAAAGACAACTGGATGATGTGTCAGGCAAGCAATTAAAGATTTCATTAGATTCTTATTTATGAACTAGAGGCCCGGAGCACGAAATTCGTGCACAGGTAAGGTCCCTAGGCCTGGCTGGGTTCAGGGCTGTTCTTTGGGGCGACTAGTGGGGCAATTGGGAGGCCCCACTGGCTCCCGCGTGGGCTGGCCTGAGGCCTGCAGGCAGCGCCTGCACTGAGTGTCTGCCCTCTGGTGGAACAGCGACCAGTCATTCCACTAGTTGTCCCACTGTTCAGTCGATTTGCATATTAAGCTTCTAATACACAGGATTTTTTAAAGAATTTAAAGCAAAATGGAGATTAAACTACCCATTATTTAACTATGATAATCTATTCCAACAAGCATAAACTTCCTACAGATAACAACATACTGCTAATGGACATAATAATATGTATCATTCCTAATGGTAATATTTACAAGATAGAATAAAACCGATTTCTGAATATAAACTTGAGGAATAAACACACTAGTCGATTCTGTAAAAATATTACAATGATTATAAACCCTTGAGTATTGTCTATAAAAATGCAGTGGGTTTAATTATTTTTAGAGCAAATAAACGCCTTAGTAAGAGAACTTACAACTTTCCTACTGGTTCAATGCAAACTCTTCACCGGGCTCCTTGACTTCAATTGTGTCACATCTGGTCACTCCTCACCCAGCTAACAAAGATTTCTCTTTAAAATGGCAAGAATGTCTATGATTCCCCTCTTTGCAGTCTTCCATTCCCCTCCTTAAATCTCCTGGGTGTTTTCCATCACTTCCAGCTTGGACTGCAACTTCAAAAATAGGCCCCTGCTTCTTTCCCTACCCAGGGCATTGACATGGCAGTCTGATCAGATGACAGTACTAATAGTGTCCAATATTTGCCATCCTTTATGAACCTGTGTTTCTTGCTGGGCAGGAACTGTTCCAATGATTCACTCCTGGCAGTTCTACCCTAGATCCTGCCTCTCTGGCGGCCTCGATTGTACCACTGTTGCCCCTACCACATACTTCTACAAACAAACTACTAAAACAAAAACAACAAAACCCTACTAAGTGACTATTGCCCAGGCCCTGGGCTAAGTGCTTTTCATATTTCTAATTTATTTTGGCATCAGAATTATTACATAAAATAGGTAATGTCATTAAATCCATTTTATGGATGAGGAAATAAAGGTTTACAGGTGATGCCAGCAGTGTGCAGTAGAGCTACAATGGAAATCAATGCATTACAAACTCTAATTTTTATGTTCTACACGCTCCTAGGACCTGTGTACAGGAGTATCATAGTGCACTGTGATAATTACTTACCTTTCTTTTCTCTCCATCTGACTTCAAGATATTACAATGTTCAGCTATACCTTCCTAGCTACTAGCAAAGAATCTAGAATTTTGACTTATAAATGTTTAGTAAATAAACTGCAGTAACTTCTGGAGATATGTATCTCCACGTTCTAAATAGAAAGTCTTAAAACAGTTTCATTTTAACTAAAGGTCAAGCTGTACAAGAAAATAAGAATTACTTTTGTATCAAGATTATGTCAGTTAAAATACGTAAAACTTTATATCTCCTTGTATTTTACTTGAAGTGAAAAGATACTATTTTTTCAAAATCATTTTGGTTGAAGCTAAAGGATATTGTTTTTTCAAAACATTTTCCAAAAAACATTTAGAGCCCTAGCTGGTTTGGCTCAGTGGATAGAGCGTCGGCCTGTGGATTGAAGAAACTCAGATCGATTCCATCAAGGACATGCCTGGGTTGTGGGTTCGATTCTCAGCAGGGGACGTGTAGGAGGCAGCCGATCAATGATTCTCTCTCATCATTGATGTTTCTCTCTCTCCAGCTACCTGCCTCTCTGAAATCAATAAAAAATATATAAAAAATGTTTGTAAATGCTAAAAAAAAAAAGATCCATTAAAATGACAACATAAAGATTTGCAAGTAACAATACCTGTTCTTCATTATAGTATTAGCATATTTATGATTTTTCCAGAAGAACCTCAGGTTTTCATTCATAAATCAAGAATATATAACAATAAGAGTAATGGCTTAGAAATCTATACTCAATTTATGCTTGCAAAACCATTTTTTAGAATCTTATGATTTGCAATACAGGTTGTAAGGATAAAGAGTAACAGTTTTGGTTTAAGAGGATATTTAGAAAAATGGGAGAAATTATGGTAACCTGAAAGTCAGGTTTACAAATGATGAGCTTAAGGGCATATATACATGCTGATCAGTCTCCAATCTATTTTCTACTTATATTCACATATACACAAAACTTAAAGTTATGGACTATTTATTATTTTATCTTGATTCACTATGAATAACTTATACATACTTTAATTTTATTTTGGTTTCAATGGGTTTTGCTTTAAAAATTGTAATGTCTCTATTGATTTATATTGTTTACTATATTCCTGCAGTTAACCTCCCAGGAAATGACTCAAAATAAATCATGCATCCATATTTAAAATTGGCTCTTTAGAGATTATGACATTATATGGAGGGACAGCTTTGTTCTATTTATTCTTTAAATGAGTATTAAATATTTTTAAAGTTGAGAGGATTGCGTAATTTGTAGTATAGATGTTCATGGATACCATTTTAATTTTGGATTTCCAGCAAATACATCATATGGGAAATCTGAGATGAATGCAATTTAAAATAGAATTTTCTCTCTTGAAATTTTGCCATTTCTTAGATGTGGTGACATAAGTACTCAAATACTTCATATTTGGAAAGATCATAACATTTGAAATACACTCACAATTACAGGCTAATAATATCTTCACTGAGGTATAATATAAACACAATTAAATTCCATTTTAATGCATAGTTTATTGAATTTTGGCAATATTTACAAAGCAACTTAATTATAACCATATGGAAGATGTCCTTTGTCTCTGCAATGGAGCCCCCTGCCATCAACCCAAAAACTTCTATCTACTTTCTATCACGATAGTCTTGATTTTTTATACAGTTACATATAAAGAAGTATGTGATATTTAATGTTTGATTTCTTTCACTTAGCATTATATTTTCTTTTGTTTCTTTCAATATATTTCTATTGATTTTAAGAGGAAGGGAGATGGAGAGAGAGGCAGACACATCAATGATGAGAGAGAATCATGGACTGGCTGCCTCCTGCATGCTCCCTACTGGGGATTGAGCCCACAACCCAGGCATGTGCCCTGACCTGGAATCAAACCTTGACCTCCTAGTTCATAGGTCTACACTCAACCACTGAGCCACACAGGCTGGGCCATTCAGCATAATATTTTAAAGATTTGTCCATGTTACTACTTTGTATAGATATTTCATTCATTTTTATTGAGTAGTTTTACAAAGTTTGTATAGGGCATAATTTGCTTATTCATGCTCCAATTGATATATTTATGAATTGTTTCCAGTTTGGGGGTTTCAAGAGTAATAGAGTTATAAATGTTTGTGATTAAGACTTTTTCTGCAGTCTGTTTTCATTTATCTTGTCTAAAAAAAAAAAAACTAGGAGTGGAGCTGCTGGTCATATGGTAAATGTTGGATAAATTTTATAAAATAAGCAATATTGTTTTCAAAGTCACTGTACCATTTTACATTGTCACTAATGATGCATGTGAATTCCAGTTACCCCAAATCCTCACCAGTACATGGCATTTTCATTCTTTTTATTATTAGCCACTGCAATAGACATGTAGTGGTGTCTCATATGGTTTTATATATGAGATACATAAGTGAAAGCATGCAATAGTTATTGCTACATTATTTTTTAAAAACTTCAAATTTCCAACAATATGCAATGGAGTTGCAGAACCTGGTTTAAATTATTTTAGTATTAAAATGATAATAAATATTATATAGAAATAAAAGTGTTTGCTCTATGTTATATAAAAATCATTAGGAGTTTATACAAAGTTTATAATGATGTCAAATATCTATGCGGTTATATGAATACTGAACAAGAATTCATTAATTTTGTTAAAGAGTTCAATTGGATTTAGAAGGGAAATTCATAACTTAAAAACCTGCTACTGGGAGAACTTTCGTACCTACATTCATTTTACAAACGGAAAGACTGAGTAGATGCGTTATAAGTCATATTCTTAAAAACGCATATTTTACACATAAGCCATCTTATCTAATTCTCACAATGTTACTGCTTATAATAAATGGCATTAGAAGCACTATTTAAAAAAATGAATCAACAAACCTTTCTGTTAAGGACCTGTAAATATTCTGTAAATATTTTCAGCTTTGTCAGCAATATGGTCTGTTTTTATTACTCATCTCTGACATTATAGTGTAAACTTGATGATATACCTTCCTTCGCTTAATCCCTAGAACATTTGTTACCTATCATAACCAATCTTATATTTGAACTGCAATGCTAATAACTTGAGAAACAGAAAGACTGCACGGAGCTTAAATACTCTGCATTTTACAGTAGTGCTGTGCATTAACACTTACACATCACTATTTAAATTAAATTAAATTAGTTTGAATCTAAATTACTGTTTCTGAGTAACAGGGATTTGGTAACTCACTATTAGGTCAATCTGCAAGCTGATCATAATTAGGTGTGATTTTTTTTTTAAATCAGAATAATGTCAGGAATCATTCTTCCATTTGCAATTTTGATTTCTGCATTAGACAGGTGAAATGCCCATGCTGATGGTTTAAGCTAACACAGAATAAAGTAGAAAAAGAACAGAATCCTATAGCTGCTGTCTGCAAATTTTCTTCACAAGAGTGTGGCCAATGTGAATGTGTATGATGAGCCATTTGAGCACAAAATCAGGAGGTTAGCTACTAGATAAGTAAGTATTGAGGTCAGAGGAAGTTTTATCTTAAGCACACTGTTTGAAAAGTAAGAGTTACATTACAAAATGTGCTGGTAAAGATATCCCTGTGTGATTTCCCCCCAAAATTACACCAAATTGCTGTAAGTTTGAGTACTTTATCATACAAATGTGAAAGCATGCTTATTTCTTTTCTTTTAAGCTTCGATTATGTTGTAATCTTTACCGTTGAGAGTATTACAGATGTCCCCTCCTTTCACCACATTTCACCCCTTGTCCTGGCTACACTTTCAAGCAGACGGAAAGCTTCAATCACACACAGTTCATTTTTCTAGAGGATAAAACAGTATACAAAGGAGCCTTTTTTATCATGAAAACGAGGTTGGCATAAGTTTGAAAAGTAGTATTTGATATTGCTGATCAACTTTATCGATTACTTAACTACTACAGTAATTACACTAATCAGAAAGTATCAATAGAAGGCAAATATTAGATGATACTTGAGAAACATTCATCTCTGATGAAAAGTCTTCATAACTTGGAAAACCCATCTTCTTGTCTAGAATTCCCGCTCCAGCCCATGTCCCTTTGCTGAACTCCTGTTCGTCCTTCCAAATCTTGCTTCCGTAGAACTTTCTCCAAGAAGCTTTCCTACCTCACTATTGCCTCGAGAGCAGTCGCAGGGCTGGATGTATCACTTAGCATCTTCAATTCTAAAACCATCCACACACATATCCGCCAAAGGGAATGGCCCAGACTACAGGTTATTTCCAAATATATCCCTGGAACTCTGTAGAGAGAGCGTTGGCCTGAGGACTGAAAGGTCCCAGGTTCGATTCCGGTCAAGGGCATGTACATTGGTTGTAGGCACATCCCCAGTAGGAGGTGTGCAGGAGGCGGCTGATGGATGTCTCTCTCTCATGGATGTTTCTAACTTTCTATCCCTCTCCCTTCCTCTCTGTGAAAAATCAATAAAATATTTTTTTTTTAAAAAAGGGAACAATTAGGATGCAATACGGCTGACTAAAGTAGAATGGGGTAAACATATGAAACAGAAACTAGAGACAGAGAAAGAACAATTACACTAACAATCAGTAATTATTTGTAGAACTCGGTATCGGACTGTAAAGGGATGGCATTTTAGGTAATTCGAGGGGCTGCAGAGATCTTGAAGCTGCAGAAGACATTTTCTCTCTCTCTGATTTCTAAGCCCGGAATGGCCCTTGTTGTACTTTAAAGCTCATTTAAAGTTGGGTTTCTTCATCTATGAAGGCAAAACTGCTGACATAACATTCCGCGAGCTACCTGAGGACGAAGGCTCCTTTGTATACTGTTTTATCCTCTAGAAAAATGACCTGTGTGTGATGGAAGCTTTCCGTCTGCTTGGAAGTGTAGCCAAAAATTTATATAAATGTTCCATTTCTGACATTTCTGCAAGAAGCACTAGTTTAGATTAGCATTTGACTGATGAAATACAGAAGATACCATTACTATAATTTTTCATTTTGCTCATTATTTGTAGAAATTTACAAAGACCTATTATTATGCTAGAATGTTTCATCTCAACAGTCACATTAGACTGAAATTGGATCAAGACAAATGAAATACTTTTCTACTTTCTCATATATCAGCAAAAACTTCTCCTTATTCATGTGATATTTTTAAATTGATCTCTTCAGTCTCAAGTATACAACCAAAGGTGCTCAAAAGAATAATGATGGAAAAGAATTTCAGTATGAAAATACTACTGATATTAACTGAAGTACCATCTGTGTGTAATATTTTGCTTACAAAAAGGATATGATACAAATATTTTTTCATAAACAACAAATAACTAAATATTTAAATAGTCACACATTTTATGCTACAGCATATTTTAAAAAGAATTAAATTATAAGTTGAAAGGCTATACGCATAAAGGTCTCTCCCTGTGCAATGACTCTACTGAAGCAAACATTAACATAAATTAAGTAAAAATGCTCATAAAATTTACATGTTAATTTTTATCACAAACAAATTTCTCAGTTGTTGGAAACTCCCTGAAAACTCTGGGGAGGGACAGTGGTATTTATTCTTGAGCAGAGTATTCGTGGTATCCCAACAGGGGGATGGAAATTTTTCAATAGGAATTAAGTATTTTTACTTTTGTATTTCAGCCATTTTTAAGATAACTGCTTCCACATAGTATAGTTCCTAAATATTTATGAACAATTTCATCTATGGATTTTAAGATTTCACATAAGTTGCAATCTACAATAGAACGTCATTGTGAAATCCAAAATACATAGAAATATGTCTGCAACCTACCATTTATCTGAAAAGTACCTGGAAGCATAAAACTAAGCGATTAAACAAAACAATCTGGAAGTAAACATAAAACCACATTTACAGTAACTGTCCCTTTAATTGGTGAACCAGCTTGTGGCTACTGTATTTGTTCCATTTACTATTTGGACTGAACGTCATGTAAGAAATTCTATCTCCTCATAAAATGGAGTAATGGTGAATGAATTTATCTTCATCTTTAAACAATTAGTAAATAAGACAAAAATATCTGAAACACTTGTTTTCGGACACTGGAAATCCAGCAGTGCAGGACCGTCATTCCTGAGTGGAAACAAGGAGATGAGCCTTTAAATGCTATAGATCACTGGGGTGTTTGTTTGTTTTTTAATATATTTTTAATTGATTTCAGAGAGGAAGGGAGAGAGTTAGAAACATCAAGAATGAGAGAGAATCATCAATTTGGCTGCCTCCTGCATGCCTCCCACTGGGGATCGAGCCTGCAACCCAGGCATGTGTCCTGACCAGGAATCCAACCGTGATCTCCTGGTTTATGGGGTCCACACTCCACCTCTGAACCACGCCGGTGGCATGATCATTGGGATGTTGAGGCTGCATCTGAAGGACAGAAAGCCCAGGTGCATTTCAGGAACTTCCCAATGTGAAGAGAGGAAGCTGAGCATGTGGGGGGCTGGGGCAGCTAACGTTTAGGGATGGTCTACTGGAGAAGAGAGAACTCCCAGATTGTTCCAAAACTTTGCTCAGGGTCCCTTCAGCCTTCAGGTAAAGACTACTTACTGGTGAGGGAACTGTCCGAGGCAGGGGAAACCATCATCTGAACGGAGCAGAGAAAAATCCTCAAAATGCACATGAAGTTGGGAGCAGTTTATGATCCTACCAGTCTGAGTACAAAACCTTATCCTTCAATGTCAGAGAGCAGAGCACCAAGAAGGCAGTGCCTCGAAGTGAGGTGATCGCCCCTGGACTAAATGCTGCTTTCTTCCTCCAGAACAAAGCGTAGAAATAAGCCTTGAAAAGTTCAAATGTTTTTGCAAGTAAATTAACTCCATCCCATAACCAAGCTAGAACATCAATATTGGGGAGTATCTAGCACCCAAACTGGCTAAATTCAGAATGTCAGGCATCTAATCAAAATATGAGCCATAAAGAGAAGCCAAATAAAATAGAAAGAAACGCAAACCTACACAAATGACAGAATTTATAGACAAGGACATTAATAGTATGGTAACTAATCTATATGTTTAAGAAGGCAGAAAAAAGATGGAGCATCTTAAGTAGAAACGTGGAAGATATTTTCAAAAAAACTAGTCAAAATTCTAGAAATAAAAAATACAATGTTTGAGTTGAAAAATACACTGCATGGGAATAATGTCAGATTAGACACTATAAAAGAAAAGCTTAATGAACTTGAAGATATATAACAAGTATGTAAAATAAAATCCAGAAAAAATCATAAATGAAAAAATAAGAATAGAGCATTAGTAAGCCAAGGAACAATTTCAAGGAATCTAATATACATACAGTTGGAATTTCTAAAGAGGAAGAGTGGAATGAAGTCTGGAAAAATGGCGGTGGAATAGACGGACGCGTCTGGAGCTTTGTCGCTGGGCAGAGGGAGAGAGAGCGGCTGAGAGTCGCACTGGGAGTGTTTGTTGGCAAGTTAAGAGTCAGTTATCCTCCAAGAGAAGGCGGGGAAATGCTGGAAGGGGCTCTCCCAGCCAGGCAGCCCCACTGCCCCGGGGTTTTTGTCTGCCGGAGCCACCAGCGCGAACGTGGAGACCTCGCCATCTTGCAGAGGGACTGGATGCCTGTGGTGGTCTGAAAGCTGCAGCTGAATCACTCACCGAACAGCTGGGGACCCAGAACACCGCTCTCCAATCCGTGCAGACACAGGGCGGACTCAGAGGAGATCCACACGGCACACGGAAAGGTCAGATTTCGCCTGGGATAAGGTGAGGTCTCCTGTCCCGCAGAACGGAGACAAGCACACTGTGGGAGCCGGGCTGCGGGAAAGCTGCCTCTGGAGAGGTGGGCGGAGGTGGTCAGGGCGAGATCCCTAACTGTGGAGGCAAACTCTCGGAGCTGTTGACAGAGGGGAGCTCTAGAAAACAACTCATTTTCATCTGAGGCAAAAGGACAGCCTGGGGGTTATTACAGTGTCCCGGCTGCAAAATCCCAACAAACCGGTTTTGAGAACGACAGAGTAGCAGGATCTGAGCACAGCCTAGAGAGGTCCTGTGCTTTGTCTCAGACGTCAGTTCTGAAACACTCCCACCCAGTGGATGAGGCACAAATTGACTCTCGCTTAATCGCAAAAGAATAAAGAGATTAAGAACCTGCAGTGGAACACAGGGAACTGCAATACCCTCCCTACTGGGAAACAGGAGTGCCAAGCAGAACAATAGTGGAAGTGAATGACCATTCTATTTTTTTCTCTTTTTTTCTTTTCCTTTTGATTTTTAATTTTTTAATTTTTTATTTTTTTCATTTTTGCATATTTTAATTAAAAACCTATTTTTTTCTTTCCTCCTCAATTGATTTTACCTTTTTAATTATTACATTTTTGTTTTCAACTAGTATTATTACTACTACTATTTTACCTTTTTGGAAAAAAACAAGTATCATTTTGTTTTCTCTTTATTTTACTTTGGGATTAGAGTTCTATATTCTATTTTCAGCAAAAGAAACATCAACAAAACAACAAGAAAGCCCACTGTATGGGAGAACATATTTGCAAATGTTATCTCTGATAAAGGTTTAATCTCCAACATCTACAGCCAACTTATACAACTTAATAAAAGGAAGATAAATGATCCAATAAAAAAATGGGCAACGAACCTAAATAGAACCTTTTTGAAAGACGACAGAAAGAAGGCCAAGAGACACATGAAAACATGTTCAAAGTCACTAATTATCTGAGAGATGCAAATCAAAATAACAATGCGATGCCATCTCACAGCTGTCAGAATGGCAATCATCAACAAATCAACAAACGACAAGTGTTGGCGAGGATGCGAAGAAAAAGGAACCCTTGTGCACTGCTGGCGGGAATGCAGACTGGTGCAGCCACTGTGGAAAACAGCATGGAGTTTTCTTAAAAAACTAAAAATGGATCTCCCATTTGACCCTGTAATCCCACTCTTAGGAATTTATCCTAAGAAATCACAAACACCAATCAGAAAGGATTTATGCACCCCCATGTTCATAGCAGCACCATTTACAATAGCTACTATTTGGAAACAGCCTGGGTGCCTGTCAGCAGATAAGTGGATCAGAAAACTGTGGTACATCTACACAATGGAATTCTATGCTGCCATTAAAAGGAAGGAATTCTTACCATTGGCAGCAACCTGGATGGAACGGGAGAGCCTTATGCTCAGTGAAATAAGCCAGCCAATGAAGGAGAAGCACCACATGATCTCATTCATTTGTGGATAATAAAGAACATTGTAAACTAATGAACGAAAGGATAGATACAGAGGCAGTAAAACATCAAACAGACTGTCAAATTACAGCAGGAAGATTAAGGAGAGGTGGGATAGATAAGAAAGAGATCAATCAAAGGACTTGTATGCATGCATATAAGCATAACCAATGAACATAGACACTGGGGGTTGGGGTATGCCTAGGAGGGAGGGGGGGGCAACAGGGAGATATGTATACATGTAACACAATAAAAAAAAATAAAAAAAAGAAATAAAAATTAAAAAAAGAAGAGAGGAATGAAATAAAATTTTGAGACATAATAGTCGCAAGTTTTCCAAATATGGTTAAAATTCTAATTTTATGAACTTATGAAGTTCAATAAAACCTACACCAAAGAAAAAACATGAAGAAAACCAAACCTACACATATCATCATCATATTGGCCAAAACCAATAATGAAGAGAATAAGTTTTTAATGCAGAAGAGGAAAAAGACCGATTACATTAAAAAGCTACAATTTAGAATTATATAATCCCCATGAAAGTAGAATAAAGACATTTTCAGGAATATCGGCTGATATAAGTCACTGCCAGCAGATCTGCCCTAACTTGTTAAAAGATGTCCATTAGGCAGTAGAAAAATGATACTTGATAGAAGCCTAGATTTACTAAAAGAGTAACTATGTAGGTAAAATAGAAGATGAGTTCTTATGTATCATATCTTTAAGTAAAATTGACTATATCAAAAATAGTAAGTGTAGTATGGATTTTATATTTATAAATATATGAAGCAGTAAAATTTTACTTAATAATGGCGCCAAAACCAGAAGGAAGAAATGACAGTATACTGTTTTAAGGTTAACGTTCAAGAAATGATATAATATTACTTGGAGGCAGACAATGAGAAATTTAAGCTGTCTATGATAAACCATAAAACAACCACTAAAATAACTTTAAAAATTTTATAGAAAAATAATATTGATTCTACCATAATTCTTTCAAAAAATTACAAGAAGGGCTACTGCCCAATGCATTTGATGAGGCCTGCAGAACCATAACACAATTCGAACAAGATTACAATAAAAAATACAGACTAATAACCTGGGTATAAAAGTTCTTAACAAAAATATAACAAATCAAATCCAATAATACATAAAAGAAATCATACAAAATGGTGAAGTAGAACTTACACCTGGTTGGCTAAACATTCAAAATCAATCAATGTAATTCAATTATGTTATAAATAAATCTCAACTGAAAGAATTTTACTGTTTATGGTTAATAATTGAAAGTGTATTACAGTCCTATAAACAAACACACACTCATATACCTTAATAAAACATATTCCTCATGACTAACAATCATTTTAATAAAAAAGTAGAAGTAGAACTCTACCTTTCTTGACCATCATAGTTATTTTCCACCCTTTATTTTTCTGAGAGAGGGGAATATTTCAACTTTATTACACAAATTTCAGTTTGGCATCCAGAACATATTGTTAGAATGATCTCAAAAGAAACTCCAATTTAGAAAGTTAATTTCTAATCATTAAATATTCATAAGCGTTCTAAAGTAACTATGTAATGTTCTTCAAAATAAAATACAATTAGATAACCAAGAAATAAAGGGCATGAAACAATTAAAAACATTAACAATTACATCTGTTTTATTTACTATTTAATAAGCCCTAAAGATGAGGCCTTTTGTTGCCTTCAATCATAATATCAGGAGAAAGATTTTTCCAGGAAACATGATTTTTAAAAATTACTCAGTCCTCTCACAAAACACAAATTAATATAAATAACACATGAGCATTTGTAGTCACAGACCATAAGTTGTCATTTATTAATATAAAAGGAGAAGGAATGATCTGTAAATTTTTAAAAGATTTTGAAACAGACCTAGTGCAGGACTTGGCATATATGAGTTCTTCAATAAACTAATTTCAAATCAATCAAATCAAACAGTCATAAAAGAATGAATAAATGAACAAATCCCAACATTACAAAGTATACACAACTGTACTGTCATGAAAGCATAAATTAAGAACTCAAACCATGAACATTTCAAGATAAAGCATCCTAAATATTTCCTAGCAATAAATCTAAAGCTCTTAGCAGCCTATTGCTGAACACAATAAAAATGAACCAAAGGACACATAAATAGCAGAGATAAAGGTGTCAACAATAAGAGGCAGTGGGTCTGAAAGAACTAACTGTTAAGTTCTGCTAATGCTTAATTTTTGGTGAAGATTTAAATTATGTTCAGTGTATAATAAAGCAAAAATGAGGTTACTAAACACAAGTAAATTTCAAGTGGGATTGTAAGAAAAGGATGTTTATTTAAACCTCAAATTATACAATTAAACCTAAAGAATTTCATTATTTCAAGTTCGATGTTTTTTTAGAATACAATTTCATTAAAAATTAGCACATTCTTTGATTGAGTCAATATTATTTTATGTACTTTTTATAGAGATATTAATTACAAACATTTGTGTAGCCTTTTTCTTAGACTGTTCAAAACACAGAAATCCATCTATATCATCACTTGGAAAGAAACCACATTCATTTTCTAATGAAAATACTTAATAGTCACTAGACTGAATACTATTTTAACACTTACCTGTATTTTAATAGGCCAGGAGAAGTTGCTGACGTACACATAGAATGTAATGTTAGGATTGCTTCTAAAGTTAAATTTTTCATAGGAAAAACTATCTCTGTATTCCTTTACATTCATCTTGGAAACTATAGGGGTCTCCTCCCCAGATATTGTTCCAGCTAAAATGTAAATAACAATAACAAATTTAAATAATTCATATTAGGAAACAGAGATCTTTATAAACAAAAATATATGCTGTACTTCTTTTTATAACTGTACTTATAAGAACATATTTATCAAAATAAACTCATGCTTACAATTTAGAGTGACAAAAGAAAACAATAATATTTGCCATAAGTAAAATAAAACAGATTTAGTATAAAATTATTTTTAAAAATTAGATTCTATGCACTAGGCACTTGTCTCAAGTATACAGTTACTGAAAAGTAAGTCCCTCTTTGGAACTCAGGTACATATGGCTCCAGACACTGAGTTCTTTCTACTTACTGCTCCACAAACGATTTCAAAATAAATCAGGCCATATTCCACAAGTCTCAATTAAATTTAAAAAGGAGGGAAAAATCAATTTATTTGCTTTACCACAAACTGAAACATTACTAATTTGAGTAAACTGGAAGAAGGCTATTAATTTAAAATAGGAGCTAAAGGCTCAATCAGTTAAACAAATATTTAGTTTTTAATAGATATTTACTAAAAGTAATCAAATGAAATAAAGCATTTTTTAAATCCTCACCTGAGGATATGTTTTTCATTGATTCTAGAGAGATACAGAAGAGGGGAGAGGGAGAAGGAGAGAGAAAGAAACATCGACGTGAGACAGATACACGAGAAACATCGATTGGCTGCCTCCCATAAGCACCCTGTTGGGGATGGAACCCACAATCTGGGTATGAGGCCTGACCCGTAATCAGACTCATGACCCTTCAGTGCATAGGATGACACTAACTAACTGAGCCACACAGGCCATGGATAAAATAGAGCATTTCCAACAATCTTCAACTTAAACTAAAGTAAAAATAATGACAATTAGTATGCTGAACACCTGAATATTTCTGACTTATCACTATTCCAAATTGTCCTGGATGCTTGTAAAAATGCAGATTTTCACACCCTGGCAGGTGTGGCTCAGTTGGTTGGGCATCCTCCCATGCACAGAAAGGTTATCAGTTCCAGGTCAGGGCACATGCCCAGGTTTTGGGCTAGATCCCTGGTGAGGCGGTTACAAGAGGCAGCCAATTGATGTTTTGCTCTCACATTGATGTTTCTCTCCCTTTCCCTTCTACTCTCTAAAAAAATAAAATAAATAAATAAATAAATAAATAAATAAAATAATTAAAATATCTTTTTTTTAAATGTAGTTTTTCTTGAGCTCCATCTTCCAACCCGATAAGTAAAAATTTCTGACATTTGGTTCTGGGAATCTGAAAGTGACAACTAATTTATTGCACAATAAAATCAGTGTCCTATAGTGACTACAGAGTTCTGTATATTTTTATTGACAAAACTAAGTATATTTTAAGCTAGTTTACCATACAGAAGTTCAAATTAACAGTACAAGATGGAAATTATTTATTAATGAAACTCATGGTATCAAGATTTTAGTTTGTTTGCACTTATGTGACAAAATGTCTGTATGTTTGCCTGAATTTCTCATTTGTTACATGTGTATTACAGATTCTGGAATGCCAAAGATCTAATCACTCTTGAATTCTATGTTTCCATGAACTTACATATTAAAATAGCATAATGACTTAATTTTCAGAAATCAAATATGCAGTATTTTCTTTTAAAAAAAAAAGTTTCCAGTACTTTTATGCAACAGTATATCTTTGGGATAGAAAATAAAGTACAACATAATTTCCTAAGATATATGTTAAAAAGTTAGCATTCTTTTTCATAATCCAACATCTAGATTTGTGCTTAGTTATATTTCTTAAAAGTCAGCAATTTAATTTATAAAGCTTGTGAAGGAAGACATAGAAAGTGTAGGCTTTGTTTTTAACCCTCGCTCAGCACCAAGGCTGACAAGGATTGTGGGATAGTTTTCTAAATTTAAAAGTAACAGATAACTTGTTAATTCGTCAGCATTCACAGAAGAATGTCAATGTTTTATATCAACATAAAGTTAATAATTAAATTTACAGTTTCAATAGTGAATCAAATAATTGAATTCTCAGGTTCTTTAGTTATTAAAAAAGTAATATGTCTTAATTAAAATCATAGCAATTCATGACAGTGCCATTTAAAAAATTAAGTCATGTACAATATTTGTTCCCTATCTAATTTTAATTGAATAAGGGAGAATGTTAAGATTTATTATTAATGCTACTTATTATTTACTTGAAACAGCACAGTGATTGGGCATATAATATTATTTTAATTTCAATTATTTAAGTTAACAGTAAAAGGTACTGTGAGAACACCTTCCACACAGAAACAGATGTGAAAGATACGTGGCAACAAAATTCTCTTACCTGTTGAACCAACTGACCAAGTAATGTTGAGATTAAAGTTGTTTGAGGCATTAATCGAAATATCCAAGTTTTTGTTAGACTACCAAAAAAGAAAATATTAAGGTTAAAAAAAAAATCAAATGATAGTAGCTAGATATGTTCAATGTTTAATTATGTCCACGCTATACTTTTCAAATTCTATAATTATGACAATATTCAGCTGAGTGACTGTAGATACCAGTTACAACTCTTTAGGTGACAGAGTCAAAGGTAGATCAAAGGTTCCCATTTATCTTCTCCACTAAAATCAGGCCTTCTGTATGCAAGCCAGAGGCTGCTGTCATTCAGTATTTGTAATTTTCTTTGCTTCTCTGTAGTTAATATTTAAATGATATAGGATTAGATTAGCCCAAAACTTCTACACCAATATAATATTATTTTGTTGAAAGGCTTCTTGATAGGTGTATATTCTGTAACTATACACACTTTAACTAGTTAAAAATACTGAAACAACGTAAATGAAAACTTTCAGGTAAAAATGATGACCCAAATTGAGCATAAAAGAGGAGATCACATCATTTTAAACATCTGTACAGAAGAACATTGAAGAATTTGTCATTCAACCTGTTTTCTTCCTACCTTTCACCAGTGAAGTATACACATTTTTCATTTAATTTCAAGGAAACAAATGCCTAAAAGATTTCTTTAAATGTCATCTTACTCCAAGAGATGAGGCACAGAAAGTACAAATGATTATATCTATTTCGTTCTGCATAAATGCAGAGGATGATGGTAGTACTGCATAGGTTTAGCTTTAGACACTGTGTGCTGTGCTGTGTTTTAAATATACAAAGACCTATACCCGTGGTTGGCAAACTCATCAGTCAACAGAGCCAAATATCAACAGCACAACGATTGAAATTTCTTTTAAAAGCTAAATTTTTTTAACTTAAACTTATTCTAACGCCACTTCTTCAAAATAGACTTGCCCAGGCCGTGGCATTTTGTGGAAGAGCCACACTCAAAGAGCCACATGTGGCTCATGAGCTGCAGTTTGCTGACCACGGAACTATACAAAAAGCTGTACTGCTGTCTTAGCCAGTTTGGCTAAGTTATAGAACATCGGCCTAAAGACCCAAGGGTCCTGGGTTTGATTCGGGTCAAGGGCACTTGTCCCAACTGCCAGCTCAATCCCCAGTGTGGGGCGTGCAGAAGGCAAATGATCAACGATTCTCTCTCATCACTGATATTTTTCTCTCTCCCTCTCCCTTCCTCTCTGAAATCAATAAAAAATATATATTTTTTTTTAAAAGCTGCAATGTTACATGAGACCTGACTACTAGAAAATATATAAATAACTTCCTTAGCGTGACTACTTTTTTTCTAAATTGGATAAAACAGGTAAGCCAATAGAAAATACATCTCCAATTTTCTGAGCGACTCCTAGAGAAACAAGTGTGTAGGCAATTTAAGCTCCCCATATGTGAGGTAACAGCTAAAAGCGGAAACTGGCTGAAATTCGCAGCCCTTTCTTGATGGATAAGAGTGGAAAGGAGGAGCAATAAAAGGCAAAGGCTGCTGGATGGTGTGTGACAGTCACCCCATTTAAAAGGTACACAAGATCCAACCTTATTTTTTACCTCAAAATAACATTTACTCTTAATGAGTGCCATATGATCGAGGGATAGCTGGGCCTCTACGAAGAACTATTATTAGTGTTCCATTAGAAGACATTCTCTTCATAGCTTCCAGGAAGAAACTATAGATTCGGAAAGAATAGTCCTCTCCAAAGAGCATGCAAAAGTAAATGTAATGAGGCTGGGTGACTGATACACAGATTTTCCAGGAGAGTGTTCGTGAATGTTGTAGAAATAGCATCCGAGGATTCCGATAAATCTGAGAAAAATAGAGCCTGGGAGTTTAAGTAGATAACAGTATTTCAGAAGGATGCTGCCTTACCCACCAGTCATACTAAAAAAATGGCTATGAATATAAGAAGGAAGTTAACGCATTAAGTTCTCCTGATAAGCTCTTAAGATACCTCCCCCGATATGTACAACAAAACTGTTCAACCTCTTGAAACCTTGCTGCTTCTTTGATAATATGAGTGAAAACAGCTGACTGGTTTAAAATAATGCCACTACTATGACTCTAGTAATAAGTGCAAAATGCTTTATGTCAGAATGCAGATAGGGCTGATTAACACATTATGTTGTTCAGCTGTGATAAGAAACATCCATTCCAACATAGCGTTACATTAACGAAAACCCATAAATGAAAAGGAGAAAAATCTCTGGTACCAATTTTATAGATTTCCTGGAGGCCCGGTGCATGAAATTCATGCATGGAGGGGAGGGAAGGTGTCCCTCAGCCCAACCTGCACCCTCTCCAATCTGGGACCCCTCCAGGGATATCTGACTGCCCATTTAGGCCCAAACCTGATGGAGCCTAAACTGGCAGTCGGACATTGCTCTCACAATCCAGGACTGCTGGCTCCCAAATGCTCACCTGCCTGCCTTCCTGATTGCCCCTAACCACTTCTGCCTGCCAGCCTGATCACCATCTAACCACTCCCCTGCCAGCATGATTGATGCCTAACTGCTCCCCTGCCAGCCTGATTGCCCTATCTGCCCTCCCCAGCAGGCATGATAACCCCTAACTGTCCTCCCCTTCAGACCCAGTCGCCCCAACTTGTGTCATCTGCCAGCCTGGTCACCCCCAACTGCCCTCCCTTGCAGGCCTAATCCCCTCCCCCACCTGCTCTCCCCTCCTGGCCTGATCGCCCACAACTCCCCTCCCTTGCAGGTCGGTGCCTGTGTATGCAAATTAACCCATCTTTGTTGGGTTAATTTGCATACTCACTCCTGATTGGCTGGTGGGTGTCACGAAGGTATGGTCAATTAGCATGTTACTCGTTTATTAGGTAAATAATGTTATTAGCCTGGGTGGCACCTCTCATGGTAATTTAGTATCCTTTCAAATGACATGTATCTGGGCTATTGGATTTAAGTGGACAAGGTAGTAGAAAGTAAAACTGAAAGCTGGGCCATTTGGAAGCACTCAAGAATTGCTGGAAATTGCAGGAGGAGAGCATGTTAAGAGAGAAGTAAACTAGGATGGCAGCTATTCTGAACCTCTGTGTATGACAATATGCGTAATACTGAAGAGGATTGTTATTCACGCCTACATTTTGAGCTAGATGCCCAACTTACATTAAAAACTTTTAAAAATGTTTTTATTGATCTCAGAAAGGAAGGGAAAGAGAGAAACATCTGCGATGAGAGAGAATCATTAATCACTGCCTCTTGCATGCTTCCCTCCAACCCCAGCCACTGGGGGGTCAAGCCTGCAACCCGGGCATGTGCCCCAACCAAGAATCCAACCACGACCTCTTGGTTCATAGATTGATGCTCAACTACTGAGCCGCACCAGGTGGGGCTAACATTAAATTTTTTATATTCCCCAAGATCTCTACAAGTTTGGAATTACTATTAAATATTTAGAAAGTCAATGGTAAAGATTGAAATTCTCATAAATGCTGAAACATGGATCAACTTTGGAAACATTATGTTAAGTGAAATAAGTCAGACACAAAAAGACAAATATTGTATGATTACACATATACCTAGAATACACAAATTCATAGAGACAGAAAGTGAAATAAAGGTTACCAAGGGCTGAAGGGAGGAAGGAATGTGGAGTTATTGCTTACTGGATAAAGAGATTATGTTCAAAATGATGAAAAATGTTGGTGATGGATAGCAGTGATGTTTGCACAACACTGTAAATGAACTTAATGCCACCATGTTTTATATTTAAAAATGGTTGGGATGATAAATTTTACTTTATGCATATATTGCTACAACAGAAAAGAAGTCCATGGTGATTATAACAATATAAAAACTTACTTATCAGACTGATTAATATAGTATATGACATATTATTAATGTCTTTAAAAGCAAACAGCAAAGATAGAAAAGTCAGCTTCAAAAATCCTTATTTAAAAGTCAAAACTATAAATATATTTCAAAGAATATAAGCATTCCTTAAAATCTAAAAAATAAAGAGTTACATAAAATGAACTGTTGTACTTTTTGGAAGGAGAGATCCTATTTCACTAGAAAAGAAAAATTTAAGAAATTATATTATTTGCTGACAAGTCCTATAAGCTATCTTAAAGGAAAGAAACTAGCAAATGACAGAAAGTATTCTGAGATTCCACCAATTAAAAAAAATTTTTTTAACTATTAGAACACAAGATATGAATTTAATAAGATGAATAAGTATATAATAAAAATACACAAGACAGAGGATAACATTGGCAAGATGGCAGAATAAGAAGTCCAGGCCTCATCCCCACAAAAACACCAATTTAACAATCACATATGGACCAAAATACCTTTATCAGATAACCCAGTAGATTTAGGGGAAAAAAGACATTGAAAACCTACTACTACGTGTATAAAAGTAAAAAATATATATTTGATATAGCATGTTTTGAATATAAAGTTTTTATTTTCAAATAAGATTACTCTCAGTTTGAGAGCAAAATTATAAAACAAACACTACCATAAGCACCCCCAAAATTATAGACCATATCGTTTAAATTGTAGAACTCTTTGCAATATCTGAAATATCTATGTCACAAGTACTCTTTTATTTTTTTGTTAATCCTCACCTGAGGATATTTTTCAATTGATTTTTACGGAGAATGAAAGAGAGAGGTAAAGACAGAGAGAAACATCCACATGAGAGAAACACATGGATTGGTTGCCTTTCGCATGAGCCCCGGATCAGGGACCGGGCCTGGAAGGTGCCTGCTAACAGGGTATGTGCCCTTGCCTGGAATCAAACCCAGGACCCTTTGGTTTGCAGGTCGATGCTCTATCCACTGAGCCAAACCAAGGAGGGCCTAAGTTTTATTAAAAGAAACATTTAACAGGATTAATCTTTCTACAAAATCCCCAAACTGTGATTATTCTAAGCAGTAAAATTGCAATCAATAAAGACAAAAAACTTATACTCTTTCCTATACACATAATCTATACAATAAAAGCCTAAGTGACTTTTTGACTACTCAACCAGTAGCTATGACACACACTGACCACTAAGGGGCAGTCACTCTGACCAGCAGGTTAGCATGCTGCTGGGGTGTCTGAACAATTGGGACTGGGCGAGACTGGCCAGACATGCCCTGGATCTCTCGTATGGTGCCTCCCCACCCTGACTGTGCACTGGTGGGTCCCAGATTGCAATAGGGTGCAGGATAGGCTGAGGGATCCCACCTGTGCACGAATCTGGGCACTGGGCCTCTAGTTGTTTTATCAAAGCTAAATTGTCTTCTCACCTGTTCTGGGTTTGCTATGAAGTTGATGGCAGTGTGGTGGCGGTCGTCTTCCTGCAATAAGCTGAAGGTAAATTGATAGTCGATCAGAAGACTGTCTGTAGGGAAAAGAATACAATCCTAATGTGGAATTTTAAAAACTGCTTGATAAACAAGGTGAAAGCATATTATCTATCAGTATGGAAAATGATTATCATTAATTGTTAGTGGCCCACGTAAGATTAGCAAATTCTAAATCAATGGTCAGTAAGCAGCAAGAAGCAAACTATAGATATGGAAGAAATCCTAATTCTTTGAAAATCCCATTTATTATTTCTGTTGTCATCATAAATATTCTTCAGAACTGTAGGCATTTTAAAAACTAGATAAAAGTAAGAATATTAAAAACATTTTGGTGCATGTAATTCCAGTTAAAATTTTGTAAATATAATTATAGACATTTGGATATTTTTGATAAAATTCAAAATTCTTTGAAAACATGAATTTTAATAATTAAGAGTTCATCACATGCTGAAATGAGTTCACTTATTCTTTTATTATTGTGGTAAATATAAAATCACTCTCAGGTAAATATTATTCTACAGAAATGGCTCTCATTAGCAACTGATAAAAAAGAATACAGGGATATGGAATTTTAATTCACTCCATAGATAAAGCTGAAACCAAAGTCAAACAGTCAAATGTTCTATGTGTCATGTGTAGCTTCACATGTTACCCAGAGTGAAGCATTACTCATAATGTAATTCCAACCCCTGTAAAAAGGCATTTCAAATTATTTTAAATAGCGATGACTTCTATTTTTGGAGACATACCTTTCACGTTGTGCCCAATAAAAATAAAATGCAGAGGTAAAGTCAAGGGCAATGTTATTCTAGGCACTGGAAATACACTAAAAAAAAGACAAAAATTTCTGTCCTCAAGCAACTTCTATTTGATTGGATGGACATCAAAAAGTAATTAAGTAATTTAAATATGTAATAGATCACGGTAAATGTTTTGGATGCAACATATCAGTGAGAAGGACAGAAACTGTTGTCAGGGTAGAAATATGCCTGCCATTTGGAGAAGGAACACTGGAAAATCAAAGATCGAAAGAGAATAAACCGAGGAGTGTAGTAGAAAAACTGTAATCCGGGCAGAGGAAACAAGTACAGAAACCTTCTAGAAAGATCACGCCTTAACAAGGATTCTTTTCAAGAGGCTGTGGCAAGAGCGCAGGCAAGAGGTGCCGCAGGCGAGGATGAGGGCGGTGGAGGCCATGAGAAGACGTCAGACGCAAGGAATGCATGCGGAAGGTACAACACGCAGGTCAGCTGCATAAGTGGATGCAGCATTTGAAAGATAAAAAGATAAAGTTGTTGTTTTTTACCCAAGACCAAGCAGAACATCAGCAGCATTTGCTGAGATGGGTAAGGAAGCTGGTTTTTTTGTTGGAAATCGGGGAATAATGAGGAGCATAGTTCTTAGTTATTGAAAATGCAAGTGACATGGTGAATAGAGTTCAAGGGCATGTTTACTGGGTAACACGTTGGAGATTATCGGCATTTTGGGTGGGATTTAAGGCTCTGGAGCTGAGACATCGTCAGGTGCAGAGAAGGGGTGTGAGGGATGAGTTCTGAGACATTCGCTGCGAACTAACCAAACCCTCAGAAGGAGCCCCCGGAGGAGACTTGAGAGAGTCTCTGTGTTGGGAAGAAAGCCAGGTTAGTGGCATGTAATGCTGCAAAGAGAGAGCAGTGACCAGCAGTGCACTGCAGTGACAGGGCCCAGGAGGAGGACTGCAATGCTGAAGAGAGATATCTACTCTGAAGGAAGGAAAGACAGCACTAAGAAACACTAAACACTTTGAAACTCATTTCAAGAATAAATCTGCATCATTATCTTCACGTTTTCTGGCTTGAAAGTGAACATTAAGAAGTCAGGAGTTGCCGAGACCGGTGTGGCTCAGTGGATAGAGCATCGGCTTGTGGACTGAAAGGTCCCAGGTTCGATTCTGGTTGGAGGCATGTACCTTGCTTGCGGGCACATCTCCACTGTGGGGCGTGCAGGAGGCGGCTGATCGATGTGTCTCTCTCATCAATGTCTCTAACTCTCTATTCTTCTCCCTTCCTCTGTAAAAAATCAATAAAATATATTTGTTTAAAAAAAGAAGAAGAAGTCAGGAGTCGCTACCCTTCAGAAGGTCAGGACTTGGGACACCCGAGCACCCCTGGGCAGAGCTGCACCGCCCCAGGCCTCCCGACACCCCTCTGCCTTTTGGGGCTCTACCCCTGGGGCACAAGTATGTTCCACCGAATTCTTGGGGAGGCTTCCTACTCGCTTTCTCTATTCCCATTTGATGGAGTCAGGAGTATCAGAAGAGCACAATATATTTTATGTACGGTAATGAGCAATCCTCGTGTCAGCGGGGCTAAAACAAAATAAGCCCCGTCAAGAGCAAAATCAGGAGGAGTATCACTCAGTTCAGGTGACTAATAGGAACACCAGTCGGTGAATGTGAATTATTAATTGAGGAAAGTTCAGGCTTCTGCGCAAAACGCCTCCTTGGAAAGCTGCTTGGAAAGAGAGTCTTCCAGAAGCCAAGTGCGCCATTTTTCACTTAAACAGGAGATGATCTATTTCTCCCCTCCATTGAAATATCTTGCTCATATATTTTTAAGGCTGTTACAAATGAATAATTAATTACCTGGCACTTAAAACATGTACCTTATTGCTTGCATTTGTTCTGTACTTCTGAGCTAAATAAATAGGGTACAGAGCATAAAACATTAAAATTTAAAATATGTCGTTTATACAAATATACATATTTTCAGAATAAGTTTTTGTACTCCTTTAATGAGCCACTTTATTATTACAGTATATAAAGGAAATCTGAGTATAAATCAACTCAAATAATTGGCTGTATTATCGATAAACACAGAGAAATGAAAAAGTAGCAGGAGTAAGTGTGATCAAGAGAGGCGTACCAAAAAATTAAGAAAATAACATTAAGAATCTGGTTTCTAAATTAGAAGAAATATCATGTTTTTATACTGATTAACATAAGAATTGAGGCCTTGACTGGGAGTTCAGTTGGTTAAGAGTATCATCCCGTGCACTAAAAAAAAAATCTCTCATTTATCAAAAATAGAAACATAAAACCCAGTAAATAATATGCTTATAAATAATGTATTTTAGTTCAAGCAGAAAAATTAAGTAAATCAGTAATGCAGAAAGGATGTGACATAAATGGATATTTTGTTTTTATACAAATATGAAATAGGGTAGGATATGAAGAGTAACAGAGATCACGTGATCTCTGTATATAAAGTAATAATTAAATTCTTTATTCTTAAAAAAGTAGCGTACTACCGAGACAGGCTTGGCTCAGTGGATAGAGCGTCGGCCAGCGGACTGAAAGGTCTCGGGTTCGGTTCCGGTCAAGGGCATGTATCTTGGTTGCGGCCACATCCCCAGTAGGGGGCGTGCAGGAGGCAGCTGATCGATGTCTCTCTCTCATCGATGTTTCGGACTTTCTATCCCTCTCCCTTCCTCTCTGTAAAAAATCAATAAAAAAATAAAAAAAAAGTAGTGTACTATAATCACAAAATTGCATCCTAAACTCTAATAGAAGAAATTTTAAAAACAACCACAGGAAACTTTCAAAGGGTGAAATAAGCCGAAATAGGTTTGATAACTTGGAAATGTACTGAAGCACAATTATAGGAGCTGGAAATGACCTGGAGTTTAAGAATCAGGGCAGTGGTGCCAGAGCAGATGACTGCAGAAAGCGACTTTCTGTACTTGATTCTATCTCTGAACACATACCACCTATGTACCACTTTCAGAGTCCGGTCTCTCACTCTGTGTTTAAGGTTTTCTTGGTGACAATTAATATTATGGCTAAGAGGGAGGTGGAGGGGTCCCTGGTGATGGATGGAGATTTAACTTGGGGTGGTGAACATACAGAACAGGGAGCAGATGATGTGTTGCAGAACTGTGCACCTGAAACCTGTGTCATTTTAACCAGTGTCACCCCAATAAATTCACTAAAAAGGGGAAAAAAGAACACGAGAAAGGTCTGCCTCCCCAGCTATTGAAGTTCCCCGATTCAGGTTGCGCATAGTGCTCAGGCACCAACTAAGCAAAAGCCAGGTGTTTACATACAGTGAAGCAAAAACAGGAAAAAGCATTTAAGGATAAAAGGAGCTGCATTAGTTTCAGACTACTCCTTTCTATATCTGCTGAATAAACTGCAGAATTCAATGTTTACAAGGGTCAACTTAATTAGATGTTATTGCTAGGAACTTCCTTTTTCTATGTGAGACCTGAAAAATTTCTAAGACATTCAGGTTTTTTATTTTAAACTCTCATTTAAAAACTAGTAAGGCAGTCTACAGGACACCACTGCTGGCACATTACTGCGAATTAAGTTAACACCATAGTGTATTCAATTGTGCTATGTTACAGGGCAGACCTGCATTTGAAATTCCACTCTGATCTTTTAGAGCAGGAAAGTTTTCATTAACACTATTACAAGAACTACTGACCTTTTCTTTTTTTAACACCGCTTTTGAACAAATGTCATTAAGCTCTATAGGTCTCATAAGAAATGACAAGACTGCCATCTAGTGCCTTGTGACTATTCCTTTAACCTTAAAAAAAACAACTGAGAATCTAGACCAAATATAGGCAAAACAGCAATTTTTTTTTAATTACTAAAGATAAAACCTAAAATTAATGAACTAGAAAACGAAATCAGGGGAAAGAATAAACCCAAAATTGCATGCTGTAACATGGCAATAAGTAAATAAGACAAACAACAACAAAAAACTACAAAAAAGCACCAGACTCAGAAATTGTGGTGGAAGTTAGCTCATCTTGGAAGTTCACTTAATATTTTTAACTACTTCTGGTTTTAAAAAAGATAGCAATCTTCTCATTCATTTTCAAAAGCTATCACCATAGTAATACAATTTGAAGATAGAAACAAAAAACTAAAAAATTACAGTCAAAGTCATTTCATTAGGAAAAATAATGTAAAAAGATAGTTTACATTAATTTATACTGAAAATAATTCTAAGTTAAATATAAACAAGTAATATTCAGTGGTATTTCAAATAATATGCCAGGACTATGTTTGCTTTACTCCAGAATGAGAATATGTTTAACATTAGAAAACCCATTAATGCAACTTCACATTTAACAAGGTAAAGGCAAAGGGCATTTATGATTAAATCTTGAAGCACACTTCCCTGATGGAGGCTCTTTCTCACATCGGTGTGTGTGTGTCTCTCTCTCTTTCTCTCTCTCTCTCTTCACCCCCACCCCCAGTTTTTCTAAATTGAAAAAGCATATACTCAGATGAAGATTAAAAATAAACAAGTAAATACGGAAGCACACTAATATATATAAGAATTTCTTAACTAGATACAGGGAATATTCCATAAATTATATCAAAGTCTCTACTTGATCACAATATCTACTATCATCATTTTGACTCAATACTAAAATAGAGGTCCCAACCATTCCAATAAGAAAATAAAAAAGTGAAAAGGGAGAAAAACTGTACTTACTTGCATGCAATATAACTAACTATATTAAAAAATAAAACAAATCTATACAATTAGAATTAATGAAGAGTTGATAAATATCAGATCAATATACTAAAATAAATTTTATTTTCATTTCAAGTAATAGAAACTGTAATTTTTAAAAAGACTGTTTTAAAAAACAACCAAGTATTGTAAAATTACTATTTTGCACTAATCTAACAACACATGAAATAGAGCTCAAAATTATTAGTAAAAAGAAATGCAAATTAAAACTGCAAGATACTACTAAATATACTCAAGAATTGCTCTAATCAGAAAGACAGTCTGAAGTTTTCATGGGAATGTAGAAAGAGTGAAACATTATAAATTGCATATGGAAATGTAAATTGGTAGAGCCTTATGGTGAAATCACTTGGTGGCTCTTAAAAAGTTCAACATAAGCTTGTCAGATAATCTCAAAATTCCACTCCTAAGAATCCACTCAAGGAAAAGGAAAATATGCATATGTCATTAGTCACTAGGAAAATGCAAATGATATGAAAATTAGATACCTTTTAGGATACATGAAATGAAAATGACTAACCCATTCAAAGTATCAAAGTATTTGGAAGAAGTAAAATTCATTTACTACTGGTGGAAATGTAAAGTGGTATAACCATTTGGGAAATCATTTGGATATTTCTTAAAAAGTGAAATACACATCCACCATATGTTCATGACCCAATGGAAGTGTCTTTCAATACAAAATCAATACAGTTTTTAATAATGACCAAAGTTTCCCTTCTAACAATCTATCAAAACTGGATTGTTCAAAATTTGATCAAAATGAAAAGTTTAAGTTAAAGTCCAGCTGAGTTTACTCAAGTTCTTATTTTGTCCCATGTTCAGAATTAGATCTATTGCTATTTTAGTCTTCAGAATGGAAAAAAAATGCACCAAATAAAATTCAGAAAATAAAGCGAAAAGACTGCTTTTCTTTGCAATATATATGTTTTCACAAACTTGAGAAAAACAAAAATGGTAACCTAATCCTGACAACATGACTTTTGTTATCTGAAAATTAACCTGAAACTAATATAACCCAATTCATTAAAAATGAAAAAAATACAAATACTCACAATAGCATGTTCCTCTAAGTGGATTACCAACATAGCGGTTTTCAGAGTCACATCTGTAGGAATAAAAAACTCATTGACTATTAAACACCAAAATTCAAAAGCCTCCTGTTTTTTAAACAGAAAAGTAATTAAACTCTACATTAAAATATCTTTAAAAACTATAGAATTGAGGTTTTCAAACACATCTTCAAAAAAGAGTGAATATAAAAAGCCTCTGCATGAGTATGAGTGAGAGAAGAAATAGATGGAGCCCACAAGAAAATTCGAGAGGAATAACGTGGATGCTGAAAGGCAGATGGGATAAGGGTTACGAGTTTGGAGATATGTAGTCCTCATTAATAATATGAGGAGGAACTGAAAGTCTCGATAAAAATATAGAGACATTTTAGGGAGAGGAAGGAAACTGGGAATTTATACATCCACATCATTTTCTTACTTCTGGTACTCTCTAAAATTGCAAAGCAGAGATCGAGCTTCATTTTGCATAATGCTACTTCCTGGAACACCCTCCAAAATAAATTACTATAACATTTATACAGCGGGGTTACTGAGTTAAGTGAGTTAATATTTAATTACATGTAAAAGTTTAATAGATGAGAAAGGACTTCTGAAAGTGCCTTCATTTTTAGTAGAGCTAATTAGAATAGAGAAATACTTTTAATACATGCATATATTTTAATTAGTGAACAGCCAAAGAGTGGATAATAATAATAATGTAAATAATCAGTTTACAGGCTGAATGTATTATTCAGCCATGTTATTTTTTCTAGCTCTACAAAAAAAATTAAAGTAAGTTGAAAAGTCTATCTTTTCTATACTAGTTACAAAATTAAAGTAGAAATAGAATAACCCTACATACCACTAACATCATTCTCTGTGAAACAAAGAAAAAATAGATAAAAGTTAGGAAGTTAGCTGTTCTGTGACTTCTCCAAATGCTACTATTAAAGTGTGGAAGATATAGTGGTTTCCTAGTTTTAGAAAATACAGCATACTCATTATTACTGGATTAAGCACTCCAGAATCCATACTGTCCCTTTACTATTGGTCTTTCCTGTAGGCTTGCCTCCTTACATTTCATCACTTTGTACCAAGAATATACACAGACTAAAGGACTAATTTATAATACCATTATAATTCTTTTTTATGTAGCAAAAATAAACCTGACCTGTTGCAAAGAGGTATCCCAATACTACTTTTAGAAGAGGAAAATATTCACCATAATATTTTTGTTATGCATGATATGCCCTGCGTATCTTACTTGCCTAAATTGATGTCTTCCAAAGTCCCTTAGCCATCTAAAATGACTCATTTTCGAAAATTTTAGTGACCACTGTCATCCCAATAAATTCAGTAAATTAATGAATTTAAATAAAATGACTAGCTTTGACAAATGGTAAGGAACTTAAGTACTTTACAACTGGTGTATGTATTGACTTTAAGAGTTTTGGTTACAAACCTTAGTTTTCAATATGGAAATTATAGTTTTCATTTTTGACAAAAACATTTAGTGTAGCCATTGCCGGTTTGACTCAGTGGATAGAGCATCCTCCTGTGGACCAAAGGGTCCTGGGTTCGATTTTGGTCAAAGGCACGTACCTCGGACGCAGGGTTCTTGCCCAACCCAGGCCCTGGTCAGGGCTCCTGCAGGAGGCAACCAATCAATGCGTTTCACTCATATGGATGTTTCTCTCTGTCTCTTCCTCTCTCTTCTACTCTCTCTAAAAATCAATGGAAAAATATCCTCGGGTGAGGATTAACATAATAATAAAAATATTTCATTTATTGAAATTATATCATATTGGACTGGAAATTATCCTAATATGCTTACCTTCAACATAATAAAATTTGTACAGATAATGTATTGTATAATTATGCACCTGAAACCTGTATAATTTTGTTAGTGTCACCGCAAGAAATTTAATAAAAAAAGAAACAAATAGAAGCGCATCAAACTGAAAAGCTTTTGCACAGCAAAGGAAACCATCAACAAAATGAAAAGAGAACCTACTGAATGGGAGATGTCCGCCAATGATTCATCCAATAAGGGGTTGATATCCAAATTTTATAAAGAACTCATACAACTCAACAGCAAAAGAACAAAAGGTCCAATTCAAAGATGGACATAGAGTCTGAATAGACATTTCTCCAAAGAGGACATACAGGTGGCCAACAGACATGTGAAAAGATGCTTCCCATCACTAATTACCACATAAACGCACATTAAAACCGCACTGAGAGGTCACCTCACACCTGTCAGAATAGCTGTCATCCATAAATCAAAAATATCGGCAGGATGTCGAGAAAAGGCAACCCCTGTGCAGTTGGTTGGATTGCAAACTGGTGCCAGCATTAAAACAGTGTGGAGGCTCCTCAAAAAACTGACCATATACTTTCACATGTGGCCAGTGTGAGGAGGAGGGAAAACTGGAATCAACCTTTCAAATCCTTTTAGAATATTCACTTCTTGAGTAAGATAGATAAAGCAATTCTGAAGGAATTTTCCAATGCACTCTATTGTAAAATTGAGCAAATGAGGAATGTGTTCATGACATTGGGAGTCGGTGATTTACTGAGAAAGAAGACACCACAGAACCTTGTGGAGATGAACTGGAAGCGGAAGTGTGCACTTAGGTGTACTTATTTGTGTCCATAAATAGGTGCTTATTCTCTAACTCTGTTTGATGAACAGGCCAGGAAGTAAACGCACCTTGCAGCCATGAGCAGGTAGCACAGAGATATTGATCTCTGTTATGAGTGATCCTCCATCACCAGGTACCAGAGTTCTGCCAAACCAAAACCAGAAAGGGCGAGGGGCGGGCAGATGATGCTGGGTTTGCATCAGGACAGATATAACGTGTTCACTGAGTGAGGGAGCATGTCACAAACACATAGGAGCCAGCCTCTAGTAATTGCACAGCCACATCCGGGCATTGTGAGTGGCAAATGACTAAGGACAACAGTGAATTACAAACCATTAGGGGAAATAAGAATGCATGTGTTGCCGAAACCGGTTTGGCTCAGTGGATAGAGCGTCGGCCTGCAGACTGAAAGGTCCCAGGTTCGATTCCGGTCAAGGGCATGTACCTTGGTTGCGGGCACAGTTCCAGTGTGTGGTGTACAGGAGGCGGCTGATCGATGTCTCTCTCTCATAGATGTTTCTGACTTTCTATCCCTCTCCCTTCCTCTCTGTAAAAAATCAATAAAACATATTAAAAAAAAAAAGAATGCGTGTGTTCACAGCAATAATGAATAAATGGTGGAGAAGGAAGAGCGCTTATGGGACAACGCTGAGCGCTGATTTCTAAATGCAGCGGAAGTGTGGAAGCTGGTAATCATCACCGTAAAGTCTGAAGCAGGCAAGAATAATCCATTTTTCCTTTTCATAACAGATGTCATGTCCAATCAGATAAATCTGTCTCAGGTTTAACTCGCTCAGGAAGGACAAGAAGAAAGCGGGAACGAAAGGATTCAGGTCTTCTTGTCATCTCCAATCAAAATCCAAGACCTTATTTACCAGTAAAGTAAATGCGTTCTAATAGCACAGTCACCGCCCACAGGAACCTATCTTCATTACATGGGATGAAATAAATGAAATCTCAAATAAATGTGTAAGTTTGTAAGCGTATGTATAAATGTATCGCTTATACCCAATGCTGTGCTTTGCAGACGAATGATCTTCCCATCTCATTTTCCACAGGCAGAAAAACATTGATAAAACCATTTAAGCTAATCTATTATAAGTATAATCAGCGGATACATTGAAATGTGTAGCACAGTTGTTATAGATTTTCATGTAAGCCAAAAAATAAAGTGATCTGAAATCAAGATGGTCATAATCTTCAATTTCACTGTGGACTTCTTAAATAAATGCAAGTTAAAATATCAGACTGGAGGATCTCACAAACAACTATTTTCAACAAAAAGAGAAAATATTATTGTAAATAAAGGAAATTCTAAGATCTTTTGTAAGGCAATTTTGCATATATAATTGTAAAATTACCAGGATAAAAAAATGTTTTAAACTGTGTTTCATCCTGTAACAAACCACTGTTTAGTAACATAAAAGTAAAATTTCCTTCTAGTCTGTTTTTCAGGAAAGTCTTATTTTGCATTGTTGAAATTATTTGGCCCATTCGAGAAAAGTATTTTTTTTCTCTTTCAAAGCCTGGAAATTCCCTTCATAGCCTGAAAACACTTAATGTGCTACATAAATATTCTGTACACATATAGACAATTCAGTGAATAAAATAACAGCAAGTGGACATATTTGCACTAATGATCTAATTCTAAGTAACAGATTTATTGACTTTAATCAGCACCTCTATTATCTCACAGTTTTCAGGGGTCAGAAGTCTGACACAGTTGTGTTCAGAGACTCACTAGGATACAATGCAGCTTTTTGGCTAGAATGAGGTTCTCTCTGTACAGCAGCCATCAAGGTGTCAGCTGGGGCTGAGTTCTCATCAGAGGCTTAACTGGGGATGGACCTACTTCTAAGCTCCCTCAGGCTGTTGGCAGAATGTTTTCTTTGCGCCTCTAGAACTGAGAGCCTTTTTTTATTATTATTATTGGCTGGAGGATGCCTTAAGCTCCACTTCTTTAAGACAGAAAAGGGAAAGTTTTTAGAGCAAGTCTCCTTAGCAAGACACAGACTTCAAGTATATTCATGAAAGTGACATACCATCGCCTTTATCACAGAAGGTAACATAAGCATAGACTTGCTATCCCAACACCTTTGCCAATTTTCTGTTTTAGAAGCAAGCCACAAGTCCTGCCCATTCTCAAGTGAAGGATACGACAGCATGAGGAGCAGAAGGCAGAGATCAGTGGTGGTCACCTTAGGGTCTGTTCACCATATTTTTATTGTGTGTACAATTTTTATTTTCAAATAGATCAATGTCTTTATTTGAGATAGGAACATTGCTAATCTAATTCACATAATAAATAATTGGAGGAATGAAATTACTTCATCAAATTCAAGTTCAGATCACATTAAAAAATGTGAAGGGAACAGTGTAGATATAAATAAATAAATGTTCACTGTAAGTTACATTACCATTTCTGATATGTAAGCTAAGTCATGTTTTTAAAATTCAGAATCCTTCTGTATAACAATTAGATACAAACATTAAAGGCCTTCAGAAGTCTTCTGGGTGGCTTAATTAAAAAGACAACTTCAAAGTATTTCTGTGTCTAAGCAAAGAGATAATCATTCTCTATTCTCACTAAGCAAACTAAGCAAAAAGCTTAGTTCAGGAAACAAATTTAGGCTGAAATATTTAGTAGAGAGTTTGAAAGGGTAAATATTGTCGCATAAAATAAGATTATCATTTATATGAAAGATCACATTACATTATAAATACCACTTTAAATTATTTAATTCAGCCGAAACTGGTTTGGCTCAGTGGATAGAGCGTCAGCCTGGGGACTGAAAGGTCCAAGGTTCAGTTCCAGTCAAGGGCATGTACCTTGGTTGTGGGCACATCCCCAGAGGGGGGCGTGCAGGGGGCCGCTTATCAATGTTTCTAACTCTCTATCCCTCTCCCTTCTGCTCTGTAAAAAAAATCAATATATATATTTTTAAAAATTATATAATTCATGTTTCTAAGTGTTAAAATAAGGCATTTTATTTTGTTCCTACTGATTTAAATACTTATATATATGTATTAACATATCTTATCATGAGATATAATTTTTCTACTCAGAAATTTTAAAAAGGAGGGAATACATCTAATTGCACAATTTTGAAATATCATGACAGATTATTTAAAGCAGCTGAGAATCTGATAAACACGTTTGTGTTTTTATCAGATTTTTATGAAATTTATACTCAAGCTAAAACAATTGCTTTTGCTTTGTTCTTCTAAAGAAACCCATAAAAATAAGATCATATAATATTAACAAAAATATATTAGAGAAACACCATTATCAACAGCGATGCCATATATCCAAGGCAACTTATCATAAAAACCAATAAAAATTCAGACATGAAGGTACGACAAATCCCCAAAATAGTTTAGGAAGTACAGGTTCTAAAATTATAAGGCTGTATAGATTTCAGAATCTAACAACAACAAGTTTAAGAAAACTAAAAAGAGCAGATTTTTATTTTATATTATGTAAAAGCACTGGAGAGCAAAAAAGCGAAAAAATTACCAAGCCAGGATGCAGAGGATGGGAAACCAGGTTATTGGCAGATCCCTGTGTCCCTGATTATGGATGGAAATAGTGTTGGGCAGGAAAAAGGACTAGCATCCAGGCCAGCGGTTCTCAACCTGTGGGTCGAGACCCCTTTGGGGGTTGAACAACCCTTTCACAGGGGTCGCCTAAGACCATCGGAAAATGCAGATATTTACATCACGATGCATCACAGTAGCAAAATTTCATGGTTGGGGGTCACCACCACATGAGGAACTGTATACAAGGGTCGTGGCCTTAGGAAGGTTGAGAACCACTGATCTAGGCCCACCGAAGGTTGGTGAGCTAAGCAACAAAGACTAATCTTAGGAGTAAGGACACAGAAAGTCCTTCCAGAGACTGAGCTCTAACCTGAACCATCCTTATATTCCTACCGCCCTCAGGCACACAGCAGATTCCAATTCCCTTTGGAAAAATGTTCCACTCAAGGTCTCAAACCATCTGTAAATAAATTTTGCAAATACAGCAACCCAGTACAAAAATAAAGAAATAACCAGGGCTGGGAGCTGATCATAAACAAGCAAGGAGCCAGCAGAAGCAAAGGCTCGTGGCAATAAAGCCCCGGGAATTCAGCTATCATCTGGGGAAAGACACGGGCTCTGAAATAACTGTTTTATTTGGAAGAAGATAATGGACAAGATGAAAAACGTGACTAAAAAACTGGAACTGTAAAAGACAATTAGAAACTACAATAAACTTAAGACTCTGGTTTAAAAAAACTGAACACTATAAAAACAATAAAATGAAATTGCAATAACCAGAATTATTGCTTTTATGGAGGGCACACGTTTGGTCTTCCTAAAAGGAAAAAAGCATGGGTATCATCCTCTGCCTTCCTGCACAACCAAAACCAAGGCTACGTGTAACAAAAAGAGATCAAAATAGGCAAAAATCTCAGATACTGCCGACAAAAGATAAAGTAAGGAGGAAAAAGACAGCTCCTCAAAGTAAACAATATTCATAGAAAATACTACTTCCCTCACTGTATATGGATACTAGAGTTCATATTTCCATTAAATTTGATTTTAGTTACCATTTTTGAGTTCCCACTGTGTTTCAGGCCAGGGCCAGAAGGAGAACTTCCATTATCCTGGCAAGATGAATAATCAGTGCCCCTTTAAATGAGTATCTGTATCCCAATATCGCCCCACCCACAAATACACTCCTTTACCATAAGAAACACATTCTTTAAAATTTCTTCAGTTTTTCCAGGAGCAGCTGGTGCATGTCATGGGAAAATTTAAAGCCTCTAAAACTGGTGTGAACGCCACCATTTCTGTAGCCATCAGGAGCGTCACCCTCTGTTGAGAGCACACTTGAGCACTAATGGATGAGCCACCTCAGCTGGACTCTTAGAGTCCAGTTATTTCATTCTGGCAAAGCGAGTCCTCATGTCCCATCTCTCCCTGAAATCTTGTTTCTCTTTAGATTTTAAGCCATTTGCTTACCTTGTCATCTCAATTCATCCAATGCTCTCAAGAAAATTCATAAATGTGTCGTTTGTCAAGCTTTGATTTCTTTCATTGTAAGGGCAGAAGTGAAGCTCTTTCCAGCTCTCCACATCCTTGAGCACCACTGGAAATTCTATAACCATGTTCATTCTCCATTTTGCTTCACTGTTTACAATATTCTCTACCCAGAACAACTGAACTCCTCCTTCAAGTTGCAGCTCATGCGTCCTCTACTCAAACCTCCCTTCCCAGAAGATGAACTATTCCCTCCCTTTTCAGTACCCCTTCAAATCTTTTTCATTTCATTTCATTAAATAAACTTACTGAACACTGGGATTAAGCTATTCATGAATGGTCCCCAAAGAATTTCACTGCAATAAAGGATACAGGCAAATACAAAGATGATGCAAGGGACAGATTAACAAATAGGAGGAGAACTAATTTCAGTTTGGAAAAACATACAAGAATATGTGATGTTCGACTACATACTTAACAGCTGAATAGAAATTATCTTGAGAAGAGGGAAGGGTTGATAAGCATCTCAAATCACTAATGTACGAAATGAGTATATTTTGGCTGGTGTCTCCACTGCTAGCTTGAAAATACTTTAAGCTAAAACACTGTGTTATTAATCTTCATTAATAGTGCCCAGCACTCATTTAATCATTGTTTGCCGAGATGAATAACTAGCTTTGCTTTCTAACAAGAGCATTTTGTAAGTACGCTATAGGAAATAACTGCTTCAGGAATAATGGCCCTATCTTTCATTGTCCCACACTCAAAAGCTAAATAAATAAAACCAAAAATTAATGAATGTAATTGTATCTGCAAAATACTCTTTAAAAACCAGTAGTCCGATTTCCCCTCTGCTTAAAAAAACCTCATACGGTACATAAGAACTCGGGTAAATGTAATCCCATCATTCAGAATTAAACAATTTACTTTTCAGTATTTCACACATTACGCCAAACCCTGTGACTCGGTAGATCTAAACTTATAAACCCGTAAGTTCAATGAATTAAAATGTTGCTCTCTCATCTGGAGAAAAAATAATATGTTATGTTATTAAAGTGCTACCTCCCATCAGAGGTAATAATTATTGCGGATGGCTGTATCATTGATGCAGAAGTGAAGTACAAATTGAAAATGTCAATGCTCATCTTCATGATGGGATCTCAGAACAAAAATAGAACTTGTTGCTTATGATTAGGACTGGCTACATAATTCATGGCGGAGGAGGCTGGGAGGAAAGCTAAGACTGGTGTAAAATGAAAATGCAGGACTCTTATTAAAAATAATTAAGAATTTCTATATGTCCTAGCCAGCATGGCTCAGTGGTTGAGTGTCGATCTATAAACCAGCAGGTCACAGGATGGATTCCCAGTCAGGGAACATGTCCTGGTGGCAGGCTCGATCCATACCTGAGGCACCGTTCTTTCATAAAACACAGGACTCTGATTTCATCCCACTGGCAATGAGACCAAAATCGCCTTCCTTAATAAGAACTTCCCTATAATCGTATGATCTGGCCTCATTTTTGAGTTTAGAGACTGTGGAGAAGAAATAAAATTGGTTCTGCTCATCTTCTCTGAACTTGAAAACCTATCGTATCACTGTAACTAGTCAAAGACACAATCATCTATCTAACTTGAAATGTTTGGGATAATTTTACAGGTAAAAATACATTTCTTCTCAATAAAAGCAAAATAATCATTTTCCTTGGTTAATAGACTTCTATGGGTATAATTTTTTATACATTCATAGTTTTGGAAAATCTTTTATTAATGTTTTATAACTATATTAGAGTTGACATTTATGGTTTGTGTCAAAGATAGTGTATTTATCTATAATATAAACATAAGTATTTCCATATATATACTTCAAAACTATAAAACAATTTTAATATATGATGTATATTAAGAATAAAAAGGAAAAACATGAAATAATTGTTTCTTAAAGTTATCTGGGGGAGGGGATTAAATCTTGAGAAAACAAATTATAAAATTACTAGGAGCATAGTAACAACTAACGTTTCTGTCTATTGACAGAGAGGAAAAGATGAGTATAAGAAACCCCTTGAAAGGCTTAACGGATTACAAAAATCAGGATTAATAATGAAAGATTCAAAAGAAAGGTATTTGGATTTGAGTTATTTAATGAGAGACAAAGGAAAATTATAAATATGACAATGCAGATTTTACATATGAGTTTTCCAGAAAAATACTAAGAATGTTTCTTTTTAGAAACATAAAAATACAAACATAGGCCAAAGCCGGTTTGGCTCAGTGGATAGAGTGTTGGCCTGTGGACTGAGGGGTCCCAGGTTCGATTCTGATCAGGGGCATGTACCTTGGTTGCGGGCACACCTCACTTGGGGCGTGCAGGAGGCGGCTAATCAATGTCTCTTTCTCATCGATGTTTCTAACTCTCTATCCCTCTCCCTTCCTCTCTGTAAAAAAATCAATAATCTATAAAAAAAAAATACAAACATAGTCTATGGACTCTGTTTTAAAGCCTCCACAAAACTGTCATTTTCAAAGGCTTAACTTTTTATTAGAATTGATAGAACCCAAGTAAACACCGCTTCCAATAATACCGGTTACTTAACCAGCACAACACTAAACCTAAAAGGGGGAAAATCTACAAACAATAGCTCTTCAGCACAAATTCACCCACAAAAGTCCCAAAAACCATCTTTACTTACAGTTGGCACTGATCACCTTTTATCCCCTTGGTTGTGCAGAAACACTTTCCTGTGTGCATGTGGCAGATATTCGCATGGCCGCTGCATGTACAAGCTGCAGAGTCAAAACCAAAAGGATCCTGAATATTCTCCAAGACAAACGTGCATCACATTTCCGGGAAGTTTCATCACCTTACTTTCATGCCATGGATGTTTCCTTGCCATCCAAAAAGAAGGGGTTACTACAGAAGCTATTTTTTAAGTAAAGGGAAGTAAATTCACTGATTTAAAATTTTGGGGAAACTCTTTAAGGTCCTTGGGGTATGTATGGATCTGAGTATTTTTCTCAGTCTTCTTTGGGCTTCTTTCCACTTCTGCTTGGGATATCTACTCGGTGAAATGGGTCTCAGTTAGCACAAGAGTTTGGAAGTCAAGCGGACTAGCTTCAAATTGTGCCTATGAATCCCTAGATATGTGCATTGGGACATGTATGTTTAACCTCTAGCTTTAGTTGCTCCATCTGCAAAAGGAACTAAGGACAGTAGCCCCAAGGATTTATGTGAGCACAAAATGAGGGAATGTATTTTAAAATACCTAACACATATCAAGCACTTAATGAAAGCATTATTTCCACTATTCTTTCTGCAACAAAAATAGTTATATGTTGCATAAAAAAGCATGCCTATTTACTTGCCCCCACTACCATCCTTTTACACTGCTGAGATCATTCCCCATTTCAGCTTCCCATAACTAACTGAAACATAATGTAGTGTAAGAGTTCAACACAGTGGATTTGGTTCATATGAACTTATGTCACTTCCTTACTTTGAATTTCTTGTTAAAGAGCAGAGTTCCAGTCATCTAGGACACAAACCTCACACATTATTGTGCCCAATATCCAAAGAACTGGAAGGTTCTAGGTACTACATGTCCCTCCTTTTCATCATGAGAGCAGCATTCAAATACTGTCTCCCACGTTCTCTTACTGACACCAATGCTATCACATATCTGATCTCTCCACCATTAGCCTTTCCAGGCTCCAAGTCATCCTCCCGCCCAGAGACATATTCCATCTTTAGTGACCACGTCACTAGCCCTTTTAAACCCCTTTAATGAGAAACACTATGTTCCGGGGCAGTTGAGCCACCTTACTGACAAAAGTGAAATAATGCGGTCTGATCCTGATTGACACACAAATATAAAATTCATCGGCTTTGATTAAAGTGTAAAGTATTCTAGGACACTAATAAGTTTCTTGCTAATTATTTCAGATTATTTGCTTCAAAAAATCAACAATTAATATAAATACACAAACCCATACACACAGAAAAATAAATTCATATCAGGTAGATTTTTAAGAACCTGTTTTCTTTTTCTAGAAGAAATTTCTACATAAATGAGTTTTTCTTCATAATAAATAGTTAAATAATTTTCCTTTAGAATTGTAGAATTAACTATGGAAACACTAGTGTGAGAATGTTAGAAATGAATGATGAGGTATAGAAATGCAAGGAAGAAAAAAATGATTATCAAGCAATAGCAGGACATGGACATGGAGATTCACTGATACACGCATGCAATTTCATAAGCAGTGAATGAAGGTTCCATGATATCTCTTTATGTTAACTTGCAGAGTTTCGTATTAATACTGCCCTGTAACTGGAGAGCATTATGCTAAGCGAAATAAGCCAGTCAGAGAAAGATAAATATCACATGATCTCACTCATTTATGGAATATAATGAACAACATAAACTGATGAACAAAAACAGATCCAGGGTCAGAAAAGCATGGATCAGACCATCAAACCTCAGAGGGAAGGGAGGGGAGGGAGAGGTTAAGGGGGAGAGATCAACCAAAGGACTTATATGCATGCATATGGGCCTAACCAATGGACACAGACAACAGGGGGGTGAGGGCCTGGGAGGGGAATGGGGAGGGGGGAAATGGGGCAATAAGGACACATATATACCTTAATCAATAAAGAAAAAATACTGGCCTGTATTCAGAACTTCACTAAAAACATCATGTACATTAATATTTTAAAACTTGGATGAACCTTTTATTTAAAGGTAAGGCAGTACTGGAAATAGTTAATACAGAGTATTTTAAAAGAATTACCATCATATAGAAGCTTTAATGATTTTTGAGACACAAAAAAATTGTATTAAAAGACCTCTCAATGTGAGTTCATTTTGAGAGAACTCCCTTGTGGTGCTGTACTTCAGGCTAAAATGGCACAAATGTGTTTTAAATTCAATTGTTTAAAATTTATGCTTCATGACAGTGTCGAAACTGTTCCGTTGTTGTCAGCATGCGGGGTTATCTTTTTATGCTGAATAAGCACCTATGAAATCGTCATGCAGTGGCCTTTTGCTTGGAGAATTTTATATGACAATTTTATAGCGGAGACATACACAAGAGGGCCATTACATGGTCACACGATATTTCTGTTCCCCTATAATATAAAGTTGTAATATCAACTTACAACCAACACTAAACAACGAACAGGGGGAAAATGATAGAAGGGTTACTCAATACTGTTCAAAGTTGAAGTCAAAGTTGACTAAGCTGGGATGGAAAGTAGAAGTCTGTGCCACTCACAAACAGGAAGGAAGTGGGTGTCAACAAGGTGCTAACCTCAGCCCTGGCAAAGGTTCCCAGCCCCCAAAGGTTCAAGAACTGGGTCTCTGGCAGTTCTTTTAAAAGGAATCTAGTAGGAAAAGTCACCATCTGTCTCTTCAATTGGCCACAAGCAAAGGTCATCCTGAAATATCTGACCCAGAGTCAGTGTCCACGTTCACATAGGCTCAGTTCCTCTTGTCCTCGTCATTCCTTCTGTGAGAGCCCAAAGGATGAAAGAACTTGACAAGCTGAAGCAGAAAACCTAGGACGACTGAGCATCTGAGAGGAGAACTCCACCAAGGAAAACAAAGGACTTCAAAAACCAGTACAGCCGAAACCGGTTTGGCTCAGTGGATAGAGCATCAGCCTGTGGACTGAAATGTCCCAGGTTCGATTATGGTCAAGGGCATGTACCTTGGTTTCGGGCACACCCCCAGTATGGTGCGTGCAGGAGGCAGCTGGTCGATGTTTCTCTCTCATCGATGTTTCTAACTCTCTATCCTTCTCCCTTCCTCTCTGTGAAAAATCAATAAAATATATTTTATAAAAAACAGTACAGAGGGGGGATAACCTAGCTAACATTATCAGAGCGAGAGATTCAAATCAGAATGACAATGAGGTACCATCTCACACCTGTCAGAACGACTATCATCAAAAAACAACAAGTGTTGGCGAGGATGAAGAGAAAAAAAGAATCCTTGTGCACTGCTGGTGGGAATGCAGACTGGTGCAGCCACTGTGGAGAACAGTATGGAGTTTCCTCAAAAAACTAAAAATGGAACTCCCATTTGACCCAGTGATCCCACATCTAGGAATATATCTCAAGAAATCAGAAACAGCCGAAACCGGTTTGGCTCAGTGGACAGAGCGTCGGCCTGTGGACCAAAAGGTTCCAGGTTCGATTCCGGTCAAGGGCATGTACCTTGGTTGTGGGCACATCCCCAGTAGGGGGCGTGCAGGAGGCAGCTCATCGATGTCTCTCTCATCGATGTTTCTAACTTTCTATCCCTCTCCCTTCCTCTCTGTAAAAAGTCAATAAAATATATTTTTAAAAAAAAATCAGAAACACCGATCAGAAAGGATAGATGCACCCCTATGTTCCCAGCAGCACAATTTACAATCGCTAGGATTTGGAAACAGCCTAAGTGCCCATCAGCAGATGAGTGGATTAAGAAGCAGTGGTACATCTACACAATGGAATACTATGCTGCTGTAAAAAAGAAAAAACTCTTACCATTCACAATAGCATGGATGGACATGGAGAGCATTATATAAGCCAGTCACAGCAAGATAAATATCATGTGACCTCACTCACTTGTGGAATATAATGATCAATATAAACTGATGAACAAAAAGAGATCCAGAGAGAGAGAAGCATTGATCAGAGGCTCAAGACCTCAGAGGGAAGGCAGGGGAGGGTAAGAGATCAATCACAGGACTTGTATGCATGCATCTAAGTAAAATCAATGGACACACAGTAGGCGGATGAGGGCATGTCCTGGGGGATGGGAGTGACGGGGGAGAAGTCAGTGGAGGGGGAAAGGAGATATATTTAATACTTTAAATAATAAAAAAATATGAATTTAAAAAAATATCAGAGCAGCTAGGCAATGGAGTTTCTTTTTAATCAAGCAGTTCTGCATGATTTAAAAAGGTTTGATTGGTTTCTAAACATGATTAAATTTATATAAAAATGGTATTCTGAGCAGAGTCTTTGCGGAAAGAGAAACTTCATGGTTCTGCCCTATTATAAATATCTGTGTGTAATTATGTAATTGTTCACTTAATGGCCTCTCTCTGGGATATATAAAACCTCAGGCTGGCTTTACTCTGACACACAGGATGATAATGTGTGCAGAGAAAATGCAAACTTTTAATTTTGTTCTGTCAAAATACTAATAAAACCAAGATTTCCATGTCAAGTGATTTTCATTTATCTACATCTCTCGATTATTCAGGTCAATGCTCCCAGTTTGAGAGAATTCAACTTCTTACTTTTATATTAGAAAATGCTCAACTTCATTTGCTTACAAATTTTCTGCTTCTATGAACAAATCCGCAGTATGTGAGAGGAGTTTAATATGAAAAAAACGCCCAGTCCTCATAGAGAAAAAGAAAAGTTAAGTCTTCCTTTTTACTAGCCTCTAGCCTCAGAGAATACCTGTGCCATAGCCTAGCGTGTTTATTAAGGCATTAAACATGTCTGTAACGGTCTGCTATGGACAGATATTCTTAATATGCCATAGTCTGAGCAGTTTTACTGACTGGAAGGATGAGTATGTTTATTAATCCTGAGTGCAATTAGAGTCACTTTAAAAAGAACCAATGGCCCAAGAATCACCCTATAGCCTCAACCCAGATACTGACTTCATTCTTTTAGGGAATGGCCCAGACATCCGTATTTATTAAAAGATGTCCGGGTCGTTTCAATATGAAGATAGTGTTAAAGACTGTCTCTAGACAAGGCCCAAATCTCTCCTTAAAGATTCTTCATTATTTCATAGTCAGCAACTGAGACCTTTCTGTGGGAATTATATAGGCAATCTCTATTTAGAAAAAGTAGAGAAATAATCTAAGGGACTAAGATCAATCTAGAGATAAAAAGGATTACAAAAAAAAATCACAACATCACAGGAAAACTTTTATGGAAAGACCAAAATGTCTTTTAAATGTGGGAGGAAAAAAGCAGCAGGATAGAGAGGAAAAGTAGGACTGAGTGAGTTAAAACGTGAAGATTAACAGCTAGTCCTTAAATGTTCTCCTAAGGTGCTTCAATTCCTCTTACAAGTGCCTAACTATGAACGAGCTCACTTGATCTTTACAACATCCCCATAAAGTATTATCATTTTCCTTCACATATGAAGACAAGGAGGCACTGAGGGGTTACATCAATGAGTCATCATATATTTAAGCAATGTAGAGGTGGGATTTCATCCCAGGATTGATTCCAAACACGTTTGCTACACACTATGTCACCCGATCACCATGTCCAAAAACACCCCACCCATCTTACCTGATGTAAGGCATACACAAACCCTTAATTATTTTATTGCTAAAGTCAAAGTGGTAAGTTACCATTAAAAAACAATTGAATAGGGAGGTTATAGGTCATTTTTAACTTACCTATATTTGATAAATTTCATATAATGAACATGAATTAATTTTAAAGTAACAAAAGTAAAATTTTTAAAGTATGTCACAGGATTTTTATATATTACTTTCCAAAATGTTGACACGATGGAAAAATTTCCTTTTTTTTTAAATATATTTTCCACAACAGGCAAGTTTCTCGATTTTCTTTTCTCAATAAACACACACACACATACACGCACACTGAAGTAAATAAAAACTAATTACCTGTACACTGTCCTCCATTGGTAGGATCTCCGTAATAACCTGGCATGCAGTCTTGACACTGTTTTCCTGTGGTCAGATTTTTACACTGCTCGCACACATTATTATTGATGCAAGTGCTATGTCCATTACACTGGCAAGCTAAAGAACAGAGTAAAAATATATACATGTATCTATATAACTGTACCAAGTATTATATCAAGACAAAGAATTTATTTTAAAAATCTCAATGTTAGCAAAGTTCAATAGACATTTCCCAAGTTGTTGTTTTTTTTAAATATATTTTATTGATTTCTACAGAGAAGAAGGGAGAGGGACAGAGAGCCAAAAACATTGATGAGAGAGAAACATTGATCAGCTGCCTCTTACACACCCCTCACTGGGAATGTGCCTACAACCAAGGTACATGTCCCCAACCGGAATCGAACCCGGGGCCCTTCAGTCTGCAGGCTGACACTCCATGCACCTAGCCAAATCAGTTTCGGCCAAAGTTGTTTTACTGTATATCATATATAGCTCAAAATATCAATGCAGAACAATTATACAATAAATTCTTTTTAAAATGTTGCCTTATCTCTAAATGAATGTGCGAGTTAGAGATAAATTGAAACATAAAATTTATAGCTAAGCAGGGAGCACTTTCAAATATATTGCCAAAAGATTTATGTAAATATTTTCTATTAACTTACATAAACAAAAGTGTGAATACAGTTTTGATTAAAAGTGTTAAAATTTACCTTAATTATATTTATACATAATAACCAAGAATCTATTAATATAGAAAACTGTGTGGTAATAAGTTCTTACTTCAAGTATATATATGTGGAAAATTAGCAAAAATAGTATTTTAAATTAATTAGCATACATTTTTAGCTTATTTGGGCAAGAAAAAGTTCAAGGACTAACAAAATTCTAGCAAATAGGATCCAGCAGTACATCAGAAAGATCAAAGTAGGATTTATCCCAGGGATGCAAGGATGGTACAATATCCGCAAATTAATAAATGTGATACATCACATAAACAAATTGAGAGATAAAAATCACACAGTCAAATCAATTGATGCAGAAAAAGCATTTGACAAAATCCAACACCCTTTCTTCATAAACTCTAAGCAAGGTAGGACTAGAAGGATCATACCTCAACATAATAAAAGCCATCCATGATAAACCCACAGCCAACATCATACTCGGTGCAAAAACTAAAACCATTTCCCCTAAAAGCAGGAACAAGACAGAGATGCCCACTCTCTCACTTCTGTTCGACATAGTACTGAAGTATTAGCCATTACAATTAGACAAGAAAAAGAAATAAAAGGCATCCAAATTGAAAAGAAGAAGTAAAGCTGTCCTTATTTGCAGATAACACGTATATTAAAAACCCTAAAGACTCCATCAAAAAACTATTAGACTTAATAAATAAATTCAGCAATATAGCAGGATACAAAATTAACACCAAGAAATCTATGGCATTTCTATACACCAATAGTGAACTTTCAGAAAGAGAGACTAAAAAAGCAATCCCATTTACCATTGCACCAAAAAAATTAAGATACCTAAGAATAAACTTAACTAAGGAGGTAAAAGACCTATACGCAGGCAACTACAGGACACTGAAAAAAGATATAGAGAAAGACGTAAACAGATAAAAGAACACACCATGTTCATGGACTGTTAGAATCAACATCATTAAAATGTCCATACCCCAAATCTACAGATTCAATGCACTCCCCATTAAAATACCAACAGCATATTTCACAGACCTAGAAAGAACTCCCAAAAATTCATCTGGAATAAAAAACAGACAGACCCCAAATAGCCACTGCAATCCTGAGAAAGAACAAAGTAGGTGGGATCGCAATACCAGATTTCAAGCTGTATTACAAAGCCACTTTTCTCAAAACAGCCTGGTACTGGCACAAGAACAGACATATAGATCAATGGAATAGAATAGAGAACCCAGATATCCACCCGAACCACTATGCTCAATTAATATTTGACAAAGGAGGCATGAACATACAATGGAATCAAGACAGTCTCTTCGATAAATGGTGTTGGAAAAACTGGATAGACACATGCAAAAAAATGAAACTAGATCCCCAACTTACACCATACACAAAAATAAACTCCAAATGGATAAAGGACTTAAACATAAGATGGGAAACCATAAAAATACTAGAGGAATCCACGGGCAGAGAAATCTCAGACATACACCGAAGCAATTTCTTCACCGATACCACTCCTAGGGCAATGGAAGCTAAAAAGAAAATAAACAAATGGGTCTACATCAAAATAAAAAAGCTTTTGTACAGCAAAAGAAACCATCAACAAAACGACAGGAACATATTTGCAAATGTTTTCACTGATAACGGTTTAATCTCCAACATCTACAGGCAACTTATACCTTAGTAAAAGGAAGATAAATGACCCAATAAAAAAAAATGGGCAAAGGATCTAAATAGAATTTTTTCAAAAGAAGACAGAAGGAAGGCCAAGAGACGCATGAAAACATGCTCAAAGTCACTAATTATCTGAGAGATGCAAATCAAAACGACAATGCGATACCATCTTACACCTGTCAGAATGGCAATCATCAACAAATCAACAAACAAGTGCTGGTGAGGATGCGGAGAAAAAGGAACTCTCGTGCACTGCTGGTGGGAATGCAGACTGGTGCAGCCACTGTGGAGAACAGTATGGAGTTTCCTCAAAAAACTAAAAATGAAACTCCCATTTGACCCAGTAATCCCACTTCTAGGAATATATCCCAAGAAACAAGCAACACCAATCAGAAAGGATATATGTACCCCTATGTTCCTAGCAACACAATTCACCATAGCTGAGATTTGGAAACAGCCTAAATGCCCATTAGCAGATGAGTGGATCAGAAAACTATGGTAGAGCTACACAGTGGCATACTATGCTGTTATAAAAAAGAAGAAACTCTCACCATTTGCAGCAGCATGGATGGACCTGGAGAGCATTATGTTAAGTGAAATAATGCGGGGCAATGAAAGAAAAATACCACATGATCTCACTCATTTATGGAAAATAAAGAACATTATAACCTGATAAACAAAAGGATAGATACAGAGGAAGTAAAGCATCAAACAGACTGTCAAATTATAGAAATGCTGAGGAGTGCTGGGGGCTAGGGGGAAAGAGATCAACCAAAGGATGTGTATGCATGCATAGAAGCACACCAATGGACACAAGACACTGGGGGGTCAGATGGAGGCATGTGACAGAGGATAGGGGAGTCTTGGGGAGAGGTCAATGGGGGAAAAAAAGAGATATATGTAATACTTTAAACATTAAAAAAATAAAAATTAAAAGGTAAAAAAAATATGAGATTTATTGTGTTTTCATATCAATATTGTAATAGAAACCTTTAGTGACTATTTGGAGGGTAATACTGAGTTAGTTTGGTAACTGTCTAAAACATCCTCCTACTGTCACCTTCATAATCATTTTCATCATGATTACAACTGAGACAGCTTTTAATGAGCTCTCTCACTTTGGGCAGGAAAGCCAATTTCAGGCGATTCTGACTGACAGAGGCATGTATTCTGATTAGTCAGTTTACATACTGCATCAGTTTTGAAATATTATAAATACCATCTCACTGTCATATAGCAGACTAGGTGATGTGCATGAATTATACCTTTAATCCTCACAATTCTATGTAGAAGGTACTATTTTTAGGATCATTTCTAAGAGAAGGAAGCCTGGGTTGTTAAGCAACTAACCTAATCACACAGCTAATCAACGGCAGAAAGAAATACATATTCAGCTGAAACCGGTTTGGCTCAGTGGAGAAGGTGTTGGCCTGCGGACTGAAAGGTCCCAGGTTCGATTCCGGTCAAGGGCATGTACCCTGGTTGCGGGCATATCCCCTGTAGGGGACGTGCAGGAGGTGGCTGATCGATGTCCCTCTCTCATCGATGTTTCTAGCTCTCTATCCCTTTACCTCCCTTCCTCTCTGTAAAAAATCAATAAAATATGTTAAAAAAAATAGAAATACATAATCAGATGTATGAATCAAAAGACAAGACATTAAACACCATGCTTCTTCTATGTGGAAAATTTGGAAATGAGAGAAAAATCTCCGGTTTTTAACATAAGGTCATCAACATCAGTTAACATCAGAGTGAAGAAATACAGCCACATAAAGAGTAAAAACCAAATACTTATATCTTACAAAATTTTTCAGAGGCATAATGCTAACGGAAAATGTTAAATAATCTTCATCATCCTTTAATGAAATTAAGAAAAGTTGTAGTGTTCAACTTTTATTATCATATATCACATTATAAAACAAGAGAAAGTTTAATAACAAAGGAAAATGTTCATAACAAATTAAGTAAAAATAAAGATACAAAACAGTATGTTAAAAATTATCACAATTTTGTTTTTAAAGGTATAAATATGCCTATAGAAAAGTTAATGATGGTTATCTTAGTTTAGTAAATATTTCTGCACCATCCATTTTCTAAAATACATTCATATTACTTTTATAATCAGGAACAATAGTGTTAACTTTAATATTTTCAACACTGTGCTTAAAAATTTAAAGTACTGTTTCCTAGAAAATTTTATGTGAAATCAATAAGGCAAACTCACTCAAGTAAAAACAAAACTTATTGAGTGCCCACTATGTGTAAAGCATTATCTGAGAAAAGTCAAAATAAGAGATGGGTTACTCTGGGTATTTTATGAAATTCCCGGCCACATTTCTTCATCAGAAAGACAAATGCTTTAACTACTGAATAAGAGGGTTAAGTGTATCAACTGCCTCCCCTCCTCACAGATTCCCACTGAAATAATAAGGAAACTTGCCAGTAAAAACAAAAATCTGGGTATGGTAACAACTACACAAATAAAACTAGAAACTAGGAACCTGTGATCCCTCCGGAAATTGAAAGAAGACCCTAATATAATGCTCTCCCTGTCCCTTTCCAAAAGGGAGATGATCTAAAGGCAGATCTGGGCCATGCGCCAATCGAGAAGCATAATAACTTGTATGCCTCCGTACAGCTGCTGGGAAGTGAGCTACAAGGATGTCTAATGCTTATGTCGTGAATATACCACACGGACAGCTGGTATGTTTTACACCTAACTGCAAGCTAAATTTCCAGAAAAAAGAAGGATCATTGCCACAGTTTATAATTACTATAGTAGGCAAAGGCAAAGGAGACGGTCCATCAGAGAAAGCAGGTCCCAGGAGACAATCCCTGGCATACAATCCAAATTAAAAAATTAAAAAAAAAAAAAACAATTTCATTTACAATACCATCAAGAAGAATGAAATACCTAGAAATAGTTAGCTAAAGACATGTGAGACTTGTAGGTTGAAAACTACAAAACATTGTTAAAATATATTAATGTAAAGGTATTCTGTATTCATAGATTAGAAAATTTAAGAGTATTAAGATACCAATTCATTCCAATTCATCTATAAATTTAAAGCAATATTTATCAAATTCCAACAGTCTTTTTTTATAGGAAGAGACAAGCAGAGCCTAAAATTCATATTAAATTACAAAGGACCCAAACTAGTCAAAACAATCTTGAAAAAGAAGAACGAAACTAAAAGATTGACATGTCTCCATTTTGCAACATACTCCGAAGATTCAGTAATCAAACCACTATGATCTACTGGCACAGGCACAGACATACAGATTACTGAAACAGAATTAGGTCCAGAAATAACCCCATGTATCTATGGTCAACTGATTTTCAACAAGGGTACCAAGACCATTAAATGGGAAAGATTAATAGTCTTTTCAGTAACTTGATATCCACATGCAAAAGAATGAATTTGAACCCATATCACACCATTTATAACAGTAAACTAAATATAGGTCAAAGACCTAAAGTGAGAGTTAAAATTGTTTTTAAAAAATGTACTAGAAAATATAGATGTAAATCTTCATTACTTTTGATTAGAGGTAGCAGTTTCTTAGATATGACACCAAAAGCATAAACTACCTATAGAAAAAAATATATATTGGACACCAAAATCCTATATAATAAAAGGCTAATATGCAAATTGATCAAATGGCAGAACAACCGGTCACTATGATGTACATTGACCATCAGGGAGCAGACGTTCAATGCCAGGAGCTGCCCCCTGGTGGTCAGTACGCTCCCACAGGGGGAGTGCCATTCAGCCAGAAGCTGGACTCACGACTGTCGAGTGCAGTGGCAGTCTCTCTCACCTCCACAGCAGTGTTAGGACCCTTCAGGGGAAGTCCGCCTGTAGGCTTAGGCCCACTCCCCAAGATCCTGGACTACAAAAGGTTGCAGGCCAGGCTGAGGGACCCATCTTTCCTCTCCCCCGCCCACCCAGTGCACAAATATCATGCACAGGGCCTCTAGTAAATAAATAAAAACTTTGTGCCTTGAAGGACACCATCAAGAAATTGAAGAGACAAGTCATTCAGGAGAAAATATTTAAGATCATCTAGAATATATAAATAACAATATTCTTCAATTTAAAAAAGTGTTTGAGTCAACATAGAGTTCTAATAGACATTTCCCAAAGAAGATCTATGAGTAACTAATAAGTACATGAAAAAGCATCGTTAATCATAAGGAAATGGAAATTCAAAAGCACAGTAAGTTACCACATCACACCTGCTAAGAGGATAATAATCAAAATGATGAGCATTAACCAGTGTTGGTGAGGAGAGAATAACTAGAACACTCATACACTTCTGCTGGTGAGGTAAAATGGTGCAGTAGTCTGGAAAACCTCCTGGCAATTCCCCAAAGTGTTAAATGTAGATTATCATATGACCTAAATTTCCACTCCTAAGTAGATACCAAAAAAAATAAATAAAACATGTCCACATGAAACTTATTAAAAATGCTCATCGTGGCATCATTCACAACAGCAAGAAAATTGGAAATAAGCCAAGGATCTATCAACTGATGAATATACAGACATGTGTTATGTAACTGAATATTATTCAACCATACACATAAGTAAAGAACTGATATATGCTGTAATACTGATGAATCTTAAAAACTGAAAGAAGCCAGGACACCAAAGAAAATACAAGATTTAGTATTTTAGTGAAGTGAAAGAAGCCAGACACCAAAGAAAATACAAGATTTCATTTAGATGAAATGTCCAAAACAGGCAAATACACAAAGAAAAAAAGCTAATCAGTAGTTCTTAGGGGGAAAGCAGGGGCTGTTAAAGGGGATAGGTTTTGTTTGGGAATATGAAAATATTCTGGGGCTATATGATGGTGATAGTTGCACACCTACTGATTATATTAAAAACTGCTAAATTCTATACTTTAAAAAGGAGGATTTTATGACATACTAGTGCTCCGGTGCATGGATTCGTGCACACTGAAAGAAAATTAATTAGAAAGTGGTCAGGGGGGTGGAACTGGGAGAGATGGGCCAGACATGCCCTGGAGCCAAGCTCCCATGGTCCCTTCCCAGGTGGCCACACCTGGGATAGCACCGTGGCTTGAAGGGCATCTGCAGAGTGAGCGGGGTCTCTCTGGCAGGTGGGGTCCCACAGCCTGGCCTGCGGGGACTGGGCCAAATCCAGCTCTCCAACATCCACCAAGGGGTCCCAGATTGGAAGAGGGCGGTGATGCACCCTGGAATCGGGCTCCCTCCTGACTGGTCCCAGGTGTGTCACCCGAGAACCACTGCGGCCAAGTCACCAAAGCTCGGCAGCTCCTGCATTGAGTTTCTGCCCACTGATGGTCATTGCACATCACAGCTAATGATTGGATGGTCGGACGGTCAATTAGTTTTTTATATATATAGATGAGTTATGTCAATGAACACACAGACAAAATAGAACTAATTATATGAGCTGAAAATAATTTGCACAAAATAAAATTAGATGAGCTGAAATTAATTTGCACAAAATTTTACCATCTCTTTATGTACAACATTCATAACGTGACGTAATCCTAACACTCATCAAAAAAAAGTGTGATTTTCCCCACCCTTTGAACTTTATCTGGCATTAAGATTTTCTCAGAACAACAGAAGTAAGTGATGGGGTGGAAATTCTGGCTTAGATCCCAAAAAGAAGACATATTCTGCTCTCTGCCTGGAAGTCTAGTCTAAGGATCCCATGCAGAGAAGTCGCGCCTATACACTGGAGGATGAAAAAGGTCAAGCACATCGCAGAACAGGAATTTGAGACGAGAATCCTAGTTCAACGAGTCAGCCTCACACTGGACAAGTTCATGAAGCATCTGGGATCATCCCAAACCAGGCAAAATGCCAGATAACTATAGCCTCACAAGAAAAAACAGGAGAAAGAAGAACTACCTGGCAGATCAGCAAAAACAGACAGTATAGAATCATGAATAAAACTGCTTTAATACAATGCATTTGGGTGCTATATGAATAGTAATAAAGAACTAAAATTTAAGAGGAAACTGGAAATATTTAAAGAAAGAATTAGTGAGCTGAAATATAGATCCAAGGAGCTTCCGGGAAATAAAATATAGGGACGTCAGGAAAAAAGACTAGGGACAGGGAAAACATTAGTGATCTCCTAGAAATGGAGAACAAGTGAACAATGGGACACATGCAGTATCTAACGAGTGAATGGCAGAAAAGTTACAAAAATGATGAAAAGCATGAGGCCACGGAGCCAATAAGCCATACAATCACAATCTCAATAAAAAATAAAACTGATACTTAAGTATATTAAAATTATTGGCATCCAAAAACTAAGAAAGTAAACTCCTCAAAAATGTCAACAGGAGGAAAAAGACATATTGGTGTTAAAAGATAAACCAAAAGCTGATAAATTCTTAAGAGAAATGGAGGAAGCTGGAAGAAAAGGAAATTACATCATCAAAGCACTGAAAAAGATGTACCTGTCAACTTGGGATGCCATTTCCAATAAAAAATATCCTTCAAATATGAAGACATATATACACAATAAAATCATTTCCCATATCTATGAAAGCTAATATAATTTGGTGCCACAATTGAAAACCACAATGTTTAAGTTAAAGTTCATCAAGCTAAAGAAATATTATAGCAAAAGGAAATTTTGATTTCTATTAAAAAATGGAAATCACAGGAAATGATCAATATATGTTAGTAAAAAGATTTTTATCATTTCTTTATAAGAAAACTGTTTAAAGCAAAAATAATAATGTATTGTTGGTTAATAGGTAAAAGTAAAATATATGGCAATAATTACACAAAAGACAGGAAAAAAACAAATGGAATTACACTATGGGAATATTCTTACCTTATACATGAAGCAGAATTATACTGATTCAAGGAGGACTGTGATAAGATAAAGGTGACTATTACAATCACTACAGCAGTCACTAAAAAAAACACAAAAGAGGTATAGCTAAAAATCCAATGAAAGTGATAAAAAATGGACTTAAAAATACTCAATTCATCTAAAAAAAGGCAAAAGGAAGAACAAATAACAGAGAGAAAAATAAAGAAAAAATTTTTAAGTCAATACCTTAATGGTATGAATTAAACTCAATAATACCAATATTATATTAAATCTTAACTGACTAACACTCTACTAAAGGAAAGGGACTGTCAAACTCGATTTTTTAAAAACAAAACAAAAATAATCAAGACCTATTGACTGTTTACAAGAGGTTAATTGTAAAAATAACAACAACACACAGATAGAGGGGTTCTCCCTTTGGCCTATGAAGGATTAATTGCCAAGTAATTGATCTCTAACGGTAAACAACAAGAAAACTGAAGAACACGTCTGAAGCAACTACTTGCGAACATCACAGGCAGCTCAGGAATGGCATGCCTGAGAAAAGAGAAACAAAACATGCGTGTCCTGCGTGCCACCCGGAAGCAGATTAGAGTGTGCAGCTCGGGGAGGGAAACCAAGCACAGGCCAGAGATCTGATTTAGTTGAGGAACCACAGGCCCAAGTTCAGAGAGGCCCTGGTGGCTAGAATTTGTGGAACAAAATACCCCAGGCGAGAGGTGTGCACAGCAATCTGCAGAGGGGACTGAATCTCTGACTGGAGAGCTGGACACGAGGTGACACTCCAGCAAGCTGGAGGAAGGAAGAACTACCAGAAAACACCTCCTGCAGGACGAGGAAGTTTGGGTGTCACTGGTCAGAAGAGGGAGGCCTCATCATGCAAAGAGCATCATTGTGCAGAGACCACAAAGAGGCACCGTCTTCATGGAAACGAATTCACCCTGGACTTAGGGCTGCCATGCACAAGTCCTCACAAACCTTAAAATCAATTTTGGAAGTGATCATACGGATCCCATGTAATATAACTGCATGCCAGAAAAAAGTTCAACACGCTATAAGAAATAAAACAAAATTTAATAATAAGCTGCAAAATCACAATGTCCAGAATACCAAACAAAATAACGGAGCTGGAAATTTCTACCCATATTCAGTAAATAAACACACACACACACGTACACACACACACACACACACATGCACACACAAACACAACACACACATACACACATACACACATACATGCACATACATGTACATACAAACACAACACACACACATACACACATGCACACACACCCATCAATAGAAACAGGCAAAGAAATAGCACAGGGAGGGGATGAGCAGAAGATTTTTAAAACAATTAAGAGAGTTGTCCATATACTCAAGAACACAGAGAAGGAGAGAAATGGAAAATATAAAATGTCTAAAATACAATATCTAAAGATGAAAACTAAAATATAAAAAAGAAATTCAATGGGGAAAGAATAGCCTTTTCTAGGTACTCTGACAAAAGAATTAAGTTCCTGTCTCACAACACATATACGAAGTAACTTGCCCCTAGCTGGCATGGCTCAATTAGTTGGAGCGCCATCCCATACACCAAAAGATGGCGATAGTTCAATTCCCGGTCAGGGCACACACCCAGGTTGCAGGTTCAAACCAGTATGGGTGAGTGGGAGAGGCAACCAACCAATGCAGACTGGTCCAGCCTCTATGGAGAGCGGAATGGAGTTACTTCCAAAGTTAAAAGTGGAACTGCTTTCTGACCCAGCAAGTCCACTTCTGGGCATTTACCTGAAGAAACCCAAAACACACATGCAAAAGAATTAATGCCACGTCATTTACAACAGCCGAGAACTGGAAGCTGCCCAAGTGCCCATCAGGAGATGAATGGCTAAAAAAGCCGAGGTGAATTCACCAAACAGAATACCATTCTGCCATAAAAAAGAAGGAAATCTCAGCCTTCCCAACAGCATGGCCACACCTGGAGAGCATTATGCTAAGTGAAATCAGCCGGTGAGAAAAGACCAGTACCGCCTGATTTCACTCAAATGTGGAATCTTCTGGACAAAATGAACAGCCAAGCAAACAGAGAAGGCCTCCTAGATAGAGAACATGCCGATAACCATGATGGGTGGGGAGTGAGCAAGAGAGAAGAACTCAGGGTCATGGACAGCAGAGTGGTGAATGCCAGCGGGAGCGGAGTGAGAAGAGATGGAGAGGGCATGGGGGGGTAAAACAGTGAGGCACAGAGACTCGACGTGGGTGATGAACACACAATACAGGGTACAGGCGATCTGATGTAGAACTGTGCACCTGAAGCCTGTATCTTGTTAACCAGCGTCACCCCAATAAATCCAATACAAAGAGAAAAAAAAACAAAAAAGGGAAGATAACCTACAGAATGAGAGGAAATAATTTTCAAACAATTTTTGATACAGGACTTGTATCCAGAATATATAAAGAACTCTTAGAGTTCCATAATAAAAGGACAAAGACCCCAATTTAACAGTGGGCAACGAAATCTGATAAGACATTCCTCCACAGACATACATATGGCCAAAAATCCATTTTAAAATGTTCGGCGTCACTAGCCAACAATCAAAATCAAAACCACAATGAGGTAACACTTGACGCCCGCCAGGATAACACTTGACACCCGCCAGGATGACTATAATCAAAATATGAGTGACCGGTGTTTGGCAAAGATTGGGAGTCGTGGAACCCCAGTTCGCAGCTGTTGGGGATACAAAAGAATGCGGTTACTCTGAAACAGTCTGACAGCTCCTCCCAAGGTTAAATACGGTTCGCATTTGATCCAGATACCCCATTTCCAAAGCAGTGACACTATGTCTGCACACAGAGGCATTACCCAAAAAGCCAGAGGCTGGAACCGCCCTGATGTCCATGCGGGGACGCACGGACAGACAAAATGTGGGAGACGCTTATAACGGAATATTATTTGGTAAAACAGTGAAGTGCTGAGACATGCTCCAACATGAGTAAAACTTGAAAATACTGTGCCCAGGGAAAGAAGCCAGTCCCCAAAGACAGCAATCGTGTAATTCAATTCCTACGAAATATCCAGAATGGGCAAATCCCTAGAGATGCCAAGATTAGTGGTTGCCTGGCGCTCACAAGAACAAGAGGGGGTTTAACACGCAGTGACTGTTAGTACCAGGTTTCTACTGGGGAATGGCACAAATGTTATGGTTTTAAATCTTTATTGTTCAAAGTATTACATAGGCTCTTCTTTCTCCCCATTTAATCTCTTCCAGCCGCTCCCCTGCCCTCTCCCCTCCCAGGCCCGCACCACCCACTGTCTGTATCCAAGGGTTCTGCATATATGCATCCAAGTTCATGGGTGGATCACTTCCTACCCACCCTCCCCTGCCTTCCCTCTTTAAACTGATTGTAGCAATAGCTGCATGATTCTGTGTAGTATACAATAAAAGCCACTGGGTTATAGGCTTTAAGTGGGTAAACTGTCTGATGCCACAGGTCTTATGTGTCAATGAGGCTAGATTACAGTATTCAGGTATTGAATCAAACATAACGGTTTCCTCTTGAGTGCGGCAGGGGCCTTGCGTGTGGTGGGACGGTCACTCTGATGAGTAGGCATGTTACATGGCCCAGCTGGGTTTTTAAAAAGGAGATCATCCTGGAGGGACCCAATCAGGTGAACCCTTACAAGGAACTGTAAGAAAGAGATTAAAGGTGTAGGAGATCCAGTTGAGTTTTTGAGACTCTACACTGTGAGTTGGAGATGATGGGGAGCCATGTGTGAGAGAATGTACTCATTCCTTCGAAGCGGAGTGGTCACTGGCTGACAGCCAATTGGAAAACAGGTACCTCAGTCCTACAACCACAAGAAACCGAATTCCACCAACACTATGAATGAGCTTGGATGCAGATTCTTCTCTAGATGTTCCAAAGGCTCGGCCTTGGTTTCAGCCCTTGAGGCCTGGAGCAGAGAAGCCAGCCAGGCCAGGCCCCGAGTTCGAACAAACAGAACTGCGAGCTAGAAACGAGTATTGTTTAGCCTCTGAGTTTATGGTAACTTTTTATGCTGGAATAGAAAATTAACAGACAACTCCCTCCCCCTCAACCATAAAAAAGGGGGAAAGACGAAAACCCAAGTAGGAAGTGATAACCTATAAAGTCTCTGCAGATTGAAAGAGGATTCTTCATCATCCACTACTACATCTTCACCCGATTTAAAGCCTGTTAATTGGTGGAAATGTTTAGAAAGGTTATGCCTTTTTGATTAATTTACCCATTTATTTTTATAAAGTGACACTTTTATGTTTTGCTCTGGAAACTATTTGTCCGATATTCGTATAGCCAAATCACCTCTCTCTTGATTTTTGTCCTCAGAGTATACCTATTTCCATTCATTTACTTTTAAAATATGTGTCTTTATATTTTAAATGGGTTTCTTATAGGCAGCCTATAGTGGGTCTGGCTTTTTTAGGTGATAGGAAAACATCAGCCCTTTTATTGAGGGGATCAGGTAATTTACATTTAGCATAACTACTGAAATGACTGAGCTTAAAACCATTGTTTTGCTATTAGTTAACTATCTGTCCCATGTGTTCTGTATTTCATTTTTTCTCTTGTTCTGCCTTCTCTTGCATGAAATACTATTTCATTTTATCTAATTTCTTGGCTTATTAGCTGTGGATTGCTGTGTTATTTTAGGAGTGTCTAAGAGTTTGTGGATATATGTTAAAACTACCACAGTTGCTGAAACCGGTTTGGCTCAGTGGATAGAGCGTCAGTCTGCAGACTGAGGGGTCACATGTTCGATTCCGGTCAAGGGCATGTACCTTGGTTGCGGGCACATCCCCAGTAGGGGGCGTGCAGGAGGCAGCTGATCCATGTCTCTCTCTCATCGATGTTTCTAACTTTCTATCCCTCTCCCTTCCTCTCTGTGAAAAATCAATAAAATATATTAAAAAAAAAAAAAAAACTACCACAGTCATTAATAACTATCGTATCCGGTCCTGTGTCAGGTTGATCCCTCTTCTAGACACTCTTTCCCGGATGCCCCTAGTATTCACTCCTTCCTCTACCTGAGCATTTATCACAAGTCCCCTCTCAGGAAGATCTTCTCTCAACACACAGTTTAAAGGGCTAGCCATATTCCCCCTTCCTGACCTTGTTTATTTAAAAACAAATATCACCATTTAATGTCACATGTATATGTGTAATTTCAATGAGAATACAAGCTCCATGAATACAGACTCCATGAACGATATTAAACTTATTTGTTATTTGTTGTATCTATAGTATCTAAGATATTCCTTAGCACATAGTAGGCACTCAACAAAAATATGGACTAAAGCCGAAACCAGTTTGGCTCGGTGGACAGAGTGTTGGCCTGCGGACTGAAGGGTCTCGGGTTCGATTTCGGTCGGGGGCATGTACCTTGGTTGCGGGCACATCCCCAGTGTGGGGCATGCAGGAGGCAGCTGATCGATGTCTCTCTCATCAATGTTTCTAACTATCTATCCCTTTCCTTTCCTCTCTGTAAAAGAAAAAAACTCAATAAAATATATTTTAAAATATATAGAGAGATAAGGACTAAAAAAACAAACACAAACAAATCCTAAAATCTAGTAATTACTGACCTTTAAACTTGAGTGGCAGTAAATACCAAAGGCAACTTTCAAAATGAGGCCAGGTGACTCCATCATAGGCATTACAGAGAAAATTCTAGTCTTACCCTGAAGTTTGACTAGATCCTAGGAGTTACCTTTCAACTCTAAGATATAATACTAGGATAAAAAAAAGGCACAAGCCAATATTATTTCCTCTTAAAAACTGCTATGAAACCAAATCTAATAATTATTTGCAATGCATCTAGTTAGCCTATTTAATAATTCCAAACAGAATACCATCAATACAACACAAGTGGATATAAGGAAGAATATTTTTTATCTCTGAATTTTGGTCTCATCTGGTTATTCTTTTTTCTAAATATTTATTACAAGCAAGAAACAAATATGCTTGAAATTGTTTGAAAAACACTTTGACTAAAAACTGAACTGTCTGAAAACTGCAAACATCATCATCACCCGCTTCTTACCTGGACACTGGATAAAGGACCACTCGTAGTTCTTCTCTTTGGGACACAGACTGGAGTCCAGAACCATCTCACTGCTGTGCGCTCCCACGAGCTTCATGGGTCCCCGCGAGGACCCTTCAATGCAGTGTCCCCTTCCTGTGTTACTGGGGTCATTGCACCAGCCACACCCCGGCTGCTCCAGGCACTGTCCGCAGGTTCTCAATCCAGAGCAATTCTGGGCTGTGGGACAGGAACAGGAACAAACACGGTACATGGCTTTATACTCCAGTGGAACTGTAAGCTAATGAAGAAATAAATACGATCTGAGAAAAAAAGATGGCAAAAGGTCATCTATAGTGTACACATTTTGGTAATAATGCCTAAGAAAGCAACTACTACTTAAAACAAAGAAAACATTCGTCATGAATAATGAGGCGATAGATGGAGGGACTTGAGGTTAGAAATGGCTGGTGACTATGACATGGAAAAAATGAAGCCAGAACTTCAAGTCTCCTGAGCTTTACCAGGATTGGGACCTTCCAGGAGCTTTTGAGGGCCTAGCGCCCACACTTCTTTTGTCTGTGATGTACAGCTACGTTGTGCCTAATGAAGGTCTTCGAGAAAAATCTGCAATCTGCCTCGGAATGGCCAGTGCCGTGATACCTACCCGTCCCTGTGATGGCTGAGCCACATTAGGACTGTCTCATATAGACGATGCTCTTTCCAGGGGTCTAAGATGCTAGTATTTGGCTCTCCTGTGGTGAGTAAAATTCAATCTCCACTCAAAGAGCCATCTGGATGGCACATAGTAGGCACTCAACTCATATTTTTGTTGAGTGCCTACTATGTGCTAAGGAATATCCATCAGGCAACCAGCAGACAGGCTCTCTCTGACTTCCAGGGCAGAAGATCACCGTGAGACTACTCACTGAATCTCAGCCTCTTTCGTTTAACTGATGGGTAACCTATGACCCTCCACAAAGCCGATCAATCCTGGGATGCCTTTTCTAAGAATGAAGCTATCATAGTCTGCCGCCGCATTTATAATAGTTCCTATGTAATAGGTTTTAAATTTTTAATTCATAATCAGAGTATCCTATATGGGGCTGAGGTGCTCCTTGACTACTGATATTTTGTTAGGACAGGCACACTTTGTCTTGGGAATTGTGTATCACAGAAGATGGTGACACAGGGACAAGGCACCAAGAAAAAGTTCTTCTAGTAGATTTCTGGCAGATTCCGTTTCACTGTTATGGTAATAATAACTTAATTGCCACTTAGTATTTTAATATTACTGGGCACATCTTGCACCCAGTAAGATTTCTGTAAACAATGGCAAAACTGAACATCAAGAATTCAATATAGAGGACCAGGAAGGAATAACAGAATATTAGATTTAAAAATTCATCAATTACAATGTGATTTGTCATTATGAATTTCTTGCATGTTAAGCATTTCAGAGATTGGAAGTAAGAAGGTGGAAAATGAGTACCATCTCCTATATTTATTTAATAATAAATTATAAAAGAAAGAATGTTTTTTGAGTCATTAAACACAAGTGACTAATGTTAACCCTGTAGGAAAATCATTCTTTAGCCTTTAATGCTGACTCAAAAAACTGACAGACTCTATTGGTTTTTCTTTTTCTTACAGAAAACAATAATAGAAAAACTTCCTAAATTATGGATAGTACAGAGACTATGTGTGATCTACAAGTAATCAGAGCAATCATTTTTATTTTATTTATATTTGACTTTTTGAAAGACTCAGTTGTAAATATTTAATGTGTTTTTGAAATATATAAGCATTTGAAAAATTAATCTGCAAGAATTCATGTCATCAAATGATGACTGACAATTTCTCGTTCCCAGTCCAGCAGGTAATGAGGTTAGATGTCACCATTCCATCCTAGCAAAAAGTAAAAAGTAGCACAAGCTGACAAATCAACAATTCTTCCTCTAGCCATCAGAGACGTGAGGTCAGAGGGCAAAGCACTATCCCCTACTGTGGAGAGGCAGACAGGTGGAGGGAGAACATCACCAGTTACCGAAGTAACAGAGTCAGAAAACCTGGCCCGTCATTGATGGACTGCTGGAAGCCGACTCTGGACAACGCTGAGAGTTAAACGCTCCAGGGCACCCAGTCATCAGAGGCACCCCAGACGGTTAGGGGAGCTTTATCTCCAGAAGCTCTCTCAGGTCCTCAAAGTAAATGTCAAAGAACAAGCTCCTGTGCTCCCAGCAGGAGAGAGGAGAGGAAAGAGAACCACTTAGACATATGCCAGAGCAGTCTACTTCTCAGCAAAGCCTGCAGGAAGTATTTAACGAAGCCCAAACTCCTGGGGTTCTGTGAGAACCTCCCTGACTTGATTAAAGGAAGATAGCCAACTCTAACGTGGGTGGGGAAAGAGAAATACACAACCTCAAACTCCCCCCAGCCATCCTCTCCCACCTAAGAGAGGGGGGGACGCTAAGAAGCACCAGGGAAACTCACAGTATGGGCCACAGGCTCCTGAAAAGACAGAGACCTAATCACAGATCCATAAATACTTCTCCTCACCCATTCCTCACCACCACAGAACTGCAGGCCAATCTACAGCCGTTTCTCTTACTCACATATCATATCTGGCTATCAAGAAAAATTACAAGGTATATCAAAAGGCAGAGAGAGAGAAAGAGAGAGAGAGAGAGAGAGAGAGAGAGAGAGAGAGAGAGAGAGAGAAATTCAAGAGTTTGAACAAGCATCAGACCATCAGACTAGACATGTCAAGAATGTTGGAATTACCAGAACAGGAATCTAAAACAACTATGATTAATAGGCTATGAGCTCTCGTGAATAAAGTAGACAGCATGTAAGAAGAGCTGGGTGACATAAGCAAAATTACATATAAGAAAATGTAGCTGAGACCGGTTTGGCTCAGTGGATAGAGCGTCGGCCTGTGGACTGAAAGGTCCCAGGTTCGATTCCAGTCAGGGGCATGTATCTCCAGCAGGGGGCGTGCAGGAGGCGGCTGATAGATCTCTCTCTCTCATTGATGTTTCTGACTTTCTAACCCTCTCCCTTCTTCTCTGTAAAAAATCAATAAAATATATTAAAAAAAAAAAAGAAAATGTAGGTGACCTTGGGTTTGATGATGTTTGAGTTACGACACCAAAGGCATGATTCATGAAAAAAAGAACTGCCTTAAACTAAAGATTACCTTCCCTAACTGCCAAGAATAACAAGTCTAAATTGAGCACATACATAAACCTGTAAAATACTGAAAGAAATATAGATTTGTGAGATGTCTACTATATTCTCATGTTTCTTATTATTCCATTTTCACCATATCAATTTAATTACATTGTTATTTGAACTTTTATATATTAAGAACTAAATCTTCTATTATTGCTTTCAATAATCCCATGGCATTTCATTTTCACAAATAGAATATACAACTACTTAAAGTATATTAATTATTTATAATTCCAGTTATTAGCAAAGTTTTCTTAAAAACCATTAGGCAAAATCTGTCTAAAATGTATTTTTCTTCAATTTGTGAATTCTTAGCATTCTTATCACAATACTGAAGAATATTGCAAAATCTGTATTTGCTTCTCATTTGCAGAGAGATGTTTCCTTCAAGTTCCAGTTACTAGAAAACCTCAAATGAGGTAAGTACAATGTCCCACTTCCCCACAAGAATGCACAGGGAATATGATTTTAAATGCTATGGAGCAAACCCTAAGCAAAAAAAATTGAAAGTAAAAATAATTTTAAAATATTGAGATACCTAGAAATTCCAACAATTATTTACTCTTGTTGGATATATTAAAGAAAGAAAAAGTAATTTCAGACCTTAAAGGACATCTTTAACAGGTGAAGAAATTACTCTTCAGATGGAAAAAACAATGACAATCAATGTTAAAATCCATATCAACTCCTGGAAAACTAGATTTAAACAAAATGCAAAAAATTCTGAATGCCAGCCATAAAGAAAACAATTTAAAAGCTCTCAAGGTAAAGAAAAAAACATTCCCCAGGAAATGAAAATTAAGTTGGTCTGAGAATCTCATCCACATCGAATGCTAGAAGTTCTCAGGAAAGGATTGTTCAGAAGTCCAAGTTCCAGTCTTCATCATTCAAGTGAACATGGAAAATACACTTTAGACATGCAAAACTCAAAAAGCTTCCAGCCACAAGTATATTTAGAAAGAATTACTGAACTGTTCTCCAAAAGATGCACAGGAAACAGGGAATGAAAGACAAAAAAGATTTGTGAGCAGAGAAGACAATTTAGATCTAATTCTAAATAATTTTTAGAAATTTTTTAAGAGCATGAGAAAAGTTCCAGTTACTAGAAAACCTCAAATGAGATAAGTACAATGTCCTTATCTTTGGGTGCCTTTTTCCCTACCTTTTAGCCTTTTAATTATAAAATATAACATACATAAAAGACATACAAGGAGTACATAAATAACATAATGTAGTATAGTAATAAGTTTTATATATATATATATATGTATGTATAGCCAGTGACTAGAATGCCAGAATGAACAGAATGACTGGTCGCTATGATGCCCACTGCGGCTGACCAATAGGCCCAATTGTGGGCGGGGCCAGCCTGCCCACCACCTGCAGCCCCACCCCTCCTCCAGCCAGGCCCCAATCAGCCCCCATCATGATTGGCCCTCATCATGGTGGGCCAGCCGGACCCCACCCATGCATGGATTCGTGCACCAGGCCTCTGGTTGTAAATAAATGCTTTTGTACTTGCACCCAGCCTAGAAGTACAACACTACATCCTTTGTTCCCTTTTCCTAATCAGCATCCCCATCTTCTCCCAGCAGTCCCCACTGACATTCAGAAGAATAACTGAAAATAACAGTAATTAATTGTGTCATTCATAATTCATACCAATCAGTGTGGAAACTTAAACCACGCAAAGCGGGAGCCAATATCCAATGATTAACAACTTCGTAGCTTTTGCACATCTGAGAAGTGAATTCTCAGGTGAATTTTATCTTCTGCCAGCACGTTTTTATAAGAATTGTGGGTGTGTCTATCTTAACAATGGTTTCTGTATCTTGAAAAAGTATCCTCCACATTTTAAATGTTTTATATTAGAGAATTCTTTAATGCACACTTGTCAAATATATATATATACATATATATATATATATGGTACCAATGTTACCTTTTGCATTTTAGATGTAAGAGCATGCTTATCATATGTTAGGTACTTACATAAATTGTTACACTATTTTTTCTTATGTAATATTATGTAATACCTTTTTGTTTATATGGTTCAAATATATTCTTTAAACCAGCGGTTCTCAACCTGTGGGTCGCGACCCCTTTGGGGGTCGAATGACCCTTTCACAGGGGTCGCCTAAGACCATCGGAAAATGCAGATATTGACATCACGATGCATAACAGTAGCAACATTTCATGGTTGGGGGTCACCACCACATGAGGAACTGTATGCAAGGGTCGCGGCCTTAGGAAGGTTGAGAACCACTGCTTTAAACTCTCTAAAACAAAAAGAAAAGAAACACAGCAAAGCTATCGGTGACCTTGGGGACGTCAGGGAACATGCACTCGGGGTCCGAGAAGGACAAATGCGGCAACGGTTAGCAAGGAGGGGGGGATCCCCAGTGGAACTCAAGATGGTGCTCGAACAGGAACCAGGAGCTGACAGCACGAATAGGTTTGAAAAGGAGCGGCCACACCGCTCTTTCTCGTCTTTAAAAACCGCCTCGCATGTCTGATCGCCTCGGAGAACAGGGACCGAGGTGGCGGGGAGGGAGCGGTCCCGGACGTGGGCACTTACGCGAGCAGGTGGCGGTCTGCCACTCCAGGCACTGGCCGTAGGGGAAGGAGATGATGTAGGCGTTGGAGTCCACGCAGCGCCTGGTGCTGCTGCACCACATGCACTCCATGCCGTTGCTCGTGCAGTTGGCACACGAGGTCCGCAGGGAGCACGGCTTCTTGCACGGCCTGGCGTTCTGGTTGGGACTCACTGAAACACACCAGCACACACAATGCCTGTATGTGGAAACGTGTCTTGGCACCGGGGAAGGGCGTTTGCTTGCTCAGGGGCGGAATACAAATGTCAGCACAACATGGCATGGGAAGGTTGAGAATGAAATGCACAGTATAAAACAGACAGGATGTATGATAGACATGAGCGCTTGACACCTACTGAATTTCATTAACCAATGTCACCCCCCTAAATTCAGTACTTTTTTTAAAATGAAGGTATGTCAATACTTCTGAAATTTATTTGAAAATGTATAATTTCTAGGAATGTTTTATCCTTTACAAAGTACATAAAGATGTATAACTTAAAAACGATAAATATAAACCTAATACCTGATCTAACTGTTCTATTAGCTAAATACTATGTACCTGTCAGCTAATGTCCTGGCAGCGAGTTTGTTGCTTATATAAAGAATAAAAATAAAATAATTTACTGTAAAACCTTTACCTAAAATACAGTCTTTATCACACCCACTAGAATGACTACTATTTTTTTTAAATGTTGACAAGAATGTGGACAGCTCAGAACCCTTGTACACGGCTGCTAGGAATGTAAAATGTTACAGCATCGATGGCAAAGAGCATGACAAGCCCTCAAAAATTAAACACAGAATTGCCATATGATGTAGCAATTCTACTTCTGGTTAAAGATGGGAAAGCAGCAACTGAGACAGATATTTGTACACTATATTCATAGCATCATCATTCACAATAGCCAATGAGAAGCAACTCAAGTATCCATCAATGGATGAACAGATAAGTAAAATGTGGTGTACACATCTAATGGGTTGAAAACATATGAAATCCTGATACATGCTACAACATGGATGAGCTTCAAGGACATTATGCGAGGGGCAATAAGCATCACAAAAGGACATAAACCTTATGATTCCACATATGAGGTGCCTAGAGAGTCACACTCATAGAGACAGAAAGTAACCTGTCAGGGGCAGGGGACAGCGGTTTAAAGACTTACTGATTAATGGGTATGGAGTTTCAGTTTGGGAAGGTAAGTTCTGCAGTTAAATGGTATTGACAGATGCACAACAGGGGAATCTACTAATGACCCTGAACTCTACATGAAAAATGGTTTAAAAAGTCAAATGTATATCTCAATGAAACTGAAAAAAAAAATGTGGTTAAACTTGTAGATTTTGTTACAAAATACTGCAGCAAAAAAAAAAAATCTTTAAAAAGAGAAAATAATTCAATATTCTTTTCTTACTTCACTTAACAAAATCCATTCCACAATATGTAATAAAAATGTCTCTTTTTACTTTTCAACTGAAATATTAATATGCAAGATTAAAGTGGTTCTAAATTAGTTGTTAATCTAAAGACAAATCTTCCTTCCAGAGGCTATTATAAAAGTAAAAGACATTATTAACAGATAAAGAATAGATTCTCAGTACACTATAATCAACTCTAACCATATGTTCCTAATCTCACGATTTCCACCAAAACAGCCAAGACTGTTTGAGTCAATAAAATGTATTCTTTTCACCAGTGAATGCTAAGATCACTAGCAGGAAGCGAGGAATGTGGATGAATTTCAAAATCTACATGGGGCCGAGACTGGTTTGGCTCAGTGGATAGAGCGCCGGCTTGCGGACCGAAAGGTCCCAGGTTCGATTCCGGTTGGGGGCATGTACTTTGCTTGCGGGCACATCTCTACTGTGGGGCGTGCAGGAGGCGGCTGATCAATGTCTCTCTCTCATCGATGTTTCTGACTTTCTATCTCTCTCCTTTCCTCTCTGTAAAAAAATCAAAAAAATATATATTTTTTTAAAAATCTACATGGGGATCAGCATCCTGAGAAGACGGCCAAGGTTCCTTACTACAGACTCACAAACCATCACCCTCTGGAAGGGATGGGGAAAGAGGGCTGGGACCATGTTTTGAAGAAATACTCGTCTCCGGGGCTACTTACCCACAGGTTTCTCACACACCAGGCCGTCTGCCATGGATGTGCAAGGGTTAGCCTTCAAGCCCGCCACGGCGGCCCTTTCGAGGTACGCACAGAACCCCGAATCGTTGGGCTCCCCCGGAAGCCACTGCAGGGTGGTGTTGGTGAAAGGAGACATGTCTTCCCAGCCCCAGTAGGAGATGTTGATCTTGCGCAAGCCGACCCAGGGCGATACTTTCTGTAAACAGCAGCAAGGAGGGCGTTAAAGAGTGAGATGCAAAAACACTCTCCTATCCCTTAGAAAACATACATTGTCATTTGTATGTTTAATTTGAAAAAGCTACATTTGAAAACATGTAGACCAGCCCTCCCCCGGTGAAGCTGTATTTTGGTAGGTGGATGGTTGTTGAATTCATGTCTCTGAGGGATTGAGGACTAAAAACTTCCATCCTATTAACTTCTTAACATCATTCTTAAACACTTCTACTTTAATTAGACAACAGTATATTTATTTTCTAAGTTACACAGCTAATACTATATTACAATGTTATGTTTCAAAACTCTGTACCATCCTTTCTTTTTAAATTATGGACTGTGTCTCCATTTCATTATTTAACAAAATATAAGTAAGAGATATATATCTAGTATGCATTTTAAATACATTGCTTATAAAGGTGGCCAGAGGCCTGGAAATTTGTCAAATATATATATATACATATATATATGTGTGTATATATATATATATATATATATATATATATATACACACACACACTTGAAAATAAAATTTAATAAACTTCACATAGCTAAAACTCAACAAATATTTCTTAAATAACATTAAAATATGTATATTCACTATGACAGTAGAGTACTGTACACATAGTAGGTAGTCAATAAATATTGTTAACCAAAGTTCATTAGAACAGAGGTAGTTATTTTCCACCATCCAATTTCTGAGAAACAGATAATACCTCATAAATAATGTTTCTAATTATAAATATACACAGGCTGCTATGCCTTGTGGTCCTCATATATTTCATACATTAATCTAAAAGATACTTTTATAACAAAAAAGCTATAACATTTTTACAGTTCTTGATAATAACAGCAGGAGTCAATCCAACATAGATATGTCAGATTAATGATGGTGCTTCCCTTTACATCTACTGTGCCTATATTTCTGAACTATATAGTACAGACAAGTCATTTAAAATGAAGTATTACTCCTTAACTCATCATGATAAGAATCTTCAAGGAAGAGAAGAACAGAAAAATGAAGCAGTTGATAAAACATCGGAAGTAACTATTACCCAGTAAATGAACTGCACAGGCAGTTGAAAATGAAAGATAAATTACTATATTGAGAAAATTTACAACAGCACGCCATAAATCACGGCAACATTTCATTAGCCATTTCCGATAAGTAAATGATCATCTGACCCAGGATACCTCTTTAAAGTGCACGAATCTGTTGATCTTTATTCGCTAAGGTAGGGTTATCTCCAGTTTATACAACTGCAAATGACTCAGGATGTAATTCATTTTCTATGAAGATATGCTTAATGGAATGTCACCCTGCAGAAGTTCCCACCTTTACATTTTTGCTAAAGCTCGGCTTTCTAATGAAACAGAACATTCTTCATTTGCATGGCCTGCTAGTCCATAAACTATGAATCCAAGCACATCACACATCCAAAATAGTTAGCCCAATCTTTATGACTTTCAATAATAGTCAAGAAAAAAAATTAAAACAAGTATTCCTGAAATATGCCACTTCTAAAATAGCACACTTAGAGGTTCTAATGTAAGAGATAAAAATAGTATTTTATAAACAAGGAAAAAAGCAAGTGTTAATGCCAAATACTAGTATTTGGTATAATTCAAAGCATGTGTATTTGCCAATAATAAGGTCTATATAGGTGATACATATTCAGCAGGACTATTTTTGAAAGGGTCACTGGAAATTGTCTCTGAAGTTTATGATTTAAGATATGAAGCTCAGGTTTCTCTAGAATATTAACAGATCTTATGCTGTATGAGCCATATGACTAAAATAAAACTTTATAAATATTCCTTGTTATATTTTTCTGAACAGACTGACAGTTGTCAGGACAGGGTTCGGGGGGGGGAGGTTTTAGGGGGGAGAATGGATAAAAGAAGGTGAAGAGATCTGCATCACCTATGAAACAGACAACAGTGAGGTGATGGCTAGCAGAGAGGGAGGTGGGGGATGGGGAGATAAACAAAAGGGAATGGGGAACATCGGTAATGGTGCCCACAATAAAAATAAAGTTAAAATAAACAAAATATAATGACAAGCTTTCCAGAGACATGTTTTAAGTAAGGAAAACAAACTAAAGAACAATATTGACACTGTACCATTTGGTAAAAGAATACTCATAAAAACAAAACTATAATTTTGCTTCCACTTATGCATGTAAATAGTTCGAAACATAACTGAAGGATGCGGTCTGCGAAGGTGCAGACTGAGAAGAGGTGGACTGCAAAGAGATTATTTCGAAGTATGAGAGAGGATTCCTTGATAAGTTAAAGCATTTTTTAAAAGTTAGCTTGGAAAAATAAAGAAAAAATACGTCAGAAGAAAAATCAATCAATCAATCAAAACATCTCTCCTACATGGCATATGCCCTTCCTATCCTCTACATCTTATCCTTCAGCCATGAGGCTGGTACTTCTCAAACAAAGTGGATTTAGTCAATTATTTTAAAGTAAAATAAGTCAGAAAAATACCATCTGATCTCACTTATATGTGGAATCTTAAAAACAACAACAAGCTCATAGAGACAGAGAACAAAGACACTGGTGGTTGCCAGAGGGTTGGGAAAAAAATCAGTGAAAGGGTCAAAAGGTACACACAGGTGGTTATAAAACAAATCATGGAGTTATAATATACAGCGTGGTGACTATCGTTAATAATACTGTATTGCATATTTGAAAGATTTCAAGGGAGTATATCTTAAAACTCATCACACAAAAAAATGTGTAACTATGTGATAGATATTAATTAGATTGGTTGTGGTGATCATTTTCACAATATATACTAATATTGAATTATTATGTTGTACATCTGAAACTAATACATTATATGTCAATTACACCTCCGTTTTTAAAATGCCCTCAAAGCATTTCAAGTAATATATGAACTATAAGGTTATTTCGAAATACATTTGATAAATCATTTCCAAATTTTTTATTAATGTTCCTAGGAATTGAGTATATATTAATATCCCAAGAACAGAAAGTAAATAGTGTCAATTCTTCTTGGAAATTTCTTATAAAATGATATTTTGATACCATATTCCATCTTGTATGGAAATACTTTCCATAAACTCTTTAGAAAATTAAAATTGTTTTCAATATCTTCCACATAAATATTGATTTTAGTCCTATTAACCATTAGTGTATTATTTCAAGCAAGTCTACATCTAGAAAAATCGCATAATTCAAAAACTTAACTCACAGTGCACCCACACACATGCACACACATACACATACACATGCACAAAATATACATATATAAATGTAGCCAACGTGTTGGTCTAGTGTTTTTATTAAGAGGGGTTTTTCAAGTTATGAAATAATAATGCTTCAAAATAAATGACTATATTATATGCCCTGTTTTTCAGTATATTTAGTCATATGAGTTCTTCAATATATAATACATGAATTTACTGTGCAAAATATGAGATGAGTAATATAGAAAACCTTACTACTCAATACACGTACTGAATGAGTCCTCTACCATTTCACTTTTGAAATCAGTTCCACGTTTACTTCCAAGATTTAGTAAAAGTAATGCTTTAAATTACAAAAAGGATTTATTTGATATTTATTTTACACAGCTATTCATGGCCAATAATTATAGTATTATCAGATTTCCATAATAAAAATAAGTACAGCTGTTACCTGCTGCGTATATTTTTGTATTTCATCCAGAACAAATTCCACTTCTTTTGAGGATGTTAATGAAGCAAGGTTTCCGCTAAGATTATAGCAATAAAGTTTTGCATTATCGTAGCTTTCTCGGCTGGTATTGATTCTGAGACAACCATCCCCAATATGGTTCCATCCTTCTCCACAAAGATGAGCTAGAAAAAAAAAACTACATCTTAATTTTAGATTACCAAAAAGTATGTGCATTTTTTCATTTATTCCAAAATTCTAAACAGAATTTCTGTATTTAAATAACCTTAACAATAAAATATTTAAATATGTCAATATACCAAACAAAATCTGTCTAATAGATTAGTACATAATGGGAACAGAAGGTCCTTATTTTTTCTTCAATTTTAAAGAAAAGATAAGGTATGGCTCTAAAACATCTGTTAAAATAGGATGACTATTTGCAAAGTTTTCTCTGTAAGCCTAGTGCAGTGGTCAGCAAACTCATTAGTCAACAGAGCGGCAAACCGCGGCTCGCGAGCTGCAGTTTGCCGACCACTGGTCTAATGTATTGGTATATGGTATCTAACAAGTAAAATGACTACTATACTGCTATATTTATATCCTAATGTCCAATTTACAAAATACAAGATCACTCAAATAATAAAATAAATAGCACATAACAAAGCAATTTGCAAGTTATTCCTAAGACTGTCGTTAACTGTCAATTTCCATAGTCCAGGTATGTTACTGTGACTTGGTTCTTAAATTCTTTAATTATAACTGTGGGGAGAAAATTCTATTTCATTATATTTCCATAAGAAGTTATAATCTGCTTTTTAGTATTTCTTTTTATACAGCTCTTCAGGTCTTTCTAAAGTTTAAACACACTATTAGTAATAGTGGTTTATCCTTAGAGTTCAAACTAAACTTAAAACAGTACTGTACTCCAATTTTCTAAAACACAGATTCATTAAAGCTGACCATTTCAAGATAGAATTGTTTTATATCTTGAAATTATAATTTAAAATTCAGACTGACAGTTGGACAGAGGGTAGTGGGTTTGGGTAACTAAGTGAAAAGATGAAGGGCTCAAGTATAAATTGATAATCAACAGAACAGTCACAGAGGTATAAACGACAGCACAGGAACACAGTCAGTAATACTGTGACAGTTATGGACGGGGCCAGGTGGGCGCCTGAAATATTGGGGGGAGGGGGGCTCTGTGAAGTACATGATTGCCTAGCCACTTGCTGTCTGGACACATGAAACTAACAGAATAACATTGATGGTAAACTGCAATTGAAAATTAAAAAAAATAATAATAATAAAATTCATTACAAATACATCCAGCTTCTAGAGTGTTTTGCCCTTGTAACATATTCAGGACTAAAGGAGGTATATTATCAAATTCTCTCCCTGAGAAAGAGAGGCTGAGAGTTCAAATTAGGGCCTTGGCATCAAAAAATTAAGATGTAATTAAGATGTACTGATAATTAGAGGGATGAGCAGACAGTGTGATCAGAGATTCAGTAGAGCTTTTAAAACTTTCATTGCACCATCTAAGGTGTGGGTACCGGTGTCCGCTCTAATATTCCTTCCATTTTTCTATAGAGTTGAAATTTTCTCTATAAAATGTTCAGGAGAAATATTACACCTTTAAATAAATAATATATTTAATTTTTTAATTATAGTCTCCAAAGTAGTGAAAAGTGTAGCATTTTTGCAAATCTCTTTAATGATGGTTTAAAAGAACTGCTTCCTCACATCTGCTTCTACCTTCAATCTATTGAAATCACATATTGCATAGCTTTGGAAAACTCCATACTAAGTACATGCATGAGAATTTAAAATGCAAATAATACCTTAATATTATTTTGACCTCATGGATATGCTAAAGGGTCCATGAACAGGAGACTCTGTTCTTTCATAACTGCTGTTCTATTAATCTGGGTACCATGAATAAGACACCGTGCCCGGAACACAGTAACCCCTCAATAAACTGTAATTATCACTTAGTGAGACTGTGCAAAACACCTGGGTTTCATTTTCAGGCTACACATACAGCAATCTTCCTGTGTTCTAGAATCCGAAGTCCCAAATCACTTTACAGAAACAGTTAAAAGTTCAATTATGGCTTTTTCTGATATTACTGAATCAAGGAAGGATTTAGGTATTTTGTGCCAGTCCCCACCCCCTTTTTTCCCTGACGCCAAGAATACTGATTGACAAACCACACAAATGAAAACAAAGCATGGGCCTTTGAAGCTAAATAAACTAAGGCTTTGGTAGTATGAGCATCAACTCAGCTTTAGAGTTAAAGGGACAGCGGTTCATTTGGTAAATGAGCTCAGTGAGATAAATTCAGATTGCCACGTTGACATGAGGTCCATTTAAAAAATGCAATTCCCAAATCTTCATGAAAGAGTGCAACGGCTGTAGCCTGGTTCCTCCATTTAGGGTTCACTTCCTGAGAGGAGTGGGGGGAAGGAGGGAGCACACTGTGTACACAGCCACTTGATGGCTCATTAAATATGAACACAGGACAAGGGAGTGTATCATCAAATACTTCCTTCTGTTTATTGTCCTGTACTGTACTTACTATTCTTCAAAACACTGTCCTGGTCACGTGGAGCCCTTACCCCAAACCAAAGCCTTTTCCTGGGCAATGGGTATGTAGGGTCCACAGAATGTAACTTGGCTATTGCTTTTGAAAACCTCCAGATAACCAAATCCCTTCTTATGGAAGCAATCTTCCTTTAAGTACACACACACTCCTTTCAGTCAAATAGGATTTGGGCCCAGGATTTACTCGGTCTCCTTAAAGAGACGCTTTAAGTATTTTTATTGATCTGTATGTCGATTTTAGAGTTTCACACTTGGAAATCAATATTACTTTCAAGTTTAGTGTCATCTCACTACTGCTTCTCAAATCCTGCCCAGCGCATTCCTACTCTCTCATTTTCTCCAAGTGAACACACGTAAATATATCACTATTTTAAAACACAGGTCAGTATGCAAACATCTAAAGTTTGAATAAGTAAACATTCCAACATCTCAATGGTACTTTTAAAGCAAGCTAACTTTTAAAGATACGCATCCTGGGATGGAATTTTCCAATACGTTTTAAAATTGAATAGGTTCAGAAAATTTTTATGAAAAAATAAATAAAAAGCATGGATCGGGAAAGGCAAAATATTGAAGCAATATGGAAAACACCATTAATAGTTACTTCTGCCTTTATAGGACATGCAACTCTGAGCAAGTCACTGAACTAGTGTGCGTGTCTCAGTTTATCTGTATAACAAGAACATGAAACTGGTGAAATACCTATATTATTTTTTAATTTTCTGATCTTCTCTTGTATATTTAAAAAGAATCATAGTTGGGGGGGGTCTATAAAGAAGAGTGTTAACTGTAAAAAATAAACTGAAATTGAGTTTTAAAATATGCTTTGTTCCCATTTATACAACTTAAGATTCCCATTAAATCACATATTTATTATAAATGTTACAATTTATAATAAAAAAGGAGTTAGTAATATAGTAGTTCCCAGAATTTAAAAAAAAAGAGATGAAACAAATCAAATGTCAAAATATCAACATTTGTTCAAATTTGCCAATTAATAGGAGTGCTTATCATTTTTCTGGGCTAAGATATACATTTTCAAAACTAGAAGAAAATTCTGATCAAGTCAATGGTATAAAAACCATCCAGGAAACCTTAAACATCTTAAAAGAATTGGAAGCAAACGTACAAATATTCTTGTAGAAACAATGCTATTACGACTCCAATGTTATTGCTTATGTGCTCCTGATGTAATTTCAGAAAATGGACTGTTCTTACTTGAAGCTCTTTACAGTAATGTTACTCGTCTGGGGACTGAAAGACTCGTTTACCAAACGGCCATTTCACCTGGTAAAGCCTGGCACTCCTGCTGTCTCTGATCCCACTGGCAGTTCAAGTTCAGCGAACAGCTTTTACAGCTGGTAAGTTTGTTACAAATCTGCTCGTTCCTCACGTGGCATTTGGTGTAGTTCTTCACAGACTAGAAAGTGAAGAGATAAAACGTTACTGTTCACCTCTGTACGGCAATGGTTCTTCAGCCTCAGGGTGCATCAACTACCTGGCGAACTCTGAAGTACAAATTTCTGACTCCTGTTCTACTTCATCAGCATCTCTATTTCAGTGGTTCTCAACCTTCCTAATGCCACATCCCTTTAATGCAGTTCCTCGTGTTGTGGTGACCCCAACCATAAAATGTATAGCAACGAAAATAATTTTATGGTTGGGGGTCACCACAACATGAGGAACTGCATCAAAGGGATGTGGCATTAGGAAGGTTGAGAACCACTGCTCTATTTGTTTAATTATTTAAGCCAGAGTTCTTGGAATTGGAAGAGTGCTTATTGGGGAAAAAAATGTGACAAATGACATAATTTGAATCAGAAACCATCTAATGAAAACATTTTCTATTGAATTTGATAACAGGCTTCCAATTCAATAAATAAGGTTAATACACAAAGGCATCTCTCTTAATCATCACATGAAAGAATTCTAAGTCATCATAAAACTATCATGCCAATCCCTGGGAAAGAAGTAGAAATGATCAGTCGTAAAACTTAAAGAGATGCTTTATTAGAACTTAGTACAATTTAAAAAGGTAAATTATTATCTCAATAACAAGCTAATTTTACTTCCACAGGCCTAAATTCTGCTTTTGGTTAATTGATGTTTCTCCTGTATTTGTCACATTGCCTTTATGTGACAACCTACAAAAGTTACGATGTGATCAATCCTCCTATGGAATGTGATCAGATTTCAACTAATTCCAGCACTAAAAGTTAAAGGTTAAAAAAGAAAACAAACCAGACAACATGAGAACTTTAATGATAGCTCCCCACAGTTTCCAAGATTCAGGATGCTCACATATTACCCACATCTATGGTAACACTGTCCTGGTGGAAATCAGACACTAACATTTTTAGTTTGACTCTTCCAGTAACTCTTCCTTGAGAAAAACTCAGAAAGGACTTACTGCTACACCCTGGCCCCATTTCTACTTTTGTTTTTCTCCGTGGGCACAAATGTGTGCCTCAGGCTTTCTCTTAAAGGAAGCTAAATATTTCTTTACAGCCGTGAAGTTAACAGTTAAAATTTAGTTATAATTATCTCACATATAAAAACAATAAAAGCAATTTTGGAAGCTAAATATTTCTTTTCGGCTGTGAAGTTAACAGTTAAAATTTAGTTATAACTATCCCACGTATAAAAACAATAAAAGCTATTTCCACCCTCTTACATACTTTAAATATCACCCTACCAAATATTTATTTATAAACTACGATACTTTTCTACATAAAACACATGGCAGTCATCGCCATTCCAAAGATGCCAATGCCTTTAGAGCAAATTACATATACTATAAGGTAACATAAAAAGCACATAGAAACTCATTTTTACCTTTATTCATCCTAAAGACATAACAAAAGATACAATTTTTAAAATCTCAAATGACTTTGTGACTTTTACTCAACCATCATATTTTCATTAGAAACGTATTAACTTTCTTGTCATTTGCTCTAATTCGTATCTTTTTTGTTTTCATAAATATACAGATCTTAGTGTTGGTTTGTATGATCATTATAGCTCCAAACATCTGCCCCCTACTTGAAGTGAAATAAATTTACCTGAATAATCTGACAAATAGAATAGCCTATAAAAGTGACAAGAGAAGAGCTAAAGAACATTTTAGAATAAGAGAAAGAATAACAGATTAAAGCTGCCCTTAGAATATCAAAGGTATAATTAGAGTCACCATCCAAGTAACTATACTGCTCTTCCTTAATAACAATATAGACATTTATTGGCACTGAACCAGTACAATAGATGAAACTCCATTTCAATTACACACAGCACCAATTTAACCAATTATGGAAGGAAGCTGCCTGTTATTCTGAAACATGGCTGACACTGTTGGATCTAATGAAGCAGATGTACATACATTATAAACCAGACAGTGAGGACTCACCACTACGATACTGATCTTCACTCTAACACAATGTAAATTCAAAGTGAAAATATGTGAGAAGTAAGCAGGCTGTCTGAACTAGTGGAGTATAATATATGCAACTTGCAGTAAATATGACTAAACAGTGAAGTGGAATTTCAATAGACATCATTTACACTCAAATCTCATAGACCTCTCTATTCTCATTAGCATTTGGTTTAACTTCATCACCAGACGTTGTGATAAAAGTGTCTAAATTACAAGTGAGGACCATCTGCTCACTTATACTACCTTACCCGCTGCATTCCTTGTTAATGCATTATTACTAAAAATAAAACATAAAGAAAAAAAACCACTTTATAAAATGAATTTTCTTAACAGCAGTTTATATAACAAAATTTTTTAGAGATGCGCATTTTCACTTAGTGTTAATGTCTAAACACAAATTAACTCAGGTTCAGTCAACAAAGCTCTAAATAAAATCTGCTTGCAATTTTTATCTAGTAACATTCTCCAACTTAGTCCCTTATGCTTGACTTGTATTTCCACATGACTCACTGGAATAACTCATTAGATAAATATTAATTCAAGTATAAAAAAGGCAATTCAAATTTTCAAAGAGTCATGTCAGATTAACTTTAAACAAATAAAATTGAAGTATGTATTGTTATTAAAGAAACTATATCACTGGAATGTATGCAGGGTGGGACAAAAGTCAGTGTAAAGTTGTTTTTATAGAAAATAATACAATAATTAATAAATAATACTCCACGTTTCACATACTCACAACTGTAAACCGACGTTTGCCCCATCCTGTATGAAAGCAAAGGGATTCAACCTGGAGAGACAATAACTGAAAATTTTCCTCCACTTTTAAGTTTTGAATCACATTGTAGAATAGAATCATAAAACTTCATGTTTTAAAATATGATTGGTACTGGAGAATAATTATAGCTACAAAAGTTTTTATTTAGTTTTCAAACTTTTTTCTTTACCTTTTACCCCTACCTGCTATCTATAAAAACAAGTTGATACTTTTGTTGATGAATAAAAATTCAGAAAAAAATAATATATATTGTATTTCATTGAAAATCTGTATGCATATTATTTAGTGGTTTAAGCTACAGCCCAATTTGGAAACTTTAATTCTATCAAATACACTTTTTAATTCTCTTAAATCTTTTCTTTCAATTTGCTGGTATCTAAAAAACCGGGGGTATTTTTTTACTACCCACTTAAAAGGCAAATTTTTGCTGCACTTAATGAATTGTCACCTGCCATAAGTATTCATTTTTATTTTTTCAATAGTTTCCCTCCAGTGGGATCTCTCAATCCCATCACTATTGACATTTGGAGCCAGAAAACTATTTTGCAGAAGGTCTGTCCGTGCATTCTGGGACATTTAGCAGATTCCTGGGTTCTACCTAACAGAGGCCAGTAGCGGCCTCAGCGAACTCAGAACCACCCCCCCCACCCCCCACCCCCGTCTCCACACACTGCCCATGGCCCTTGGAGCACAAAACCGCCTCTGGCTGAGAACCACTGATGCCCACACAGATGAAAGGCAAACAGCCACTGCCAATGCCCCAGTCAAATTTACACACCGTGTGTGTCAACCAAACACCACCCCATACCACTGCTCATGCACAGCTGCAAGAAGCCTCTGGACATTATTTCAAATAATTACTTGTTTAATATAATCCCATTCCCATCACCAACACAGTGCTTGTAGTTAATAGTCCTCTTTTCATCAGCTTTGTAAGAATTTTCCCAGTCTCGGCAATTGGGAAGATGTGTATACATGTAACACATAAATTAAATAAAACAAAATAAATAAATAAAATAAAATAATAAATTAAAATAAAATAATATAAAATAATAAAATAAAATAAAATAAAATAAAGAATTTTCCCAGTCTCATCCATGAGAAGGGAGTTACTGAATTTAAAATGGACTCTCCACTGACATAGCCGAGCCACAAACCACAGAGTGAACCGACAGCATCCTGAGAGCGACCCCCTAAGTGTTTTTCAAGGTCCTCCATGTGTAAAGCGGCTTTTTTACAGTGCGAAGCGATGGTAAGCGAATGGTTATAAACGGCCCCGTTAACGTCATGTCAGTACTGACCACACTGCAGTTGCTGTGGGCGGAAATGCACTTCTTGTCATCACACCACTGACACCCGTTGGTGTTGGCAGTGCAGCTGGCGCAGTCCGCGTATCGGTGACACCTGTCCTCCGGAGCAGCTACGACACCAGCGGGAGACAGAAACACAGCAGGATGGAAGAAGAAAATGTCACATGTCTCCATTCACACCTTTCTAACATCTGCTCAAGAACCATTAAGACAGTTTTAAACTGTAGGTAGGGCCATCAACTAAAAAAAAGTTCAATCTGAAGTCAACTCTGCAGTTAATTCATTGTTACAGGGTTTATATACCTCTTGCCCTGATCTTAATGACTGAATGTACCATGACCCTATAGCCATTTAAAATGTATACAGTATGGAGGAGGGAGAAAAGACACACAGTAGTTCAGTGAGCAAAATATATTACTATGGATAAAAAAGAAAACATTACAACGAATACTGTTCATCATTCTTCATAAAGATATTTGGAGACATCTGAGTTAAAGATGAGCAAAATTTGAAAATACATTTGTTAATTGTAGCATTGCAAATGTACAAAACTTACCCCTTTAAAGAAATCGGAACAATTTTTATCCTGGTCATTCATTTATAAATAACACTTACTAGTAATTTTTCGTAAGTTAGATTTATTTATTCAATATTTTATACAAAATATTAAACTGGAACATTCATTATCAAAACTAAAGAAAAAAATTTAACTTCATAATCTGGCAGGGCAATCATTTAGGAAGAAAAAACTATAGCAAATGCATAATAAATTACTTCATTTTATTTCTTTGAAGCACACAGTAGTTCCTAGAAAGGATTATTTGAGATCATTTTTTACTTACATAGGAAAATAATTCATATATATGATCATGTTATATGTAAAATATTGATATGTAATATTATATGCAGAATTTTAAAGAGAAAACTAAAGATAGCTAATAAAGATATTAAATTATTCATTGCTGTCTAGTTCAAATATTAGATTCCTAATCAGAGGATTATACATTTTTTATTTCTGAAAGCTACTCAGGTGCTTCTTATAAGCAGGGTACACTTCTGCTTCTAGGCAAGTGGAGAAGTTCGTGCCAGAGACTGGGGAAAAGAAAGGAAAAGAACATCATTTACCTGTTTTAGGAGGGCACTTTGCTCTAAGAATATTATTCGTATTCCCAGATTCCCAAGATTCACAATAACTTTTATTCCAAATACATTTTATCCCTGGACCAGCATTTTTGCAAAGTTCTTCACTTCTAAAAGCCTTGCAATTTGGAGGCTTGTACACAAGGATATCATTAAGGAGCACACTGGAAAATCCTCCAAATATATACATGGACCTAGTAAAAACAAAACAAGAATCTTAAAGAAGCAATATTAACAAAATTCACTGATTAATGTACTAGTTTTATAAATAAATTTATATATACATTGCACATTATTTTATAAGACAGGAAACTATTTTTTTAATAGATAATGCCAATCCTATAAAATAAAACCCTAATATTCAAAGCAACCAAATGGCGAAAGGCTGGCGGAATGAACGGTCGCTATGATGCCCCCTGGTCAGGGACAGCCCCTGTGTTGAATGTCTCCCCCACCTCCCAGAGGGAGGCAGTGGCGATGGGGGACAGGGCCGGCCAGTGAGTAGCATTAGGCCACCAGCAAAGGCGGGTACCAGCAGTGGATCCCTGATCACTCCACCTGCCGGTTGCCCCTCAGATGGCCCTGATCGCCAGCCAGGCCTAGCGACCCTGCCCTATATATTGGGAACAGACTCTTAGATTTAAAAATTAAAGCCTGGCAAGGCTACTCTAATAATGAAAAAAGCAGAATGATGTAGCAATGACATGCATGGACTCTGGCTTGCACATTTTGTGGTCAGCTCTGATTCTGACACTTACAACTGTGTGACAAAGCCAATTATTTAACCTCTCTCTGCTTCAGTTTCTCCACCCATAAGATGGAGAAAATGGTACTATTGCCTCAGAAGGATCATGTCATGTACTACTTTTATAATCAGGGCAAAAAAATGTAGCTGCCCATACAACAGCAAGATGCCTTTCACCTGTGTGAAAAGTATGGTCACTGGTGCATGTAGTGGTCCCAGATTGCAAGGGGGATGTCTGACTGCTGGTTTAGGCCCAACATTCCTTGTGGAGTCCTGGATAAGAGAGGATGTAGATCGGGCAGACTCAGGGACACACACACACACACACACACACACACACACACAAACACACAAACCCCGTGCAAGAATTTCATGCACCAGGACTCCAGTATATAAATAATAAGGTACTTTCGAATTGCTATCTAAAATTATAATTCTTAAATATATGAAATTTAGAAATTAGATAAGGAGATCTTATTATAGTGTTTTACAATTCCCTTATAGATTTTAAAAATAAACACAAGAGTAGGCCTTGGCCAGGAAGCCAAGTGGGTTAAGAGCATCATCCTGATAGAAGAGGGTTATTGGTTCAATGCCTCAGGGCACATACAAGAGTCAAACAACAACTGTATAAATAAGTGAAGCAACAAAAATTGATCTAGCTCTCTCCCTCTCTTTCTATTCTTCGCTCCCTCCCTAAAATCAATAATCAAAATTTTTTTCAAACTTTCAATTTAGAAAGAAAATCCCAAACAATTACTGAATAGCACCAATGCCAAGAAAGTTTTGCAGTCCCTCACAACAGTATTTTCATTTCATTTCTTTTGTCTTCTTTTAAAATGCTTCAAAAATACCTTTTAAGAGAAGTAAAATAGAAATCAATGAAACAATTTTTCAACAGAGAAGCCTAGAGGTCCTAAGTTTACACTCTGATTTTCGTTTATTACTATTTTGAAAGCCAACTGATATCAGTTGCACAGTTTCATTCTACAGCAGTTAACTTCTACCAGCTTTTAGTATCATAGTGGGAAATTTTTATATAATTTGAGTAAAATGATAATAAAATGAACTTATAAGCATGTCATTATGAATTATAAATCTAAGCTAATGAATGAGCTAGCCTATTTTTAATGTCACTTGTGTCCATATTACCAAATTTTTGCTACAGAAATCAAAAAATCATACTAACTTATAGGAGAAAGGTAGCTTCATGATCATCCAGTCTAAATTCCCAGGGGATTTAAGAATATTAAAGTCCAAAGAGGTTAAGAGAAGTGTCAAAAAATCATGCATTAAATAAGGACAGAACTAAAATGAATTATTCTCAAGATCCTTACTCTCCTCTATAGAAATATGGGACTAGCCTTTCCATCAATTCAGTTTGATCTTTTTTAAGGAGATCACTCATTATCTGATCTCTGGGAAAAGGGGAAAAAGGAAAGATGGCTCTTTTCTAAGTATCTGAAGTTTTAGCTCAGCACCTTTCCTTTGACAACTCCCCTACTCCTTCAATATATTTAAACAAAAGGGAATGGAGGGTACGGTTAATGATCCAAAAGGTACTCCACGGTACAGTAGGGATACATAAAATCCAAAGCCATTAAGTACAAATGACATCTTTTAAAAGAATAACAGAATATGGGAGAGCATAACTGATAAATGTATGTCTTTTACCCATTAATGACAACTGCGGAGTGTCCAAATCTGTTGACATCTCTATGAAGATTTGGTTTTGGTAATATTTTCCATTCATCACAAGCTAAAAGAAAAGAGATCAAAAAAACAAAAGAAAAATGAAATAAAAAAACAAATTAAGACAAATTCTATATAACAATCACTGGCCAAATTAATGCTATGATACCTAAAGTTAGGAAGCCTCTCATTAATTTTTCATGACCTATAATTTAGCATCGTCATTAAACTAGCATTATTCCTTAAATAAGAATGACTTTCGCCTATAATACCCAAAAGTAAATTAATATATGATAATAAATAAAATGAAAGGTAAGAAATTGGGTGAATATTTTATATTGGAAAACAATTTTAATGACATGTTTTTACCAAACAAATCAAGGGTCATATAGTAAAATAATACATGAATGTCAATACTGGGCAAAACTAGTAGAAAGTTAAATCACTGAATCAAACTTTACATACACACATACAAACTTAAATAGGATATATAATATTCAGTGAAAGAATATCTAAAGACAGAATCATCAAAATGAAATACTGAGTATGGAACCACAAAAGACCCCAAATTGCCAAAGCAATCTTGCAAACCTAGAAGAAAGTTAAGAGTAATATGCTCCCTGATTTCAAATTATCTTCCAGAGCTACAGTATGCGAAATGACATCGCACTGGCACAGAAACAGGCACACAAGTCAATGAAGGAGAACCCTAAAATAAACCCACACTTCTGTGGTCAATCAATCTACAACAAAAGAGGCAAGAACATACAATTTGAAGAGAGACAGTCTGTTCAATACATGGTGTTGAGAGAACTAGACAGCTACATGTGTAAGAATGAAATTGGACCTCTTTGTCACACCGTTTACAGAAATGAAAGACCCCAAAGAATAAAACCCCGACAAAAAATAAAGGCGGTAAACTCTTCGACAACAGTCCCAGCATTAGTGGAATTCCTGGATCATACGGAAATTCTATGTTTAACATCTGAAGGAGCCTCCATACTCTTTCAAGTGGCAAAATCATTCTGCATTCCAACCAGCACAAACCCTTGCATTGGGGGCTTGATTTGCATTTCCCTAAGGATGAGGGATGCTGAGCATCTTTTCGTGGCCAGAAGAAGTTCTAGCTGCCGTAAGGGGTAACCAGAACAAATAATGGAGGGGGCGCATGAGGAGTACCAGTTGCCAGCCCCGAGCCCAGTGGCAGAAGGCGGAGCTGTGATCTAGGTGTTTCCCTGGAGTTTGCAACCAACATATTTGAAGGAGTGGACTGAGTGGCTCCAAGAAGAAATTCTGTTGAATGTGGAGTTGTGCTGACTAACTGCATCTTCAGGGCATGCGCTGCTGCTCCTTTGCTAGGATCACTATCACCAGCATCCTCCAGCTACCAGCACTTGCTCTGGTTCTGGAGAGTTTCCTAACCCACAGCCCAAGGCTCCTGGGAGTGACCCGCACACAATGATGGATCAAGGCCTATTTTAACCCCTGAGCAACAACTCTGATGGGCACTGAGGCTGCCAGGTGGACTTGATCCTTCCCTCTGCCCAATCCAGAGTCTTCTTCCCCTTCCCCAGGATCTAATCAGTACCCTAAACACCAAACTGTCTCAGGGTTTGCTTTCCAGAGAACCCGAGAGGTGAGAGGGAACCTTACTGCCACAGAATAACCCAACCCGTTCTGACTGGCACGGGACAATCAATGCACATCTTCCTTTAGTTTCCTGAAACAGCTGGCAACTGGTTTTCACCCATAAAATGGTCTGGGAAGAACAGAAGTTAACTTTGACGCTTATGTGAAGCTAGTCGAGGGAAGCAGCTTTTGCACCTATAAACACAGTATTTCATGCTTGCTGGCATCTGCCCTCCATGGGGAGGGAAGAGAGAGAGCAGTTGTTTCGAACAGACTTCCGCGTATCCCTGCCAGCCTTCGCAGTAACTACGAAACACAATGATGGGCGAGATCAATTAGCTGCTGAGTTGGCACATTCTTGATCAGGAGTCTCTATAAAACTGAGATTGGTTTTCCTGTAAGATATGGAAGTTATCAAATGCCTTAAAGCTTGATATTAAATTAATATAACTTGTTTACATGCAGTCTGTTCCCAATCTTACGTTCGAAAGTCCCTTACATTATTAATCTATCTGACCGCAACCTATAATTATGTTTTTTTTTCCAAGGCAAAAACGTATTTCCAGAGCGCTCAGGTCTTTATCGCTTCATAAAGAGTTCAAGGCTGGACAAATTCAAGCAAAATCCACATAGTTATTGACATCATGGAAACTGACAGAAACAGCATTTCCACAACCACAGAAAAGCCACAGAGGAATAAAGAACAAAGTGTAACATACACTCTGGGATACAGATTATTTTGAAAACGTGCTACCAGGTGCTAATATTAATTTACACGCTGTATACTCAATACTTATAAAATAAAACAAACTCAAATTTCAGAAATCACAATGTTGTGCTGTCAGACTTATGAGGGGCCACATAATTACATTAAGAACTGGCCCTGGAATTTAGATATTGGCTTATTTTATCAATATGCATAAACAGTACAAGTGGAAAATGCACATTCGTTGGCAAACTTTTCTACTAAGACTCATAGTTTTTCATGAAAATATATTTCTGTAATCCTTTAAGGACACATTTTAATACAAGTTCATAGGTCAATCTTAGTTGCATACTTGAAATACGCTAAAAAGAAAACAAAGGTTGTGTGTACCAGACTCAAAAGTAGATGGATGTAGAGAAAACCTATTAATCGTTTGAATACCTTTGCAATAAAAAAAACAAATTTCTGGATGTTGCCTAAAAATTTTTCCACCAGCTCTTTAATGATGGTGATTCACTGGGTTTTTTCCCCAATAGTTAAGCCTTGCCAAATATTCTAAACTCTAATTATCGCATTCTCAGAGTATCTCTCTGAGTTTTGTCTCTTGGCACTCATTCAATAAATAGTTATTTAATTTTTACTCTCTGCTAGGCAAAGCGGGCATCTCTGTTTGACTTTCAATATTAATTGAAATTATTTTACAGGGTTTTAACATACAATGCTATTTCCTGTAGACCTTAATAAACAAGTCTTAATGTAATCAATTATATTGAACCATGCTTAAATTCCTAGGATAAATCCTCCTGGGTCATCATTTGTTATACTTTTAAAACACTGTCTCAAAATTCACTTAGATTTTAAAGGGTTTTAATTCATGCAACTCTCTCACTTGTGAATTGTTAAAAACTTCCATCAGATCATCTAAGTGACACTTAGGAGATATGAAAAACAAACTTCCTGATTCCTTTTGACCCCCTGACGCTAACAAACTAACTTTTATGACAATATTTATTCTCCACAGCCAACTGGTTTCAAACTCCAAATATGTCTAATGACCAACTCAGCGGCTATGTTCTTCCCAGTGCACCTCTGGCCTCAGTATGTACCAGAAGGTTATCTTTACCGGGAAGATCATTTAAATCTTCAACCAAGTGCAATGATGCCACTAACAATGACAAACAGCTTAAAGTTCTCAGGTTTAAAATCTGACTGCAAGACAGATTCACAAACCGGAAGAGTAAGCAGTACATCACGGTGTGTGTGTCATAATCCATCCAGTCTCGTTCCCCAGCCGGGCCCCTGCGCAGCTGCACTCTGGTCGCTTTTTAGAATGTAGCTGCCCAGTGTCTAACCTAAGAGAATCAAATTACATAGCTTTTCCCCCTACAACCTTCAAATGAGATGGCAAGATACAGGCATGTTTGAAAACCACCATGTGCTGCTCCAGCTAGCATGTATAATGAGCACTATGAGGGCAAGGTTATATCCTCAAAGATTAACACTGTTCACTATTTAAAATTGACTGTGGCAGTAAGGTTAAAATAGCACATTTTATAGCAGTGAAAAATTAGCATGAGCACAAATAGTCCTATTTGTTTACACATGATATAACACAAGGCAATCAGCTTAAGTGTTCCAGTTAAGGTATGTCCCAGTTAAATATGCCATAGAAGTCCTAGAAAACTGCACCAAAATTAAAGTCCTAGGGCTGTGTACCAAAAAGTCCTATGGCACTGTACCACAGAGAAAAATGAGCAAGATGGCCTTTCCTTTCTTTTCAAAACAGATTTATTTTATTGGTTCATTATATCATCACTGTATTTCATTTCCACAAAATATACTGCATAAGGAAAACAAATTCTTTTAGAAGGCATTTCCTGAAATCTGAAAAACTTTTCCCAGGAAATATCCCAACATTCGATGCTACAAAACTAAGAAGAATAAATACAGATTTTAGGGGGAGGAGGGAGAGTTTATTGGGAACTCAACAGACAAATCAAATGAGATCAAATAAAAATATTTATCCTATGTTGAATTGTATGTTGTGTTATGTTTTTGTTGCTAGTGTTAGCACAGGGCAAAAAAAAATCTTATGTTAAATTATAATGTTATTTAAAAGATGTTTTTCTTCCTTTAATCTGAACATTTGCTTGAAAAATGAAACTGATATTTGATTCTATTTTTCCACATTATTAAGAAACATCATTAAACATAATGTTGTCTGATAATCTGTTACCAAAATTAAGAACATACTTTGGACCCAACCAAACAGCACAGTATATTCCAGTGAAAAGACTAGCACAGGTTTTAGTAGTTACAAAAGCTAGAACCGCTGCTTACTACCCACATCACTTTGGGCAAGTGCCTTTCACTCTCTTCAGCCTAATATTCTGAAAATAAGTTTAACACCTCATTACAAGGTTATTAGAGAGGTTACAGATATCATTCTATAAAGCCTTAGCCCTTAGCACAGTGCCTACCTCTCAGAAGACACTTAGTAAAGAGTGATTAGATTAAAGGTAATCTAATCTCTCTCACCTCCCTCTCTCCTTCTCTAAATTAGCACCTCAATATTTTCCTACCTCAGCAAGCCTTTTTCATACATAACACCTGGAATATGATAACCACAAACAATATGGAAGAAATTAAAATAAATTCCCAATATGTGAGCTACAAAAAGAGCTCAATAATTTTTTCATTAAAGCATAGAAAGTGAGTGGAAGTTCCTAGAATCTCCAGCAAAAATTAGAAGTTCAAAATCTCACTTGACAGATCTTGAACAATAACAGAAAATTCTACACTTTTCCTGTGGTTATTTGCTTGTTTGTTTTTCTTATAAGAAAAGCAAACAAAGTTTTCATCTACCCGCAGAGAACTAAGCTTACTATCTCATCAGCACAAGCAAAGCAGTATGTCCACGGTCCCAGGGGCAGTGAAAGCTCGAAAGCCAGCAGGCGGCTGTTTGCCTGGATCCCAGGCTGATTTCTAAGCCTCTAAAAAGCCAAGACAATCCCGTTACCATCGTGAATCGTCACTTCAAATTATTATTTTAAAAAAGTAAGTATTGAATTATTTAGGATCTAAAAATCCTAAATATTTATAAGACACAGTTTTATAAAGATTACTCACAGACCACACTCATAGCTTAGAGATAAAATGCATACTTAACTTTATTACTATGAATTACTTTCTTCCAAACAAACTTATCACAGTGTAAAACCAAAGTATTTATTAAGAGTCTTACTTTCCTTTATCTGCTACTACTTCACATAATTTTCCAAAGTAGATTATGTGCCTTTTTGGTGTTTAAAAGCAAAAGTATACTTCTTCTATCTATGGAATGTGTTCTTCTTTGGTTTCTTTTATTTTTACCTATCAAAATGATTCTTAACAGCTTAAAATTAGTATATTACTTTATACCATCAATGAAAGGTGCTCTAAAGTATTACTATATTTTAAATATCAGCTAGGTTTTATCTAAATATGATATAAAAAGAAGATATGTTTTCACTACAATAGTCTACTGCATAGCTTAATTTAGTCTCTCAAAAAATATATTCATTTATTATTCAGAAATTGGTGGGACTAGAGATAGCATAATTAAAATTAAATCAACTGTATTAATGCACTGTATTTCTGGTTCTCTGCAAAAGATTACTCCATTACTTCCATTCCTAGTTCTGTGTCCATTCTGTCCCCAAATCGTATTTCTTTAGCTCCCCTATCTCTGAATTTCTTTCTCTAATTCTATCAGCTTTCTGTATCAAGTACATATATCTTGTGAGTTTAGTTGAAATGGATCTTTCCTTATCCCCACTATATCTAAAATGCTTGCATCACTACTATTTATAACTTAATTTGATAGTGCTCCATATCTACCCTTTATCAAAACTAATGGTAACAGTCAAACAAAATAGACTGACATAGTGCTCATGTGGTAATATGATATAGAAAAGCCTTCGACAAAGACATTCAAACCCAGACTTCTCAATTCTCCTGTCTCCACCACTGATTCACCCCCGGCCAACTATCCTCCTGTCCTTATACTCCTACTGTGCTAGATTTAGAGAGAATTCCACTCATGATCTGTCACTGAATTTCTCTCTCTAAAATGACATATACACATGCTATCAAGTGATGTATTTGAGAATCTCTACATGAAAAACTTCTGATATTTCCTACTTTGTACAATCCTAACAGATACATACCTATGTCATATGCCAGGAAATCGGCAGAAAAACATTTTGCACCGTTACTCAAGGAAGTGTCATTATGGGTATTTCCTCCAAAAATAAGCATAGCTCCATTGATAAGAACAGCTGAATGAAGGTATCTGGCAAACCCACTTTCTTTCAAAATAGTCCTACAGGATAAAATTTAAAAATGTATTACAAAAGATAAAAAAAAACTCCCTAATTTTTTATATATATATTATATAAAGGATCTAATTTGCAGATAGAATTTTCCTTGGAAGTGTGAAATAACATGCTCAATTTTGAATATATATGCTCTCTAAACTTTAAGTATTTTTAAAAATATAAACGGCCTCTAAATTTCTTATTTTTCGAAAGATACTTCCAGATTCACCATACCTTAAGATGCTTTGACAAAGCACAATATTAAAAATAATTGCTAATGATTTTATAATAATTTATATTTTCAATTTTGTTTTCATCTATAAAAGTAGAAAGCAAATATTCTTAAAACTAGAGGACCAAGAACATCAGTTTTAAATACCAAATAAGAAGTTAAATATAATAAATTTAAACTATATTAAAACTACATAACTCATATGGATCCCATAATACACCTTTAACTTTTTAAGTATAATAAAACATACAGAAAAGTAGGTTTATCATAAGTCGAAAGTTTAATGAATTCTCACAGGATGAATATAATTAAGTAACCAGCACTCAGATTTAAATATATATATATATATATATATATATATATATATATATATATATAAACACTATTCTGATGTAGCAAAGATTTGCATTGCTGTGTTTGTACGTTACAAAATGGAATCATATATTTTGTATTCATATGTATATTCTATTGCCCAAGATTGTTTTTGAGCTACATTCATATGTTGTGTATAACTGAAAATCACAATGATTTTTGAGAAACATTAAAAATAATATAAATGTTATTTTATTTAATTAACGTACAACCGAGAGAAAATGCTACCCAACATACTCTCCCTATCATATTTCACCTGAATGAACTGATATATAATAATGGTGCATGAGGATATGAATCAATGCTTTATAAATGCCCTAAATAAATCCCTGGTACAAAGAATCAGAATGTAAATAGTACATATAGTATAGTTAGCAAGGTATATACAGTCTCTCAAAAACCATGGGTGATAATAGCAATTAATGGTTACAGAATATGGAGCAGTCTTCCAGGATGGCAATATAAGGAGTTCAACAAACATTCTCCAAGGAAAGAACTATAATTCATCAAAAAGATTAAAAAAAAAAAAAAACACACAACAACCATTAAGGGTCCAAAAATTTTTTACTAAGAGCAACTATAAATATTTACTCAAGAATATCTACTAAGCCGAAACCAGTTTGGCTCAGTGGATAGAGCATCGACCTGGGCACTAAAAGGTCCCAGGTTCGATTCTGGTCAAGGGCATGTATCTTGTTGCGGGCACATCCCCAGTAGGGGGCGTGCAGGAGGCGGCTGATCGATGTCTCTCATCCATGTTTCTGGCTCTCTATCTCTCTCCCTTCCTCTCTCTGAAAAATCAATAAAATATATTTTTAAAAAAAGAATATCTACTAAATTTTAATAAGAACAACAGACCATTATTTCTAACCCATTACCTGCTCCCATCCTCCATCCCCCGCACCCCCCAGCACTGACCCAGTTCAGCACCACAGTTCACCCTAAGCAGGCATGGAGAGCCCAGACCAGAGAACCCCTCCACCCTCAGCCCCTAGTCCAGGCCACGGGGTCTCACCAGGAGGGGCGAGGGGCAGTGCCTCTCCTGTCCCCAGCCCGGGGTGGGGGTGCTACTCCAGGAGAAAGCAGGGGAGGTCTGAGTGCTCACCCTCTAACTCAAAGGGCAGCAGCTGAACCCCAGGCCCCGCAGTCTTCACCCCCTCACTTAGGGGGCAGAGGCTCCTTACCAAAGAGGCGAGCTGAGAAGAACAAAGGCTACCACCAGCCGACCCCGGGCCCCCACAAAGAGCAGTGGTGTCACACCACGAGGAAGGAGTTACCAACCCCACCTCCAATTCCAAACTGGCACCAGCTCTTCCAAGAGAACTGATGTGTGTGGACAGAGAGTGGGAACGTTCAGGGGACTTTCAAAAACAGGGAGGTTTTCTTGGGGGCAATTCAAGAGAAAGCTGGAGCCCCATCAGCCATCAGCACAGTGGCTCCAAGACCAGGTAAAAGTTTACCTGAAGGAGGGATGGGGGGGGAGGGAGATGAGGACAGCTAATAAGAGCCCCCCAGGGACTGAACTTGGAATCAAATGGAGGTGGAGCAAGTTGTGCCCCAAAGCACTGTTGAACCTAAGAGAGCAATCAGCCAGGAATTGGTGGCGGCTGTCAGGCTGATGTGACACAAACAGAAACAGCTTAACAGAGAGAGACGTGGGGGGGGGGGGACAGTCTAGGAGTCCTGCTAACGTAACCCCATCCCAGGGAGACCGTGCGCGCCCCCCACCACCCAGGTGGCCTCCTCCCAGGAGCAACAGCGCAGGAGGATGCACTTGGAGGAGAGAGACTTTGCTGAAAGGGTCCAGGCAGGTCACTAAACAAATAAAATGACGGCGGCCCCAGGGAGTGGGGGAGCCACAGGATCCGGAGCTAGAGCTGCGACACGGTGTCATCTGAAAGGTCCGGTTCTTGGGGTAATTGATCTGTTCCGTGCCGCAGAGCAGGGAGTGTGGCCCGGGTGCAGGCGGAAAAGGAGAGAAGAGACAGGCCTTTGCCAGGGTCGGATGAGCAAAAAGACTTCGGGGCGGCCCTTGTGACTATCAGAATTAGGCGACGAACGCATTCATAAGCGTGGAGGCAATGTCTGCCCACAGGACAACAGAGCAAGTTCTGCCTCTTCAACCCATTGTTCCAATGCAGGGTGCTGGCAAAGGCACTGAGGTCATTAGAAAACAAAGTAGGGTGCGCATTTCTCTTCCTAATATGGGGGGGGGGAGGAACATCTGTAATAAACTGAACAGTAAAGATTGATTTAAAAATAAATAAATAAATGTGAAAAGCACCTGTGATAAACCAGTAGACACATATAACTGGTCTGTGGAGCTTGTAACATATAGAACTGTAATATGCCAGGAGGGGGCAAAGGTAAGCTTCGAGTTGAGTTCTTGTGCGTGAAGAAAGCTGTGGTAGTTAGTCATCCTAACCTGCCTATCTTTCCATACAGACAACTGTAAGCCTCCTTTCGCCCACCCTGTTTTTGACGGTTAGAACAGAGGGAGGGATGGAAGCAGAGTCTGTTCAAGTAGGACATGATGCCAAATAGTAACTCAGATCCACACCAACAAATGATAACATAAGCCCGCAAAAATATGCAGTAACTGGTATGTGCAACAAGACTAAAAATAAGACCATGGAGACTGTAAGTATTCATCAGAGCAAAAATGGGCAATACCCACCCCCAGAGGAGCAGAGCACTTTTCAAGGGGCTATGTGCCCCCAGGGAGGGTATCTCACACGGGACAATTCTGCCGGCAGCCCTCTCAGACTTCCCTAACCCACCCTCCCTCCGTCCCTCCAAAATGAGCATTCTCTCCTCTGTCTTCTCCCGTCCGGCCTTGGTCTTCCAATAAATGTCACCCCATTCTCATCTCAACTGATAACCCCACTTCCTATTTCACTAAGAATTAAAAAAAAAAGAAAAAATCAAACTTCCACCATGCCGAAACCGGTTTGGCTCAGTGGAAAGAGCATCGGCCTTCGGACTGAAAGGTCCCGGGTTCGATTCCAGTCAGGGGCATGTATCCTGATTGGGGGCACATCCCCAGTAGGGGGCGTGCAGGAGGCGGCTGATCGATGTCTCTCTCTCATCGATGTTTCTAACTCTCTATCCTTCTCCCTTCCTCTTTGTAAAAAATCAATATATTATAAAAAAAAAAACTTCCACCAACTCTCACCCATCTGCCCACTTCTCTGCCACCGCATCCACAGACCCTACCTGCCCCCTACTCCTGAGAATAGGCGTCTAGGCCCCGAGAGACCTGCCTGTGTCCATTAGATCTCACTGCTACCTGTCTTCTCAAGTACATCCCGCCGGCAAGTGTTCCCTCGCTTGCATGTCAGTGTTTTAACATCGTCTTGATCTTTCCTAACAGCCAATTATTTCTCCAACATTAAAAAAAAAAAATCTCTTGTCCTCACCTACCTGACCGTCTTTACCCTATTTCTCTCCTTCCCTTCTAACCAAGCTCCTCAGAAAGGTCTCCAGTTCCTCTTCTCCCATCCTCACTGCACTCAGGAGGTTCGGGATGTCACCCTACCACTCCATGGGTACGTCTCCAATCGACGTCAGCAGAACACCAGCTTGCCAGGTTCTGGGAGCCTTTGTTAATCCTCCCCTCACTGCCTACCCGCAGCTCCTGGCAAGCTCCCACTCTCCCGCCTCTGAAACCCGCTCCTGGCTCCTAGGACACCACTCTTCGCTGGTTTCAGGCTAACTCACCAACTGCTTATTCTCAGTGTCTTCTTCTGATTGTCCATCCTTACGTCTCTGCGCAGAAACGTGGTATCCAGATGCCCAAACTCCTCTATCCAGCCACCTCGCTGCATGTCCTCTAGGGTGTGTAATATGTAGCTCAAATTCAACAAACCTAAACCCGAGCTTCTAAATCTTCCTTCACGCCAAACGGGCTCCTGCGACAAAATTCCTCACGTCCATTCACGCCGACTCCGGGTCTCCCAAGGCCTGATTCCACTCCTGCTCCTCGCCCTCTTCCACTCTATTTCCAGTCCCTTCGTCTATGCAATCTGTATGGGCTCGGCCTGGAAAATATATTGAGAGCCAAAACCGGTGTGGCTCAGTGGATAGAGCATTGGTCTGCAGACTGAAAGGTCCCAGGTTCAATTCCGGTCAAGGGCATGTACGTTGGTTGCGGGCACATCCCCAGTGTGGGGCGTGCAGGAGGCGGCTGATGGATGTCTCTCTCTCATCGATGTTTCTAACTCTCTATCCCTCTCTCTTCCTCTCTGTAAAAAATAAAATATATTTTTAAAAATTCTAAATATATATATATATATATATATATATATATATAGAGAGAGAGAGAGAGAGAGAGAGAGAGAGAGAATCCAACCAATTCTCACCACCTGCACACTGCCTCCTATCATCTATTTCTTCAATTATTACAATAGTCTCCTAAACGGTCCTCTCGCTTCTGCTCTTGTATCATAATCACAACATGGCAGCCAATGTGATCCTGTGAAGACCCAAATCAGAGCATTTTGCATCGCTACTCAAAACCCTCCACTGGCTGCCCGTATATCAGAGTAAAAGTCACAACCCCAGGACTCTGGATGACAGGGTTCCCCATTCCCACTCTAAGGTCATTTCCTCCCATGCCACCGACCCCACTTTCACCCAGCAATACTGGCCCCTGCTATTCCAAGGAATAAGCATCGTCCCATCCCTCTTTCTCACAGTATTTATTATCTTTTTACTTGTTTCCATCTTGTCTGCCTCTCCTTATTAAAATATATTCCCAGAACATGAAGTTGATGTTTAAACAGCTCCCTAAGAAAAGCCTGCAATGGTGAACAATACGTGCAAAACTCCAAAACGGACAAGCTGGTGATGTGTCTGCACATGCCCACAGAAGGGTCGAGAACCCAAAAAGAACAGCAATAAAATGATGACTACCATAGGAATGCAGTTACCTCTTGGGGGACAATTGAAGGGAGAGCGAACATGGAGGCACGAGGGGTTTGGGGGTACCGAAATGTCCCCTTTCTTGGCTCGGGTAATAGGGTGCTTACTTCATTATTGTCCTGAAACTATACACGTGTGCTTTTAGATAGCCTGTTGTCCATATGCAAAATTTCCAAGTTTATAAAAGACCACTATGAAAAAAATAGGTACTACATGGTTCAAAATTACCTTAAAAGGTAGAGCTATAGAAATCAATATTTCTTTAAGTGATCAATATGTGATTGCAACGAGGCATCCCAAATCTCACAGCATATCTTACTGGTTATAAAGACAACAATCATTTTCGCCTATGTAAATATTTTATGCTCATTTTAATAAAAATCCCCTGCTTTCCTATTCCTTTATTGTGTGTATTTCTATTATTTCCCCATATACGTGTAGGATAAAATTTTAAGTTATCTGTCTCCTTTACTGAGGAAGTCAGGATTATTTCTAATGTGGTGTTTGATACAGAGTTAATGGTTTTTGTTAAAAGGATTTCAGACACTCATTATGCAGAGAAATAAGCAAAGATGAACATCATGAATAATATGTAAACCGATATTTACTAAAATTTAAGTTAATAAAATTTATAAAATTTTTGTTTCACTTTCCAAACCTGACAGCTATGTTTTTAGAGAAATCGCAAAAGCTCACAATAAAGCAATAAAATAGCTGTGAAAAAATTAAATGTAAAAAAAAAATAACCACCCATGGCATCAAATTTAAAAAGCTTAAAAAAATCATTTTTAATAATATTTCATTGGTGCGGGATTTTAGGCTAATGGCTTTTTCTTTTAGCTATCTAATGATACCATGTCTTCTAGATTTCATTTTTTTTCAAGTGTTGCTCCTTTATAGGAAATATGCCTTTAATTACCTTTGGCTGCTTTAACATCTTCCTCTTCCTGTCTGGGATATCATCAGTTTTACTGTGACATTTCTAAGCCTAAGCTTCTTTATACCTATTCTACTTGGTGCTCATAGAACTTCTTCAGTTTGTGACTTGATGTCTTGTCATTGTGAAAACTATCAGTATTAAGACTTTAAACAGTGCTGTATATTATTTTCTCACTCTTCTTCTAGACTCCAGTTACATGCATGTTAGACCATTTCCACATATCCCTTATAATGGTTTCCCTTTTAAATTTTGTTTTTGTCTTTCTGTATTTCAGTATGGGTTTTCCTTGGTCTATCTTCCATTTCATTAATTCTCTCCTCGGCTGTGTCTAACTTGCTGTTAAACCCATCCAAAGAATTCTTAATTCATTTAATGTATTTTTCATTTGTATAATTTCCATTTGATTCTTTTAGTAAAGGTTTCCAGTTGTCTACCTTGTATTTTAGTTCCCTGAAAATAAGTTCTAATCATTTTAAAGTTTCAGGAAACACTGTTGTCCTTCAGGTATGTTTATAATAGCTAGTTTTTCCAATTTTTGGGTTTTTTTTCCTAAGTCTTTTTTAAATTTTAAACCAGATATTGCACATGATATACTAAGGAAATAATTTGAGGCTCTGTGTATTATTATCTTCCTCAAGCGAGAATTGACTTTTGCTCTGCCAACTGTGTGAGGCTATACACAGATCACCGTAATCCAATGAAAGACTGTGATAATTCAAGGTGAGCTTACCCTACTCGTAGGTTCAGAACTTCAGGGACCAGACTAAATCCTTAAAGATGTAGTCAGACCCCGCTCCCTTAGCACATCTGAAAATCCAATTTTGGTCTTCCACATTTATTGATAAAAGCTTTGATCAGTTTCTCAGACAGTTTTCTGGATTTGTAATTGTCTCAAGGACAAAAGTTAGACAAAATGCCAATCTAACTTCCCTGGACATTCTACCTCTCCTAGATCTTGATCCACAAATTCTCAGTTCCTTAATAGTTAACTGATGCCTTCAAATGATACAATTCCTAATAATTTTTTACTGGAAATAATAGTTCAAATAACCCATAAAATATAATTCCTCCAAACACACATGTCCTATTATTTCAACAAATTGGTGTATTTACCAAACTATACCTACAAACAATAAACCCACTTCTGATGTGGCAAAAACGTAAAATTAGTATGTAGAATGGACATATAATAGTAACATTTTAAAGTTACATAATATTTGACAAATGAAACTGATGCACACTATAATCCACATATCACAGCAAACCTGAAAAATAAGCAAACAAAAAGCAGAAAAACTTTAAGAATGCTACAAATAGAAAAGTACCATTTTAGTTTTCACTGGTAATTTTACAAATCTTTTTTTTAAATGCAGAACCCAAGAAAATAGTAAAGCATCATATGTATCTATAACATATTTGTAATGAGGTGCTCAAAATAACTTACATATTATTTTATTAAATTCTCCTAAGGGACAAGTATACAGTGTTACTTGTGCATATGCTAAAATTGCCAAGACTGATCATTATATTCTTCTTTGCAACATTTCACTATGGGAAATTTTCAAGTAGATAATCATGTAAGATCTGATCAAATTTTATTATGTAGTAAACAACTAACTCTCTCATTTTGATTTCATTCAAATAATACTCATACTTCTCTTACCCTGAGCTCTACTGTGCCCATTATTATTATTATTAATGTGAACTATGTGGCCTCTGTCTTGCAGAAGCAATTATCTCTTCCTTTTTGATATGACACAGTCTCTGTCATATATGCAAAAATATATTAAGCAAGTTGATGGTGCCTTGGTTACTACACAATCCCTCTTTATATCATAGCAAAAAGTCAGTAAGAAATGTTAGCAATATTAAAATAGGAAATAAAATGCAATGTATAGATTATCTAAAACAAAATGGTATTTCACTAATGTTAATAGTTAAAAAAATATAAAGAATAATACTGCATTTTATTAGACTAAAAATAATGAAAATTAACAAGGTCACCTAAAGAAGTCAATTTTTTTTAATTCCATCTTTCTTCAAATAAAGTTAAAAAATAGAATATAGGTTTGAAACTGAAGGGGGTATAACAAATCACAATTTGGTAAAAAGAAAAAAAACTATTTCATTTCACATAAAGGAATGTGTACTAAAAGTTTAAAAGAATGTGTAGTATCTTAAAAAAAAATAAAGAAATCACTTTCCTGGTTAATCAATCAACAACAATATTTCACACACAAAGAGAGCATGATGGTTATGAATAGGAAATTCACTACACAGGAAACACACGTGGCAAATGAACACATAAAAAGATGCTTCCTCACCGCAGCAATTGGGATCTATGTATTTAAATATCATATCATTCACACATATTACTCTGGCACAAAGGAAATATCCTCGCCTTTATCAAGTGTTAGTGAGAACAAGGAGAAACTGGGACATCAGACCTTGCTGGTGGAAACATACATTACCAGTCACCTGAGGAGCAATGAGGCCACAGGCAGTAAATCTGAGGACAGGAGTACCCTCAGATTCACCGTTTCATTGTTCAGCACATGCCCTAGAGAAACTCTTGCATTTGTGTCTGAGCAGACCAGTCTAAGACGTACACTCAGCATTTTTATAACAACAAAGGAAAATCTAGGTAAATGTCACAAGCTGTGTATTTCACAGGAAATGAGAGAAAACTGAAGACATGGTTTTTAAATTTACAATGACAATAAATTATGAGTGCAAAGTAGAACAAATCCCAAGACAGATAATAACAATCCTAAAAGTCTGGTACGCAAAACCTCCTGTCTGAATTAAAGTAACATCAGCAGCAATAAGCACAAGGAACTGCAATGCTTACAGGATCAGCACGCACTTTAAAGTCAATCCTTTACAGTAAAGATGGCTACATAGAAAATCTACTATTTTGTGCCTTTGCTGCATAGCTGAATATCATTAGTTTCAATAGAACATGGGAGAAGGCCAAGAATGTCTCCCTGAACATATTTAATAGACACCACTATCATACAAATATAAACTATCACAGTGACACATTTTCCAACACACTTCTGGCCTCATCTACTCACCAAGTCTTAGTGTTCACTTCATATTTATAAAGATCATCCACCAATCCATACTTGTTGCCTGGTAATGCTTTATAGCCTCCATGAACATAAATGGACTTCGTTATTTCATCGTACACACTGGTATGACCATATCCACCTTGAACAATAGCGCCTTTAGTTTCCGAAATAAGCCAAGTGTTTGATGCTGTAAGAGAAAGAAGGTAGATCATAAATTTCTAGTATTCAAAAATATAACTAATATGTCACCAAACCACCTGGTTAATGATAATGCCACCTTTTTATAAGTAAGGTATACCTAATATTCATTTAATCAAGGGTATGCCTGCGAGGGAGGGGGAGCAATGGGGAGATATGTATAAAAAAATTTTTTAAAAAATGGAAAAAATAACAAAAAAAAACATACACACACAAAATATATTCGCACAAATCCAAAGGCAATATCCCATTTTCCCTAATAAAAGCTCATCAAAAATGTTTTTTGACACTCAGGTAAATAAACTTAAAAGCGATATAAAAAATAGTTAACTATAACATTAAATTTTATTTTTAAAACATAAAAAAAGAAGCAATTATTAAATCTGAGCTAGTTACTATGTTAGGTGCTAGGAGTTCAAGATGAGTAAGACTGGCCTTTCTGTAGATCAAACTCTGAAATACTGAAAATACCAAATTTGTGTGTGCAAGAGGCAAAAGAAAGCTCTATTCTCACATACATTTCTGTATTTGTAAATAACTCTGGGGGAAAAAAAGCTGTAATAAGTAGTTTCTGAGCACCTCTGAGTTACTCACTGATATTAAAATATAAAAAAAGGAAGTGACCTCTGGCCTTAACAAATTCTGTGCTGTCTTTTATCACTTCAAACAAGCATTAAATAATAAAAGAAGAAATCCCCGGGACATCAGAAAAGGTCAATAAACACTGCAGAAATGTGAGTACCAGTACCCTTGCCCCCTGTGAGATTTCTAAATTATAACGACGAAGAAAACAAAAACCATGGTATCATCTGATACCCAAGCCGATGGCAATGAAGTGGGGATGATGAGGGGATCTGAATGAAAATAAGGCTGCCGTACTTCCCTGGGAGGTTTAAAATGTTGATACTCGGCGATTATGATTAGTTACATGTGTGTATTTTTATACCCACAGCGACCTCTAAGAAAACTATACAAAAAAAATACACTCAAGAATAGTATAAGTATACCAAGATGAAATTCTAAGTTGTTTAAGAAGAAAACAGAAACAGAGGTACACACACACCCAACCACACACACACACATTCTCTCTCTCTCTCTCTCTCTCTCTCTCAAAAGAAATAAAACAAATAATAAAACAGCAGACTTAGTATATGTAAATTGTGTCAAAATTCCAAGTTTAGTTAAAAATATATATTCACCTTACTAGGAACGGATAGTTCATCATGAAATAGCAGTATTTCCCTCCACTATTTCTGACACATTAAACAACGTTAGAAGTTGAATAGCTATGAGCACAGGTCTAACACCAAAGAGTGTGTCCTATCAGACACCAGCGCAGCCCTTCTCGAGGGCTGGTCACTAGCAATTCAGTCAAGGAACCCACAGGTGACATGGTGGTTTCAGATGAAACACTAAGGAAATGGTTTTGTTAAGATACAGGTGATGAGTTTGAAATGTAAAATTAATTGTAATCCACATCCTCATTACATTTTTATTTGACATTCAGAAATGTACACTTGCTACAAGAAGTCACTTTGGCTCCGTAAACATTCAAGACTCACTCGCAACATATTTTGGTCAATTCCTAGAGTGATGGCAAAGAACTTGTACCTAATGCATGATCATTCACCCCACAAAAGGAAGAGATAACTAAGTCCCTGGCTGCCAGAATCATGACCCAAAGCGATGATGGGCTGAAACTCTTCTAACAATAAAGGTCAGGCCCCCATTGGTGTTACCACAGTAGGTAGACAAGCTCACTTCACAGCGAGCACTTACATCAAGAGCAGAACTGAAGTCCAAGGAAGAAGCTCTGTTGCCTTTAGACTAGCTACAAGTCCACATAATATTATTAGGAAAATATAAATTTAGGTTGCATTAAAAATATTAATAAAACATCAACTTTAGAACAAGGGCACGTAATGGTGTCGTATGAGGTACCACACCACGCTCTATGAAGCTCTGTGAAGTTTGAATGGGTCATTACAAAGTGCAGTCTGTCCACAGAGGCTGGGAAAGATGACAATGTGTATTTTATATAATCTTTTGACTAGCTGCCTGATCAATGGCCAGTTGTGGGAGACATCTGTTCTCAATTCTTTTATCTGTAAAATAGGGTTAAAAGCATATATGTTGCATGTTCACTTTGAAGAAATGGTATGTATAAAGTGTTTATAATACCACCTAGCATGGAGTAAGGCTTTTAGCTGTTGCTATTATCATTATTTATTAGAAAATATCCTTTACATCACTAGTGTCTATGCTACTATAAGATATGTTATATTCTTAACATATTAATGAAACCTTAAAATGTGAATACTAGAACTAGGGATGCTCATCTAAAGAATAAAAAAATAAATGAAAAATAACATATTTCAAAATATTTGCAGGGCCAGTATGTGGAAGAATGACTAATTTCATTTGTGGGGTTCTACATGGTCATAAAAAAATTATTAACTGCATATTCCTTCTTAACATAAATTCTTACATTTAAATACGTAAGACAACGAATCTCTACCACTGTAGGAAAGTAAAGCAGAGATGGAAAGACCAGAATTTTCTGCGTCCTAAATGCACATTTACTAAAACTTTTTTATCTAACTCATACACATTTTCAAATATATACACTGAGTAGCCAGATTATTATGATCTTTGAATGCATAATAATAATCTGGCCACTCAGTGTATATCCTATATAATAAAACGCTATCATGTAAACTGTCCCCTCAACCAGCAGTTCGACCCGCAGGCAGGCCAGCCAACTGCCCATGTCCCCTCCCCCTGGCCAGACCCCACCTATGCACAAATTCATGCACCGGGTCTCTAAAAAGAAATACACACACACACACACACACACACACACACACATAGTGAATGGCCAGATTATTATGTGTTCAGAGATCATAATAATCAGCCTACTCAGTGTATATTTATATAGCTTATAAACAGTTTAAAAGCACATTATTTAATAACTAGGGGCCCAGTGCACAAAATTCATGAATTGGGGGGGAGGGGTCCCTTAGCCCAGCCTGGATCCCTCTTGCAATGTGGAACCATTGGCTCCTAACCACTAACCTGCCTTGTCTAATGCCCCTAACTGCTCCCTGGCTGGCCTAATGGCCTGACCTGCTCTCCCCTCCTGGCTTGATCCTCCCTAACTGCTCCTCTCTCCTCTGGGCTTGATCCCCCTAACTTCCTATCTGCTCTCCGTTCTTCTCCATGCTCTTCGAACCCCGACATAGGCGTGCTGAGAGCTCTCTGCCATGGCCCCGCCCCTGTCCTGATTGGTTATTACGTGACAGCATCCCAGCCAATTTGCATATTTCTCTATTATTAGTAGAGATTTTATTTATCAAAACTAAAGTCTTACAGGTAAGGGCATGTATTAGGGGGTAGGCAAGGCTGGGGGGAGATTAATAGGGAGGAAAAAGGAGACATATGTACAACTATTTGTAATACTTTAAACAATAAAATAAAAAAACTTAAGTCTTTTGTGGTATTTTCTGAGACATTAAGAAAATTTTAAAAAATGGGTACAATCTTAACAGCAGTCTTTGTAACAAAGACATAGCAATTTATTGAACATTTTACTTACTGTGTTGAGACTGTTCTACTTTACTTAATAAGTCCTGTAAAGTTCTTCATAAATGAAATGCAACAAAAATGCCAGGCCTACTTTAAGCACCATGAAAGTCTGTGCTTTATGATTCCGATGATGGAATTATTTTTAAAGGGGAGATACCTTCTATTAAAAATGCCTAATTCTCACCACCTAATACACCTGTTCTGTAGATCAACATTTTCAGACACCAGTTTGCTGAAAAGCAAAATTCCATCCACAGTTGAATTTCACCAGAGAATTTTGAAAAATATGTCATGTTAAGAACTGAAGAGAGTCACATGGAAGAAAAAATTCACTTCCTAGAAAAATCATATCTAATGGTTTTCAAATCAAAAGAAAAAGAAGTAACATAAAATGACATTAAGGATGGCTTCCCAACTACTCCTCCCAAAATCGGAAAGCATGACAATACTAAAGCAAAACATTAATGTTATACTAACCTTGAGACTCACATTGAAGTTCTTAGAAAGTTTATGAGGTATCGCTGACTTAAAGTGAAGTAAATTTCCCTCAGGACTAACTCAGAAGAGCTTTATGGTCTAAGTCAGTAAAACCATCCAATAATTCTCCTCTGAGATTTATAGATTCCCTAAAAGCCATAATTCAAAGCATAGCAGAAAGGACAAAATGATGTTTCTTTTACCACCAGAACAAATTTCCTTTATCACAGGAATTCTTACCATTTCAGTTCCACTATATGTCCTATACAACCAAATATAACAAACATATATTGACTTCCTCTAATCTGTGTTTAGCACCTTATTTGAAAATAATTTCAGTCCAGCCAGTGTGGCTGAGCGAAAGACACTGACATTTTTTAAGAATAAAATCCTCCCTCTTTTAAAATAAAAGATTACTCATTTGAAGTTTGTGTGATACTCCTTGGTGATTAGATTTAGGTATGTATTCCCACTCCGAATACTATAAGCCAAGGGCCAAATAGTGGCTGCTTGCTGCTCATTTCTGCAAATAAAGATTTATTGGCACAAAGGCAAATTCATTCACACACATACTGTCTGTGGCTTGCTTTCAAATTTCAATGGCAGAATTGAGTAGAAGAAACAGAGACAAAAAGGCTGAAAAAAACTAAAATACTTGCTATCTGAACCTTTACAGAAAAAGTTAGCCACGCCTGCTTATAAGTGATGTTTGTTTCAGCAGTAGCATAACCAGAGGCACGCAACGTCCAATTTCCCATGATGTGAATTTTCATCACTCATACAAGGTACTGACATAATTACTATTTCCCCCTGCACCGTATAAACAATCTTTGGGTAAGACACCTCAATATCAAGCACATCTCACCAAAAAGGCATCATCTCCCCCACAGTTAGCAACCAGCAATGCCAGCCTGCACTCTGTGCAAGACAAAGAATTCCCCTCAGCACTATTTGTCTGTTGGTCTGTCCATTACGAGGTGCTAGCTCCTGGGTTCTATTTTTCACCAGATTATAATTTATTATTTGCTCCAATTATTTTGATGCTGAAATCGCCCCAGACTTCGGCCAAGATACAGGACTGTGTCTTCGACAGGATCCATCGCTTTCCTGAGCAATTCCTTCCTTTGGTAGAAAAAGACATACCAGGCTCATCTCTGCCGTCCCTGCCACAGCCTTACAGTCAGCCATGACTACTTCCGGGAATGTAATTCGAAACCGGATCTGGAAAAAGCAGTGATCAGGGTGATCACCACCAGGGTGTCTTAGCTTCTAGACCATTTTGGAAGAATCTAAATCCTTCTGTCTGTCTGTCTATCTAAACATAAGCTCACACTGATGCCTCCGATTGCAACCCATTCAGAGAGGATTCGTCCTTGTCCTCCCCATTTCATATCTGTATCTCCTATCTTCCACACTAGAACTTCCATTCCTAATATCAACTCATTTTTTCAATCTCATGATACACCTAAAATCATTTCAGAAGTGCTTCACCAAAACCTTCCAAAACCAACCCTAAAAGATGAGTTTGCACTTCTTCCCCACATCCACACCTAGACAGAGGCCATTCTGGCAAACATTATGTTAAAAGCCACTTGGATTTGTTCATCTCTCCCTATCAAGATGGTTGTGTTATTCATCTGGAACATGGCTGAGTGAAATAAACCCACCTAATAATTACAGATGGAATATTCCATATTTTGTAAATAAGGAGATGTTCTCTTTGTTTATTTGAAAAATTCTTAGAAAGAATGGGACATTCATAATAAAGGTATAATATGCTAATTAGACCAGACAGCCCAACGACCTTTCGGACGTCATTTCAGACGTCCTTCCAGACAAAGCTGGGGAGGGGCAGGGGCGAGGCAGAGGCGGTTAGGGGCGATCAGGCAGACAAGCAGAGTGGTCAGGGTGATCAGGCAGGCAAGTGAGTGGTTAGGGGCAATCAGGCAGGCAGGCAGGTGAGAAGTTAGGAGCCAGCAGTCCCAGATTGCGAGAGGGATGTCCGACTGACAATTTAGGCCCAATCCAGCAGGGATTCCTCAGACATCCCCAAGGAGTCCTGGATTGCAAGAGGGTGCAGGCCAGGCTGAGGGACACCACCCCCTTTATGCACAAATTTCACGAACTGGGCCTCCAGTATAAAGTAACAGTTTTCACAGATAGGCCTGCTCAAAAACAAACAAACAAAAAACAGAATAATAAAATTGGATCCAATAGAACCTTACTGAATACCAAGAGTTAAATGGCTTCCCTTCTTCTCCTTCCATTTTTAACTGCATTCTTCCTACTTGGATAAAACACACAACATTTGCATACTAACTGTCTACTGACATCTCCACCCTTGTTTTAGTCTTAGCTCTACAATTAAATGTTCTCCATCAGTCTTTCACCTGAAGTTTTCCCGTTCGTCGCTTCCTGAGATGAAGCTTATTCCCTAGGAGAGGGGTTGGCAAAGGATAGGTCAGAGGCCAAATCCAGCCCAAGTGTTCTGTAAATCCTGTTGTTTTTTTGTTTTGTTTTGTTTAAATATATTTTATTGATTTTTTTTACAGAGAGGAAGGGAGAGAGATAGAAAGTCAGAAACATGACATCGATCAGCCGCCTCCTGCACGCCCCACAGTGGAGATGTGCCCGCAAGCAAGGTACATGCCCCCAACCGGAATCGAACCTGGGACCTTTCAGTCCACAAGCCGACACTCTATCCACTGAGCCAAACCGCTCTCGGCTGTAAATCCTGTTTTATGAAACACAGCCACGCGCCTTCATTTACAGACCCTGTCACGGCTGCCTGTACAGTTTCAATGGCAGCGCTGAGTGGGACCACAAATACAGGGTAGCCCCTAGAGCCTAAATTACTTAATCTAGACTTTTACCAAAAAAGAAGTCTGCACATTTCTACTTGAGCAGATTTCCGAGGTGAGGCCACACAGAGACAGAATTATCTGAGTCTGGCATCTCAAGCTGTTTTTTCTATAGCCTGGACCCTTGAAGGACAGTTTGGCAGGATATAAAACCCTTGGTCTATCCTTGCTTTCCTTCAGCTTCCTGAAAAACTTGCTCCATGTTTGCCTAGATTTATGTTGCTCTTGAGAAATCTGATACTAACCTAATCTCTTGCTCTTATAAAATATTTCATCTTTCCGCCAGAAGAGCCTGAATATTTTTTTCTCTATCTTTTAAAATATAGTATTTTTATCAAGATGTTTCAAAATTGCTTCTGTGGGTGATTTTTGACAGGTATCCGACCCAATAGCTCATGCACAGAACGGGTAAGTGAACTGTAAATACGGAAATGCAAAGGAGTTAACTGTGATAAGTCATAACAACACGGGTGAACCCTGGCAAAATAAAAGAAAAACCTCAGAAAACTGCATAAAATGTTATTTCCTTATTTAAAATTCAAAAACAAGTGAACAGTATGTCATATACGCAAACATGGGTATGTGGTAAAGCTATTTAAAAACAAATACGTAATAAAAGATTCTGGATTTCAGAATAGTGGAGGCAGAAAATTTCTGATGAATAAAAAATTAATAAGCATGATTAGAAAGAGAAAAGTAAAGGGATACTGCAAATGGCTATGCTTTTTAAAATAAATATCCTTTCATCAAATATACTTTGGGGTGGTTTTATTAATCGGAAATGATTATTCCGATATTAATGTAAACATAATTATAAAGAGAAAAAGTATAAGCAATATCCAACAAATGGTTATGTTTTTAATAAACAGAATGTATAGGCAAACAAGAGTGCTATGTGTTTTAAAAAATACCAGTAACTAATATTCTTGAAAAATGTTGAGCAAATATATCAATTTTGAACATCAAGAGAAAATAAAATGCTACAGATCACCACATAGTATTAAAAGTTTTAAAGTCCAGCCAAAATCGGTTTGGCTCAGTGGATAGAGTGTCGGCCTGTGGACTGAAGGGTCCCGGGTTCGATTCTGGTCAAGGGCGTGTACCTTGGTTGCGAGCACATCCCCAGTGGGGAGTGTGCAGGAGGCAGCTGATCGATGTCTCTCTCTCATCGATGTTTCTAACTCTCTATCTCTCTCCCTTCCTCTCTGTAAAAAATCAATAAAACCTAAAAAAAAAAAAAGTTTTGAAGTCCAAGTATAATAGAAGCAGAAAAGGAATACTACTGACAACCCTATTCTTCCTCCTCAAATACTTATCAGGCATTTCATACACAAACGAAGAGATAACACAGCAGGATTCATGCCTTAAAGTAAACTTCTGAGAAAAAGAATAACTATAAAAAGCAATATGTGTTTCATAGCCACTTATAAACAAAGAATCGAGAGAAAAATTAAACCACTTCGAGAAAATGGAGAAGGCAGTAAACACAATTGGAGAATAACAAGTCATTTCACGATCATACAACTACAGAGTCTACCTCCACTTTGTTACTTAAAACACAGTTTATGGTGCCTTTACTGCAGGCTGATCTCTACATTATGAGTTTTCCTGATTTCTCCAGTAATTTTGGGCAGGAAGCTAGTTGATTACTGTCTCTTCTAATCACCTGATAGCCATGCATCCATCACTCTTGGAAGCTATACTTTAGGGTGCCCTCAGGAAAAATTTCCACCATCCCTACTTGCGTGTGTTCCCCGTGAACTATTCCCTTACGCACTCTGCTGTTATCTACCTACACACATGTCCATTCACAGCGGGGCCTTGAACAACACAGGCTTATGGGTGCCGACCCTTCAAGTAGTTGAAAATCCCAGTGAACCTGTACACTACCCAAAAACTGAACTACGCCTCTTGTCCCTCAGTATCCATGGAGGATTGGTTCCAGGACACCACACACACACACACACACACACACACACACACACACACACAAACACACACACGGAAATGAAAATCCATGAAAGCTCAAGTCCCTGGTGTAAAATGGTGTAGATCGAGCATACAGTCAGCTCTCTGCATCCACAGACTCCCAACTATGGGTGGGAAACAGTACAGTGTCTACGAAAAAACCATCTGCATATAAGTGGACCCGTGCAATCCAAACCCATCTGTTCAGAGGTCAACTGTCAATCAAGCACACTGAGTGAAACCTATCTTCAGCGAAAGCGTGGATTGATTTTGGGGACACAGCCCACAGGATTCGTCAACTAACTACAAGCGTTATAATTCACGAAGGAAATTTCAAAGATTACGTGTTGACTGAAAGCCTGGTAGTTGTCTCTATTAATGGACCCTTTTTAAAATTTATCTTTATTTGCAAGAATTACAGATGTCCCTTTTTCTCCTCCATTAACTCCCTCCATCCCCTCTCCCCCAGCCTACAGCACTATTGTCTCTGGGCCTGGGTTATGCATATGTCAAGGCTGCCTTCCCTTGTCTGCACTGCTTCTTAACTGTCCTAATAGAGTTACCTGGCCTTTCCCCAATAAAATTCTGTCACCTGAACCCTCGTTTCATGGTCTGCTTGTGTGAAAGCCCTTTAGAAAGACCCTGTGCCTCCTGCCAGTTGCTGCTAACTTCTCTGCTCCCCTTGACAAGCAAGTTTCCTTGAAAGCTGCCCGATTCCCTCTTCAATCCAACTGGGCTTGTACCCAACCACTATACAGACTGTTCCTGTGCAGATCACCACTGAGCTGCACAGTCCCAAACCCAAGGTCAATCCTTAGTGATCATCTTACTACTCCCACCGGCGGAGCGGCCTTTAACAGAGGTGACGACTCTTCTGTTTAAAATCTTTCTTCGTTTGGCATCCAGTTCACCACACTCTTTCTTGCTAATTTTCCTCTTCTCCCCTACCTCTCACCCTAGGGCTCCATCGCTCTTTCTTTCATCTGCACCCATTTCCTCAGAGATCTGATCCAGTCGCAATGCTTTAAATGCCACCTCTCTCTATCCCTAAAACTCCCACATTTACATCTCCCGCCCAGATCTCTCTCTAGAACTCCAGACCCACACACCTACTTGACATTGTCACTGTAATGTCTAATGGCTATCCCACATATAAACGTCCAAACTGAAATCCTGACTTTGAATCATCCTTCGCCTCAAATTTGCTTCAGGATCTTCAACATGTCAGTCGATGGCAATGACACCTTTCTAGTTGCTCAGGCCAAAGACCCTGGAATCATCCTTGACTCCCCTCTTTTATCTCAGACTCTGTATACAAACCCTCAGCAAATACTATTTGTTTTACTCTAAAAACGTATCAAACAAATGGGCTGATTCTCCTCACTCCAATACTACCACGCCGGTCTAGGCCCATCAGCACTGCTCAGGCTAACAGTTCTTTCCTCCGGAGAGGTTATTTTCCACCCAGCCGGCCAGAATGATTCGTTTAAAAAGCATGTTGGTACCCTGCCCAAAAGCTTGCGACATCTCTCCATTTCCTCAGAGTAAGAAACAAAGGCTGTGCAAAGGCCCTGTGATTTTGCTCCTTATCACTTCTCTGACCTCATCTGCTAATTTTTATTCTCTCCTCCAGCCTCCTTGCTGTGCCCTGAACATGCCCTGAATGTTCTTGCCTTTACTAGCTGTCCCTACTTCTGGGAAACACTCCCTTCCCCCACAGTTCACCTTCGGAGCAAATGTCTCCACTTCCTGCAATTCTTTGATCAAAATTCATCTTCTCATCGAGGCTTACCCTGCTGGCCTTCCCCACCACCTGGGAATTCTCAGTCCCCTTGGTTCGCTCTATTTTTATAAAGTTTACTATCTTCCTACACAGTGGTTCTCAACCTTCCTAATGCCGCGACCCTTTAAGACAGCTCCTCACGTGGTGGTAACCCCCAACCATAAAATTATTTCCGTTGCTACTTCCTAACTGTAATTTTGCTACTGTTATGAACTGTAATATAAATATCTGATATGCAGGATGTATTTGCATTGTTACAAATTGAACATCATTAAAGCATAGCGATTAATCACAAAAACAATATGTAATTATATATTGTGAAAATTTATTTCTAATTACAAAGAAATGAAATTGTGTCTTGAATCGTGGTGTAGCATGGGCAACAGTCTTCATAGGACAACAGTAAACTACATTGCTATACTTTGCTACACCGAGGAGTGGTCTGTTGGTTCCTTAGACCATGGGAAATAGGTGTTTTCCAGTAGTCTTAGGCGACCCCTGGGAAAGGGTCGTTCGACCCCCAAAAGGGTCGCGACCCACAGGTTGAGAACGGCTGTTCTAACACATCATACATCATGCACAGCTATATTATATTTACTACTCATTGGTGGTATCACCCTACTAGAAATAAGTTCTGCGAAGACAAGGAGTAAGACCTGCTACATTCCTTGCTGATGTGCGTTATTGCGTATGTCTGGAAGCAAGTGGAACCCAGAAGGGTGACCGACCCTATGAGCTACAATAAATGGAGGTCCCCCTGAGCTCAACAGATCTTCTAAAACTCAAACCAGTAATGATAATGCACATAAACTTTCAGCGCAACTGTTAAAAATATCCTCTGGTGTCTTAAGCTTTGTGAATATTAATGGGTAAGACTCAAACTAAGATAACCGAAGTTAACCAGATGGTTCCTTGGTTTTAAATCATATTATTACAAAAATCTCAAAGAAGATTCAGGGTCTTAAGCACTGAACCAGAAATAGTTCACAGTTATTTTCATTGTTATTCAAAGTTTGGTAAGTGGTCGTTTTAGAATTTGTTAACTGGAAAATTTCTGTCTCTTTTAAAAATCTCTACATAATGGTGAGATCATTGTCCTTAGAGTATAATTCAGGGAAAATGTTTATCTAGTAAAATGCCTTGTTTTCATGAATTGCTCTATTATAATTTTAGCTTTCTTTCCCATTACCTTCACCACAGTGCTAGAAAAGAGAGTAATTAAAGAAAACATTCTTTAATTAAACAAAACATTCTCAGTTTTCCAGAAGCTTTAAACATGTAAGGATTCTCAAAGTAAATCCAACCTAAATTTGGGTAGTTGAAGTTATTAAAGTCATTCAGTAAAAAAACAGCTTAAACTTACATAGTAGAATAATCCCACCATAAACGGGGAGGAACATGTTTTAAATTGTCTCTGTAGAGATAAGTCTTTACTTATAACTAAGATGATAAATTATCCTATTATTTATGTTCAAAGCAGCCCTGCTTAATATAGTATCATTCCCTAAGTAGCACTTGTCTGCAGTATATACAACTTAATTATTCTGGCAGCTTTAAACTATAGTTCCCCATCGTTCTATTTACTTTTCTATGCAAATACTTTTCAAAGTGAAAGTAATTACAGATTATTTTGGCACCACATACTTTTCAACAATAAGCAGTGAATTCAAACTGCATTAAGAGTAAGTAATATAATAAGTTCATTTTATTATTAAAATATAATTTTACAGAAAAATTGATTTTACTTTGTACTTAAATAACAGAATTTAAATTCCACCTTTAATTCACCTATTATTCTTATAAAACTCATAAATAAATCATGTACTCTCCCCATTCCCATCTTAGACTACATTCATAAGTGGGCCTGACAAGTAATGCTATTGATAAGACAAAAATCAAACCAAAAATACCCTGCTGATAGATTTATTTTAAAATAGAATTTTGGTTATAGAATAAGCCAAAAGAAACTCTACAGAAGTAGTTGAAAATTTACCAAAACTATAATTGATGTTCTGTAATCAAATTATTCCAAATGAAAACAAAAACCTAGCCCTAGCTGGGTTTAGCTCAGTGGATATGGAGCATCGGCCTGGGGACTGAAGGGTCCCGGGTTCAATTCTGGTCCAAGGCACATGCCTGGGTTGCGGGCTCGACCTCCAGAAGGGGGCATGCAAGAGGGAACAGGCCAATGAGTCTCTCATCACTCATGTTTCTATCTCTCCCTTTTTCTCTGAAATCAATAAAAATGTATTTTTTAAAGAAGAAAAGGACAACAAAACCTACCATCCAGTGAATTTATCAGTAAACAAGCGGTACCAATATTTACCACTCATAGAAAATTAGAAGACATCTGCTGATCCTTCCTAGCCATCTCTGGAAGGCATAATTGCCATCATGTCTCATGGCTGAATGAGGCTGCCCTGCGAAAGAGGTTGGTATAAAAAGAGGAAAATATGTTCTGAGGGCCAGAGACGGCATTCAGCGGGAAGGCAGGGTAAGGGATGTATGTACCGTTCCGGTGGCCTAGGGATTTGGTTTTAATGGCCAGCACTGAAGGTAAGCCCGTGTGGGTACTCGATCAGAGAGCTTCTGCATAGAGTTAGGATCCCTGAAGGATTATATCCTCGATGAAAAAGTGAGTTATTTTTTAATCTGCTCTGCAGAAGCAGACAGAAAACGTATATTTCCACTTGGCTGTATGTAAAGGGGAAAAAAAAATCTCATTTTTCCTGGGAACTTTTGGTCATAGATCTTGGGGCACGAATTCACTGTCTATCCGAGGTCCAAAGAAAACCAGGTGCCAAAATGTGAAATTAATTTGGACCGGGACTGCTAAGCCCCAGCAGTGTACACACTCTCTCTCTCTCTCTAGAGCAGGAGCAGAAAAACTAAGACACGAGGGCAAACTCGGGAACAAAGCCATGCCCATCTGGTGACGGACTGTCAGCGTTGGCTTTCTTGCTAACAAAGAGGTTGATTAGTTGTGACAAAGACAGCCTGGGCCGCAAAGTCTAAAGTATTTCCTATCTTGCCCTCTATAGAAAAAACTGTTGATCCCTTGTATAAAATACTGATAATGTCAAATGTGTTTGACACACACAAAATAGGAGGGATTAAGGCAATGGAAACAGTGTCCTGTATATTGGGGCTTGATCAAAGAGCAAAAATATTAGTTGATTTTAAACTTAGTAAAATATTTGCTTTAAAATTTTCTATGTCAAAACCTCTGGTTCAAATACAAGCACGGTGATAGCTGAATTCTGAATCTCTCCATCCATCTCTGGGAAGACAATACAACAACAAGGAAAACATGAATGAAAAAGAAAATTAAATTTCCAGATAAACTACGAATTCAAAAGCCCACAAATTCCAAATCAAGTGCAAAAAGCAAGTAAAACCAAGAGCCGGAAGGAGGAAGCCCCAAGAATGCAGAAGGAAGAGGATAAACAAGGGGTCCGGAAAAGGCCTCATAGAGGCCGCCGATCTCAAAATTACTCATTTCCTCAAGAAAATGGGGCTCCAGAGTGACTAATAAAAATATAGTCAAAATACAGTGACTATTAAAAAAAAGACAACAGAGTGACTATTAAAAATATAAACCAGGTACAGAAAATGTACAAGAAACAGATGGGATCACAAAGCAAAAATCTAACTTCCTGTTGTACACAAGAGCTGCATTTAAAACAGTGATTCTGAAAGGTTAACAAAAGATGGGCAAAAGCATGTCAAGAAAAGAATGACAGCCCCACCCCAAATAACCAAGAGCCATAATATTAATATCAAACAAAAGAGAAATCAGGTCAAAAACCATTAAATAAACAAAGCCCTTTGTAACAGTAATGCAAAAATGAGTGTCATGAATATCCACAATAGCAATTTTCATAAAGCATAAATTCCAGAATATACAAAGAGAAATAGACAAAAACAACATATGTAGACTTTAATTTTCACAGCATGATAGGTCCAATAAAGAAAGTAGAACTAAGAAGCATAATGAATAAAGAATATATATACAGTGGTACCTCGAGATATGAGTGCCCTAACATACGAGATTTTTGAGATACTAGCTGTGGAGCGAGTGATTTTTGCTTTGAAATATGAGCAACATTTGAGATAGGAGTCATCGCGCGGATCGGCCGGCTGCACACGACCCACCCGTTTACCGCGACTCGAGCGTCTCATAGTTTCCCACGCCTCAAGGTTACGGAACGAATTAAACTCGTATCTCGAGGTGCCACTGTATATGTATGTATCTCAGATACCATACCTTAAAATTGTAACATTTGCCTTCTTTTCAAGTGTGTCTGAACAGTATTTATGAAAACTAAGCCACAAAGAAAAGTTCAATGTTACAAAATATGGAAATAATACCTACAACACTCCATGAACATTATCATAAAATTAAAATCAAATCAAACAAAACCTTTCTGTATACTAGAAAGACCTATGTAACACTTAACTCTTTTTTTAAATTTGTCTTCATTGTTGAAAGTAATACATATTGTTAAAGTATTCTCTTGTAACTTAAACTCTTGCTGAAACAACTCATGGGCTCAAGGGAAAAAGCAGAATGACCGCCACGCTAGCTTCCTGCTATCAGGAGTGTGTTTGAACAACAATGCGTGTAAGAAGGTTTATTGATGCACCATTACTTTCTAACCACCGCACTCCAAAATGTTCCCTTTGGTAGGAATTCTCCTTAGACCGCTCTGTTTTCTCAGCAAAACAGTGAGTAAGGTCTTCAGCTGAGAGTTATGATGAAGGACATGCTGGAAGTGTGGAGAGGGAGAAATGTAGGAAAGAGTCATTATGAAGGGTTGGGAGAGAGACTGGTGATTATGAAGTGAAGGCCGGGAAGTGTGGAGGGAAGTGTGGGCAGAGAGAGGGGGAGAGTGAACACCTGAAAGGAGGCCAGTGAACTACATGCTCTAGGATGGTTGAGGAACGGCCAGTGTGGGGACCAGCAGGAGGGAGCTGGAGGCACTGGAGTAATATCTGAAACGGTGGAGTTCATTGCAGGTAGGACAATGGGCAAGACTGATTCGAGGAGGATGGAAATCAAGATCTTTGGGAGAGAGATCAAATACTGAGAAGCCGAGTACTGGGAGAATTATGTCGGTGGACACTGAAATCATAGAAATATGTGGTTCATGTATATAGGATGGAGTGACAGTGAGCCAGACGCTAATTCCTTCAAGGAATAAAACAGTGGCCTAAGGAACACCAGGAGACAAGAAGACGAAGAAACAGGTGGTAGAGTCTAATGACACTGGATTCAAAGCTGAGCGATTCACAGAGGAAGGCGTGGGAATGGAGTAAGTGACAATAGGAAGGAGGACCCATATCCCACTTTCAGCAGCTGTGCAGGCGACATGGAGGAGAAACAGATCACCCTGCACAGTTACACACAAAAAGCAAAACCTTGAGTTCAAAAGACTGGTCAAGGCCAGATATAGAGAATGTTCTTGAATCTAAGTAGTGACTATAGAGTGCATGAATTTGTAGACAAACTTTTTTTAAACTTACAACTGTCTGAAAATTTCATAAAGAACTTAAATAAAATGAAGTGCCAGATCGTGCAGCCAAAACCGGTTTGGCTCACTGGATAGAGCATTGGCCTGCGGACTGAAAGGTCCCAGGTTTAATTCCGGTCAAGGACATGTATCCTGGTTGCGGGCGCATCCCCAGTAAGGGGTGTGCAGAAGGTGGCTGATCGATGTCTCTCTCTCTCATCGATGTTTCTAACTCTCTACCCCTCCCCTTTCCTCTCTGTAAAAAATAAAATATATTTTTAAAAAAGAAAGAATATAGTGCAGTCACATGTAGATTGCCCCCAACACCTTCATGCACCAGATAATCTTTCATAGAAGCTGACAGACTCTCGAGAGCTTCCTCTGAAAGACTAACACATACAGAGAGACATTGCAGTGGCCTGGGAACAGAACCCTAGCTTACTGTGGGAGTTCGGGCTGACAGTGGGGGTTTTTGTGCTCCAGGACTGACTGTGAATGTTAAAAATAAAAAATCCTGCCCAGCCGGTATGGCTCCATGGTTGCGCATCGATCTATGAACCAGGAGGTCACAGTTCAATTCCCAATCAGGGCACAGGCCCAGGTTGCAAGCTCAATCCCCAGTGTGGTGCATGCAAGAGGCAGCGAGCTGATCATGCATCTGTCTCATGGCTGATGTTCCTCTCTCTCTCTCCTTCTCCCTTCTTCTCTGAAGTCAGTAAAAACATATATTTTTTAAAATCATGAAACGCATAGCAAAGAGACAGGGTTACTTTTAGCTCCTGGTTCACGAGTAAAATCCAAAGATGTAGCACCACCTATTGGAATTTCACCTATTTACAAATATTCTCAGTTCTTAGAAAACGTAACTTCTGGAACATTTCCCCCCAGTTGCCTAAGAAGATCAACTTAAGTATTAAAGGAAATAATCTAATACATACTAAACCTAAAATATTATATTAACAAGTACTAATTCTTGGCTTATAATTCTTATTTCAAATAACTAACCATTTTGACTAAATTCCTAGAGATTTTCTCTTTTTTATTTTTTTTTAATATATTTTATTGATTTTCTACAGAAAGGAAGGGAGAGGGATAGAGAGTTAGAAACATCTGTGAGAGACATCTATCAGCCACCTCCTGCACCTACTGGGGAGGTGCCCGAAACCAAGGTACATGCCCTTGACCAGAATCGAACCCAGGACTCTTCAGTCCGCAGGCTGACGTTCTATCCACTGAGCCAAACCGGTTTCGGCTCCTATAGAGATTTTAAAGATAAAAATGTGCATAATCGAGAGTTGATAGCTACACATTCCAAGTAACTCACAGATGTGGTATTCCTGCACGCTGCTTGTGTACCCGAAGATGGCAGAGTAGCCAAAGATCACGATCATGACGACGTCTCTGCTCTCCAGCTCCATGATGTGGGCCGAGTGGCCCTCCACGGCGTACTGCTGCCCGGGCCCAAGCACCGTGGGCGTTTTCGTGCTCCAGGCCTGACTGCGAAGGTTGAAGATCCACAGCTCGTCCGTGACGTTGCCTTCGCTGGTTTCAATTCGGCCTCCGTACATGAAGATGTTTTCCTGTAAATTAAAACAAGCATTCGCAAACAAACCCATTATGTCTCAGCGGTATATATCCAGTGAGAATGAAGGCCACATTTAAACACGGTTTTAGCCATCACTCACACATTCGTAAGGCACAGTTCTTACTTGTAAAAAGTCAAATGGGAACGCGTGACTAATGAAAAGTAATGCTTTTACTCATAAGAAAGGGGGGGAGGGGACCCACACTTTCAAAAAGGTATTTTAAAACAATTCTATTATATAGTCAATTAACCTTTGTTTTTTTTTCAGAGAGGAAAGGAGAGGGAGAGAGAGGGAAATATCAATGATGAGAGAGAATCACTGATCAGCTACCTCCTCCACAACCCACACTAGGGATGGAGCCCACAACCCGGGCATGTGCCCTGACCTGGAATTGAACCCTGACCTCCTGGTTCATAAGTCGATGCTCAACCTCTCAGCTACACCAGTCAGGCAATTAACCGTATTTTTCATTTTCCTAGTTGCTGAGTGGCTCTCTGTCCCACCGGAATGTTGCCATCGATAGGCATTACTCGGTGCTGTTCTGGATCATTCGCTGCTTTCATCAGGCACAGTTCACGAAAAGGTACACCACATCTGCGTACTGCATGGAGTACATTTTTATTACCATTTCCCATGGCCATGGGCAGATGCTTTATAGCCCTTATAAATTATACAAAGAACTTTAATCACATAGGACTAAAATGAATGATGCATAAATAATACAAATCATTACTATTTCAACAACCGAGGAATAGGAAGGAGTCTCTTCAACCTAATAAAGATCATCGAAGAAAAACACACGGCGAATATTATACCGAGTGATGAAAGAGCAGACGCTTTCCCACTAAGGTCAGGAACAAGACAAGGACGCCCACTTTCCCACTCTATTCCACACTGTACTCAGGTGTTAGCCTGAGAAAATGGGCCAAAAAAAAAACGAAGTAAGACACCCAGATTGAACAAGAAGTAAAATGTTGTTATTCATAGAAGATATGAACTTATCTATAGACAATACTAAGAAATCCTCCCCCAGCAAAAAAAAACAACAATTAGAGCTAAATAAATAGTTCAACCACATTGCAGAATACAAGATCAACGTGCAAAAATCTATTATATTTCCATACACTTGCAGTGAACAATCTAGAAATAAAAGTAAATAAAACAATTCCATTTAAAAGCATCCAAAAATAAAATGCTTGGGAATAAATCTAACAAAAGCAATTCCAAACTTACTCTGGAAACCACAAAACCTTGTTGAAAGCAATCTTTTAATTTCTAAATAAATGAAAAGGCACCCCATGTTCATGGGTCAAAAGACTTGTTGTTAAGAAGGGCATACTCTCTGAACTGAACAACAGATTCAATGCAATTTTTATCAGAATTCCAGGTGACTTATTTGTAGAAATGGACAAGTTAATTCCAAAATTCACATGAAATTACAAGGCACCCAGAATACCCAAACAATCATGAAAAATTTAAATAAAATTGGAGGGCTCACACTTCTCTATGTAAAAACTTACTATAAAGCAAAAAGTAATCAAGACGGTGTGCTACAGGCATAAAGACAGACATATAAGTCAATGGGATTGAGAGTGCAGAGATACCAAACATATATGGCCGACTGATTCTTGACAAGAGTGCCAAGACAGTCCATGGAGAAAGAATAGTCTCTTCAACAAATGGTGCTATGAGAACTCTGAATAGTGACATGCAAAAGAATGAACTTGAACCCTGACTGCACACCACATACAAAATTTAACTCGAAATTAATCAAAGACCTAAATGTAAGAGCCAAACCATAAAACTCTTAAAAGAAAACATGGAGTAAATCTTCACGATCTTAGATTTTTAAGTGTGACACCATAATCACCAACAACAAAAGGGGGAAAAGATAAATTGGATTTCATCAAATTAAAAAAGAAAAAAACTTCTGTACTTCAAACGACATCATCAAGACCGTGAAAGCTCACAGAATGGGAAAAAACGTTTACAAATCATAAGGGACTTGTATCTAGAATACATAAAGAACTCTTTACATCTCAATAATAAAAAGACAAATAACCCAATTTAATAATGGGCAAAGGACTTGAATCGACATTTCTCCAAAGAAAATACAGATAGACAGTAAGCATAAGAAATGATGCTCAACATCATTCATCAACAGGGAATACAATTAAAACGCAATGAGATATCACTTCTCACTCAATAGGATGGCTAGAATAGAAAAGACAGATGCCAATGAGAGCTGGTGAGGATCCGTAGAAATTAGAACTTCCATTCCTGGCTGGAGGGAATGTAAAATGGGATAGCCAGTTTGGAAAACAATGGCAGTTTATCCATAAACTAAATACTGAGTTACCACTGGATCCACAATTCCAATACTAAATATATACTCAAGAGAAATGAAAGCATGTGTCCTCACAGAAACATACATAAATGTTCATAGCAGCATTGTTCCATAAGAGCTAAAAGGTGAAAATAACCCAAATGTCCAAATATTGATGAAATGATAAATAGAATGTAGTTTATGTCCATACAATAGAATATTATTTAAAGATAAAAACGAAGTACTGGCACATGCTACAACATGCAAGTCATAAGCCACATAGTATACAATCTCATTTAAGTGAAATGTCCAGAGTGGACAAATCAACACCGATAAGAAGCAGATTCATAACTGCTTAAGGCTGGAAGGAGGAGGAGGTTTGGAGTGAGAGGTAAGGATACAGGATTTCTTTGGGAGGTGATAAAAACGTTCTAAACCTGATTGCACAAGTCTGCAATATGGCACAAATCTGCCAGAGATGGTTGCACAACTCGGAATACACTGAAAACCATCCATTTACCCCCATTTAGAATCAGTGAATTATACGGTGTGTCAATTAGATCTCCATAAAACTGTTCCAAAAACTACCAAGTGTGGACAAGGACATGGAGGATGAAACCCTTGTGCGGTGCTTGTGGGAATGTAACACGGAAATTACTCAAAAGATAAAAACAGAATTATCATACAATCCAGCAATTTCTATCCCGAAAGTTGAAAGTAGGGACAGGAGCCAGATATTTGTACACCTATGTTCATAGCAGCATCATTCACGATAGCCAAGAAGGTAAAGGCAAGCCAGTTGTTCATCGACAGGTAAATAAACAAAATGTGGGATGTAAAGGATTATGACTCGGGCTTAAAAAAGAATGAAATTCTGATACATGCTACAATATGGATCAACCTTGGGAACATTATCCTAGGGGAAATAAGCCAGTCATTAAACAGCAAATGCGATATGAGTCGACGTACGTGAAGTCCCCAGAATAGTCAAATTCACAGAGAGCAAGTAGAAGGAAGGGAATCAGGGTCAGGAGGAGGAGGGGAATTATTGTTTAATGGGTATAAGGTTTCAGCTTGAAGACGAAATAAAGTCTGGAGATAATGGTGGTGATGGCTGTACAACAATTTGAATGAATGTACCTACTTAGTGCCACTGAACTCTAATTAAAAATGGTTAAAAGTTAAATTTTAATTTTACGGCAATTAAAAAGTGACTGACCTGAGGCTAGGAATCAAGCCAAGGACAAAAACTCAATCTCTGTTTCTTCTCTTGTTCAATGGTGAATCACACTGGAAAATCTTTTCTTTTTTAATACTAAAATAGCGCATGAGTCTGTGACATCTCAAGTTATTGTGATCCATATGATCTATTGTTCTCATTAGGTGTTTGAAATAAATCTGAGATGTAGTATTTCTTCCACCAAGGTGAACTCAAAAAAAAATTTTTTTTTAATTTAAAAAGCAAGATCCTTACCTGATACAAAGCAAGCGAGTGTCCATACCTCTGGAGCGGTCCCCTGGACAGAGTTCCCACATTCCATATACTGTTTTCTAAATTGTAACTAGAACCAAGAAAATAACTTCATAATCTAAGATTCCTGTTTGGGGTTTTTTTAATCTGCATATGTTTTCTTCATCTGTATTCAAGTATTCATTAAATTCAAAACAATTAGAATTAACAAGCTCATAATTCCATGTACCATATTCGATATTCTTCATAAAAACATTCAAGATATACTTACTTTAAATTAGGACTCAATCACCTAAATGTATAGTATACATTAACGTGACTATTTCTTACTGGAATGAATTGCTTTAATAATTTCAGCCAATTGCTTAGCCTAAACAATAGTGAGCTGGTCTGCAATTTTTAAGTTAAAAAAAAAAATAAGACAGAGAACAGACTGGCAGGTCTCAGAAGGGAGGTGGTGAGGTGGGTGAAATAGGTGAAGGGATTAAACCAAAAAAACCTCATGGGCCAGCCAGCCAACTAATGGGGATTCCCAGAGGGAAGGGGGTAGAGTCAGGTGAAGAGGGGGATGATGAATGGTGATGGAAGGAGACTAGGCTTTGGATGACGAGCACACAGTGCAATGTGCAGATGATGGCTGTAGGTTTGTACACTTGAAACCTATATAATTTTATTGACCAATATAACCCCTATAAATTCAATAAAATAGTAACAATAATAATAAATTTTGTAGAAGGAAAAAAAAGCCAGCTTTTTCCTTTGGAAATGGATGAAAATTCTCTCCATTTTTAAAATAGCCATTTGCTGTAGGCATTCAATTTTATTCTTTTATTACATGCATCTAGCTCAGCATTATATAAGTTAACCAAGGAGTAGCTATTGCCTACACACAAATGTATCTTTTTTACTGATCATTTGAGATTGTGTTGCATGAATCTAGTCAAATAGAAGCTCCTGTAAAAAGAAGGTACTACTGAATAAAAAAAAAGTATAAAAAGAAGGTACTGCTGGGTTAGTAGATAAAAAGGAAAATTAACCTTTATTCCTCTGCTCTAAAAATATACATATGAAAATAGAAGTTCCAAGCTATGACTCTCAAATGCTTATCTAAGCGAATTTCAACTCAGTTGTCACCATCATCCTCTACCCTCACATCTCTTCAATTTGCCAAAATATACAGAGGGAAGCACCCAGCTAAGAACTGATTAGAACCATGTTTAAGAAGCTCACTGTCAATTATCATCTCTTCTCCTTCTTCCTCCAACTTTTCAGGGAAAGCAAACGAGCACTCTTCACGCACTTTTAAAAAGGGAAGGTTACAAACAACTGTTTTCAGTATCATGGCGAACTTCCTTCCTACACTGGCATGAGAAGATGCTTGTGAATGAAACAAACGAGGGACCAGAATCAATCAGAAATAACTTTCACAGATTCCCTCAGCTACCTCTGCCTACCTACCAGCATCTGCACCCCACACATTGCTTTCTACCACGCTCCCGTAAAGGGCCGGAGAGTAAATGTCTTGGACTTTGTGGACACATTAGTCATCTGTGTTCTTCTTTGTTCTTTCTTATAGCTCATTAAAACTGCAAAAACCTTTTTACTTTATTTTCACAGGCTTTTCATTTTCATTCATCATAATTTCCTTTTAGTTTCCACATTTAAAACTCATTTCTTCAGGTTCTTTTCCTACCTTAGCAATTCATTTTAATCCCACCAACTCTCTTTCAATTCTTTCTACTCTATTTTATCCATTTTATATTGTGTTACAGAATTCTAATTGTCTACTTAAATATATACCTTTCTCCCTCCCTACAGAAACTATTTATTTTATACTTTAATTCGAGTCATATTCCATCATAGTTTTAAAGCAATCTCCTCTGATAAGCAGAATTTTAAAATGCCCAATATTAATAGAACTAATATTGTTAGTGGGTAGGGCTACCAAATACAACTCAGGATGCCCAATTAAATCAGAATTTTATATAAACAACAAATAATTTTTTAGTATCGGTAGAACTCACACAATATTTAGGACAAAGTCAAAAAAGAACATGGCAAGGGTCTACTTATACTGAAAAATCATTCGTTGTTTATCTGAAATTCAAGGTTCACTGGGTGTCGATGTATTTCTCGGCTGCATCTGGCAACCTACTGGGTACACACCATTATGGTCTACTGCCAGGTTCAGTTCTGATTGGTTGATGCCCAAGGTGCACCAGGTGTTGCTACATATTATGAGTGGCACTCCTGAAAACAACATTGATAATCAAATTATTCTTCTTTTTGCTCTTTTGTTCTGTTCCTGAGTGTTCAGAAAGGACAATCACCAGCTGAAAAGAAATCAGGTAAGCGGCCACCCATGTGGTCCCAGCACCATCCAATCATGCAAAGGATGATCTCCATGGAGACATCAGCAAACGAACGATCTGTTTTACAATGCTGGCACTCTCGCCCAACAAAAGCTGGTCAAATCATCTCCAAGTTAGAAAGTTCAGGGAAATTAATTTACAGGTCAGAATGAACATATTTTTATATAAGCAATTACACTTCATTCTGAAGCAATATTATGTGGCAGGATTCATCATGTCTGATACAGGCCTGGCCTCACCTTTCTTTAATTAGCATTTTCTTTCTCCGAATTTATTAAAAGCACTCTAGAGAGGTAATGAAATATCTACACAAAACAAACCTATATGTATCATGACAAATATTTAATGATGAATATATTGAATTCATAGACTCTCAAATCAAGTTCCATGTAACAAATAGATACTATCACAAAAAATATTCATAAATTTGGACAGCAATAAAATGGGCATTTAGGATAGTCCTATTCCTGTTACCAAAAAACCAGCTTAAATAGAAGATTGGAAATCTGGAAGACATACTTACTTCAGGACCATCTGATAGGAACTGTAGTTAAAACTATATCCTCCAATCACCCACATAAACTTCCCGTGTAAAACCGCTTTATGGGAAGCTCGGCCGACGGAAGGGCTGAAGGGTTTGACATTCGGCAGAATCCAGTAAGACTCCGTGGAGGGAACATTCAAGGAACAATCGGGACCTATTTAAAGAAAGCAAACGACACAGTGCGTTAAACAAAGAACTTAGATTATAAAACGGGGATACACGGATTAAGAGAATTAGTAATTCACTGCTCATCATATTAATAAATATACATAATAAATCATCTAAACCAGTGGTTCTCAACCTTCCTAAGGCCGCAACCCTTGCATACAGTTCCTCATGTGGTGGTGACCCCCCAACCATGACATTTTGCTACTGTGATGCATCGTGATGTAAATATCTGCATTTTCCGATGGTCTTAGGTGACCCCTGTGAAAGGGTCGTTCGACCCCCACAGGTTGAGAACCGCTGATCTAAACTATAACTTATGGGGAAAATTCTAACATGAAATGCAATACCTACAGGGAGCCAAATCATACTCAACCAGACTTACATACGTTCAAATAAATATCACAAAATCTGAAAGAATCACTGAAATAATTCTAGTTCTCTCACTTACTACACATGTGTCTGAGCAAGTCTGCTTATCTTTCCCATCATCAAAATTTCATCGATAAAACAGAAATAACAATCTATCCCTAAGGATGATTATAAATATTTAGTTTTGTAAAGACAGTGGAGATGAAATCATTTACAAAGTATAAACTATTCAACTAACATAAAAATAAAAATTAGATTTTTTTCTTAGCATTCAGAATAACCAAAACTGTTACCAGTAGGGAGGGTTTATTATCCTCACACAGGAAAAATATTATGTATAACGATCTTATTTTAATTAGGCCAGGATAACTTAAATACTGTAACTAAGGACACCCGAGATTATCTTTTTGATAATGACCCAATCCTTTAATTCAGATATTTACAATTTTATTATTTTTGAATGAAAAGTCTGAACCATTCTAGGGCAATAGAAGAAATTAAAGGAACACACTTATTAAAAAAACAAAACAAAAAACCTTTTTAACTACAACTCTGAACCACTTAGAACTCATTTAACTTAGGGTGGCAAACAACAGCCCATAAGCGAAATCCAGGCGAACCCCTGCTATTCTGGATAAAATTAAATTAGAACGCAGTGTGCTCATTCATGAAGAACTGTCCATGGCTGCTTTTGCCCGACGCCAGCAGAGCTGAGTAGCTGCCACAGAGAGCAGACAGTCCCCACAGCCAAAAATATTTACTACATGGTCCTCTGCAGAGACATTGCCAGCCTCTACTTTAACTGAAGAGAAATGAGAACAGGTAGGCACTATATATAACTAATATAATCTCCTGGTATAAGTTTTGTCTTCATTTTTTCCTTTTCATTGGGTTTATTGGGGTGACACTGGTTAAGAAAATTATAGAGGTTACACCGCACAATTCTACGATGTATCATCTGTACACTGCACTGTGTGCTCGCCACACAAGCCAAGTCTCCATCCGTCATCATTTATACCCACTATATCCCCCCCAGCCCCCTCTGCAGTCACCACACTGTTGTATTTTATCTTCTTAAAAGGGAAATATGGGTTTTTTTTCATTTATTTTTTTATTTTTTTAATTAATGTATTACATATAAACATATCTTCCCATTGCCCCCCCTCCCAGGAATACCCTAACCCCCAGTGTCTTGTGTTCATTGGTTATGCTTATATGCATGCATATAAGTGCTTTGGTTAATCTCTTATCTAAATCATGTATGTCAGGAATAGGAAGCAAATAGGGTAAAATATTAATAGCAGGTGAACTGGTTAAAGGACATTTGAATATTCTTTGTTATTCTTATTCTTGAAATGTTTCTACAAATTTGAAATTCTTTCTAAAGAGAAAGTTAAAAGCTGTTACCATCTGAAGCACAGGTCAGATGCAGTCAAATACCACCAGGGTATTTCTTGACAGAGTTTGATAGGGATTACCGGCCTGTAAAACTCTCCAGAGAGTTAGGGATATATTGAAATCAGTAATATCTTTATGAAATCTTCACTACAGCAAAGTATTTCTGAACAAGGCTGTGGGGAGCGGAGGACTGGCCCCTAAAGATAGCTGGGTCCTAATCTCTGGAACCGGGGGGATGTTACCTTATCTGGGAATGGGGCTTTGCAGATGTGATTCAATTAAGGATCTTGAGCTTGGCAGTTTCTGCTAGCCCAGTGGTTCTCAACCTTCCTCAGGCCGCGACCCTTGCAGACAGTTCCTCATGTGGTGGTGACCCCCAACCATGGAATTTTGCTACTGTGATGCATCGTGATGTAAATATCTGCATTTTCCGATGGTCTTAGGCGACCCCTGTGAAAGGGTCGTTCGACCCCCAAAGGGGTCGCGACCCACAGGTTGAGAACCACTGTGCTGGATGATCTAAGTGAGCAGGGGTGTCCTACAAAGAGGGGGAGATGGACCACAGAAGAACGAGGTGCAGGACCCTGTGCAGCACGTTGTGAAGAGGGGGAGGGAAAGGAGGCCGGAGATGATGGGGACTGCAGCTCTGGCAGATGGGAGGGGGTGGGGTGCACGTTCTTTCCAAGTCCCGGGGCAGGTTGGGGGGGGTGTGTGCAGGGAACGGGGTGGCCTGACAACACCCTGACTTTGGCCCAGTGAAACCAATTTCTGAACTATAATCTCAAATGGTAAGTTGTATAAGTTACTGGAAACTGATAAGTAATAACTAATTTATTTAAACTAAAATAAATATTATTTACTACAGAAAACAGTTATAGAAATTTTTTAAATCTTGCTCTGTAATCTAAAATGACTCATTTTTCTACACAAAAGAAAAGAGAAGTCAATATTCCTTATATCTTTGTTGCTACCACATTTGTGTAACTTCCAGAGATTATTAGAAGAAACAGTCTATAGCCAAACTCTACAAATTGTCTTTTACTCTCATTAGCTTATAAATAGTACGGAAGTTTTATGAACAGAACTTAAAAGTTTAAAGGAAGATGAAATGTCTTAATGTGCAGCTTTCTGAATTCTATGACAAACGATTTGAAATGCAAATTTACAAACTGAGTATTCATTTAAAACACAAATGAATATCAAGAACACTATAAACACAAAGCCTTTGCCATTCATTAAAAACCGAACATTGAAAGCTACATTTAAAGCCATATGAGACTCCCTTTCTTAAAAATATTTTTTTTTCATTTATTCAGAGAGGAAGCGAGAGGAAGAGAAACATCAATGATGACAGAGCATCATTGATTGGCTGCCTCCTGCACGCCCCCTACTGGAGATCCAGCCTGCAAGCTGGGCGATATGCCCTGACGGGGAATCCAACTGTGATGTCCAGGTTCATAGGTAGACGCTCAACCACTGAGCAACACAGGCCGGATGAGCATGTCATAAGAAGCCTTCTGAGGCGACCTCTCTGTATGACCCCTGCACACTGCCATCCATCAGCGTGGAATCTCCCCACGGTAGGCAGACCTCGGCTGTCTCGCAAAGGATGTCATAAAATGATTTACATCACAGTGGCTTTTCATAAAGATTTAATATGCCACCTTTTCCACGGGTTATGTGTCCTTTAATCATCCAAACAGCATAAGTGAATTTCTAATGCTGTAACTTCAGGCATTAGTGACAGGCTGCGGAGAGACGGGTCTTGGGGGGAAAGGATGTAGAATTATGCACAGTTCACTCCGAACTGTGCATCTCCAGACCCACAATCTCTCTTCAATTCCAGATGTCAAGTCAAACTACCTTCATGCCATTTCCACTTGGGTGTCTAATGATCATCTCAAAGTTAACACGTCCAAAACTAAAATCTCAACATTTCTCTCCCAAATCTGCTCCTTCACTGCTGTTTATCACCTCGGTAAATGGCACTTCCTTCGCCCGCTGGCTCAGGGCAAAGACCATGATTCTATTCTGGAGTTCTCTCTTCCTCCCACCCCCCAAACCCAATCCAGCAATGAGTCCTGGACTGACGCCATGGGGTATGAGGAGACAGCCTCTGTGACTATTCAAACATGGAAATGCTTCCGTGAAGTGGGTGTGCCTTCCCTTCCCCTGCAGAGATGACACAGACCACAGACCTGCCCACAATGGACAGCTAGTAGCCAGCAGGCTCATTCAGGACCTTGCTCCAGGCCCAAGGTCAGCACCCATTCTGACTGCTGTCTGAGCATCCCTACCTCACAATTATAAATATCTCTACATTCTATCACCTCTACCAGACGCCAGCCACTGATTCTTCCTTTACAACCAACCCTACCCCAAGCCACCAGCCACTCTGACCTGGACTCTTACAATACGTCTCCACACGGGTCTCTGTACTTCCATTCTTGCTCCACAAGGCAACCAGAATAACTAGAATCATTAATGCACTCCTATCATTTCCCTATTTGAAGTCTTTCAATAATTTCCCATCAAACTTAAAATAAAACATCCTTAATATAGCCTTCAACCTCTACATGACTGGCCTCAGTATTGAATGAATGAATAAGTGAATGAATATAAACTTAGAGCTTTAAAAGATTAGGAGCATGAGCAGACAGCAAACCTAGATTTTCTACTTATTAGCTGTGAAACTCTGGATGAGTGAACTTCTCCAAGCTTAAGCGATCTCTCCTGGAAGAACAGAGGATTCTGTGATGATAAAATGAGATCGTACTTAATACCTAATACTATAACAAAAGCTTCATAATAGCAACTTAACTGTTATTATTAAGTAAATCCCCCCTCATCTTATACACAATTACACTAAGTATAATTAGGTTGACGGGCAAAATAGGTTAATAAAGACTAGTCTTATCAGATATTATCAATATACATGTCCCCTGAAAAAGTGAAATTTCAAGCAAAAAAGAAATCAATCCTATAATCACAAGAAAATCCAACTGGCAAATAATTGCCAAAGACAAAACCTAGAAGAAAGAAAGTACGTACAACAAAGTTTGAAAGGTTTTCCAAAGCAATCCCAGAACTACTGAATTACATTCTTTCTTCCTTCCCCAAATTATAATTACAAACTCTAATTGTTTTTCAGTAGAAAAAGTTTCTCTAAAGAAATCTATTGTTGATTTTATAATGGAAATTAAAATCAGTACAAAAATTGTATTTGTTTTACACAAATTAAACTTAGAAAAAACTTTGTTTCCATAAAGAAGGTTAAAAATGTAATGATTTCTAGTGAGTGAACCAGTAATTCCCCTAATGTGCCCCACATTTATGAGCAGATGAATATACTGATGTCTAATATTACTAGAAAAACTGTAACTGCTAAGTACAAAGATGCAGAATGGAAAATCTAGCAGTAAAATTTTATCCCCTCCAACAATGAGATAAATACTTACTGGTTAAATATTTTAATAGCAGGCTTTGATTTCTGAAAGCAAGAAAGAGTCAGATTGGAGTTTATATCATTTAAAGCAGGGAAAGAAACCAAAACATGATCCAGTCAAAATAGGAAAGTTCAGGGAGAAAAATCTTACTCCAGAATTTCAGACTTCTTTTTGACAGCTTTGGCTCATACCTTCAAATTCATATTTAATCTTTGCCATCATGAGAAAATATATATATATTTCTTTTCTGTTAAAGCACATATGTAAAGGCCAGATCTTATCTTCATTTTGCAGTTTTCAGTTAAAAATGTACATAAACACTGGTTACTTTGAAGTATATCAAATGCAGGTTGTTAAGCCGTATTTCTGTAAGTAACACTACACTTTAGATACACTTCTTTACTTTAAATAACAACAGGAAAAATACATATATGTGTGTGTGTGTGTGTATATATATATATATATATATATATATATATATTCTCTGTGTCCCTAGATTTAGGATATCAGTTAGATTTCTTTGGTTTTTAAGCCACAGCAACTAATTTTGGCTAGAAAATACAGGACTTTATTGAAAAAATATAAAGAAATTCAGAGACTTCTAAAAAGAAGCTGGAAAATCTCCCTTAGAATAGACAGGTATCTGGACATCTCATCCCATCAAGACTTCTCTCAACAAGTGAAAGGCAATTTCCTAAGCAGAAATTGGATCACTAACAGAAGGGAGAAATATGCTGAGAAAGGAGATTTTAAGAGAAGTATATATAACTTGCCTGTAACATTCCAGAAATAGTCTTATGATTGAATATTTGAACTGAATCTGAAGTGCTCCAATAATAGGCAAAATAGGATAAACATCAATGCCAGAGTCCTATCGCCTAACATCATTAGAGCAATTTTATTCTGTCTCAGGCTCCATTCTAAACATTCTTTAGGCCATAAACCCAACCTCCAAAGGCCAGGAATCAATTTTAGTGTGTTTTAAATGTCCACATCTGCTTTAACAATATTTAAATTTTAAAGAACAATGAATTGTGGGAGTGGTAAACATTAGATTTGGTCTGTCTCAAGAATACTTGGTTCTTACAGTTTAGATCAATTATCCTATATGATAAAAGGCTAATATGCAAATCGACCGAACAGCAGAACGACCGGTCACTATGACACGCACTGGCCACCAAGGGGCAGATGCTCAATGCAGGAGCTGCCCCTGGTGGTCAGTGCGCTCCCATGGGGGGAGCGCCGCTCAGCCAGAAGCCAGGATCCCGGGCTGACGATCATAACGATGGTGGCAGGAGCCTCTCCCGCCTCTGCAGCAATAAAGATGCCCGAGGGCTCCCGGACTGTGACAGGGCACAAGCCGGGCTAAGAGACAGCCCCTCCCCCGCCTCGCCCTGAGTGCATGAATTTCATGCACCGGGCCGCTAGTATTATTATAGGATGAAAAGAAGCTGCCCTTCTATCAGCAAAGTTTAGTGGTTTCCAATTTATTTTTCAATTGTGGAAGGCTTAAAACAAAGCTCGGCAGACTTTGCTTGTGACCAGCTGAAATGTCGAACAGAGTTAGCCAGGATTGAGAGCAGGATTTGCTTATCCTGCTTATCAAGTCAGAAGCAACAAAACAGGTGGCTGTAAGTATGCAGGAATTAGGTAAACCTCTACAACAGCGTTCTCAACCTGGGGGTCGCGACCCCTTTGGGGATCAAACGACCCTTTCACAGGGGTCGCCTAAGACTATTGGAAAACACCTATTTCCCATGGTCTTAGGAATCAACACACCGCTCCTCGGTGTAGCAAAGTGTAGCAATGTAGTTTACTGTTGTCATATTAAAACTGTTACCCATGCTACACCATGATTCAAGACAAAAACTTCATTTATTTGTAATTAGAAATAAATATTTCACACTATATAATTACATATTGTTTTTGTGATTAACCCCTATGCTTTAATTATGTTCACTTTGTAACAATGAAAATACATCCTGCCTATCAGATATTTACATTACAGTTCATAACAGTAGCAAAATTATAGTTATGAAGTAGCAACGGAAATCATTTTATGGTTGGGGGTCACCACCCCATGAGGAGCTGTCTTAAAGGGCCGTGGCATTAGGAAGGTTGAGAACCACTGCTCTAAAAGAACGGAACCTAGATGTGAATTGGGTTGGGACGCAGAGTTCTTACATATAATCCAAAAGTAACTAACTATGTCCTAATATGTTATAGGACTAATCCAGAAAAGATTTCTTTAGGATTCAAAATAGTCAGGAGATTGAGTTTCTACTTTTCTAAAACAAACAAAATTACCACTTTTTTACAACCTGAATCATGCCATGGAGCTGAAGTGTGTTCTGGCAGCCAATACTGCCACCCACTGGCAAGTGTTAAAATGTAAAACCAAAGGATTACAACAAACACAAGACAAAGGACCCAAGACCCAGATGCTCAAATCCTCTCATTTCTCTCAATATCTAAAATTATGTTTTCAATGTCAAGCAAGTGACCTCATGTACTGGAATACTAGTCTCCTAAAGCATCTATCTTGAACGGCACTAGCAATCTAACACATCTCTAATTCATTCATTCGATCAAAAAAGGAAAACAATTGATTACATGTCAGGGACTACAGCAAGTGCTGAGGACACAGAGGTGATCACAACATAATCATTCTTAACTCCTGGGGTCCGTGTGCCAGGAGGAGAGATACTCAAAAAAGCGAACAGACCTCGATGTGGCAGGTGCTATCAATTAATTAGGGGCCCATGAAAGCATACGCCAGGGGGCCTACCCTGGTCTTAGAATGTTAACGGGGTGAGGCTCTTCCGGGAGAAAGTTCAGAAATGAGAATGGCACTGAAATAGTAAGGGATGGAGAGCATGCAGGAAACTGAAATAAGTCCAAATAAAGTGTGACTTTAAATGAAGAATCAGAGAAAGAATCACACAAAACTATCGGATCACGTGACATAATTTACAGGCTGCAAACACCAATCCTTAAAGGAGAACTGTCAGAGCTGGCTGAGTTGGAAAGGAGTGGTAGAAACATAAAGAACATTCTACAGACAGTAAAAAGGACTAAACAATCGCATTGAGCAGGACAGCTAGAACGGGAAAGGAATGGGGCATCTTCAAGTGGCTAGTGAGTATTTTGTTTCTCTTTCTTTTTTTTAATATATTTTATTGACTTTTTACAGAGAGGAAGGAAAAGAGAGAGAGTTAGAAATAACGTTGAGAGAGAAACATCAATCAGCTGCCTCCTGCACACCTCCTACTGGGATATGCCCACAACTAAGGTACATGCCCCTGACCGGAATCGAACCTGGGACCTTTCAGTCCGAAGGCCGATGCTCTATCCACTGAGCCAAACCGGTTTCGGCATTAGTGAGTATCTTGTAGAGAGAAGATGATAACCTGTTTTCACCTGTACAGGATCACAGGGAAAGTTTTGTTGTAATGGCGAAGAAAAAATCATCCCGGGCCGAAACCGGTTTGGCTCAGTGGATAGAGCGTCGGTCTGCGGACTGAAGGGTCCCAGGTTCGATTCCAGTTAAGGGCATGTACCTTGGTTGCGGGCACATCCCCAGTAGGGGGTGTGCAGGAGGCACCTGATTGATGTCTCTCTCTCATCGATGTTTCTGACTCTCTATCCCTCTCCCTTCCTCTCTGTAAAAAACGAATAAAATATATTTTTTTAAAAAAAGAAAAAATCATCCCGGAAGACTGCTAGTTTGTGTCTTTTCAACCTGTCTCATCTTCCCATAGATTTCACGTTGCTAAGTTTTTCGGAGTAAACAAGAGAGAACCAGAGCCCATTCCTTGTCAATTATGACGATGATCTCTACTTTAAACCTTTTATGTAAATGCATTTGTTCAGAAGACTCCAATCATTTGTCTGGGAAGATCTCTCATTGTGTGAATTTGGTTTCAGAAACAGGATCCCTTCCCACTACACTAATCAGGAAAGTTAAATTCTCTATTTCGGTTGCTCGAGGCAGCCAGGGCACGGGTCAGACAACCTCGGTTTAGCCCAGCAGATGCCACCGGCAGGATTTCAAATCTTCCCATGTTCCCCCCCAAACATGTGGGACACCTTATCTCTGTGCCTGCCCCTCTCCAACCAGTGTCTCTAGCCTTCCATCCTCCCGGTGAGCCACTCAGTATCCTGTGCATGAGTGAGGGTGCAGACTCAGAGAATCAAAAATGAGTTGCTCAGCCCGGCCAGCATGGCTCAGTGGCTGAGCATTAACCTATGAACCAGGATGTCACGGTTTGATGTTTGATTCCCAGTCAGAGCACATGCCCGGGTTCCAGGCTTGCTCCCCAGCAGGGGCATGCAGGAGGCAGCCAGTCAATGATTCTCATCATTGATGTTTCTCTCTCTCTCCCTCTCCCTGTCCTCCCTGAAATCAATAAAAACGTGTTTAAAAAATAAATTGCTTATACAAGCTAGAAGTTAATTTCTCTCTCATGAAACATTCTGGAGGCAAGTGAGCAAGGGCTCCTGGTTAATTACTGCCATTTGCCAGCTGGCGGGGAAGGTCTCCAGGGTCTGAAATTCCCACACAGCACTTCCACGCAAGCCCTCCTCAGCTCAACTGTGAAGAACAGCCGCTCTAGCTGCAAGGAAGGCTGGGAAATGTAGTTTGTAGCTGGGAGGCCATGTGCTGAGCCAAGCACACTGGGTGAGGGCTATTATTAGAAAGAAGGGAAGGAGGAATGCTGGGAGCTAGTCACGTTTCTGCTCTAACAAGACAGAACTGTTTTTGCAGCCTGTAGTCAAAACGTCGGTGGTTCAGATCTTTGTAAGGCCTGCAAAGAGGGAAACCTGCAGCCGTGTGATGTGGAGTGACTGGGAAATGCAGGAGGGACACCATACCGTGGAGTCTGCTTTGAAAGTCCATGCTCTAGTGTATTCTGCACATCTGGGCATAAAGGTTCCTCAAAGCTGCCTTTTCCCCCTCTGACTTATTCAGACGTTTACAATCTTTATTCTGTGGAAACTGTCACAGAAGCAGGTGAGTCCGCACAGGCCCCTGTCCTGTAAGGAATCTAATAAGCATGTATCAGTGCAGGTCTACATGTGACAAAAGTAAACCTCAGACAATGAACTGGTGTGCTTTTCTCTGTACTTTCGTTTTAGGGGTTTGTAAGTGCTTTCTACAGGACAAAGGGGACTACTGACTCTGATAGTGAATCTATCCTTGATATATATACTTCCATGTGATCTGGGGAAATGCTTCAAATGGTAAAACAGTGACAGCAGATAGTTAAGAAAGAAAGAGTGAGATGAGGATGTTCAGGGGGGAAGTAAGAGTGTTGGCTGACCAGTAGTCTTAGGAGGGGGTTCATAGTAAAACCAGCCTGAGAAAACAAGATGTGAAGACCAGCGGGATAAGCATACAGAAATGTTAGGAAGGGGATTCAAGACTTGACATCAGCCGAAACCGGTGTGGCCTGTGGACTGAGGGGTCCCGGGTTCCATTCTGGTCAGGGGCATGTACCTTGGTTGTGGGCGCGTCCCCAGTGGGGGGGGGGGGTGCAGGAGACAGCTGATTGATGTTTCTCTCTCATCGATGTTTCTCACTCTCTATCCCTCTCCCTTCCGCTCAGTAAAAAAAATCAATAAAATATATTTTAAAATAAAAGACTTGACATCAAACTAGGCTTTTCCTCTCTGTGTTCTCGTAAAAAAAATCTCAATTTCTAGGACGCAATACTTGGTTTTGTACATTAGCAAAGAACCAAACAGAACAACTGAAGTTAACCAACATAAAAGGTTAAAATATAATGGCAGGAGCAACAATCTGTTATTTTTTAACCCAATGAATCCGGTTTCAAACTATTACAAAACCCTGCCAGACTCTGCATCTCAGCAGCTTGCCTCCTTAGCTCTCATTTTCGAATTTGTATATCTAGTTGTGTGATCACTCCCCACATGTCCTGGAAACAAACCTCCTTTTCTCCCTCAGCGATTCCTCCACGTTCTCCATCTCTGGGACAAAAACCTCATCTTCCCACTAATGACTTTGGTCACAATCCCAGCTTCCTTAAACACAGGCTCGGGGCCGGGTTGGAAGCTCAAAGGACCGGTCTGCACACAGCCTGTCTCCAAAGCAGCACAATCTGCCTTTCATCCAGCATCCCACCCCCTCCCTCAAACACCCACCTCAGCTCAGAGACCAAGTCTGTCATTGGTAAGGATCAGTAACAGTACAGACTGTGTTTGATTTCTATTATATTTGACACTTATAAACATACGTGTCTCTCTATAAAACTATTCCTATTATCACTCTGTTTTCACATCCCCACTTCCATTTGCTTATAGACATACAAGAATCAGAGATGTTTATGACTTGAGGCATTACTGAGGAGGATAATAAAATGTGAAAGGCCAATACACCAAAGCCAGAAAAACGAAAGATAATATTCTGAACCAGATCTATATGACACAACAAAACAAACAAACAAACAAACATTTCAATGAAGGATTAATAAAATTAAAGAACAAAAAAGGACAGACATGTCCACAGAGAACAGTATTAAATAAATGTCTCCTTATGTTCCCAAGATTGTTGAAATAAAATGAAGACTAACGACAGTTTGAAAAGCATCACGTGTGTAAGCTATACCTGTACTTCTCAAGTCTTAATTTAAATACATTCTTGATACACCATTCTCTCCGTAGAAAAGAACACTATTTTAGTTTCAAGACTGAAATGAAAAGACAACCTCTAGGTACTTTTTTGGAGAAGGTCACAAATTATTAAAATAGCCACTTAATAAAAGGCACAGCCCTATAATTAAAGAACATTAAGAAATTGGTATCCGTCATAATCATACGAGGCAATCAAATGCAATTCAGTAAGTAATCACCGGTATTTTGTGTGGTTGGAGTAGCTGATTGTTTTTAATAAGATGACATGGGTTTAAGATGGGCATGATTTATACAGAGCCTAATAATTCCTTGAAGTACTCAGCATACTCAGTAACATGTTTTTAAAATGTGTCTCAGGAATGAAGAATACAACTATGGGAACACATTCCCTGTGGTTTTTCCTTAGCTATGTCTGAGAGCAACCAGTGCTTCTTACTGTGACCAAATTATAACAACAGGTGAACATGTCACTTTCTAATATGTAGTTCCCAAGTCAAAGTCCCCTCTATCAACAGGATTAGTATGTTTGCACAAAACCTCTCCATCTGTAAAAAATAAAAAATAAAAATAGCACACTGTAAGATACAGGTTGATAAGTAAATGGATAACAGGCCTATCTCTTCACTTAATTCCATGACAAAATTTATGACTTTACACTCAAATACTTGAACTAAAACTCTTCAATGTAACCCAAAAGCAATCTCCAATGATAGATACTTAGAAAAATTATTTAGAAATGCTTCCTCAGGAATCTTTTGCAATAAGCAGCTGAAATACTCTTTATTTTTGTCTGTTTTATCTTACTTAAATTCCTTATTGTTTAAAGTATCACATATGTCTCCTTTTATTCTTATCATCTACTTTTTAAATATGCTGAGTTTTTTTAAAATAGCCACACGAGGGCAGTATTTCCTAAGAAATAAGTTTAATATAGGCATCTATTTTTGGCTTTCAACAGCCAGACATCACAAATCAAATCTGAGTGCAGCACATGTTCAATTCAATCAACAAAAAATTACAGAATATCCTAATGATCACACACCTACAATTTCAAAAGAGCTTCATATACAATGTCCCTCGGTTCTCAAAACAGCATATAGACAACATCTATATCAATACTATTTTGAAGAAGCAAACTGAGTTGATTGTTAATTGAACAGTCAAAAAGCCAAACAAAGAAATAACATTGCGGTGCTGCACACTAAAGCAAAACAGATGACTGTAGATTTGCGTTCGTCTCTTAGATACAGGAATCTGTTTCCAAAGCCATGACACCATACGTGCTTACCTTGCCAACTATCATTGCAGACACACAATTTTTCCCCCGTGAGGTCACAGTACCCGTGGTCAGGGCTGCCGCAGTTGGCTTTACAGTAGGGAATGTCACAGGCCTCGCCCTTCCAGTATTTGTCACATTCGCAGTACACTTGACTTGGAACGGAGACACTCGTTGTGCACTTCCCGTGGCCAGAGCAATTGTTGGGACATGAGTTGATTCTGGAAAACATAATTCACAGATGTTCGAGTTCAAGAAAACTGAAAAAGGAGGCCGGGGGATATTTTGTAAGCTTTGGAATTGTATGCCCTATTATATATTTTAAAAAATTTCACGCCAAGACCAGTTTGGCTCAGTGGATAGAGTGTCGGCTTGTGGACTGAAAGGTCCCAGGTTCGATTCTGGTTGGGGGCATGTACCTTGCTTGCGGGCACATCTCCACTGTGGAGCGTGCAGGAGGCGGCCGATCGATGTCTCTCTCTCTCATTGATGTTTCTGACTTTCTATTTCTCTCCCTTTCTCTCTGTAAAAAATCAATAAAATATATATTTAAAAAAAAAATTTTACAATGTGACATCAACTTTTTATTCTGTACCCTTTTACCCCTAATGCGATTCGGTTACATTTATTTGCAACTGGCCTTAGCTCATCCAGTGAGTTTACATGGCCAACCGAGAACATCTGCAGACACATGTAGTTCCACACACAATGCTCTATAAAGGCGTAGGGAGACAGATGTTTTGAATACGTATTTTACAGAAAAAAATTAAATTCATGAATACCTGAAGCTACATGAGAAACCAAGATATAACTTAGGTGTATAATATTTAAATAGCATGCTACCATCTATACGCTGTTATACAGAAATGAGATGTTTGTCCAACATTATTTTAAGGCTCTTTAACTGATTAATAGAGTCTACTGAATATTTTTTCTTCCTTGCATACATACCTGAGACAAATCAACTCTATAATAAATGCAGATTCAATATATTTAGAATGTTTTATTTCTGGTGAAAAATTCTCTACATTGCCCTAACTGGTTTGGCTCAGTGGATAGAGCGTCGGCCTGCAGACTGAAAGGTCCCAGGTTGGATTCCGGTCAAGGGCATGTACCTTGGTTGCGGGCACATCCCCAGTGGGAGGTGTGCAGGAGGCAGTTGATCGATGTCTCTCTCTCATCGATGTTTCTAACTTTCTATCCCTCTCCCCTCCTCTCTGTAAAGAAAAATTAATAAAATACATATTTTTTAAAAAAATACTCTACACTTATAAAGAAATATCATTCTCTACACTTGTAAAGAAAGGGGGAGAAAATGTATGGAGTTCCCCTGTGCTGATTCAGTAATGGCATCAGAAAGTGTCTCTGGCTACTTCCCTTTACCCTTAGACTCCAAGATTTTTTAAAAATGGATATAGTGTCACACACATAGTAGATGCCCAATAAATATTATTTTCTTTTTGAGGAGACAGTGGTATAGTCGCTTACCTTATCTCTGAAAGCCTCAGTGTAAAACGGGGGAAATTCCCACTGTGAGAATTGTTAGGAGGAGAAATAAAGAATTTAAGAGTACACAGAGCATTCAGGCTGGTCTGAATTCAGAGGACTATGGACACAGCCCTATTCCTGGAGCCCAGGAGGGCAGAAAGCTCCTTCTCTGAGGAATGTTACCCTAGTTAGTATTTGTTCACTTAATCATTTACGAACGATTTTAAATTTCATAATTAAATTATGAAAATATAATTTGGTTAATTTTCAACCACACTTAATGTGCTACCAATGTCCCGAGACTTGGGATTGATCCTAATGTGAGCTCAAACAGGATTGTGAGGCATGTTATTAGCATTCGATGTCACTTATGATGTGGAAATGTCACATACCAGCCCACTCCTGGTATATATCAAAAACAAACAGTAGCCGAGACCGGTTTGGCTCAGTGGATAGAGCGTCGGCCTGGGGACTGAGGGGGCCCAGGTTCGATTCCGGTCAAGGGCATGTACATTGGTTGCGGGCACATCCCCAGTAGGGGCGTGCAGGAGGCGGCTGATCAATGTCTCTCTCTCATCGATGTTCTGGCTTTCTATCCCTTTCCCTTCCTCTCTGGGAAAAATCAATAAAATATATAAAAAAATAATAATAATAAAACAGTAAACTCTCTGACGTGAAATTACAGAATTCCTTACAATGTGAAATTTCAGAACAGTTACTTACGAGTAGAAGATGTTGAAGCCAGTGAGGTTGTAGGCAGCGTCGCTGAAAAAATGTAACAGTGCGTAGCCGGACGTGGTAACGACTTCAGGCACGCTTTCGTTCCCCCGAATCTCAGGGACAATCAGACCACTGTGAGAGGCAATGAACGGGGCGTTAGTTACATCTGACGGTTCATCACATAACACGTGGTCAACAGTATGTTTGTCGGGATCTCTGTGAGAATGGGCAAACTAGGAGAGTAAAGCTGAAACAGGTTCTCACCCCATCGGCTATCCCGCAGCCAGCACGCTCACTCCCACTCTGAGGCCACCCCATCCCATTTGCTTCTCGCCGTTTGGACTCTAATGCTCCATCCCTCCTTTTGTCCTGCTACCCATCTGTCCTAATCCTCTAAGATGGTCTTTTAAGTCCATATAAAACCTGCACTTAAAGCGACCCTGGTGCCCTAAGTGACCTGTGGCTTTACTTTCTCCTCCTGGTGAAAATGTACAGCCATCTCCACTACCCACCTCCAGAACGTTTTCATCACCCCAAACATAAACTCTGCACCCCTCAAACAGTGACTCTCCCTTTCCCCCTTCCCAGAGTCTTTTTAATGTTACCCCTTGTGATGTGTTTTAGATCAGCTGTCGCCAACCGGTGGGCGTGAGGTCTGAAAGGTTGGCAACCAGTTTTTTATAATGATCCCTGCCTTGATTTCTCCCACTTTCTGTAATCTTCCTTACACCCTCTCCTTAAATCCAAGTGCACACAAAAATTCATTGCAACTGTCATACTCTTGGTAGCATTTATTTCCAACTGATGAGATCTTGCTCCCATGTGTGATCCCTGTTTAACTCAAATAAAGTTTTATAAAAAGCCTAAAAAAAATTTTTCTGGTAAAGCTAAAAGGAACATCACACACTAAGGGACTGCAATGACATCCCCGTTAAAGTTGTCCGCTTCCAATATACTAGTCCAGGTATTTTAGGTCATGTAGGGATATATACTTTTTATATTTCTTTAAAACTTTACATACCAATTACATTAATACAGAACTATTGCAAATATATTGTTACTCACTTGAGGCCATATGCACACAAAAGAAAAATTGGTGGAGACATAAATATGCAAAAGTAAGAAATAAAATTAATAACTGGTACTTCTTTTTTGTAATATATTGTATTGATTTTTTACAGAGAGAAAGGGAGAGGGAAAGAGTTAGAAACATCGATGAGAGAGAGACATCGATCAGCTGCCTCCTGCTTGCTCCCCATTGGGGATGTGCCCGCAACCAAGATACATGCCCTTGACCGGAATCGAACCTGGGACCTTTCAGTCCGCAGGCTGATGTTCTATCCACTGAGCCAAACCGGTTTCAACATAACTGGTACTTCATTTTTAAGCCAATTAGTTCCTGGAGAAAATCCCGGGCCTCCACTTACGTACACCACCCTCCCTCCTCCCACTAAGTCTGCGGAAACGGGCAATCTACAGAAAAGAAGCTTGTACCAACTAATTACCCCCCTTCCGGTGGTCAGCGTGACTGTTGATAGCATGTGGGCACCGCCAGGAACCGATTACCTCAAATCTGGCAGAACAGAATGAAATATTACAGCCAAACAATTTATTTGGCAAATGCGGTCTCAAAAGCAAACAAAGAGTAATCCACCCTTGATGCTTTAATAATAATTATTACATCTGCCAGCTTATGTTTGAGAAGAACAAAAGATTTTTAAAGGGAGTCGGTCCACAGAAGTCAAATGCTGTAACCCCAGTCTTAGCTGGGCATATATATTTTTCACTGTCATGGTGAGATATCAAAATGAGCACATTGCTAAAAAGAACACTCCCGAGCCTTCATAATAAAAATGGTTGCTCTCCCTGAAACAGATAAAAAGAACAGACTGGCTTGCTCGGCTGTTTGTGTGTAAGTGTTTTAAAGGCATTAAATACACGAGGGCTGCCACCTCTTGCACAAAGCAATTTGGACCAGCCAGCCCTGCCGCTGACGTCAGCTAGAAAAGTGACGAATTGTATAAAAACACACCTGCCTGCAGGCCCCGGGGAGCTAAGGAAAGGGGGAGCCAGGCACCGGGCCATTTCCCCTCCCAGGCCTTGCTGGTGTCAAAGTGGAAGGAAGGGCTGAAGGGCTAAGGAACGAGGTTGAGATTCAGAGCTAGGAAAACAGAAAGTAGAAGCCAGGGCCCTCTTGTTGACCAGAGACCCCCCAAGAAGAGACATAAAGGTGAACCAATAAAAGACAGGGCCTCCCGGGGACCGGCCTGCAGCTTGGATGTGAACTGGGGTTCAGCTGACTGTGGATCACTAGCATTCTCTGGCACCCCCTGTACGACTATAGCATCTTCCAGGTCTCAAATTATCGCTACATGTCACTTTACAAACATGATGCCACCACATCAGTGTCCAGCACGCCATTTTTTAAAAGCCGAAACCGGTTTGGCTCAGTGGATGGAGCGTCGGCCTGGGGACTGAAAGGTCCCAGGTTCGATTCCGGTCCAGGGTATGTACCTTGGTTGCGGGCACATCCCCAGTGGGGGTCGTGCAGGAGGCGGCTGATCGATGTTTCTGGCTTTCTATCCCTTTCCCTTCCTCTCTGTGAAAAATCAAAAAAATATCAATATATATATATGTGTGTGTGTGTGTGTGTGTGTGTGTGTGTGTGTGTATTAAAAAAAAGCGAGCCAGCCAGCATGGCTCGATGGTTGAGCGTTGAACTATGAACCAGAAAGTCATGGCTCGATTTCCGGTCAAGGCACATGCCCAGGTTGCAGACTCATGTTTGGGGCATGCAGGTGGCAGCCAATCAATGATTCTCTCTTAACACTGATGTTTCTCTCTCTCTCTCCCTCTCCCTTCCTCTCTGAAATAATAAAAATATTTTTTAGAGATTTCAATCCAATCTGTTCTCTAAAATCTAAAAAGTCTTGCCTACAAAGTCCAATGTCTTCAGTGTGATATACCAGTATAAGAAAGCAACAGTGCAGTGATTGAGGGGTTATCTGACCTCATACTGTATTCTGAATCCATCACTTATCTGCGAGGCAACTTTGGGTCACTCACAGAATCTCTCCACGCCTCCATCCTTTGTTTATAAATAGCAGTAACAATACCTAGTATCAGTCATTGTGAGCATTCAATGAGTCAGTGTATGTTAAGCACTCTTGCACACTACCTGTCACATAATGAGCATTCAGTAGACATCACTGACTACTGTTGGTGAGTAATCTGGCTCCTGCCTATCCTTCACATTACCTATAATCAAGTGACTCAAAACCACTTACTACTACCTTTTATCCCCAACTATAATGCACTTTAGTGTGTCTATGCCTTTGTGCATATGTTTTTCTCTATCAAAATGACATCCTTTCTGGCCCTCATACTTTGCCTCTCATTCTACTCATGATGCAATTCACCATGAAGAATTAGTTACTTCTTCTGAAATCACAGGGTGCTCTTTTCAAAATGAGATCGTAACATTCGATGTGCTGTGTGCTCTATTTACATGTCGCCACCAGTGGCTAACTATTGCATAGTGATCTATCCCCAAATCCTTGGGCTTTCCCCAGGGATGGGCGTGTCCCTGCGATGCTCCGTGTTTTATGGCAATGAGATGACTCGGGATGGAAGCTGGACACACCAGAAAGACCCACCAGGTGATTTAAAGGGCCCAGGCTTTGAGCCAGAGGAAATCGATCTGACTTCCAGAGAGAGGGTGGAGCTGGAGAGTGAGCTGGGCCTGTGGCCCATGGTTCAATCAATCAGGCCTGTATAGCAACATCCCTGCAAACACTGACCCCTGTAGCTGCGGTGAGCATCCTGAATGCAGATACACAGGAGAGAGCTGGGAGCTGGTAGGGTGACATGTCCCCAGGACACAGGTGTTTTGTTTGTGATCCTCCCAGACTCTCTATGGGTTACCTCATGTGGCTGGTTGTGATTTTTAGCCTTCATGATAAAACGATAATGATATGTACAGTGCTTTCCTGAGCTCTGTGCATCATCCCAGTGAATTACTGAACCTCCAGGGTTGTGGGCACCCCTAAATGTGTAGCCAGCCGATCAGAAGTATCAGGGGCCTGGGGGACTGCTGGACCTGCAGCTGGTGTCTGAGCGAAGGGCAGTTCTACGGAGGGCTGTGCACTCAACCGGTGAAGCCTGGTGAAATCCGGTGGTCGGTGTCTCAGTCCCTGCAATCCTCTTTATCTTACTCCTCACGGCCTCCAGGCTATGACCGCTCTGGAACTGCGTGCGTTATCAAATATGTGTCGCTTATGGAATAATTTGGACAATTAGATTGTGACTTCTTAGCCACATACAATTTAGATGTTAAGCCACTAAACTATCAAGTCCTAATCCTGACACTACCATCTATTATATGTAAAACTTAATTTCTCCGAGTCTCCATTTTCTCAACTGTGAAATGGGAATAAAATAACTCTTCCACAAGGTCCTTGAGAGGATTACATGACATTTAACTTTTTAAAGTGATTTTAGAGAAAGGAAGGGAGAGAGAGAAACATGGGTGTGAGAGAGAAACATCGATCAGTTGTCTCTCATACGTGCCCCTGTCCCCACCCTGGGGATCGAACCTGAAACCTGGAACCAACGTGAGTGCCTGGGCAGGAATCACACCAGCCACCTTCTGGTGTAATGGACGACGGTCCACCCAGGCACACCAGCCAGGGCGGACTGCGTGACAGTGAAGCTGCCCACCGCCGTGCTTTTCAACGAGCAGGATGCTTTCATCTCCCTCTGGACGCCTAACAGGAACACGCGCTAATGAGAAGTCACCGGTCCCATCGTCAAGGTCACATACTAAATCCCATCTGCTAATTATCTTACAGAAGTTCCCTTCAGTGTCGAGAAAGGGTAGGTAAGAGTGTTAACGGACCGCTGCTAATTAATGCAAAGTCATTACAACCACGGGAAAAACAAATGAAAGGCACACAGCTAAATGATGGTCAGTCGATAGTGTCATGAAACAGAGTAATGGCAGCAGAGTGACATCTAAATTGCTACAAAGTAAATGTATGAACCCAGGACCTCAGCTAATGGTCACATTGAATCATCTCCCGATGTGATTATTCTGGAGGCACTCCCCCGTTTTCCATCTCCTACCCTTAGATGAAGGGCTAGTCATGGCTACTCTTTATGTATTTTCAGACGTTGCAGAAATTAAGTTCTACAAGTATTTGAGCAATAATGATATATGTCCAAGCTCCCAAGGAGTCACTCTGAAACAGTCATTTGGAAATGCAAGTCTTTACATGTTTGTCCAAAAAAAACCATAGTGCACATTCCTGATAAACCAAATATTGGCAACAAAAGAAAATGAAAATTTTTATAGGGAATAAACTTTTATCTATGTTTAAATTTTTAACAATGACCGAACATATAAAAGATACTATGTAAATAACTAAAGTAAGGAATAATAAGTAACTCTGGTCAACAATCACATTCATTAGCTGATACACAAAATCTACGCTACATGTTCATAATTTATCCTATGCCTAATATTTCCTCCTATTTGCAAAACATTTTATAATTTGTACATTCAAACATAAGAGATTTTAAAAATGATGTGGTTTTAAAATTAAACCTGATTACTAATAAAGTATTTTGAAGCAACCAAAATTCTTAAATCTGAGAAATGATGGACACACCCCCTTTATTAAACCACAGGAGGCCTGGTGCATGAAATTCATGCACAGGGGTGGAGAGTGGGGGGAGGAGGGAGGTTGTCCCTCAGCCCAGCCTGAACCCTCTTCAATCTGGGACCCCTCAATAGATGTCTAACTGCCCATTTAGGCCCGATCCTACTGGTATTGGGCCGGCAGTCGAACATCCCTCTCACAATCCAGGACTGCTGGCTCCCAACTGCTCACATGCCTGCTTCCTGATTGCCCCTAACTGCTTCTGCCTGTCAAGCTGATCACCCCCTAACCACTCCCCTGACACCCTGATTGATGCCTAACTGCTCCCCTGCCAGCCTGGTTGCCCCAACCTGCCCTCCCCTACAAGCCTGGTCACGCCTAACTGCCCTCCCCTGCAGGCCTGTCATCCCTAAATGTTCTCCCCGGCAGGCCTGTTCCCAACTGCCCTTACCTGCAGGCCTGGTCCCCCGCCCTCCACAACTAACCTCCTGTAGGCCTGGTCCCCCCCCGCAACTGCCCTCCCCTACAGGCCCAGTCACCCCCAACTTCTCTCCTCTGCTGGCCTGGTCACTCCTAACTGCTCTCCCCTGACCCTGCAGGCTTAATCTCCCCCAACTGCACTCCCTGGCAGGCCTGGTCCCTCCCCATTGCTCTCCCCTGATGGTGATCTTGTGTAGCCATCTAGTGTCCACATAGGGGCAACCATCTTTGATTACATGGGGTCAGCCATCTTGTGTGTTGGAGTGATGGTCAATTTGCATATCAATCTTTTTTTTAACTTAAGATTACATAAAGCATAATTTAACCGTTTTATAAAAATTCAAATTATATCATTTTGCCAAAATAAAAAGCCAACAATATATATATATATACCCCCATCTATTTATTTGTCAGCTAGAACTTGTGTTAATTTATTCAAATAGTTCTGAAAACATCATCAAATCACTCTAAAAAAATATACTATCTACAGCAAAAAACAAAGGACACTCATTCAGAAATCTACATTTCTGATATAAAACTCATTTATCTCTACTATATCAATACCAACATCATTATATATACACCTAAGTTGATGGTCAATATCTCTGCAAATTTATTTTGGACTACAGATCAGTACATCTTTAAAATTAATAAATTATGTAGTTACTTTCCTAAAGCTGTAAGTTCATCAATTAAACATAAGTACTCACCTAAGTACAGCTATTAAAGGTGCATATATAGAATCTCCATCATAAACATACATGTGATCCCAGCTACATTCTGTAGCAAAATGATTGAATCTTAATCTTAACACTGCATTTGGACTGAAAGGAAATAAAATATTTTAAAATTAATGTATAATATACAAAGCACAGTCCATTTACAGATAATTTTGCTATAAATCCTTGTCACCTATTACAGATAATGTTGCTATAAATCCTTAACTTTGCTATAAATCCTTACGTCAGTGTAAGAGACCGATAAGCTGTCACATTTAAACAATAAAAAAGACATGCAACTTCAAAATCCACTACCAGGCCATGTGTATGTATCATCGTTTTCTAAAGATTCAGTCCATGGGGAATGTTCAATCACTTGATTAAGGTGGAGGTAAAATAGATTGCGTACATTACTGAAACCTATTGAACTGTATACTTAATATACGTGCATTTTGTTTTATGCACATTGTTCTTGAATAAAGTTGAATTTTTAAATTCAACACGCAAGAAGCAACTAATGTGATTTCTACACAAACTTTAACCAGAGGCCCAGAAGGTCTTCAAATTTTAACTGAAAGGTCTCAATAGGAAATACGATTAACAAGGAAATAAAATGAGACCATAGGTGCACAGGTAGTTAATAACTTTCAGGTTCTAACAAACTCTGTAAGTATACCCCAAACTGCCAGTTTTCCAAAGGTACTCTTTAAAAATCATAATATTGTTCAAACAATTCATATCGATTCATTTATGATCCATTCACAATGCTTAAACAGATAAATTCAGTCTGCAGCCCTAACTACTAAAAAATAACTCTAAAAGGAAAATTCACTCTTTTCTATAAACTGTTCTCTTTTTAACACCCTCAGAACTAAAATGCTCATTAATATAAATCAATAGTATAATTTGGCATGGAATATTTTTACTTTCTACGGAATCTTCAAATTCTATAACAAGATGTTTAAAAGCAGCCAAAAAATGCCTACTTGCTTTAAAATGACACACTAACAAATATCAAAAATAAAATATATGTAAAAATTAGCCTGGCAGATGTGGCTCAACAGCTGAACATCGACCTATGAACCAAGAGGTCATGGTTTGATTCCTGGTGAGGGTACATGCCCGGGTTGGGCCTCAACCCCCAGTGGGGATGTGCCAGAGGCAGCCAATCGGTGATTCTCTCATCATTGATGTTTCTATCTCTCTCTCCCTCTACCTTCCTCTCTGAAATCAATAAAATACATGGAAAAATTAAACTATTATCACAAGTGATGGGTATTGTAACTTAAATTAAATGTGATTATCTAAAGGTTGTAAAGCCCATAAAAATGTCATGAATGCTGGTAGATTTTTTAATAATAAGCAATTCAATAACCTTTATTATTATAAAGTTGTTATACTTTACTGCTTTAACATTGATGTGACACCTTCTTTATCATTTTAGAATGAAATAAGTATACTTACTAGCCTTCAATTAGCCATGTACATTTAGTTTTATACTTATAGTTAATTGGACCATCTGTTAAATATCCAGAAGGTTCTGTTAACCTAGAAAACAAAATCATGAAAATAATTACCTTAAGGTAACTTTAAGACATATATTAGCATAAGAAAATTTAAAAGACATTAAGTTACAGAAATGGGATATAGCATTTTTGTCAAAAAAGAAGTTATTTACAACGTAGAAAAATTTTTAAATTGCCATATATTTCTCTAGATCTCAAAATAACTTTATTTTGGCTTTCTTTAAACCTTAATATATTAAGACCGTTTCATTTTACAGGTTGAAAAAAATGTACTGCAAGACTGAACACTGTATTGATGAGTTGAATGTTGACACAGAATAGATTAAGTTAAATTTCCTCTGCACAAAAATTAGGTGGAGGCAAAAGAAGGAAAATCAAATACACTGAAAAATACAGATCTTTGGGATACAGCAATAGCATATGTGCATGCTACCTTCAGAGCTATACTGTTAGCTGGGTTTGTTTTTCACGCACCAGGATTGCTAAAATAGCCATCACCAGACTTACTGATTTTGCCTGTTTTTATTATCATTTTCTCTTGTCTATATGATTTTTCAGAATTTAAAAATATTTAAAACAGGATCCCAATTCCACTTCATTTTGTTCTCCTTAGTTCAGCCCAATTATTTTAACAAGACCACATTTTAAATAATCACAATAGCTTCCCATTTAGCCTTAATATATTTATATATGCATATAAACACAACACACATACACATATTGGGGCTTATCACATATTCACACATGCATACACACATACACATACATATATACAACACAGATATAAGGGTCATTATCTAGTTTTAGATAAAATTAAAATTTCCTTATATTATAGAGTCTTAAAAACATTAGGGGGAAAAAGAATTATCTACCCAAATTAGGGCTGATGGAAGGGTCAATCAATATGCATTTTATTTATAAATCTTTCATAATCCCAGCCAGCTTACTTTGGGCAAGAAGGCGGCTAGTTCACGCTTAGAAAACTTTCTGAAGAGCAGCAAACTGCAATGTTCTCAAACTAATGAAACAATCAATCGAGATTTCTTACATGTCAGATACTACTATAAGCACATAATGTATGACTTCATTTTAAAATCCCCCAAACCTGCCCTAGCCGGTTTGGCTCAGTGGATAGAGTGTCGGCCTGCAGACTGAAGGGTCCTGGGTTCGATTCCAGTAAAAGGCACATGCCCAGGTTGTGGGCTCTCGGTCCCCAGGAGAGGGCATCCAGAAAGCAGCCGATCAATGATTCTCTCTCATCATTGATGTTTCTTTTCTCTCTTCCTTGCCCATCCTCTCTGAAACCAATAAAAATATATTTAAAAATAAAATGAAATCCCCCAAACACTAAGAGATAGTGAGTAGTTATCAATCCCGTCTTAAGGCTGAGAAAATGAAAGCACAGTTAAGTAACAGGCTAAGTCATCTGTCCTGATTTTTCACTTCCAATCATGTCAGATGAGGTAATTCGGACAAACCCACCACTGAGGACAATTGAAACAGCTAAGAACAATTTTAAAATCTTAAAAGCCTGCTGGAAGTAACAAAGTGGGAAGATCTGCCGAGCCAATATGAAGAAGTTGCAAATTCCAAGCATTCAAAGCTACTCTGGCGGGGAGAAATCTGTCTATTTAGAAGACACTGCCAAAGGCTGAGTGCTTTTGGCAGCCTCGACACGGGGTGACAGAAAACCCCAAGACCTGCAATTGGCTTAAGGTGGTGCTGGAACTGCCAGAATGCTCAGGCTCCTCGTGCTTGAAATTCAGCAACAGACTTTTAAGTCGCAAGGACAATTAGACAATATTTTTCATTAAATTCCAAAACCACTACACATCAAAATTTGTAAGATGAAGCTACATCAGTGTAGTTCTAAATGTATGCATTAGAAAATTGATAATCAGCCGAAACCGGTTTGGCTCAGCGGATAGAGCGTAGGCCTACGGACTGAAAGGTCCCAGGTTCGATTCCAGTCAAGGGCATGTACCTTGGTTGTGGGCACATCCCCAGTAGGGGGCGTGCAGGAGGCAGCTGATCGATGTCTCTCTCTCAGAGAGTTTCTAACTCTCTATCCTTCTCCCTTCCTCTATGTAAGAAATCAATGAAATATATTTTTTTTAAAAAAAGAAAATTGATAATCAATTTCAACTCAAATAAACTAGAAAAAGAACAATAAACAAGAAAGAGAAGGTATAAGGGAATAATAAAAGCAGAAATCTCTGAAATAGAAGTCTTACAATAATGAAAATTTATATAATTAAAAATTGGCTTTATAAAGACTAGTAAATTAATCATCCCCTATCAAAACTACTCAAGGAAAAAATATGGATTACCATTATCAAAAGGGAAATGAGGAACATTACTACTGATGCTACAGAAAGAATAACGTATTAAGAACCTCATACCAATAAATTTGACATTTATGAACGCAAAAATTATTTTTAAAGTACAACGTGACAAAACCAAAACAAGAAGAAAATAAAAATTATAAATATCCCTCATACAAAAATCCTAAACTGAACATTATCAAATTTTGCCTGGTACAGATATTAAAAATACATATAAAAAAGAAGAGCATGTGACAGTATTCCTGGAAGAGGTATGTGCGAAGACTTGGAGGTTCATGAAATAGCATGATATCTTTGGGGAACCGCAAGTGATTCAGAGGATCAATGAGTAATGTCTAAAGACAAGACTATACACAGTAATCGATATGACACTGTGTGAAAATCATCCTATGCCTGTCACGAAAGTCCTTCAGAGCAAGAAAGCAGCTAGACAGAAGGCACTCCACAGAACACTGAGAGGCAAATACGAACAGCCCCTGCTGGCTGAGCCAAAACATTAGAGTGAGGCCAACAACAGACCCACCGACAGCCTGGGGGAAAGATGGGGGGTGAGATTCTTTGAAGAATTGGCGCACGGTGCAGGAGCCTGGGAATCTGGGCAGACCCTGTGCTCAGAAAAGACATGAGAAGATGCCACACTTTTGCCTCTGGCTCATTTTCACACTCAGAACCAGAAGGAAGTGAAGCGAAGGCAGAGTCATAAGCAACCTGGCTCAGCGCGGAAGGAGAGCCACACAGTCCATCTACAAAGCCCGGGAGAGCTCCTTATTTTTCTGGCTCCAGCGTTCAAGGAAATGTATTAAAATACCGCCAGACCACGAGCCACAGGAACAGAGACCTTAGAGACCACACACAACAAAGAATACCGTCACTACAAAGCTCGGTTAGAAAAGTCACTGAACAAGTACACAAGGATGACACGCATAAACAATAAAAAGGAACCCTCAGGAGCGGGAAGAATCTGAGTTCTAGTGTTACCATCCTATATAATAAAGAGCTAATATGCTAATTAGACCAAACAGCAGACCGACCGACCATCTGGACAACCTTTCACATGGAACGGGGCTGCCAGGGCTGGCCAACGCTGCAAGAATTTCATGCATCGGGCCTCTAGTATTATAATAATCAAATGCCCAGTCTCGCACCACAAAAATCCCAAAGCATGCGAAGAACCCAGAAAGCATGTCCATTCAGAGAGGCTAACAGAAACTGCCCCTGAGGAAACAGATCCTGGATGTTTTCCATAGGCTAGCGAGCTAGAGGCCGCCAGCAAAATGATATCTCAACACACAGACCATCAATAACGATTCAGGAATGTTCTTATCACAACCTCAAAGTCAGCGTTACTTCCATTCGCTCACAAAGCAAGGTAACGCTTGTAGGAAAGTTTCCCCTGGACGTAAGCCTAAGCATAGATCCCTAAGGAGACCCCATGAAGGAATCCTTCTCCCGCCCGGCCAGCCTGGCTCAGTGGTTGAGCATCCACCCAGGACCCAGGAGGTGGTAGTTCCATTCCTGGTTAGGCACCTTCTATGGCTGCAGGCTTGATCCCTATAGGAGGTTGTGCAGAAGGCAGCCAATCAATGATTCTCTCTCATCACGAATGTTTCTCTCTCTCTCCCCTTTGCCCTTTCTTTCTGAAATCAACAACTTTTTTTTAAAGAAACCCTTCTCCCTAAGATTCTAACTTACAGTGGCAACAAACCTTAAAAGCGAAATAGTGCTTATTTAAATTATAAATAAGTATAAATTATCAGTCATAAATTAAGATTGTGTGTTAATAATTTAGAGCCTCAGGAACTTAATATTTTTTAAATGTCTGATTTGTTCCACAACCCTATATGGCTACTTCTATTTCAGCTTCTGGATGCAAGAATATCACTATGACATATTCAAAAAGCACCTTAATGCACAGTTATGAATACAGAGCTCTTTTTATCTGGAAATTGAAGAATTGGCAGCCCTGCTTTGCAAATACCACAAATAATATAATCCATTTTCCTCGTATGGAATACACCTCCCAAAACTATACAGGAATAAATTGCCTCTTCTCTCTATAACCAAAGTCCCCTCTATTTCTATGCCACCATACCTTCTCAAACTGACCCAGTCCTGTTCGATGCTTCTCAACTCCTTACTCTTAGTTTAAAACATATCTTCCCGATGTGGTACATATACACAATGGAATACTACTCAGCCATAAGGATAAAATAGCACCATTTGCAACAACATGGATGGACCTTGAGGAAGTTATGCTAAGTGAAATAAGTCAAAGAGAAAAATCTAAGAACCATATGATTTTGCTCATATCTATAAAAACAAAAGGGTAATATGCAAATCGACCAAACAGCCGAACAGCGGGACGACCTTCCAGATGACCTTCTCCGGACGAAGCAGGAGCTGCGAGGGCTGAGGCAGCAGCTGGGGGGCTGCGAGGGCCAATGCTGGGGGAGCCGGCCCTTGCAAGCATTTCGTGCATCGCGCCTCTAGTGGACATAAAACTGAAACTTACCCACTGAGCCAAACCGGTCTCGGTCTCGGCTAAAACTGAAACTTAGAAACACAAGCAGCAGTGGTTGCCAAAGGGAAGGTGGGGGGGTGGAGGGGGAGAGGAAAGAGGGTCCTAATATAAGGTGACAGAAGAAGATCTGACATGGGTAGTAGACACAAGGTATCGATCTTGTAACATAGAAACCCACACATGTGAACAATATGTTCATATTGTCCAATGTGGCCCCAACCGATGTAATAAATACAATTTTGAAATAAATGAAATATATCTTCCCCCCTCCAAAGAAATATATGCACTAGAAGCTACCTCTCTAACGCATCTCCCTCCTGATGCGTCCCCACCTGGGCTACAAACAGGATGAGGATATGAAACTAACCACTCTGTCCCACCCTCTCCAACTTCAGGTCAACAAGCACTCAGACTTTAAAGAAACCTCTACTCACAGCCCCTCAATTCCTTCTCAACCTTCACCCCATCCCTAACCTAAAGCCCCTACCAGCAGCCTACCTTTGCCTCCTCCTTCCACAAAGAGGTTCCCCTGGGCCTTTGCCTCTCCTGGAAACATGGGGGCGGGGCATGGGGGAGGGAGAGGAGGCAGCTGATACACCCCAAGATGAAGAGAATGGGAAATTCCCTCTCGCTCCCCGGAGATGGGAGTAGAGGGGGAAGCCCCTGCCGCTTGCACAATAAGGACAATTCGCAGTGTCCTGACCTCTTTCAGCATCAGCATCCTCCACCCGTGCCACCTGACCCGAGCACTCCCAGGGCAGGCACGTTCGGGCATCTCCACCACCTGGACCACTCCGCTCCTCAAATTCAGAAGCCTTCCACTCCAGCATGACCAACTCCTGGTTTTCAGCCTTTCCTACCTTCTTCCTCTTAACGCCCTCACATTCCACCGGGGTAGAGGTCCCCGGAAATGAGGCAGCAGAGAGCTCAGCTACCTACAATGTAAAACTCTTTCTTTCTTTCTTTTTAAAAAAATATTTTTTATTGATTTTTTACAGAGAGGAAGAGAGAGGGCTAGAGAGTTAGAAACATCGATCAGCTGCCTTCTGCACACCCCCCACTGGGGATGTGCCCACAACCAAGGTACATGCCCTTGACCGGAATCGAACCTGGGATCTTTCAGTCCGCAGGCCGAGGCTCTATCCACTGAACCAAACCGGTTTCGGCAACAACTATTTCTCATGTGGCTTCTCCAACGCTTTATATAAGTGTCAAACCACGAACTGACTCTTGTTTTAATCCTGTAGCACTCCTGTCCTCAGTTGGGAACCCCACCGGCCTGTGATTCTAGATCAGGACGGCATCAACCACTGGCCTCCTGCCTCTTTGTGTGAATGAAGACTCACTGGAACACACATTTGTTTACATGTGTCTCAGATTGCTAACATGCTACAAGAACAGAGCTGAGTAGGAGCAACAGAGACCATCTGGCCTACACAGCCTAAAATACCAACTATCTGGCCCTTCCCCGAAAAAGTTTGCCAGTCCCCGTCTAGATGCCTGCCACAGGCCCATCTGCCTTGCCAATGCCTCCTCGGGCTGGGACTGCCCAGCCTACATCCCTGCTCAAACAGGCGTGCTGGCTGTTTGTGCCACAGGAGCGGCCGCTGTCTGCAGGAAACCAGCGCACACATCACATTAAGCAGAGCTCAATCAGATCAGCAAAGTGCTCCTCTCTGTCCGGACTACGAATACAAAATGTGATTAGGACATCATGAAAAATAAGAGCACTCAATAGTTGTGTTATTACAAAGTCTCTGAGACAGTGAATCCTGTTCATCGGTGACCGTGCTTGCTGTGCTGGCGGAACCGCGCAACGGGAATAGTCCGATCCACTCGGGGCTGCCGCTGTGCACCATCCTCACACTGAGGTCTGCGTGAAAAGTGTTCTTTCCTTATAAATATGTTACTGATTTCAGGGAGGAAGGGAGAGAGAAACAGCAATGATGAGAAAACATCACTGAATGGCCGCCTCCTGCACACCCCCAACTGGGGATCCAGCCCACAACCCGGGTATTGCCCTGAGAGGGAATCGAACCGTGACCTCCAGGTCCATAAGCCAATGCTCAACCACTGAGCCGCTCTGACTGGACTAAAACCGTGCTCTTAATTAAAAAATTATTTAGCAGTTTATTGATTTCTTTCTAAACACAATGGATCAAGAGGCCCTCCGGATTATATCACTGGTGTTAACTTTTCCCTGTCTACACACTCAGCTGGCATCTGGTCATTTCCTTCCCAGTATATTCTGCACCCCCTCTACCCATTCTGCCCTGGTCCCATATGTCCACCTGGTCCCATTTTTTAAATGGACAGACACAGTGACCATTAGTTAGTTTGCATTCCTATAATACAGTGATGCTTACCATGTTGGGATATGAGATCACTGTTTGAGAATCTCTTAAAAGGTATACCCTCCTGCCTACAAGAATTCACATAAATAATAATTCATATTCAAATCTGAGGAATGCACCAACTGCTCACAACCCATCCAGGAACCTGACATTAAAAGTAACTGTTAGCCTGGCTGGCATGGCTCAGTGGTTGAGCGTTGACCTATGAACTAGGAGGTCACGGTTCAATTCCCGTTCAAGGCACACGCCTGGATTGCAGGCTCGATCCCCAGTGGGGGGCGTGCAGGAGGCAGCCGATCAACAAGTCTCTTATCACTGATGTTTCTCTCTCTCTCACCCTCTCCCTTCCTCACTAAAATCAGTAATAAAAATCTATTTTTTAAAAAGTCATATTATACATCCAAATAATATGCTGGAGGACAAGTACAATATTGCTGCATCACAGAGAGCTGTTTGATAAGCCAGGACTTCCGTTTCAGTATCTGTGTGTACTGTAAAATGCACCCACCCCTATGAACCTTATGAAGGACAAGTAAGAACTCTAGAATATTCTCTTTTCGCTAAATAAAAAAAGGCACGACTGCCGAAACCAGTTTGGCTCAGTGGATGGAGCGTCGGCCCGCAGACTGAGGGGTCCCGGGTTCGGTTCCGGTCAGGGGCATGTACCTTGGTTGCAGGCACATCCCCAGTGGGGGGCGTGCAGGAGGCAGCTGATCCATGTTTCTCTCTCATCGATGTTTCTAGTTCTCTGTCCCTCTCTCTTCCTCTCTGTGGAAAATCAATAAAAGATGTTTTAAAAAAAGGCATGACTGAGAAACTGGAAGTAAAGACAAAACTTCGGAAGAGCTGCAGACTCAGCTGACCCTGGTCACTCTGTGGGTAGTTAGCCTCCCGAAGCCTCAGTTTGCTTGTGTGTGAGACAGTCATAACAACAGCACTGCTGTCGTAAGACGGTTCTAAACATGAAGTGAGATCAAAGTTATCAAGTGCTCAGGAGAGCAGCAGAACAAAGCCATCTGGAGTTCAGGGCCCAATGGCAGAAATCGATCGCAAACCCCTCTCCGTTTGGTACCAAAACTCGTTCTCTTCACCAACCCCGATGCTCTCTGGAAATGCATGCGATTATGAGGGCAGCATTCAGAAGAAACCTGGCACTGAAGAGAAGATGGCTGCTAGGGAAGAGGGCGAGACTGACACGATTTGACAACTCCCTGTCACTTAGCAGCCATCAGACTCTGCATAAATAGCTGCTTCGGGCTTTTCCTGCTCTCTTCCCGCTGTAAGATGAGAACAGCAATATCTCCCTCATAAGATTTTCATCAGCAGTAAAAGAGGCAATATATGTAAAAGCCTTGGTCCACCACATACTACTTTTCCTCTCAACTCAACATTTAGGTTTTGATATACTAGTTTGAATGTTGCTAATATTATTCTTATATAAACTCTAATTTCCAGGAAAAAATTTCATTATCAGTGATTATACTGTCAAAACAATACAAATGGCCCTGCAGGGTGCCGCTCAGCTACTGGGCATCCTGCTGTACACCGAAAGTGGCCGGTTTGATTCCCGGTCAAGCACATGCCTGGATTGAGGTAGCAGATCCATGTTGCTCTCTCACATGGATGTTTCTCTGTCTCTCCCGCCCCCTTCCTCCCTCTCTAAAAGAAAAAAGAAACAATAACAACATTTTTTTGGCCCTAGCTAGTTTGGCTCAGTGGATAGAGCATCAGCCTGCAGACTGAAGGGTCCTGGCTTCAATTCCGGGCAAGGGCACATGTCAGGTTATGGGATGATTCTCTCTCATCCTTGATGTTTTGATCTCTCTCTCCCTCTCCCTTTCTCTCTGAAATCAATAAAAATATACTTTAAAATATGTATTTCTAAAAATACAAATAATCTTGGGATTAAACTTGATACACCAAAACATGCACAATGCTCTTAAATTTTTAATTTTTATGGGACAGAGGGGATCTATTTGAAATTTTCTAATTTACACAGGGGTCCCTCAGCCTAGGCTGCAACCTCTCCAATCTGGGACCCCTTGAGAGGTGTCCAACTGCCCGTTTAGGCCCAATCCTGCTGGCTCCCAACTGCTTGCCTGCCTGCTTTCCTGTTTGCCCCTAACTGCTTCTGCCTGCCAGCCTGATCACCCCCTAACCACTCCCCTGACAGCCTGATTGATGCCTAAATGCTTCCCTGCCAGCCTGATTGCCCCTAACTGCCCTCCCCTGCAGGTCTGGTCACCCCTAACCCTCTCCTGCAGGCCTGGTCCCCCCCCAACTGCCCGCCCTTGCAGGCCCGGTACCCCCCCAACTGCTCTCCCCTGCAAGCCTGGGTCTCTCCAAACTGCCCTTCCCTGCAGGTCCAGTTACCCACAACTTCCCTCCTCCTGGTCACCCTTACTGCTCTCCCCTGCAGGCTTGATCACTCCCAACTTCCCTCCCTTGCAGGCCTGGGTCCTCCCAACTGCCCTCCCCTGCTGGCCATCTTGTGTCCACATGGAGCAGCCATCTTTGACCACATGGGGGCAGCCCTTGTGTGTTGGAGTGCATATTACTCTTTTAGTAGATAGGACATTTATGTTTCACCTAAAAAATAATAGGTATCTCCCATTCCCTGCTGTAGAAGAAGGTAAAGGTGAAGTCCCTTCAACCACTCCTGCTTGCACTACGGGAATATCAGCAAAAAGGAAGCACCCTGACCCTCATCACTGGGGATGTAGCAGCTGCGGACTGTGGGATGGACCATTTCCGCCCTTCACTACGCAAATGACAGCATCCTCAGCTCCCTCTATCCTCTTAACTGGAGAATGGAGGAAACACCTCAAATTAATTACCTAAGCTTGTCAACTTAAGAAACTAGATTAAGAAAAGCACATCAAAACCAAAGGAAGCAGCAATCAATGAAACTGAAAACTTTGACAACAAAAAATAGCAGGAATCAATGAAACCAAACACACATTATTTGAAAAAAATCAATAACATTAATAAATGTCCAGTCAGAGTATGCAAGAAAGAAAGAAAACATAAACTAGCAATATCAGAAATGAAAGAAGAAATATCACTAAAGACTCCCCCCCAGACTTTATAAGAATAATAAGGAAATATTATGGGCAATTTCATGCCCATAAGCTTGAAACCTTAGATGAAAAGAGCAAATTCTCTGTAAGACACTCTACCAAAACTCACTCAAAAAAAAAAAATGATAGATAAAATGAATATCCATACACCTATTAATAGTCGCAAGCCTTCCCACAAAGAAAATGCCATATGCTAGAAGTATTAAATAAACTGGACTTGTAGTTACATATATATTTTAAATTGAATTTACATTAAATAGGTTGAATTTGAAGTTAAAGAAAATTCTAGACCTTGAGGGCTTCACTGAGGAATTCTACTAAACACGTAATGAAGAGATAATGCCAATTCTATATAAACTCTTCCAGAAAACCAGCTCATTCTATGAGGCCAGCATTACCCTGACTCTAAAACTAGACAAAGATATTTCTTTTATGAACATATATTTCTAATATCTGAGATTTATCTCAGGAATTAAGGTTGGTATAACATTCAAACATTAAATAATACATCATAATAACACATTTAAAAAAGAAAAAAGATATAATATTAACTAGCAGATGCAAAAAGTTTAACAAATTCATTGTCCACCCTATATAATAAAAGGCTAATATGCAAATCCACCAAATGGCAGAACGACCGATCAGGCTGAGGGATGCCCACCTCCCTCAAGTGCACAAATGTCGGGCACCGGGCCTCTAGTCTCTAATAAAACTCACAGCAAATTAGGAAGAGAAGGGAACTTCCTCAATGTGGCAAAAAGATTTATAAAAAACTTATAGATAACTGACTTTTTATGGTTAGAGATAAAATATTTTCCCTTTATATCAGAAATAAGACACAGATGCCCACTCTCACGAGCTATATACATCATTGCAATGGATGATCCAGCCAATGAAATAAGGCAAGAAAAATGAAAGGCATCCAGATTACAAAGAATAGATTAAGGGTCTCTTAATTTGCAGACAACATAATTATCTTTCTCAACATTTTAAGGTATCTACAAAAATCTACTACAATGAATTCAATAAGATTGAAGGATGCAATATTAATATGCAAAAATTAGTTGTATTTCCATATAACAGCAACAAACAGTCGACATTGAAACCAAAAAAAATGTATATCATTTACAACAGCATCAAAAAATGTGAAATACTTAGAGGGGAAAATCTGACAAAAAAGTTGTAAGACCTGTTCACTGAATATTTTAAAATATTGCTGAAATTAAAGAAGACCTAAAACTTAGATATACCATGTTCATTAGGCCAAAAAACTCAATACTAATAAGGTGTCAACTATCCCTCAAACTGTTCTATGGATTCAACACAATCCCAAATGAAATCCCAGCAATGTTTTTCTAGAAATTAACAAGTTGATTTTGAAATTCAGATGAGAATGCAAAGGAATTAAGTAGCCAAAATAACTGAAAAAGAATCCAAGACTTATAAAGCTACAATAACCAAGATATTATTGTGTTTGTTTGTTTGTTTTAATCTCATCCAAGAATATTTTTCCATTGATTTTTAGAGAAAGTGGGAGAAAGAGGGAAAGACAGAGAGAAATATCAATTTGAGAGAAACACATCGATTGATTGCCTCCTGCATGTGCCCCCGAACAGGGCACGGACTGGGGAGAAGCCTGCAACCAAGGTGCATGCCCTTGACTGGAACCAAATTCAGATCCAAAGCTCTCTGCACTGAGCAAAACCAACTAGGGCGAGATATTACTATCTTGACATACAAATAGAGGTAAATGGAACAGAAGAGTCCAGAAATGGACACACAAATATATAGTAGTCTGAAGAACTGATTTCAACGAAGGTACAAAGCCACTTTAGCAGAAAAATAACAGTCTTTTCAACTAACAGTCCTGAAACAATTTAATACCTATTTGCAGAAACAATGAAGTGAGATCCCTATCTCTTACGGTCTGCAGAAACTGACTCAAAAAGGACTATACATCTATATGTAAAATCTAAAACTGCAAAACTTCTAGAAAAAGAAAATATTTGCTTCCGGCAAAGTTTTCTTAGCTCTAACACAATCCATAAAAGAAAAAATGATAACCTGGAATTCGACAAATTCAAAACTTCTTTTCTTTGAAAACTGTTACAAGAATGAAAAGACAAGCCCCAGACCAGGAAAAAATATTTCCCACTGACTTATCTGATAAAGTATCCAGAATAAAGAGCTCGTAAAAAGAAAAAATGTCAAAAATGTGCAAAAGATTTAAGCAGATACCGCGGCGGCGATCTACAGGCGGCAGGTAAGCACATGACAAGATGCTCAACAGGAGTCCCTGGGGAAGTGAAATTAAAACCACAAATGCCCTGACACACTTATTCGAACCACAGAAGTTTAAAAGGCTGACCATACCTAGTGCTGGGAGGCTGTGAATGAACTAGAACATTCATGCGCTGCAGGTGGCAATGCAAATGAGACAATTACCTTTGAAAATAGTCTGTCGGTTAGTGGAGAAGTTAAACATGTCTCCACCAGATGATCCAGCCATTCCACTGAGGTATTTACCCAAAGAAATGAAAGCTTGTGTCCATACAAAGACTTCCCCTAGGAGCAGCTTTCCACGGAACAGCCCAAAACTGGAGATATTCGTCACCGGGTGAGTCATAAACAGATTGTGATGTACCCACACATTGGAATACTACTCAAGAATTAACAGGAATCAACTACAGTACACCTTTAATGAGTCTCAAAATAAATATGCTGTGCGAAAGAAGCCAGACAAAAGGGAATACATAATGCATGATTCCACTTGAATAAAATTCTAGAAAATGCCAACAAATCTAGGATGGTGACAGAAAGCGGCTTAGTAGTTGTTGCCTGGGGAAGGTGAGAAGCAGCAGGAAAGAGAGGATTCGGGGTGTGATGGGCATTTTTCTAATCTGGATAGTGGTGACAGTTTCAGAGGCACGTGTCAAAACTTTTTAAATTGTAGTTTGCTGCATGTCAATTACGCCTCAAATAGCCCTTATAAATAATTTAACGGAAAAATTACAATTGCAATTAAATAATTCATTTGAACGTGCTAAAGAGGAAAAATAGTGCTATAAAGGTACAGAACATGGGGTGACACAGTTTGAGGAGCCAGAAAAGATACTAGTATAAGCTAAGATTTGCAGTATGTGTAATAATCAGACACATACACACAAGACCAGACAGGAAAGAGGGTTCAAAAAGAATGGGTCCTTACAAAGTATCTTAAAAGACCACTGCAGAGCCGAAACCGGTGTGGCTCAGTAGAGAGACCGTCGGCCTGCGGACTGAAAGGTCCCAGGTTCAATTCCGGTCAAGGGCATGGAGGCGTGCAGGAGGCAGCTGATCGATGTCTCTCTCTCATCAATGTTTCTAACTCTCTATTCTTCTTCCTTCTTCTCTGTAAAAAAAATCAATAAAATAAAATTAAAATTAAAAAAGACCACAGCAGAAAAACAGGAAGGCTGAGTCTAATCTGTTACAGGAGCCCAACCATGCTACAAGTAGCTTTTAGGATCTTAGAAACACTCCATTTAATTATTTTAAAATTTCTACTACGTGGCCCAGGCTGGTGTGGCTCAGTGGGTTGGGCATCAACCCAGGCACAGGGCACATGCCCAGGTTTCAAGCTGTTTTGCTCACACATCAAAGTTTTTCTTTCCCTCTCTCTCTTTCTCTCTCTCTCTCCCTTCTCCATTGCTCGATCTCTAAAACTCAATTTTAAAAATTTTACTATATGCTTTTTAATAATCCAAAAATACATGAATATAAATTGCATATTATAATTTAGAAATAAAGACCGAGGAACAGGAAATATTCTATTTAACTTTATAGTTACTGATAGTTTCCATACCGTTAATAAAAAGGATTCCAAGGTACGTGTGTGTATAGAAGTAGCTTAAGAAAAACATTCATACTTTTAATGCTACTTCTTTTTGCTTATAATAGCAACCTCATTCCTAATATTATATCTTTGTTTTGTCTCTAGAAATAAATATTTTCATTATAAATAAGCGAAATTCGGTATCTATCTTTGATTAACCTATGAGTTAAAAAGTATCTCTATACAGTGAACATGCAATAAGATTTAATAGATGATTTCAAGAAAACGTTCACTAAATGTTTTAATAATGAAGTCACACTTGCAACTTATTCACAATATAATGAGATACTTTCCAAACTCAGAGCATTAATTTAGGTTATTGTGTTTGCCTAAGAGAAATCAGAAGTCATAGGTTCCTAAGTCACATTAGCAAGAAAATGTGTCAGTTGGAACACAGAATATAAATTTATATAAATATAATAAACCTCAACTACTCTGCAAAACTAATTCTAAACAACCAGCTTCTAAAGGAGAATGTTTACTCCGATGGATTTTATAGCCAAATGTTTTCTAGCCTGATACACTAAGCTACTCAAGTAAATACAATGTGAGCGAGCACACATCGTATCCTCGTATCCTCGATTACTGTATTTCAAATCGCCATCCTCCTTTCTGATTCTCAGCCCTCAATCTCCCAGGTTTGCTGAAGCTGCAGATCCATGTTCATTCTGTTTTCCCTACGTGAGGAGTGGCTTATACTTCTGAGTGTTTTATTCTTTTCAAGTGGAAACAGACAGCAGCCTGGAATCAATGCTAAGAGAACTGAAGGACCACTCTGGATATCACATTTGCTTCTGCGTTTCTCCCCCAACCATCCGTCCTCCAGTCTAAAGAAGGATGTGAAGAACACTTCTTCCTCGGTCGAATCCCTACAGCAGAGGGGGAAAAAGCTACGTTACCATGGAACCGGCCAATTCATTTTGACACCTGCTTACCAAGACGGATCACGTCTGATGTCTGTTTGTTTGGGTTGCTATCCTCCAGTTTAGCGCAAGACTTTCAGGGTAATGAATGCAGTGAGACTTTCCAGCTAAAGTCTGTCCCCCTGTGGTATTATTACTTCCAGCCACCAGCCTCAAATCACCCTTTCTTAGGCGCACGTGGACTCTACCAGGAAGAATTCTTTTCTCCCCACGTGAGACTTCCCTTTCATGTTAAACACCACATTCTCTTTACCCCTAACAGGACACACAGCCAGACACGGAGTGTACGGGTTCTATTTACTCTAATGAATAGCTGGTCTTCCACAGAGAAATGAGATGTGTGCTACTTATCAATAGGACACAGTTTCCAAGGAAATGAGGAACATGCAGTGATTCGTCCGGGGTTTGTGGTTGACGGTCTCTCTGCTGAAAACGCTCTCCGTCTTTTATTCTCGAACGCACTGTGCTTATGGACACCAGCTCCGATATTTAAGCTGCTTTCACTTGATCTGCGATCTTTCCTACTGTGACAGCATCTGCTGGGGGGACAACATCTGCTGGTGAGGCTCCAGGCTGCTGATCGGGCTGATTCAGAGACCCACACTCTCCACTGTGGAGAGGCGCTTCCCAGGACAGTAGCAATTTTATCCTGAGGCAGATGGAGCGCATCCGCCCACACAAAGGCCAATATCCCTGAATCACATACATAGGAACCAGGCACTCTTCCTATTCATGTACAAAAAGATGTAAAAAAAAAAAAAAAAGGACATGTCCTTTTTCATTATCAGCTCCCCATTCGCATGTTCAAAATCGCTCCTGTTAGGTGAAGAGACTGGCTACTCGAGTCAGAGCAGAAGTTTAAGAACACTTAAGTAAAAAAAGGCTACCTAATAATATCAATATGATAATATGATACCTTTCCTCATCTTGGAACTTTTCAAACTTTAAATTATCATCTCTCCCAAGTTTTTTTTTTTTAAGTGTATTTTTTTTATATTATTTTTTATTGATTTCAGAGAGGAAGGGAGGAGTTTTTATTGATTTCAGAGAGGAAGGGAGGAGAGAGATAGAAACATCAGTGATGAGAGAGAATCATTGATCGGCTGCCTCCTGCACGCCCCACACTGGGGATCAAGCCCACAACCTGAGCCTGTGCCCTGACTGGTAATCCAACACCCAACCACTGAGCCACACTAATCAGACAAAGAAGTGTATTTTTTTTTTAAGTATCTGTAATAATAAAAGCATAATATGCAAATCGACCGAATGGCTGAACAGCGAGACGACCATGCTATGACACGCACTGGCATCAGGCCAAGGCAAGGTGGGTGTGATGGGATTGGTGAGGGGGGGGAGGGGGAGAAGGAGGTGAGGGGACCAGGGGAGGTATTGGAGGGGGAGAAGAGGGGACCACCATCACGCCAAAGAGGGAGGCCCAGGCAACCAAGCGGTGGGCGGGGCCTCCCTCTATGGGGCTATCAATCACAGGGCTCCCAGACTGCCAGAGCCCCCACCCCCCCATACACAAATTTCATGCACCGGGCCCCTAGTGATACTATACTAATTTGTGAAACTGGGAAACATTTCAACCTATTGCTACACATGAATTTCATGAGATTTCATTTTGAGATTTCACTTCCAAAAGCCTGTCGGAAATTAAATAGTAGGACCTACCTAAAATTAAAAAGCACTATTTTTTTTAATATATTGTATTGATTTTTTACAGAGAGGAAGGGAGAGAGATAGAAAGTCAGAAACATCGATGAGAGAGAGACATCGATCAGCCGCCTCCTGCACACCCCACAGTGGAGACGTGCCCGCAAGCAAGGTACATGCCCCCGACCGGAATCGAACCTGGGACCTTTCAGTCCGCAGGCTGAGCCTCTATCCACTGAGCCAAACCAGTCTCGGCTAAAAAGTACTATTTTTTAAAAAATGCATTTTTACATTGAGTTTTAGGGGCATTGTTTTCATCAGCAACAGTGAAAAAATGAAAAATAAAAACATACTGGGTTTACAACTCCCAGGAAACTTTCCTATAATACACTACCAAGGCAAACCATATCCTTATACCTTTGTCTTAGGGCCTAGGAGACTTTTCACTTAGGTTGTGCTACCATCCTAACCATAAATACTAATAATCTACAGAAAGTCATTTCCGAGCCACAAACCGGGCAGAAAACTTCGCGTTAAATAGCTAGAAGGCCACGAAGATGAGTCACTCAATGACTTAACTGCTACCCTAGTGGCCTCAACTGTCTTACTTTCTGCTCCCCGACACCCCCTCATTTCATTCCCCCATTCCTTTTCCTATCAGGCAGGCGTGCAACCAGTATCACCCAACAGAGAGGAAGCATCTTTCCTGTTTTAATGCAAATTCCCGGGGCCTTGAGTTTCAGAGAAACCACAGCCACCTGACCAGTGACCACCACCTTGGCTGAGCATCCAACTCTGAACCAGAAGGTCGCAGTTCGATCCCCCAGTCAGGGGCACACGCCCCAACTGTGGGCTCAGCCCCAATTAGGGGGCGTGCAGGAGGCAGCCAATCAAGGGTTCTCTCTCATCACTGATGTCTCTCTCCCTCTCCCTCTATCTCCCTTCCTTTCTGAAATCAATAAAAAATACTTGGGGAAAAAGAAAAGAAAAAAAAAAAAAACACCAACAAACGCTCCCCTACACCAGCGGGCAGTGCCATCACCGGTTAGGGCAACCCCATCACCATCACCGCATCCAGAAGCCCGGGCATTTCACTCTATTTAACCAAAAAGCCACTCTCTCCCTCCTTTCTGGACTGAAAGCGAGCCGCCCTCGCTGCCTCGATTGCTCTCCAGTTGAGTCCATTCTATTCGCAGCGGCTCCCCAGCGGCTGGGCAGGAATCCCCGCGGTCCCCCTCGCCGGGCGCCGGGCACCGGGCATGGGGGTGGGTGTGGGGCAGAGGCGGGGGGGAGCCCATCATGCACGCTCCTTGGAGTCCTTAGGATCATTACCCCTCAACAAACGCTTCGCCGGGGTCCCCCCCCCCAGAGAGAGAGAGAGAGAGAGAGAGAGAGAGAGACACACAACTTCTCGCCTGGCCACTCGGGCGCGCTTGGCACGCTGCGCCAGGCTCCAGCACCCCGGGAGTCGCTTGCCTCCTTTTTGATTATTTTTGATTTTTGATTATTTTTAAATAAACGAGTGTCCTCGCAAGATGGTGCCTGGCCCGGTCACCGCGGCGGGTGGCCACCTCGACACGCAGGAGCGGCCAGAAGTCGCCGCGGACGCCTGGGGACCAGCGGCCCAGCCGGGCGCGCAGAGCGGAGCGCCCCGGGGGCTGGAGGCGGATGGGGGGGAGGATGGGG
>JAAGEH010000038.1:7368447-7420734 GCA_011751065.1 Lasiurus cinereus
GGCCGGGAGCGCTCCCCGCCGCGGTCGCCTCCGCTCGGCGCCCGGCAGTCGTGCTCGGGCATCGCCTCTCGCGTCGCCTGACCTTGTCCTCCCGCCGCGGCGCCCCGAGCCGAGCCGGGCAGCGGGCGGCGGTGCGGGCGGCGCGGAGGGGAGACCTGCCGGAGGGAGCCTGAGGGGGTGACGGGGGCGGGAGGAGGAGGGGACCCCGCGCGCGGCCCCGCCTCGCCGCCGGCTCGCGCCAACTGCCTCCGCGGCGAGCCCCGTGCGCCGGCGGGGCGGGGCCCCCGGAGCCCCGAGGTGGGCGCGTCCAAAGCGGCGGGCGGGGGGGAGGGGTTCGGGAGGCGGGACGTCGGGCTCGCACCTCCCCGCGGGCGGCGAGGGCCCCCTCGGCAGCCCCTTTTCCTCTTTCGTGTCTTGGAAACAGCCACTGGCGCTGCCCCTGGAGCCCGCAGGCCGCGGGGCCGCCGCGCCCCACTTGCCGCCCGCGCGCGCTCCCCCCCGCGGGCCCGGCGCGGTGGTCTCGCCCCGCCGGCCCGAGGAGCCGGGACTCCCCCGTGCGCGCGCCCCCCCCGCCCGCCCGCCGGAGCCGCGAGCCCGAGGGGGACGGGCCCCCCAGGTGGGAGCCGCGTGCCCGCCGTGCCCGGCCCGCCGTGCGCCGGGGGGTTGGGGGGGGGGGACACGGCCCCCCACTCGCGCCCCCCGGAGCCCCCCGCACACGGAAGACCCGCGCGGGACCAGCTCGGCCGCTTCAGCCCAGAAGCAGCCCTGCGCGTCCTCCGCCGGCAGCGGCTCCCCTCCCGCCACCCCGACACTTCGCCGCTTTTTTGCTTGTTTTTTGGGGTTTTTTTGTGTGTTTTTTTGGTTTGTTTTTTGTTCTTTTCTGCAAAACTCCAGCTGCACACAAAGAGCTGAGCGTGTGCAGCGCGTGGCGGGGTCCGCGAGCACTGGGAGGGGCGGGGATGGGGGGCCGGGGAGCCGGGGCCGCGGAGGGGTCTCCCCAAAAAGGGGGCAATGCCCTCCACCGCTGTAACGACTCCTCCGCGGCCCCCCAACCCCCAAGACCCCCGCATCCAGCGCCGCCTCCCCCCACCGGGCCACCGTCGCCCGGGCATCCCAGGTAGCGCCTCTTCTGCGCGGTGTTTCCGCCTCCATCCGGGACGGCCTTCTGCGGGGGAATATTGCAACATCGTGGCCTTATTTTATTTTATTTTATTTTATTTAAGAAGAGGAGAAAGGATGCCCCCCAAAATGAGCCGCTTTCCTTCCCAAGCGGCCGTCTTCCCTCCTTCAGGTGACTTTCCAAGACCGGGTGGCAGATGTGACATGGGTGCATCTGCACTTGGGTGCCCTCTCCAGAAGAGGCTGTGGGGACCCTGGAGAAGGAGCCCCACTAGGGACTGCGGCCGCCTGTCCCCCGCTTTTCAGCAAGGTTTTCTGGATCCCCCTCCGAAGAAGAGCAGGCAGGGCCGAGAGGAATTTGGAATCCGCCGAAGGCCTTTTCTGACAGCAAATGGAGAAAAAGTTCTCCTTGTAACCACACAGTCATCATGTTATTGTGGAGATGCCAGCGCGTGTTGATTTGGGGCCATAATGTCCCCACGTCATCTCTTTTAATCTCTGTTATCCGCGCTGGGCAGATGAAATCCGCCATTAACCCCATTTCACAGATGGGCATGGTGACCCCGGCAAGGTGGGAAGGTGGATCAGGGGCGAATGAGGGGGAAGCAGAGAACCAGGCTTTGAACACGAGTCCTCTGGCTTCCGTGCTTGCCCCGGCATGGACCAGGCTGTTTAGATTAGCCGACGCTTGGAATAAATTTTTGTAAGTGTTGGCTTGACTTGAAAATACTTCAGCAGTGACTTGAAGAAAACAACAGTCCATAAAGAGGTGGCTCCTGGGAAAGTAGAAAAAAGAAAAAGCATGATATTTATGTATATCACAAAACAAAACACACAAAAAGTCACAGTTCTCCCATAAAACCAGTATCTGAAATGGCATCCTCAAACCTTAAAACTGAGGACAGCCCCTTCTTCCTTCCGCGTATTTGCTATGTCAAGATGATCCTTGGGGACTTCTCAGGACAGGGGAAGAAGGGAAAAGAACATTCTGCATTAAAAGGCCCGGCTGGTGTGGTTCAGTGGTTGAGCATCGACATAGGGACCAGGAGGTCACCCTTTGATTAGGGTGAGGGCTCATGCCGGGGCTGCAACTCAGTCCCCCACGTGGGGCGTGCAGGAGGCACCCCATCAGTGATTCTCTCTCATCACTGAGGTTTCTCGCTCTCCCTCTCCCTTCCTCTCTGAAATCAATAACAATACATAAAAATAAGGGGGAAAAAAATAAAAACAGGATGTCCCCCTGGATCACACCTTGTCATGTCCATGACTTCCCTGGAAGTCTTCCTGGTATGAGCCATGCATGTACAACCTCTGCTGTCTGCTCCATTCTCCCGTGCCAGCCACAGTGTAGAGGCAGCCACGTCTTCCTCACGTCCAACGCAGAGGTGCTTTCAGGCGTGTGGAAAGTCTCCGAGCCCTTAAAAACATCCCCGAGTGCGAAGGCAATTCACCCCGCACCACGCAGCCCCTTTAGCAAGAGGGATCGCTGCTCAGCCCCAGACTGATTGCAGCCTCTATTCCAGCGAAGGATCTGCCCCTTAAAACGTACCTCTGAATCCTGTAACCCCTGTAATCAGCTGAGTACATGTCACATTGAAAAACATGCAGCCCCCAGGCCTCCTCTCAGCATAGCTAGAATCCAGTTGACTATACAGCGGGACCTCGAGATACGAGTTTAATTCGTTCAGTAACCTTGAGGCGTGGGAAACTATGAGACGCTCAAGTTTCAAAGCAAAAATCACTCGCTCGATGGCTCGTATCTCAAAAATCTCATATGTTAGGGCACTTGTATCTCGAGGTACCACTGTATTCAAGTTCCACAAAATTATTCTCTCCTCGGGATCTCACAGGCCTTCCCCTTGCCCTGCGTCCTACATCTCTTGGAAATTCTTCCAGCCAACGTTTACTGAGAAACGATCACAAACTGGAGCCAGAGGAAACAAAGACGAATACGACCTGAGTCACACCCCTGGACAGGCCTATCTTGTATGAGGCGCCCCGGATTGCGAGTTCCTTCTACAGGGGAGTGACAGGTTTCACACAGGTAGACACACAAAACCTGAATGATGTACGGCGGTCGCACAAAAACTCAGTGATAAAGCTTTCCTGGAATCTCGACTGATGTGTCCCTATCTCCTATGATCAAGAAATGTTAAAACGCCAACACAATGTTGTCTCTTTTTTCCTAAAGAAGAAGAGTCAGCATCCCAGCCGGGCCAGATGACACGACAATAATTCATAGCATTGGTAACGGCACTTGTAAATCCAGCAGAAATGTGAGAATGTAGTCCAAAGACGGCGAGGGGGAAGTCCGTTTTCCAAAAGTAGAATGAAACCGTTAAGATCAAAATGACCTGTTCTGATGTCTCCCAGGGGAATGGTGAGAGAAGTATATTTGCTTTTCTCCACAACTAGCAGCCTGTCAGGACCTGCGGCTATTTGGGAGAGTGTGTTTTATTTCCATCCTACCATTTAACAATGGCACTACAATACGATGGGCAAAAATCTAAAACTTCCCAAATTACTTGAAGGAAATTCAAATGATTTTTTTTTTTTTTAAGAAGAGAAAGGGTAGGTCCACTGATCTCTTGATTGCTACTGAAAAAGTAAAAGATCCTATTGGGATCAATACACCAAAGCATCCCCTCCTCAGTTAAGCAACTGAATGAAAAATGATCTCTACTCTGGTTATTTGTTTATTTACATGAGGCTTCCGAAAGCAGTCAAGATATTGCAAGCTTGCAATTAAGGAAGTATTTTGAGAGCATGAATAGTCTGTGATATTACATAGTAAAGAAAAAATCATCTTTAGATGCTCATTAAGAAATTGTTGATGGCTGAAACCGGTTTGGCTCCGTGGGTAGAGCGTCGGCCTGCAGACTGAAAGGTCCCAGGTTTGATTCAGGTCAAGGGCATGTGTCTTGGTTGTGGGCACATCCCAAGTAGGGGCCTGCAGGAGGCAGCTGATTGATGTCTCTCTCTCTCATAGATGTTTCTAACTATCCCTCTCCTGTCCTCTCTGTAAAAAAATCAATAAAATATATTTTTTAAAAAGAAATTGATGGAATTAAAAATGTTTATATGGTGATATCTGAAACACCACCCTCCCTCCCACTCCCAATCTGATGCTGTTTTTTCTTTCCTCCTGCTTCATTCTTTCGTTCTACTGATTTCTCTTGCTGTCGCACTTGCAAGCACACATACACTCCGATCCTGCCAATTTTTCTACTCGACACATTTCAAACATATTGTTATAAGTAAATCCAAGGAAATAAATCCAAAGAGTCCAAATTCACTATGCTGGGCTAATGTATTTTTTAAATGGGAAATAAAATGAGCATCCTTAAACTTTTCATCCTAAATATTCAAACTTGTTACCAAAAAAAATGAACACGCAAACAGTTGGTCGCTAGTAGTCAGTTACAGAAATTTGACTTTTGTGACAATTAATCCAATAAAAATATGAGCTAGGACTTCCTGCTAGCCATCGTGGATTAATATGTGCATGGACCTGTTCTAAACTCTAGTAAAATGACAGGAAATAATTTTTTAAAATTTTTTCAAAGCATAAACTCACAATGACAAAGGAAATGAGGAAAGCACCAACTAGTTGGTGAGAAGGGTCAGTGCCTTTGGAAGAGTCAAGGTGCTGGAAGGAGGAAGGTAAACGGAGACATATGGGAACTAACATATGCACGCGTGTACAAATGAATAATGATAACTAGTCTGTTTCTCCCGAACAGTCCAGGAGACCTCGGGACTCAGAGGCAAAAGATTCCATGGAGAGCAGAGGTGGGACTCTTAACATGAACACAAGGAGAATGGTTGAGAGCAATATAAGGACCCACAGCCTTCTTTTTTAACCTGAGTAGCTAAAGATCGCTCCAGACCCTACCCTGGTGGTTTAATCTGTTGAGAAATTGAATCAGAGAGTCTCCAGACTTAGAGCACCAGGCGTAGTAGAAGAAAGGAAGGAGGGGCACAGCTGAAAATGAAGAGATTAAGAGAAAAATCTATATATTGAGTGGTAAGACTTCCCTCCCCCCTTTCCTATTTATTCCCAGAACACCTACCGCCAACTAAAAAAATAAAAAATAAAACCCAGGCAGAAAACTGAAAGACACTTATCTTCAAAATAAAATAATCCAAGAGAAAAGACTGTTATTTAGTCTCCAACCAAAGGTATGACCACAGGATCAGCCTGCCAGTCAATAAGCCTCACCCCTCCAACTCCCTCTTAAATACAAATAGTAAATGTTCATTAGACGTAAAAGATAGAAACAAATGCAGAGAAAAGGAATTAGAGAAAATACAGGCAAGTGATGAAGAGTTTGCAATTGTAAAACAAGAACTAGATACTCCTTAAAAATTAAAAAAAAAAAAAAGCTCTTCCCCCTCCCCCAAAAGGAGAGTCAACAAAATTAAAATTCAATGAAAATTTTGGAAAATAAAGTCTAGGAAATCTAGAAATTAGAATGGAAAAACAAAAAGTTTCTCCTCTTATCAAGGAGGGAAATATTAAGATAATAAGAAGATTCACTAATGATTGTGCATAATAGACACTGTTTTAAATTAAGCATTTATATAATGTATACATTTGTTAATGTGATAGTTCATGAATACACAACTCCTTTGGAGGAGCAGACAATATTGGTTTGTATCAATTTCTTCAACATCAGAAAATTTCCCAGAACTGAACTGGCCTCCAGATGAAGATGCACTGCAGCCTAAAACACGGGATTAAAAAAACAAAGCTCAAGGATAGAGGAATGAAAAGGGACAAATGCAATAGATTGGAAGTAAGAATAATATTAAAATTATCAATAGCAAATCTAGATGCTAAAAGTAAGTAGAGATGTAAGGGAAATTATTTTCAACATAGAATTTTATACCCAGTCAATCTATCACTCAAGTAACAAAATAAAGACACACAGACATTTTGTGTGACATTTTCAGTCACACAATATCCATAAAAATTTATTTCCTCTTTAAGGAAGTGCCTGGAAAATGGAATAAAGGGAGAAAAGACATAAGAGTATTGTGAAGAGATATCCTAGACAGTGGTCGGCAAACTCATTAGTCAACAGAGCCAAATATCAACAGTACAGCGATTGAAATTTCTCTTGAGAGCCACATTTTTTAAACTTAAACTTCTTCTAACGCCACTTCTTCAAAATAGACTTGCCCAGGCCGTGGTATTTTTGTGGAAGAGCCACACTCAAGGGGCCAAAGAGCCACATGTGGCTCCTGAGCCTCAGCGCCAAACACTGTCCTGAGACAACAGACAGGTGTGCCCTAATCCAACAGAGCAACCAGTCTTACCTGGAAGTCCAACCAGTCTTCCCCACAGGACTGGGGAGAGAATTAATTATCTTGGGAAATAGTGCTTGGAACTATTTGAGCTTTTGGAAAAAATATTACTAGTATTTGGAAGGAAAATAGAATAAGCACATGGAAATCTAAGTAAATGAACAAAATGAAGCAATTGTTGAAGAGAAAAAAAGACTAAAGAAACCTGTACAAGATGGATTAGCAGTAATACTTACATAATCATAATATAAACACTATTGATTTAACCAAAATTTTATAATATGTCTCTATTTAAAAAAATAGGAGAGAGCCCTCGCTGGTTTAGCTCAGTGGATAGAGTGTTGGACTGTGGACTGAAGGGTCCAGGGTTCAATTCTGGTCAGGGGCACATGCCTGGGTTGTGGGCTCAATCCCCAATTGGATGTGCAATTAATGATTCTCTCTCATCATTGATATTTCTCTCTCTCTCTTCCTCTCCCTTCCTCTCTGAAACCAAATTAAAATATATTTTTTAAAAATAGGAGAGGGTTAAAGATGTTTACTGATAAATTCTCAATTTCTTTTTTTTAAATATATTTTATTGATTTCTTACAGAGAGGAAGGAGAAGGTTAGAGAGTTGGAAACATCGATCAGCCACCTCCTGCACGCCCCCTACTGGGGACGTGCCCGCAACCAGGATACATGCCCTTGACCGGAATCGAACCCGGGACCTTCCAGTCCGCAGGCCAATGCTCTACCCACTGAGCCAAACCGGTTTCAGCAATTCTCAATTTCTTAATAAGAAGTAATTGCATGTCCAAAACTGACAAATTCAGAAACAGCAATATAAATACACTATCCTGAAGAAAAAAAGTTAAAGGTGTAGGGAAGAGGGTTTAAAATGTCGCATTTTATTATAAGATTTCTAATACTCTTCCATTAAAAATTGAAAATTACTTCTGCCCTGGCCGGGTGGCTCAGTTGGTTGGAGCCACATCCCGTAAGCTAAAAAGGCACATACCTAAGTTTCGGGTTCCATCCGTGGTTGGGGCATGTGCAAACCAATGTCTCTTTGTATTTCTTTCTCAAATTAAAAAAACAAAAAACAAAAAAACATATCCATGGCTAAGGATAAAAAAATTACTTCCAAAAAACCCAAAGTAATAAATAAAAATATGGGTTTATTATCACATACTCATTACCTTTGTATAATCCATCCAACTATGAGCCTCAGTTTTCCTGCCCATAAGGGGACTAGTCAAACCCATTTCAGAGCTGAGATGAGGATCCAAACAACCATGTATAAAAAGTATCTAGTAAATGGCAAAGCACCATGCAAACGTTGATTTCATTTTCATCAAAAATTACTCTTAGAAACAACTAATTCTAATTCGATGTGAAGGAAAGGGTGTTTTTTAAGAGATCTGGATTGATATAAAACACAATACAGAAGCACAAAGACACAGGCAGAGCTATAAAGAAAGCCATGTTGTTTAAAGATGGATCTGGTACATTTTTACAGATGAGTTGCTGGCATCCAGAAAAGTGAGGTGTCATCCAAACTCACACAGTGGCGAGTGGCAGAGCTAAGCCTGAGACCCTAGATCTCCTAAAATGTAGTCCAAGTTTCGTTTTGTGGTTTTGGTCTTATATCTTACAGCTCAGGCTAAGAAGAAAACGTTTTGAGTTAATTAGCCATCCATGCTGAGCTCCGGAAAAACCTTCCAGAGATCCATAAAGATGGCGATGTGCCCAATGTCACACAGAACAGTGACAGCAGAGGCGAAACTAAGCCAAACGAAGGGGAGAAGCCAAAGAGTGAAACTTGAACCCAGAACTTACAACCGAGTGAAAGTTTGGCGGCACAGCTACAGGCTTACAGTAAAGGCCCAGGTCAGGGTCTGCAACACGAGCATTATCAATGAATATCCATCTGTTAATAGCTGGCTCCGGTTCCTGCCCAAGTATGGAGAAGAAGCCAAAAAGGAATGAACATACTTTAAAAAAAAAAAAAGGCAATTTGACAAGCCAAGTTAGCAGCAAACTTCTTTTTGAAGATGGAGATGTAAGAATTGGATTTACTGGATGAGAGCAGGGTGTGAGCAGGAGAGAAGAACACAGAGGGAGAGAGGGCAGGGCCCAGTGTTTGACAAAATGTGTCAAGAAAGGGGCCCTGCCGAAACCCGGTGTGGCTCAGTGGATAGAGCGTCGGCCTGCAGACTGAAGGGTCCCAGGTTCGATTCCAGCCAAGGGCACGTATCTCGGTTTCGGGCACCTCCCCAGTAGGGGGCGTGCAGGAGGCAGCTGATCGATGTCTCTCTCTCTCTCATCTATGTTTCTGGCTCTCTATTCCTCTCCTTTCCTCTCTGTAAAAAAAATCAATAAAATATATTTAAAAAGAAAAAGAAAGGGGCCCTAAATTCAGAACTTTCCATGCCATTGCAAGCCATCGAACAGGCTCCCCTATGCTCCCCTGGTTTGGATGTTGAAAGAAAGGAGGACATGGGGAAGATAAAAGGCTCGGGAGCCTTTTCTCCGTTCCAGGAAGTCATTTGCTGGCACTTTGCTGCAAGAAAAGGGAGAAAAGAGCTCTTAAAATATGGTTTGTCAGTAAAAATGAACAGAAGTTTAGATTGAATCAGGTAACAAAAAAAGGAAATATCACTCTTTCATATTCAGAAGTCATCATTTCCCCCCCAGTATAGTGGTGGGCAAACTCATGAGTCAACAAAGCCAAATTTCTCTTGAGAGCCACATTTTTTAAACTTAAACTTCTTCTAACGCCACTTCTTCAAAATAGACTCGCCCAGGCTGTGGTATTCTGTGGAAGAGCCACACTCCAGGCCCAAAGAGCCGCATGTGGCTCACGAGCCGCAGTTTGCCGACCACTGCCCCAGTAGATCATTCTAAGTTCTCATGATGACTCCTAATAATCCAAACACAAAGAAATTAAATAGCAATGCTAGGGTTTTGGACAGAGTGGCTCCTAGGGCAGCTTACGTCCAGATAAACCCACTTTAAGAAGGGACATGCAAAAAGAACTGTCATGGTACCGGAGAGGCACCTGTGACCATGAGTAATAGAAAGGATTATGTTTGAGCTGAAACCGGTTTGGCTCAGTGGCTAGAGCATCAGCCTGTGGACTGAAAGGTCCCAGGTTCGATTCCGGTCAAGGGCACATACCTAGTAGGTAGTATGCAGGGGGCAGCTGATCAATGTTTCTCTCTCATCGATGTTTCTAACTCTCTATCCCTCTCCCTTCCTCTCTGTAAAAAATCAATAAAATATATTTTTTAAAAAGAGAAAGGATTATATTTGAGAAAAATCCAACAGCAGCTACAGGCAAACCCTTAACGTGTTGTCCACATGGCGATAAACCGGGTAGAATTTCTGCCAGCCTTTAGTCAAGTTGAGGCGCCTTTCATGTTCCCTCTGTTGAAAGAAAGAGTGAGTCAACGTGAGAAAAACAGGAAGTACCTTTAAAAACACACACACAAGCTCCCAAGCAAAATAAACTATTCATAAGGCCCATCTCAGACCCGCTTTTAGAAAGAAGCTTCAGGTCCTGACCGTGGAAAACATGTGTCCGAGCACGAGGAAAAGAGCAGAAAGAGAATGATGAGCCCGCTGATCAGAAGAGGCCCCGCCATCAGGGTGCAGCGAGGATTCCTTGAACAGATCCCAGAGACAAAGAACCACAGAACATCATACACACACACACGCATGCACACACACACACACGCACAGAAAAGCAACAACATCTGACAGATGAGAGCCAAACCCCACAAATCCCGATAACACGACACTCTACTTATTAAAAACATCAGTCTTGGAAGACTCCAGGCGCAGTAATTTTGAAAATGTACACACATAAATTAGAACCAGCCTTATGATTCTTCTAATTGCTGGTCCCTCGCCCATACCCCTCCGCAAAGCCCAAGCGAAATTTTAAATGAAGAGAAAGAAGATGCAACATGAACATGGATTTGAAGCAAGAGGCCCCAAGTTCTCCGCTTCATTCATTAGGACATAGTCTGAAAGTCTTGGGCAGGGAGGGAGGGGAGGGGTATGGGTAAAGGGGAGGGGGGGGGGGGACATACACTTCTCCAGGAAAATCGGCTCTGGAGCAAACAGAGAAAATGTTCTCTCCACCATCGGGAAGAATGTGGGAGAGGGTTGATTCAATGATCGGAAGCGCTCGGTCGGAGATGCTCCGTGGCCATGTCCTCCATCACTGGACACAGGCCTGTAGTTCCTGGAGGCAGCATAAGATAGTGCCTAGAAAATGGGGCCAAGGGCCATTTTGCTTTAAAACAGCAAAAATATCAGTCCTCGCCCGGCCAGCGTGGCTAGTGGTTGAGCGTTGACCCCTGAACCAGGAGGTCACAGTTCGATTCCTGGTCAGGGCACTTGCCCCGCTTGCAGGCTCGATCCCCAGTGTGGGATTCTCTCTCATCATTGATGTTTCTCCCTCTTCTCTCCCTCTTCTTTCCTCTCTCTCTAACATCAATAAAAACATGTTTGAAAAATACATATAAAGTCCTCCCTGAACATGGGTGAGAGAATCAAAATTCCAAATGAGATGTCCAAGTTCTTTTTAAATATATTTTTATTGATTTTTTTACAGAGAGGAAGGGAGAGAGATAGAAAGTCAGAAACATCGATGAGAGAGAGACATCGATCAGCCGCCTCCTGCACACCCCACAGTGGAGATGTGCCCGCAACCAGGATACATGCCCCTGACCGGAATCGAACCTGGAACCCTTCAGTCTGCAGACCGACGCTCTATCCACTGAGCCAAACCGGTCTCAGCCCAAGTTCTTTTTAAAGCTGTGAAGCCTTCTTGGTGGGTACGTGTGTCTATTCCTTCCTGGAGAGCACGGTTCAGGACCCAGTGGGACCATGTGATAGCAGAGAGCCAGAGAGCAGGCTCAGGAAACCCCGTGCATCTGGATGTCCCCTGCCTGTCTCTCAGGGGGCAGCAACCTCACAGCCCATTGCCTTGGGCCTCCGTGAGGGAAGGGACCACATGTGGGGGTGACAGCAGCAACTATTGGAAGGTTGCAGAGGACGAAACACATCATCCCGCCATCCAGCTAAAACTGGAAACTCCAGCTCAGCAATTCTGCCCATTAGCTTAAGGGTTTGGGGGGGCCTTGTTCTATTGCAAATGCCCTTGAAGGGCTCACACATTTGGTTTCATTGTCCTTTATTAACATCTTAGCATGAATGACTTTTACCTACGCCTGAGACGAGTTTTTATAAGGAATAGGAGAGACGTATAAAGACGTATCATCCTCATTGCCACCGCAGTACCCCGTCCTCCTACCCAGCATGCACAGGGCACACACATACTGTGGACCTGCTTTGACTTCTATTTGGCCTATTCAAAGACACATGATCCTAGGAGGTCACTAACACCCTTTCAGAATTTTAGTGTAACATGATGTCCGTGGAGGGAGGGGGTATGTTTTTTTAAAAGAAGACCACGGAGGGAACAAACACAGAGAAGTTAAATGCTAATGGTGGGACCCGAAACCGGTTTGGCTCAGTGGATAGAGAGCGTGGGCCTGCGAACTGAGAGGTCCCAGGTTCGATTCCCATCAAGGGCATGTACCTTGGTTGCGGGCACATCCCCAGTAGGAGGCGTGCAAGAGGCAGCTGATTGATGCCTCTCTCTCGCTCATGGATGTTTCTAACTCTCTATCCCCCTCCCTTTCTCTCTGTAAAAAGTCAATGAAGTATATATATTAAATGCTAATGGTGGGATTTTAGACAGAATGAAAGCTTTGACTTGTACTCAAGCCCATCCTGATGGGTAGCTCCCTCCTGCCAAAGGGGGGTGGGTGAGCAGTAGCATTTGGGCATCTCTGTTTGTATAGGGAGTTTTAGGGGAGAATTCGAATGAAAGGTCAGGTCTTCCCCGGGAAACACCTCCCCAGACCGAAGTCTGGCAGGAACCATCAGCGTCAGGCCTGCCTATTTTTAATGGCTAGGAGGATGCCGAGGGAAATGTCAATCTCCGGAATTTCCCCAGATCTCTTCTGCATAAATAACAACATCATTACCGACAGATTCTTGGCTCAACCCATCTTCCCTTAAACAGGCAGACTAGTCAGGGTGAAATATTTATTAGAGAAAGTTTGGAAAGGCTGAAACTGGAAATGATCACTCAAACCAAGGGAAAAAAAAAAAGTCAACTTCATTAAAAGGGAAAAAATATGGGCATTCAGAGCTAGCCAGACACCCAAAAATATGGATGAATAAACAGCAAGGCAGCAATGCTGAGTTGGTCTGATGCCTTTGTGGGTGCAATAACTCACGGGAATCCCCCCCGCCCCAGCACATGCTCAGAAGTCTGGTAGATGCCCGCCAGTCCCACGGGCTGACATGATGAGATCAGGTGGGAACATTCCTCTGGCTTCTGATCAGCGTGTCCCCTAAAGCCTCAGCACTTGCTGATGCTCATTATTTTTCATCTGACTCTGCTGCTGCAAACGCTCTCCTCATTCACAGGAAGGCCTCATCTTTCTGAATCTTCCGAAGCTATCTGTGGCAATGAGCCCATAATTTAATTTCCGAAGTTAATGGTTCAGGTTTTTTTTTAAATCTCTTTAATTAGTTGAAACTTTTTTCCGCCTTTTCATTTTATCCACTGTCCTTTTAGTCCTTCATTATTAAAAATATAAATAACAGTGTCCAATGATCCCCTTCTTTAACTTTTATTATTTTATAGCTCTAATCAGATTTCTAGTGTGTGTGTGTTTTTTTTTTTCCCCCAACTGCAAAGTCCTGCTCATTCACCTTTGGGTTCTGTCTTGCTTCCCCGGCTGCAATTATGATCACTGTTCTTGTCTAAATTATGTTTCTCTCTCTAGCTCCGTCATTTTGGAGGTGAAGAAGATAAAGCAGAGCCGGCCATTCAACATGAGCAGTGGTTCTCAACCTTTCTAATGCCGCGACCCTTTAATACAGCTCCTCATGTTGTGGTGACCCTCAACCATAAAATTATTTTTGTTGCTACTTCATAACTGTCATGTTGCAACTGTTACGAATCGTATCTGTGTTTTCCAATGGTCTTAGGCGACCCCTGTGAAAGTGTTATTCGACCCCCAAAGGGGTCGCGACCCACAGGTTGAGAACCGCTGGACATGAAGCTGTGCACTTGGTAAAATGGGATGTAAATGTGTCACCACATTTAACAGCCCTTTGAAAACCACAATAATTACTCATTGGATGACCACTGCTCTTTTGGATGCCTTCTTTGGCCCGGTCGGAGCAGCTCGGTTGGTTGAGCGTTGACCCATGAACCAGGAGGTTTCAGGTTCAATTCCCCATCAGGGCACACGCTCAGATTGTGGGCTCTATCCCCAGTAGGGGATGTGCAGGATTCCCCAGTAGGGGGTATGCAAGAGGCAGCCGATTATCGATGTTTCTATTACTCTCTCTAAAATCAGTAAGAACATATTTTACAAATGCATTCTTTGAACTATTTGTGATGGTGTACACATGCTTTGCCAAAAGGATTAGAACTAACTTCATTATTTCTTTCTGAGATGCATTAAAATCACAGCATCTCAATATTCTCCCATTTGGTGTGTTCATCTACGTGGTTAAACAAAACATCTAGGTACTGCTAGGTTTCCATGATGGTGGATCTTAAAAAACCCACTACTCCTTTACCACCTGCATTATAATTAGGATGAGAGATTAGCCCTTAACTTCTGAGAAAATGTGTCCTTTCACGGATGAAGCCATGTTTTGCATATATGATTGTGCTCTCCTCAGCTACTGGTAATTAGCACAGAGACAAGCACCAACTTGTAGGCACCAGCAGTTTGACCAAAGGACTTGATGCAAAAGCAATCATCAAACAGGAATGAACTGGGGCAACCAAATTCTCACTTCTGGGAATTTGAATTAGGAAACATTAAAAAAAATTAAGCCATCAAGAGCAAAAACTGACATTGAAAAATTGGGCAGGAAGAGATGGGCCATTGGGAAGAGGAGGGACAAGAAAAGGTGAAACTCCACTCGTGAGGTCAAAATTTTAAGGAAGAAAAAATTATAGATAAGTTGCAACGAGGACACAGAAAATGATAGAGGAGAAGACGATGAGATTCCTCTCGACTAGTAATTAGACAGAGAACAGACGCAGACTCACGGAGAGCCAGTGAGTCATGTTGCCGAGTGAGCGGTGGAGTGATGAGCCATGAACTCTTGCCACTGGAGATGCTGAGGCTGCCTTGGATCCAGTCATGGAGTGCTGGTTGCCATGGTTCCCACTCAGGGATGGCCATGAGATTCTATTTGGAAATATATTTACACCATTGCCAGAGCTGGCTTGAGTGTGGAGGCAACCAATCGATGTGTCCCACACATTGCACACATTGATGTTTCTCTCTCTCTCTCTCTCTCCCTCATTATCTCTCTATCTCTACCTCTACCTTTCCTCCTGCCCCGTCCCTCCCTCCCTTCCACTCTCTAAAAATCAATGAAAAATAATATCCTTGGGTGAGGATTAACACACACAAAAAAAAAACCTTGATCAAGTTAATGAATTTGAACTTCAAATTTCTTCACTCTGAATTCCTGAGAAGTAATGAGAGGAGATAATAAGTATAATATATAGAGTGCTAAAGAGAAAAAGAAATTAAGAAACAGCAATGGGAAGGTCGGGAGTACGAGGAAAGTGTGATTTTTAAAAAATATATATTTTATTGATTTTTTTACAGAGAGGAAGGGAGAGAGAGAGAAAGTCAGAAACATCGATGAGAGAGAGACATCGATCAGCCACCTCCTGCACGCCCCACAGTGGAGATGTGCCCGCAAGCAAGGTACATGGCCCCAACCGGAATCGAACCTGGGACCTTTCAGTCCACAAGCCAATGCTCTATCCACTGAGCCAAACCAGTCTCTGCAGAAAGTGTGATTTTTAATAGAGTAAGTAGTCAGGGAGGTGCCCACTTAGTCTAAGTGTTCATCCTCAATGGGCTACTCTATAGGGAGAAAACAAAATGTTTCCATATATTTATCACCATGTCCCCAATGGCCCTCAATCCTGGTATATGCAGGGTGGTCTATGTAGCACCTTGACCTCATTCTTCCAGGTCTGAGTCTCCCTGCCTGTACACTCAGTCCTATCTCAGATAACAGTATTTGAGCAGGCTCAGCCATTTGACCTGGAAAGGTCATTTACACTGAATTAAAAATCAGTGTCTCAGCAAAGATGGCTGGGCTCCCACATGTAGGTGGCCCTCAAAGTCACCTATCCTACCCCTGAGAAGAAACATAACCAGACCTAACCAGCTCATTCCAGACGGCATCCGTGAATGGCTAATTGCAACATCCATTAACTCACAAACACTTGCATTTCAAATTCCGTTTCAAGGTCACAGACAGTCGAGTTTGCTGAGACCCTGCTTCCCAACCCGAGCTCCCACAAATTCCAATGTCTCAGAGAGGTCCCCCCGCTGGAACTACCTAGGATTTGTGGCAAAGATTTTCCTGTCAGAGGTTTTTCTTCTGACAGATTTGCTCTTGAGCCGAGATTTAAATGTACAGCGCAGGCGGCCATCTGAGAGCTCCCTTCTGTCTCTCTCAGGCTGCTGACTCTCACTGCTGCCGATAACAGCTTTCAGTCCTCCAGGCACTCTTAGTATTCATGACTTAGCAATAATCGCCATCGTTTAGGACGGAGTTTGTCTAATTTTTCCAGTTTTAAGAGATTTTTTTAGAATTTACATAAACAATGTGAATGTTTTCAATATTAGCTAATATACCAAAAGATTATTCTTAGATTTAAGGAGTTGAGTGAGAGTGGTTCCTTGTATTTTCTCTTAAAAAAGAAAGGTGGAGGGGGGGGGGTTGTTTACTTGTAAAACAGATTTTGATCCATATTTCCAAATGTTTCAAAATCAAAATATATTATGGAAACTCCTCTATGATCAAAGGTATCTTGCAGTCACACAGGAGTATTAAGATATTCAGCATCCTTCTGAATACACTGTATTTAGATTTCTGTCTTCTGATATCATATTAAAAACATCTCTGACCCAAAAAATGCCTTGTGTGGTAGCATTCTTTCAATGCCATTTAAATTTATACGTTTGAACAGCATTGGCAAATACAATGTGCTTATCACAGATTCTTTAATTCTGCTACTTATTGCCAGCTCTTTGCATGTGGGTCAACCCTGTGGCTTCCTATCTACTAAAAGAGAAACATGCAAATTGACCGTACCTTCACTACGTCCACAAGCCACGTCTACAAGCCCCACCCATCGGCCAATCAGGAGCAAGTATGCAAATTAACCCAACCAAGATGGTGGTTGGCTTGCGTATCCCGGTGCAGAGTGAAGACGGAAGACAGCATAGAAGGAAGCCGAGGGCTGCAGAAGGGAGGGAAGCAGGCGGGGTGGCGGAGACCGCCTAAGGAAGCCCTGTTCTTGCAGGAATCTTCCAGCAAGGGGCCTCTAGTTAGACATAATTGTGAAAGAATATTCTGATTGAAGGTCCACTTTGGTCTGACTCCCTGAGATGTTTGCTCCGTTGTCAGCACAGAGAACATTTTCCAGCCCTATAGGGGCTGTGTCAGGACTTGGCTAAAAGTAACATTTTAGACCAAATTCAATAAACAATAAGAATCTTTTTGTTATACTAAAAATAGAGAAAACCGGAACTATTCCAATAAATTTTATAAAATCCTCCAGATGTGAATTTGACTTCAGAAGACAGTCTGTTCCTAATTTCAAGGGATTTGATTTGTTTTGCTTATTTTACTGCAGAAACAAATTTCCCCTGGCAATCAGGGTTGATATTTTCTGAAACTATTTTTTTTTCCCTTCATTTTTCCTGTGAAGGGAAAACTATTTTAATTGACATTTATCACAAGACGGAATCATTTGAGTTCTAAAATCTTGGAAGGAATGCTTCCCATCTGTTTCAATAACCCAACTGGCTAATTACATTGCCAAGAATAATTTGTCACAAACAAAAAGACCATTCTTTGGAGGAAAACTCTTGCTGCTTTATCTTATATCTCATACTGATCGATGAGCAACTTACAGAAAACTTATGATACTAATTTGTCCCATGGATTTATTGCATGAATTAGATTACGAAAGGAATCACAGAATGCAGGTTAATAATTTCCATCACTTTAGAAACAGGGGGTGGAGTTTCTTGGTTAGTTCTGATTAGCCAGAGAAGTTGATTATACTAGTCATAAGTTGCTTTTAAGGTCGAGCCATGATTATGAATGGCTCAGCCTGACAACGAGACAAAACGCAGGCAGTGTGCCCTCTGTGATGGCAGCATTGTAGGTGGGCAGCACCCTGTGGTAGTGAAGAAGAGTGTGGGCAAAGAGTCTGATGTTACTGGAACAGACGGTGTGAATTCCAGCTTGAGCACTCCCTTGGCAAATTGTGTAACATTTTTCGTTATCTTGAATTCTTCATCTATAAAACTGGTATATTAAGAATAACAGCAACTATCTCATGAAATTGTTGTGGAGAGTTAAATTAGCCAACACAATGAAAGCTCAATGAATATAAGCTATTAATATTAATAATATGACCACTGTTGTTGTTAATACATAAAGTCCTTTAAGTGCTGATAGTTTTTTTGTCTTCCAGATCAGATTCAAATCAACTAAGAAGCTTAAGAAATAGAGGAAGGTAGGAGGCAGAAAGAAAGAGAGGGAGAGACAGAGAAGAGACAGAGACAGAGAGATCCAGGATCTACCAGGAAGAGATTCTCAATTAAAGGACTTGGATAAGGCCCAGGCACCCTTTTTTTTTTTTAAGTTTCCCAGAAGATTCCTAATGTACAGCCAGGATTGAGAACTGCTGACTGCTGGATCTCAGCAAGGACAGCTGAAAGTCAGCTGGAGCAAATAAGCACATTAGTTCCAAAAAGACAGACATGAAGGAAATGCTGAGGAAGACAAACGGGGGTGGGAAAACCTTCCGTTGTTGCCCCGGAAGGGCCAGGCTGAAGTCCTTGCATCTTACAGCTCATTCTTGGTGTGCTCCTAAGATTAGGATGGAAAACCGAGTCGACCCCTACCCTTGCCTCTGCCTCCAAACGCAGGCCTTGCTTTTACCGTGTGGAGACCCCATTTAAAAAGCAGCAGAAGTCTTCCTTGGATAGTCACTTTGTAAATTCTGACAAGGAGCTCCACTTCTTTAGTGATAACTTCTGCCTCGGACAGATGGGCTGCAGCCACTGACCGTGGTGAATGGTTTCGGCTCAGGGGACTCTTACCAGTAAATAGATGTATTTGTTCTTTTGAAGGAATAAGAAAGAGGCTCCAGACCTTGAGGATGAACTAGGTTGTTGTTCCTGTTTTGTGACAGCTTCAAAAGCTCGCTTTATTCTTGACTAAAAAGAGAGGGAGGAGGCGAGGACGGTAAGCATAATACCCACATTCAAAGTGTAGAGAAATGGGCCATGTGGGAGACGCAGAAAAGAAGTCTTAGGCTCCAGCTGTCCTAGAGGAGCGGGAAATGCTGAGTGATCTTATCCTTTTGTTTCTGTCTCACTCCACACGTTCTCTGTAGAAAAAGAGGCCTGGTGCACGAAATTTGTGTACAGGGGTGTGTGTCCCTCAGCCCAGCAGGCACCCTCTCCAATCTGGGACCCCTTCCAGGATCGGCCTAAAAGGGCAGTCAAACATCCCTCTCATAATCCAGGACTCCTGGCTCCCAACTTCTCACATGCCTGCCTTCCTGATTGCCCCTAACCACTTCTGCCTGCCAGCCTGATCACCCCCTGACAGCCTGTTTGCCTCTAATTGTTTCCCCTGCAGGCCTTGTCACCCCTGCAGGTCTGGTTTCCCCCAACTGCTCTCCCCTGCAGGCCTGAGTTTCCCCTCCCCACTAACTGCCCTTCCCTGCAGGTCTGGTCACCCCCAACTTCCCTCCTCTGCCAGCCTGGTCACTCCTAACTGCCCTCCCCTGCAGCTTGATCACCCCCAACTGCCCTCCCCTGCTGGCCATCTTGTGTCCACATGGGGTAGCCATCTTTGACCACAGGGGGGCAACCATCTTGTGTGTTGGAGTGATGGTCAATTTACATATTACTTTTTTATTCAATAGGATAATTTCAAGGAGTTGTGAAAAGCACAAAAAGGAAGTTAAAAAGGACTCATCATTCCGAAACATTTTCTTTCTTTTATTCTTAGTACATAAAGTGAAGAATGAAAGTCTACCTTCTTCCATCTCTCCAAAGGTCACCTCTTCCCCAAATATTCTACATATTTCATAAATACACTTTAGCATTCTTGTGGTTCATAAATATATCTTAGCATTCTCTTAGGTTTCATACATACACCTAAGAATTCTTATGTTGCATAACTATATTCTTTGTCGTGATAGTGAATTTCCTAGTGGTTCTGCAATATCTTATAAATTAATTAAATATATTTTATTGATTTTTTACAGAGAGGAAGGGAGAGGGATAGAGAGTTAGAAACATCAATGAGAGAGAGACATTGATCAGCTGCCTCTTGCACACCCCCTCCTGGGGATGTGCCCGCAACCAAGGTATATGCCCTTGACCGGAATCAAATCTGGGACCTCTCAGTTCACAGACCAACGCTCTATCCACTGAGCCAAACCGGTTTGGGCATACCATTCCTGTTTTAATGATGAGGAATCAGAGGCCCTGAAAGGTTTGTTGAAATTGCCCAAGGTCACCCAGAGAGTAGTGGCAGGATTTGAATCCAGTGCTGCCCCCCAGTTGACTGTGCTGCCCCCTTTTCACACCCGTGCTCTCTAGTGGGCACCAGTGCAAACCAGGATGTGTACTGTTCCTCTCACCGCTGAAGAACCCAAGTCATGAAGTTCACTCTGCTAACGTGAAGAGATAATTAAGGAGCGAATGGAAATAACGATAGCAACTTGACTGCAATCTATATGAAGAGCTCATTAAATCAAATACCCGGAGTTTATTCTCCTATGCTTGTAAGGTAACAAGGTCTAAGAAAATACTCTTTTATCAACACCTCCTCTGTAGGGTCTGAACTCTAAATGTTAATGCTTTATGTCCAACATAAAAAGCACATCATTAGGCCTCAGTAGCTGACACTGCGCCAGAGATGCAGGCTGTCGTATTTCACTTACTATAATATTTTGAGATAAGGCAATGTCAAAAGGCATATGTTCCGGGTCTAGGCCCATCAGCTCTGAAGTCTTTTAGCTCTGACATTTCCCTTCCGTTGATTTTTTTCTTTTTTTTAGAGAGGCCTTTCCACTGCAGCTTGTGCTTGCAATGCATCTAAGAAATACCCTGTCAATGGGCACCACCATATCCTGCTTTTTCTTCCAAATATTCATTTGCTATAGAAACCACATTAACATACATCAAAGGAAGCTTTCAATAAAAAGTGTTATCCACAGCCATACTATCAAAGCACAATAGTTCTCACTTTTCTCCATCTCTCTAGCCTTTTGTCCATAAGATCACTTTTTTTTTTTTTTGGTAAATTTACATTCAAAGAAAAAATTGGGTCACTCAGTTAGTTAAGAAAGGCCACGCTCTTTCTAGACATGCTCTGAAGTGGAGAATACTTGGTGTGCTCAGCCACAGCATGGTACCAGCGGAAAGAGATTATCCGGTTCAACCTCTGCATCTTGGCGGTGACTCTTCCGTGGGAAGGTCAGTCTTAGGATCTAGTTAGAACAGCAACTGCTGCTGAAACCGGTTTGGCTCAGTGGATAGAGCATCTGCCTGCGGACTGAAAGGTCCCGATTCAATTCCAGTGAAGGGTATGTACCTTGGTTGCAAGCACATCCCCAAGAGGGGGTGTGCAGAAGGCAGCTGACCGATATCTCTCTCATTGATGTTTCTAACTCTCTATCCCTCTCCCTTCCTCTCTGTAAGAAATCAATAAAATATATTTAAAAGAAAAAGAAAAAAAAAAAGAACAGCCACTGCCATTCCTTCAACATTAGGAATGTGCGCTAGATACTTTCTATGCGCGACTTCTACCTGGAAATGATGTCAGGAAGGAGTGGGCGGAAATGATCTGAGTTTGAGTCCTGTAACCTGGGACGATAGCACCAACCTCTCCAGTTCACAGAGAGGATTCGCTGAGATAACACATGTAAGTCACATGGCAGCTAGCTACTTTAGGATCATTACCCATTTTTCAGATGGGTAGACTGAGGCTCTGAAATGTTCACTAACTTGGACACGTGGTTTGCGGGTTTAGTTTTTACACCAGTCCCCTGGCGAGGGTGCAAGGTGATGTTTCGTTAAGTATAGTTAATCAATCACAGATTTCAAATCACCTGGGAAGCAGGATAATAAACTAAGTTTCACCTTAGCTGGTTTGGGTCAGTGGTTAGAGCATTAACCCTCAGACTAAAGGGTCCCAGGTTCAATTTCAGTCAAGGGCGTGTACCTCAGTTGCAGGCTCCATCTCCAGTCTTGGTCAGGGCACGTGCAGGAGGCAGCCATTCAATGTGTCTCTCTCTCATCCATGTTTCTCTCTCCCCCTTCCTTCCATTCTGTCTAAAAATCACTGGAGCCCAGCCAGCATGGCTCAGTGGTTGAGCTTCAACCTATGCAACAGGAGGTCAGGGTTCAATTCCCAGTCAGGGCACAGGCCTGGGTGGCAGGCTTGGTCCCCAGGAAGGGGCATGCAGGAGGCAGCCTATCCATGATTCTCTCTCATCATTGATGTTTCTCTCTCTCTCCCTCTCCCTCCCTCTCTGAAATCCTTAAAAATATTTTTTTAAAAAATCAAGGGGAAAAATATCCTCCGGGGAAGATTAACAACAACAACAAAAATTCCGTTTCTCAGGCCCTTCCTCAAGCTGATTCAATGAGACGCCCTGAAAGCAGAGAACAGGAACGGGCATTTTAGAAACTCATCCGTCTTTCCGTGCCCCGAAATTCAGATCCACCGATGTTTACTTTTCCGAACTCACCAGCCAACTTCCCGGGCCGTGGCCCAAGTTTCCCCCTCTGCGAAATGGGAATGACACGACCGCCCCTCCAGCTGGGGGTGGGAGGGATTCACATCGTGGAAAGGAAAGTGCTTTGCAGACTCCGAACGCTTGCCTGCTTCTCTGCTTCTCAGTCAGGCCCTGCCAGAGAGGAGAGGAAGATGCTCAGCATCCCCACATGCATCATGCCGGCCCAGGCCCAGGCCGTGCGAGGCAAGCAGAGCTGTGCTTGGTGCTTTCCTCCCATCACTGAACTCTGAGGCCTGAACACACAGAGCCTGCTCTGGACATGCGGTGTCTTCCCTTCCACAGGCCACTGCCAGGGTCTCCCAGACAAGATCAGACGTGGCCACCCCTGATTTAAACGCTGTTCTTCACTGCGCTCTTTCCGTGCCTGTCCCAGCGGAATTCCAGCTCCCTGTGTCCGGGGTGACCAGCGAGCCCGCGGTTTGCTTTGTGCTCCATGTTTCCTAGCCTGAGCTAGGAGCGTGGGTCTGACATCTTCTTTTCCAGGCACATGGTTATGAGTTAAATGGACACATAACCAACGGAGCCTACTTTGGTAAGATTCCTCTTCATAGAGTCGTTTTTAGGGGAGGGAATAGGAGCAGCATTCAGACAAAGAAAGGGAGCCGAAACCAGTTTGGCTCAGTGGATAGAGCGTCGGCCTGCGGACTGAAAGGTCCCAGGTTTGATTCCGGTCAAGGGCATGTACCTTGGTGGCCGGCGCATCCCCAGTGGTGGGTGTGCAGGAGGCGGCTGATTGATGTCTCTCTCTCATTGATGTTTCTAACTCTCTATTCCTCTCCCTTCCACTCTGTAAAAAATCAATTAAAAAATACTTAAAAAAAAAATAAAGGTGGAAAGGAAGGGAGGAAGGAAGGAAGGAAGGAAGGAAGGAAGGAAGGAAGGAAGGAAGGAAGGAAGGAAGGAAGGGAGAAAGAAAGAAAGAAAGAAAGAGAAAGAGAAAGAAAGAAAGAAAGAAAGAAAGAAAGAAAGAAAGAAAAGAAAGAAAGAGAAAGAGAAAGAAAGAGAAAGAAAGAGAGAGAGAGAGAGAGAGAGAGAGAGAGAGAGAGAGAGAAAGAAAGAAAGAAAGAAGGAAGGGAGGGAGGGGACAGAGAGGGTGGGGGAGGGAAGAAAGGGAAGGAGGGGAGAGAGAGGGCGGTGGAAAGGAGGGAGAGAGGAGAGAGAGAGAGAGAGAGAACCCCGAAGCCACAAGAATCAGCCCCGGTGTGTGAGCCATGGGCGAACTGGACCGATGTCCCTGAAGGCCGGCGGGAATGACGCGGCCTAATGAGAGCAGCACGGGCTGTTTTCGTCCCGCTCTCCCACGAAGCCAGCCTCTCCCTGGCAGCACCTCCCAAAGCACCGGAAAATCTCCGCGGGAGAATGCGGCTTCCCCCGCCTGCAGGCCAGCGCTCGGGCCACGGAGGCTCCGGAGGCTGCCTGTGCCAGCCACACGCACACCACGAAGCCAGGGAGAGGGCTGTTTTCCCTTTGCCTTTTGGTTCCTCCTCTGCTCCGAGTTCTGGGGAGCCACCCAGCCCCGTTCTGCACCCCAGGCCGAGGCCACAGCGGGCCATGGCACCCGGCCTGGCTGATGCGGGTGCTGCCCGGAGCGGGAGCTAGAGGCTAGCTGCCCACCCAGCCTCAAGCCCACTTACAGAGACAGTGTCAGTCAGCAGCACCGCCCTGGAGAAAAAGTGCATTTGCAGACACAGAGGCTGAAGCCGTGTCTAACTCAGGAGAACTGGCAGTGAGAGCAGAGAGCCTGCAGTTACCTAACAGCTCCCTATGGAAACTGGTGTTGGCTTGAATTTTTACCCAAATCTGCCTTGGGTCAGGACAGTGGTTCTCAACCTTCCTAAGGCCTCGACCCTTGCATACAGTTCCTCATGGGGTGGTGACCCCCAACCATGAGATTTTGCTACTGTGATGCATCGTGATGTCAATATGTGCATTTTCCGATGGTCTTAGGCGACCCCTATGAAAAGGTCATTCGACCCTCAAAAGGGTCGCGACCCACAGGTTGAGAACCGCTGGGTCGGAGCATCTGCAAGGCTTAGTTTCCACGGAACGCTACCAGGCCCTGCCAGTTCCCTCTAGTCTCCCGACTGCACATGGGTACAGAGCACTCCTCATGTCCAGATTCCAAACCTGTAGTCAGTCGTCTCTACGCATTTGTCATCTCAAGGAAGCATCCCTTTGGGAAATAGCAGGAAAAGGTTAGGAAACCAATCCCTTGTGGTCACTCTTTAAAAAAAAACAAAACATATATATATATTTTATTGATTTTTTACAGAGAGGAAGGGAGAGGGATAGAGAGCTAGAAATATCGATGAGAGAGAGACTTCAATCAGCCACCTCCTGCATGCCTCCGACAGGGGATGTGCCCGCAACCAGTAAACATGCCCTTGACCGGAATCGACTGGGACCTTTCAGTCCGCAGGCCGACGCTCTATCCACTGAGCCAAACTGGTTTCAGCCCTTGTGGCGACTCTTGACTAATCCTGGCTGACTGGGATACTTTTGCCTAGTTATCACACATCTTTTTTTTAAAAATATATTTTATTTTAAAAAAAATAAAGGAAGGAGAGGGATAGAGAGCTAGAAACATCCATGAGAGAGTAACATCCATCAGCTGCCTCCTGCACGCCCCCTACTGGGGATGTGCCCGCAACCAAGGTACATGCCCTTGACCAGAATCGAACCCGGGATCTTTCAGTTGGAAGGCCTACGCTCTATCCACTGAGCCGAACCGGTTTCGGCCCTTGTGGTCACTCTTGAATAATCCTGGCTTACTGGGATACTTCCGCCTAGTTATCACACATCTTTTTTTTTTTAAATATATTGTATTGATTTTTCACAGAGAGGAAGGGAGAGGGATAGAGAGCTAAAAACATTGATGAGAGAGAGACATCGATCAGCTGCCTCCTGCACGCCCCCTACAGGGTATGTGCCCCCAACCAGGATACATGCCCTTGACCGGAATTGAACCTGGGACCTTTCAGTCCGCAGGCCAGTGCTCTATCCACGGAGCCAAACCAGTTTCGGCATATCACACATCTTAATACTACTGCTGCTGATAATAATGGCAGCAACAACAATCGCTACTCTGCAATGAGTGACAGGACCTGTGCTCAGCACATCTATGTGCTCACTTGTAACAACCTCAATATGTTAGAGGTAAGAAAACGGAGATCTGCTGGGAGGAGGAGGAGACTCTTCACCGAAAGAAATGAGCCCCAAGAGTAGAATTAGTCGGAGCTGTCGCTAGAGGTTATCTGCCCACCCCTCCTTAAACCCACGTCTACCATCTATGGGCTCTCGCTCCCAATGCACTGCCAGTCAGACATGTAGGGTGGGCAGAGAGCCCCATATATTTCGCTTTTAATGTGGAGACTGGATGGCTCAGAGGCCAGAGTTCATCATCTGCCAGACAGGAAGGAAGGTCATGCACTATCTGTCCAAACCAGCAAGAAGCAGGCTGGAAGCCGAGAGAAACGGGGGCAACACAATATTCACCATCGACGATCGCCCACACAGTGGACACACAGCTGACTGGCTCCCCAGAGGAGGGGTCGATGCACTGGGAATGTGGCTCAGTGAGACGAGCATGTTTTCTAGACAAGCCCCTCGCAAACTGAACCTTGCTAAGCTGGGGAGCAGGACAGGTCTATTGCATAGCTTCTTCTCACCTACCCTCTTTCCCTTCTCCCCTCCCTCCTCTCTTCCCTTCCCTTCCCTTCCCTTCCTTTCCCTTCTCCTTCTTCCTTCCTTCCTACTTCCTTCCTTCCTTCCTACTTCCTTCCTTCCTTCTTCCCTCCTTCCCTCCCTCCCTTCACTTCCCTTTCCTTCCCTTCTCTGTCCTTCCCTTCCCTTCCCTTCCTTCCCTTTCCTTTCTCTTCCCTTTCCTTCTTTCCTTCCTTCATTTTCCCATTCCTTCCTTCCTTCCTTCCTTCCTCTCTTCCCTTCCCTTCTCCTTCTTCCTTCTTCCTTCCTTCCTTCCTTCCTTCCTCCCTTCGTTCCTCCCTCCCTCCCTCCCTCCTTCCCTTTCTTCCTCCTTCCTTCTTCCTTCCTTCCTCCTTCCTTCCTTCCTTCCTTCCTTCCTTCCTTCCTTCTTCCTTCCTGTGGATAATAGTCCTATCTGTTTATTAGGGTTGTTGGGATGATTAACTGAGGTACACAATCTATGTAAAACACTGGCATGGTATCTGGAAAATACTAAGTGTTCAGTAAAGACTTCTGCTCCTTCTCTACAAGTGTTTGTCCTGAAGAGGCAAGCTGGCAAACCAGCCCTCCCCTGTTCTGGGTTCACTCAACAGGCATGATGAAGAGCACAGTACGCTGGTAGGCGATTCAGGAAAAATCAAAGCATGTGAGACCTGGTCCCTATCACCAATTTGTGAACTAGTTCAAGAACCAACAGACACACAGGAAACTGTGTTTCTGTGAACGCTCAGTGCTGTGATTCAAACAGCAAATATCCCTGGAGAAGGAGAGGGGTCAGAAAATGTGTCTGGGAGGGGAGCTTGGGAGGAGGCCTTGAATGAAAGATGCCACGTGATAAGCAGAAGGAAGGCGGTCAAGGTGGGGAAGGAGCATGCGCACACACTGTTCTGGGGGTGCGGTAGAACAACCTGGCCAGGGTGTGCTTCCTGTTGGGAATCCGTAGATCTGAGGGTTAAAAGGTCTACTGGGTGCCATTTACCAGCTGGGAGTGGAACTCGATCCTGAATTCAGCGAGGAACTCTGAGTATAAGTGTATACGTCACAGAAAGCCCCAGGTGAGGGCTGCTTCAGGAATACGAAATGCTTCATGTGTGCACGGGAAATATGGGGGCTGGAGGCCAAAATACAGGGGGTGCAAGTGGAGAGACTCTGAAATTCGCCAACTGCTGTTCATGGGCAGCGAGGAAGAACGGTCACTGTAACAGACATTCCCCAACTATTTCTAAATTGAAGTGAAATGCACGTGACATAAGAGTTTCCCCTCTTCATCGTTTCTAAGCACACGGTTCTGGGAGCGCTAAAATGCAGGCACATTGCTGTGTCACTTATCGGGGATGTTTCCATCTTCCTAAACAAGAACACAGCCAAAACCGGTTTGGCTCAGTGGATAGAGCGTCAGCCTGGGGACTGAAAGGTCCCAGGTTTGATTCCAGTGAAGGGCATGTACCTTGGTTGGGGGCACATCCCCAGTGGGGGGGTGCAGAAGGCGGCTGATCAATGTCTCTCTCTTATCGATGTTTCTAACCTTCTATCCCTCTTCCTTCCTCTCTGTAAAAAATCAATAAAATATATATATATATATTTAAAAAAAAGAACATAAATAATGGCTTCCCATCCCCCCCTCCTCACAGCCCCCGGCACCCACCATCCCCCTTGCCACCTTACAGACATTTTATATGCTTTAGCAGCATTTCTATCCTTTCAAGAGCAAAAGAACTTAAGCGACCACGCCGAGGGGGTGAGGAGGGGTTTCCTGGGTTGCACAGGAGAGGAGCGGGCGCTGCCACGTGGGCAGGCATCCAGGCCTGGGCACTGAGAGGCGGCACCTCAGCAGCACGGCGCTGTGCCCATCTCAGTTCCTGTCTGCCTCTCTCGGCTACTTCCCTCTCTCCCTGCAGGCGGCCTTCCTCTGCCTCCCTCTCCCTCTTGCGGAACATTGCCTCCCCACCGCTCCGAGGCCAGACCTTCCAGTTCCAGCCTCACGAGGAGACTAAATGGCTATTTCTGCCTCTCGGTTTGAAACTGGAGAGATGGAGAAAGGGAGCGTGAGAATTGGATTGGCCCAGCTGGTGGCGATGGCCCAGCACCGTTCCCATCAGCCCTGGCCTCTGGGAACCGGGCAGACACTGGAAGAGGGGCCCACCTACCTGATGTTTCAGGAAGAAATGAAAAGGGCTTGGTGTGCTGAAACCGGTTTGGCTCAGTGGATAGAGCGTCAGCCTGTAGACTGAAAGGTCCCAGGTTCGATTCTGGTCAAGGGCATGTACCTTGGTTGCGGGCACATCCCCAGTGGGGGGCGTGCAGGAGGCAGCTGATCCATGTCTCTCTCTCATTGATGTTTCTAACTCTCTATCTCTCTCCTTTCCTCTCTGTAAAAAAATCAATAAAATATATTAAAAAAGAAAATGGCTTGGTGACTGGCTGTTGGAATCTCGGGGCGGGGGAGTGGCTGGGGACATCCAGAGGAGGATCCGGGAGTGTCGCTGCCTGAAGGAGTCACAACCTAATGAATGGAGAAGATAGGTGATGCAGGAAGACTTCACTCTGAGGGGAGCAAAGAGCCCCCCCATTTTCCAAAGCAGCCACTGTCGCTGTCCTCTTCTGGAGGGGCTGCTATGATCTCCTACCTGGAACGAGATATTGCTGGGCTGGGAAGAATCTATTTTATTTTTAAATATATTTTATTGATTTTTTTACAGAGAGGAAGGGAGAGGGATAGAAAGTTAGAAACATCGATGAGAGAGAGACATGGATCAGCTGCCTCCTGCACGCCCCCCACTGGGGATGTGCCCGCAACCAAGGTACATGCCCTTGACCGGAATCGAACCTGGGACCTTTCAGTCCCCAGGCCAAGGCCCTATCCACTGAGCCAAACCGGTTTCGGCAGGGAAGAAGCTATTGAATAGGTCTGCTGGGTGCTCGTTTACCTACTTTCACCGGACCCAGGAGAGAGAGCACCTTGACCTTCGAGGTCATCGCTACTGCCTAAAGGTCAAGAGGCGCTGGTTCTGATTTATGAAACAGCCCATTCTGTAGCCAGGCTGCCTGGGGAGGTTTCTGCAAAGACAGGTTTGTTCCGACTACCGCGGGGAAAAAAAGAAAATCATGGAAAGGTGGAGTTCAGAGAGGACCCGAAATTAAAAATAAAATTCAAATCCAATCAGTCTCCGCTACATCCTGAGCACCTCCCCCAAATCACTCCAAACTTCGTTATCGGCGGACTGCTAACTCCAGCTGCACTTACAATGCAATAAAGAGAATGAAATACTGCACAGGATTCACAAGGATCAAGTGATTTCCCTGCTTCAAAACATCCACGGTCTAGCTTCTCGAAATGTGATTTTACCTGCACATTTCAAGAGGCCGGTTGGATTCTTTGAGCTTGCCTGTGCCACGTTAGAGGGGAGCTGAGTAATTCTGTGAGTTATATTCCAACTCCTTTCTCTAACATCCGTTACCAGAAACCCCTTTCATGAAAGCTTTGAGGACGGTCTGTCCATTATGCTGCTCAGGAGCCTGAGTCAGCAAGCCCATTCAGATTTAAACATGGCCCTGGCCCGCATCCAATCTTTAATCAAAAGCTAATGCACTTTTCCAACCTACGTCTTCTGCTAGAGAGGATGTTGGACAAAACATTCTGGGGAAATTGCTGGTTCAGTCTGCGAACGGCCATCACCGTTGTTTTTGCAGTAATGCTGGGTGAACGTGTGCACATGTGTGTATTTTTTTTCTTAAAAGGAATGACCTACAGAAGGCCCTCGGCTTGCCACAGTTCTCCTCCCCTCCTCCCCCTACCCACCTCCCCCGGCCCCGCCTCTGCCCGGAGAATGGAGGGGGTATGGGGCACTTTCCTCTTGCCTGTCTGTCTCCCAGGCTGTGGACAGAATTAACTATTGAATGGGTGGGACGAATGGCAGTGGATACAGATCCTGCAGAAACCGGAGTTCCTTCCCTAGAAGATCTTTGCAATAGGGCTGAGAACATGTATGTTGGAGGGAAGGATGTGGAATATGTCCTTGCCTGTGCTCACACGGGTCGCAGCTGAGCGAAAGGTGAGCAGGGCTGGGACCCTGGGGTAGCATTTAATGAACTGGAAGAGGTAACATGAAAGGAACGGGGCGAAAGGACTTCCCCAAGGAAGGGAGAGGTGTCCTCAGAGGGGGGTTGTCTCTTCCCTGTGGCTCACTGACATGCAAAAACACAACCTGGAGTGCTTTCAGAGCAAGCCTGGCACTTACCTCAATGCCTGTGCCAGCTGCGATTTTAGGGCAAAGCCAGCATTCTGCACCGATACAGAAGGCCGAGGCTGTCAGTGCCACCATTTGAGTCGAGATTGTTCTCATCATAAAGAAAAAGATATTTTGCCCAGCAGGCATGGCTCAGGGGTTGAGTGGCTACCTATGAACCAGGAGGTTGTGGTTCAGTTCCCAGCCAGGGCACATGCTGGGGTGGAGGCTCGATTCCCAGCGGGGGTCCTGCAGGAGGCAGCCAATCAACGATTCTCTTTCATCATTGATGTTTCTCTCTCTCCCTCTCCTTTCCTCTCTGAAATCAGTAAAAATTTATTTTTAAAAAATAAATAAATAATATTTTTATAGACCCTCAATGACTTGATTAAAGACACAGTGTCCCTTTGTCTTATTTTTATGTTGGGCAAAGTCAGTCTCTTCTTTTTTTTTTTTAATATAGTATTTTATTGGTTTTTTACAGAGTGGAAGGAAGAGGGATAGAGAGTCAGAAACATCGATGAGAGAGAGACATTGATCAGCCGCCTCCTGCACGCCCCACAGTGGAGATGTGCCCGCAACCAAGGTACATGCCCCCGACCGGGATCGAACCTGGGCAGACCTTTCAGTCCGCAGGCCGACGCTCTATCCACTGAGTCAAACCGGTTTCAGCAGTCTCTTCTTTTAACTGGAGGGATTCTATATTTTATTTCTCAGCTAATGACTTCCTGGTTACAAGTGAGCACTGAGACCCACAGATCTGCCTATTGCAATCAACCCGGTGAATTCTTTACATATGTAGAGAGAAAAAAGTCTCAGTTTCACAGTACCCCATGTCCCTTTGTATGTGAGCCAAGAGCCGTATCACATATAAAACATTTACCCTTGAGCTGCACTGCTCTCATTAATACATACGTATTAGCAAAGCCGAGGGTTGCAGGAGAGGAAATCGGGGGTGAATGACTTCACAGGAAAAGTGTACAAACTGGCAGGGGATCCCACACAATGATGCGGTCAAATCGGGGAGCTGGTAAAGAGCAAGTTGCACCTGAAGAGCTCAGCTTTCTCATTTCTCTCTCCTAATCGATCAGAGGCTTTGGGACTACAGGGGGGGTGCTCTCTGAGGCTCTCGGGGGAACTTAGTGCTCCAGGATCCGGGCACCGCCTTGCCCGTGGACAGTCGGGAGAAGACGGGGATGGCTTCTGGAGGACGGAAGGCTGGCCACACGGGAGGGATGTGTCCCACCTCTGAGGCTACATTGCATGGAACCAGCTCCGTGGACCAGACACACTTAGGGGTGCTCATTCTGGTGCCCCGCCCTCAACAAACCTTGTGGCCGGTGTCTAAACGCCCCCCACACAGCTCTAGAACATTCCACCTTCAGGCCTCTCTGCATTCCAGCAGAGCGTGGCTGGTATGGGTTGCAATAGAAACACACTTCAGCTTCAAAGTGCGAATTCATTTCACAGCATGTCAAAGACTAGCATCCGTTTCTAGAATGGCTGTTGTGGACCAAGCCTTTCCTTTTCCTTTTCCAGGGGTGCTTGACCCGAGCTGGGATGAAGGGCATGAGGAGCATGGCCCAGTGGTAGGGGGCAAGGAGGGAGGGGGGTTGGGTGGCATTTGTCTATTTGGTTTAGGATCATCCGAAGACATGAGGCAGGCCAAGCAAACAAGCCACCGGTCCCGGGTCAGGCGAGGAGGGAGGGCAGTGGCATGAAGCAGCAGAGCGGGGAGAAGCAGGGGAGAGGCACGCGAGGAGCCACGCTCGGGAGCTTTTCTGGGGCTCCCAGAGCCTCCAGCAAAGGCAGCGAGAGGGTCAAGATGGGCACAGCTCAGGTATAAGCAGAGGTTCACTGGCATCGGCCCTGCACTCATTTCTCTGGGCGTGGCCTTGTTGGAAAGGTAGGGAATCATAAAACAACAACAACAAAAAAACGTACAGTGGTACCTCGAGATACGAGTTTAATTCGTTCCGTAACCTTGAGGCGTGGGAAACTATGAGATGCTCGAGTCTCGGTAAACTGGTGGGTCGTGTTCAGCCTGCTGATCCGCAAGATGACTCCTATCTCAAATGTTGCTCGTATTTCAAAGCAAAAATCGCTCGCTCGACGGCTCGTATCTCAAAAATCTCATATGTCAGGGCATTCGTATCTCGAGGTACCACTATAAATAGCATGGTACTGCGGCCTTTGCTTTTGTCTGCTTAGCCCTCCCCCCACCCAAACACACATTCCTTCCCCTAGAAACACGCCACTGCCATGCCAGGGACAGAGGATGACTCACCTGAATCATTCCTAGTGTCCCCTTCCCTGTCCCCGAGGCCCCACCCACCCTGACCTCTCTGTGATAACGTGCATGAGCCCAGACGTGTTCTTTCCTGGCTCAGGTTGGTTTGAATTGAGTGTCTGTTGCTTGCAACCAAAGAGTTCTCTGAGTAATACACATGGTGCCGAAACCGGTTTAGTTCGGTGGATAGAGCATCCGCCTGCGGACTGAAAGGTCCCAGGTTCGATTCAGGTCAAGGGCATGTATCTTGGTTGCAGGTACATCCCCAGTGGTGGGTGTGCAGGAGGCGGCTGATGGATCTCTCTCTCTCATCGATGTTTCTGACTCTCTATCCCTCTCCCTTTCTCTCTGTAAAAAAATCAATAAAATATTTTTTTTTAATCTTTATAAAAAAAATAATACGCCGAAACCGGTTTGGCTCAGTGGATAAAGCGTCGGCCTATGGACTGAAAGGTCTCAGGTTCGATTCTGGCCAAGGACATGTACCTTGGTTGTGGGCACATCCCCATTAGGGGGCGTGCAGGAGGCAGCTGATCAATGTCTCTCTCATCGATGTTTCTAACTCTCTACCCTCTCCCTTCCTCTCTGTAAAAAAAATCAATAAAATATATTTTAAAAAATAATAATAATACACATGGTAATATTTTTCTGTTTCTCTCACAGAAAGAAAAATGTGCTTCTCATAAACACACAGCAGAATGTTAGGCATTGATACCACTAGGATTAAGTAAAGTGGTTGTCTCTCTATCTGGTTCTTTACTGTAAGGGCTCAGCCCCCTTCTCTCCACTCCCCCTCACCCCCCCGAGCCCAGAGCAGGGACACAGGATGAGTGGGAGAGGGGTAATTAGCCCCCACAGCTCTGCTATTGCCATGCAGCCTCCGAAGGCCACCGGCCTGATGCCGGGGCAGGATTTAAATGTGCTCCTCGGGTCCTCTTTGAACTGCTCTGAGCACAGGACCAGCTGGAGGTCTAGGGACCCCCATGGAGATGTTTGATGTGAGTGGGGAGTAGCTGGAGAGAAAGGAGAAGATTAAGCCATTAATCAGCGCATGTCTGTGTGCCCTTCCTTGGGGAAAGGCACTGCTGGGTGCCTATGACATCCGCATATGGACAGAATGTGGCCCAAACCCTGGAGAAGACCCCATGATGTTTGGAAAGATAAGACATGCGCACAAACCACTACCCGAGAAAAGGAAGCAAATGCTGACGATCAGGCAGCGGGTTAGACAGGAAATGCTGCCTGCGTTCGGAAGCCGCACAGACCCCTGCAAGCTGGTGTTTCATCGGGTCTTTGCTTGCAGAGACGCCGGGAACTTAACTCGAAACAGGAACACAGGGAGAGCGCAGCGCGCAGGACCAGGAAAGAGCTGAGCCGCAGACCCCTGGGAGGACCAGCACCAGGACAGCCCGCTCCGTGTCATCACAGCGGCCGATGGAGAGTGGAAGGGCTCGGGCTGGCAGGGAGGCAGCGAGATGGACGGGGAAAGGCGCTTAGAAGGTCTCCTGGCCTCCACACCTGGCAGAAGGTGTGCTTTTCCCTCGTGGCGACTGGGAAAGACAGTCACCGGATGTAACTGATTCAGGAACCTCAGAAACGGGGCAAAGATTTACATATATATATATATGTAGGGCAAAAATGTCACTGTAGAATCTCCGTCATACCCCAGATTCTCCCAGACTCAAATTAAAGGCCAACTAGGGATGTTAACCAGTGGAGAAACAAGACTAATTTTCTTCTTTTTTAAAAAAAATATATATATATTTTATTGATTTTTCACAGAGAGGAAGGGAGAGGGATAGAAAGTCAGAAACATGGATGAGAGAGAAACATCGATCAGCCGCCTCCAGCACACCCCACACTGGAGATGTGCCCACAAGCAAGGTACATGCCCCCGACCGGAATCAAACCTGGGACCCTTCAGTCCACAGGCCGATGCTCTATCCACTGAGCCAAACCGGTTTGGCTCTTCCTTTCTTTTAATATATTTTATTGATTTCTTACAGAGAGGAAGGGAGAGGGATAGAGAGTGAAAAACATCGATGAGAGAGAGACATCGATCAGCCGCCTCCTGCAAGCCCCCCACAGGGAATGTGCCCGCAACCAGGATACACGCCCTTGACCGGAATGGAACCTGGGACCCTTCAGTCCGCAGGTCGACGCTCTCTCCACTGAGCCAAACCGGTTTCGGCAAGACTGATATTCTAGAACTGATTGCCTGCAAAGTGCTTGGTGCTGAGACATCTGAGTCAGCAATCAGCGGGCGAAGGGAGCACGGGCCTGTGGCTGCATTGAGCACTATTGGCAGGCCCAGGCGTCCGTGACAGCTGATCACAGAATCCCAGTGAGCCCCTGTCCCCGAATGCCCTTGCAGAGGAGACTGGCATCCGTTGCACCTGGAGGGGACCCCACAGGTAGGCAGACAGTGGCAGCAAGACCCAGACACGGAGGGAGGGGCACCCCAGGGAGCAAACAGTGTGAGCGTCTGACAGTGAACCGTGTTTTCTAGGAGCGGAAACACGTTTTCTTTCCTAAATGAGTCCTTTGAAGAGAGTCTTGGGGCCACATGGCGGGAAGTGAAGGAGTGGGAGTGGAAGTACAGATTTGACAAGCGCGTACACAGCCACCACAGATGGCTGCCTCCCTGCAGCTCAGCCACGTGGGAGGCAGGAAGGGTGCAGGAAGGACTCCGCGTGATCCCTGCCTCCTATTACTAATAGACACGGCTCTTCTTGCTGGGAAGTGGGAAACCGTTTCTCCCCAACTTCCTGTTCCATATGCCTATAAAGATGGCCAGGAGCCCAAACCGCCTCAGTGGATAGAGCATCGGCCTGCAGACTGAAAGGTCCCGGGTTCGATTCCGGTCAAGGGCATGTGCCTTGGTTGCGAGCACATCCCCAGTAGGGGACGTGCAGGAGGCAGCTGATTGATGTTTCTCTCTCATCCATGTTTCTAACTCTCTATCCCTCTCCCTTCCTCTTTGTAAAAAATCAATAAAATATATTTAAAAAAAAAAAAAAGATAGCCAGGAGGGTACAACTTGGGGACAGTTCTCACCCCTCTTTCCTCACTGCCTCACTGGCTTTGCCTAACAGTGGTCGGCAAACTGTGGCTCTCGAGCCACGGTTTGCCGCTCTGTTGACTAATGAGTTTGCCGACCACTGGGGTAGGGGCTTAATCACAAGGAACAACAACAGCCTGTAATGATTGGAATCAAGAGTCGAGGTTAGTGGTGGGTAAACTCATTAATCAACAGAGCGGCAAACCGCAGCTCGCAAGCTGCATGTGGCTCGAGAGCCGCAGTTTGCCGACCCCTGGCCTACAGTGAATGCTGACCCGCTGTGGCTGGGTGCCATTCTCACTCTGCTTGTCGGAGTAGCCTCAGCCAACTTTCTCCTCCAAGGCCACGCAGCAAGAGGTGCCCTGGGCAACAGACACCACATGCCCAGCTCTGCCAGCGGTGGGTGGTTAGTGTGACCGATTCAGTCCTGCAGTGTTAGGAAGCCTATTGTGGCCACACCCCTAACCCACACACCCCTGGTATATCTGATGCTGCAGCCTCATCCAGTGGACCTGTGTACGGATCTCAACGCTGAGAACTCGAGGCGGAGAGAGGGGAGTGGGTATCCCGAGGCCCCAATATTCCTTGTGACCTTTCACAGAGGTCAGAGATATTTATCCACTGTGTTCACTGCTCCAAGTTAGCATGCTAACACGTTTGTATGGAACTTTCCAACATTATCTCTGTCTCACAAAGGCCTGGGAGGTGGACAGAGTCAGTATTGTTATTTTAGTTTTAGAAATTAGAGCCGAGACCGGTTTGGCTCAGTGGATAGAGCGTCGGCCTGCGGACTGAAAGGTCCCAGGTTCGATTCTGGTCGGGGGCATGTACCTTGCTTGCGGGCACATCTCCACTGTGGGCCATGTAGGAGGCGGCTGATCGATGTCTCTCTCTCATCGATGTTTCTGACTTTCTATCTCTCTCCCTTCCTCTCTGTAGAAAATCGATAAAAACATATTTTTAAAAAAAAGAAATTAGAAAACTAAGATGGAAAGAAGTTGAGTGGCAGTCAGGAGTCCAATCCGGCTTTCTGACACCGAGTTCTATAGAAACAGATGGTTGGGAAGCAGTTGTACGATATAAAGGTAAAATGTGGATTTGAGTTCCGGCCCGAAGGACAGCCTCTGGGAAAGTTAATCAGTTTTTCTCTGCATTTTCCATTCCTTTCCTATAAGAGGGATAATAGAATGTTGAGGATTTCATGGGATAATGCAAAGCTGCTAACAAAGTTTATATTAAATATTCAGTAAGTGTCAGCTTTTTATTACAGATTTAAGTCCGTTGAATAAGCAATGTGTTTACTAACCTAGGTTTGGTATTAACGTTAAAATGAAAACACTCTGTTTTAATAGCAAATATTTTCAACCTATCAACTATTACAAGGTCCTTCTAAACAGTTAGGCAAATTTTTGTAGTATTTTTTAGTAGCACTTTCTGTAACATAGAATATAAAATATAAATTGATATAATCTCCTTAAACTAATTAAGCAATTTATACTAGAATCAGAAAAACATTTATACTCTTAGAATAAGTAATTCCACTTCTGGGAAATTATCCTATCTAATAAAAGAGTAATATGCAAATTGACTATACCTCCGCCACACCCACAAGCTATGCCTACCAGCCAATCAGGAGCAAGTATGCAAATTAAACAAACCAAGCTGGCTGAGGCCACGGAGAGAGCAGAAGGCTTGAGTTATCCCCAGTGATGGAGGAAGCCAAGTTTTGGAAGCCCTGACCTGCCTTGGTCTCCACTTAAGGCTACAAAGTTTCAATTATAGAAGATAAATAAATCCCAACAAAAATGGCTATAGCCATGGAGAAAGCAGGAGGCTTGGCTCCACTCAAGGCTACAAAGTTTCAATTGTAGAAGATAAATAAATCCCAGATACCAGGGCCTTCTCTTGGGTCACTGGGGAGTGTGGCCAGCCTACAAACCACTACAGGCCCCTCCCCCAGGCCATCCCATGCCCCAAGGGAACCCCTGCCCTGATCCGGGACACTCTTCAGGGCAAACCAGCCTGCCCCCACCCATGTACCTATCCTATCTAATCCTCCTATCTAATAAAAGAGTAATGTGCAAATTGACTGTCACTCCAACACACAAGATGGCTGCCACAAGTTGGTCAGCAGGGGAGGGCAGCTGGGAGGGCCCAGGCCTGCAAGGGAGGGCAGTTGGGGGTGACCAGGCCAGCAGGGAAGGGCAGTTAGGAGTGACAAGGCCTGCAGGCAAGGGCAGTTAGGCATCAATCAGGCTGGCAGGGAAGTGGTTAGGGGTGATCAGGCTGGCAGGCAGAAGTGGCAATCAAGAAGGCAGGCAAACAAGCAGTTGGGAGCCAGCAGTCCTGGATTGTGAGAGGAATGCCCATTTAGACCCAATCCCGGTAGGCCTGAATCAAACAAGCAGTCAGATATCCCTCAAGGGGTCTCAGATTGGAGAGGGTGCAGGCTGGGCTGAGAGACACACATCCCCTCCCCCTATGCACGAATTTTGTGCACCGGGCCCCTAGTTTAAAAAATATAAAAAGCCATTATACATTCATATAAACACACACACAAAGATGCTTATCACAGAAGTATTGAAAATAGTAAAAATAACCAGAATGCCTGGCAACACGTCTGTCATTTAGAGTGCCTTGGTTGCAAAGAACAAAAAGCAACTCTAGCTTCAGCAACAATAGAGACTGGAAAGATTGCCAGCAGGAAGCTGTAATGGTCTCATGGACAGTCTTTTAGGGGTACTGCTACTAGATGGCTCAGTCATCTGCTTATCCCCCAAACTTTGAATGTGGTGGCAATTATAAGGACCATATCAAATGTTTAGAATGTAATTTTCAAGAAAAAGATGGGATATTCAGTTGTGTGTGTGTGTGTGTGTGTGTGTGTGTGTGTGTGTGTGTGTGTGTTTGTGTGTGGTGGGTAGGAATAAGGGTAGATTCACTACTGTAACCATGAAGGGAGAAACTAAATTGGGAAAAGACTGGAAGGAAACTTACTAAGATCCTTGAGAATGGTAGTGCTTCTGCCTGATCTAGGCCCACCCAACAGGGCTACCTGCCTCCTGGACTAAAACCAGAGAGAGGCCTGGGGCTGCAGGAATGGTCTCCAGTCCCCGTAAGAGGGTAGGGCCAGAAGACTAGACCAGCTAGAGCAGTGGTTCTCAACCTTCCTAAGGCCGCGACCCTTGCATACAGTTCCTCATGTGGTGGTGACCCCCAACCATGAAATTTTGCTACTGTTATGCATCGTGATGTAAATATCTGCATTTTCTGATGGTCTTAGGCGACCCCTGTAAAAGGGTCGTTCGACCCCCAAAGGGGTCGTGACCCACAAATTGAGAACCGCTGACCTAGAGGGAAGGAGGGTCATGAACCGCCCAGCCCCATAAGCCAACTCAGGTGCTAGGACTTGAACCGAAGCAAAGCCCAAAGTCAAGGGCTGAGAATCAGTAGGAGGAGGGGAGGGTCAAGGGCTTTGGTCTGATCAGGACCCAGCTGCCCAGACTTCCCTTTTGTGGGGTGCTTTGGCCAGAGGAGAGAGTTGGGAGAGGGGAAGGGGGTGATTTCCTGCTGCCTCTTTCTTTCAAAACTTTTGTGATGGTTTTAAAATGTGACGTGAAGGAGAAGGAACAGAAAACACATTACAGTTTTGCATTCTTGATCCGTTCTATTTATTTGCTTCTCAAGTGTCTACTGCAGCGGTACCTCTATCAGTGAAGGGAGCTTTAAATTTGGGACGTGGGAAGTCTATTAAACTCCACGGCTGTCAATATCCCTGGATGGTAAAATTGTACTCATTCGACTGACAAGTCACCTAACTTTATCTGAATCGCACCCTCCCATCTTTCTATTCTTCCGCAGCTTAATGACCCGAGAGGAAATTTTGCTTATGCTTCAATGTAATGGCTCCACACTAGTTTATCCTATAGGTTCGGTAATCTGTTTGTTTTTATAACTCCCCGAAGAGTCAGGGATGGCAATATTGCCTGGAGCTTTCTTTAAAATTTATGCAATCTTTCCTTTGATAGGATGAGGACAAGGAAACTGTGAAGCGCAAATTACCTTTCCCAAAGAGAAAAAGGCTTCTTTGCAAAACGAAATGAAAAAATGGGGGCTTCCGAATTTTGAGTACTTGCTTGGGGATATAGCACCCCTCTTTCATCTCTTCAAAGCAAATAAACCAAAACACACCGATCCTGGTGTCTCGTAAAGAAACTCCAGTTTCTGGAAGGAGGGAAAAATATACAATCTGGGGAGAAAAAAAAATATTCCTGATGGGGTATAGGTTTCTGAGAACCTTGAAATATATACAAGCGTGCATACAGTTTTCCAACTGCTGAAATACACGTTCTTTAGAGCAGGAGAAATAAACTGTATTTTACGGAAAAGACTGCCGGCCTATTGCATGGAGCTATTTAACACTTCCACAAGGAAAGGATGTAGCCTAAGACAAATAAACTTCTAAAGTCATATCATTAAATGCGGATTTAAAACCATATCCTCTCCTCTTTGACATATCCTTCAACCACAGAGAAAAATTGTTCTTTAAAAAAAAAAAATCTGACAGCCCTACTGGTTTGGTTTGGCTCAGTGGCTAGAGCGTCGGCCTGCAGACTGAAGGGTCCCAGGTTTGATTCCCATCAAGGGCACATGCTAGGGTTGCGGGCTTGATCCCCAGGAGGGGGCGTGCAGGAAGCAGCTGATCAGTGATTCTCTCTCATCATTGATGTTTCTCTCTCTCTCTTCCCTGTCCCTTCATCTCAGAAATCATTAAAAATATATATATATTTTTAAATCTCACAAAACATAAAAAGTTATGGAAGAGGAAGGCAGCGCAGCCATGCGCAGAACCCTCTGTGGGCTGAGAACATCTTGAGAAGGCCCACACGCTGTCGTCTTCGGGGCCATCATCTTTCTGTGACGAGGAGGCTTAAAATCCGAAACAAAAGGTTCCCAGGAAAATTAATTTGTTACAAGAGAGGCTGAAACAAGCACCACGGCTTGTCCTGTGAAATAATGAATGCCATAATTCATGTTCCCATGATGTCTCAGACTTCAACATGCAAATGTTCACACGAGGTTTTGAATGGGACTTTTATACTAGCTGAGTTCTCTTCTCTCAAAAGAAATGGGAAAAAAAATATATCAGACTACCTTTTCTTCTCTCCATGCAAGCTGGAGTCCCCAGGTCTGTGTAGGTAACCACTTCTTTAAACAGTGTCTAAAGGCCCTGGCTGCCCTATTTAAAAATATATGTGTGTGTGTGTGTGTGTGTGTGTGTGTGTGTGTGTGTGTATTGTTGCTGTTGATTTTGGAAAAGAAGGAATAGAGAGACAGAAACATCAATGATGGGAGAGAATTATCAAACTGTTGCCTCCTGCACACTCTCTACCGGGGATCAAACCCACAACCTGGGCATGTGCCCTGACCAGGAATCAAACTGTGACCTGATTCATAGGTCGAAGCTCCCCCTCTGAGTCATACCAGCTGGGCTGGCTGCCCTTTTTTTGCTCCAGGACCTCATTCTGCCCCTGTCCCTGCCTCACTGCCCCCCACCCCCCCTTCATGAACACCCAGGTAGGCCCGACTTCTCTGGATGCTCTTCAGGTATAAACACAAAAATGCTCTTAACCCTTCAAGCTGCAAAACATGGCCTTGGTTTCATAATGAAAACATCCGGCCCCAAGATAGTAGATCTAAAATGCTTTTAAATTAAATAATCACCTTGCATTTTTTAAGTTTAAAAAGGGCCCCTTCGTCCCCTCCCCCAGCTCCAGCCGATGGCAAGGCAGCATCTTGCAGCTGAGGAGGGAAGGGGACCTTCAGGTCTTTGCTCCCCACCCAGACTTTCTGCTGGCCCTCTTCCCCCTCTCTGTAACCCTAGGGCTAAAGGGAAGGGAAGAGAGGAGATAAAGGAGCCGGAAAGTTATTACAAGCCTTATATCCTGGCGGTGATTTAGTATCTGAGTTTGCTTTGACATGGCTTGTATATAAAGCTTACTGGTTCTCTCTCTCTCTCTCTCTCTCTCTCTCTCTCTCTCTCTCTCTCTCTCTGCGTGTGTGTGTGTGTGTGTGTGTGTGTGTGTACTGGGGCATAATTGCCAGAGACGCCCCCACTCCCCAGCACTGGGGATCTTTCCTGGGTCATTGTCTATACAGGGTGAATGTCCACAGGGTGAATGAACAGGGTGAATGAATATAGGCTCGGGCTAATTGCTTGCTACTCCTTCAGCACAGAAGCTTCTCCCAGCTTCTCTCTGCTGCTGGGCATTGGTTTCCCCAGGGGCACCTATAGGACAAGACCTGAGGCAACACCCAAGAGGCCCTACAGCGCAGGTGACCTTGACTCCACTGAGAAAGGAGCCAGCCAGCCTGCCTCTCTCACTTGGGCTGAGTCAGAAGCTAGAGTCTGGTGTTCCCTAAGCAATAGTTTCCTCTTTGTTGGCTCTTTTTTTTTTTTAATATATTTTATTGATTTTTACAGAGAGGAAGGGAGAGGGATGGAGAGTTAGAATCATCGATGAGAGAGAGAGACATTGATCAGCCGCCTCCTGCACGCCCCCCACTGGGGATGTGCCCACAACCAGGATACATGCCCCTGACCAGAATCGAACCTGGGACCCTTCAGTCCTCAGGCTGATGCTCTATCCACTAAGCCAAACCAGTTTTGGCTCTTCGTTGGCTCTTGAAGATCCTGTTAGGGCTCCTTCCAAGCCACACTTGAAGAGCACAGGCCTCTCCCACCCTGTCTCCACAGGTGGGGGGAGAGACTCATTCATAGCAAACCCACAAAACTGCTCTTCTCCTGAATTCCAAACTGCTCTCCTCCTGAATCCCAGTTTCCACCCCTATACAATGCTCTTACTGAGTGTGCGAGACTTAAAGCTTCGTCAAACTAATCTCCCAGCTCACAGCACCCCCACACGCTTTTTGAATCCTGCCTCTCATGATGGAATCTGTTCTTATGGTCTTCAGTCTTAGACAAAACTTCCATTTTCATATCTGATATGGATGTTCCGAGACTATTCTAGTTCAATCCTTAGCTTTCAGAGACGGCAGATATATGTCAGGTCATCTGGATGCTCCAGATTTTCATAAAAGCTACATAGATCCTCACCCGGCCGGCGTGGCTCAGTGGCTGAGCATCAACCTATGAACCAGGAGGTCACGGTCAGGTCACAGGCCCAGGTTACAAGCTCGATCCCCAGTGTAGGATGTGCAGGAGGCAGCCGATCAATGATTCTCTCACATCCTTGATGTTTCTATCCCTCTCTCCCTTTCCCTTCTTGTCTGAAATCAATAATATATATTTTAAAGCTATAGATCAGTGGTCCTCAACCTGTGGGTCGCGACCCCTTTGGGGGTCGAACAACACTTTCACGGGGGTCGCCTAAGACCATTGGAAAACACAGATACGCTTCATAACAGTTGCAAAACTACAGTTATGAAGTAGCAACAAAAATAATTTTGTAGTTGGGGGGTCACCACCACATGAGGAACTGTATTAAAGGGTCGCGGCATTAGAAAGGTTGAGAACCACTGCTATAGATCCTCGGTGTAACCCAAAGGTAGTACACATGGGACTGATCATACATGCAACGACGCAGAAGAAACATATCCGGAAGGCCTCGCCTACAAGCTTCTGCTCGTTCCACTATTGGCCTTCGAGCAAGTCGGAAGCAAAGAGAGTATGTTGAGGATATAGTCGCTGCAGAAATCCCCCACTTTTATCAACTAGCCATTGTTTCCGTGCCTGTTTATCTTCTTAACACTGTATTTGCCGCCTCTCCGGAGGACGCCTTGTCAATTACATGGTCTTCCTTTCACACTTACATCAAGGCCACAAGGAAGCTGTTGGGCGCACAATGCAACAGCCTGTTTCTTTTGAAGCAAATAAAACGGGGCCATGGTGTTTAATCCTTTTTTTTTTCTTCTTCCTTTTTTTTTTTTTTTGCTTGAAAAGTGACAGGATACGAATTAAGCTAAAAAGAGAAGCATGAAGAAACATTTTCTCTGGAGCAGAGCGAATGGCATTCGGAGAGCAATCCGCTACCTCCCCGGTAAGCAGCGAGTTCTTTTGTTTACTAAAATACCCCAATCCATTTTTTCTCCCAACGACTTTCATCTCCGCTGCCTACACGGAAGGACACGGCAGCCCCGAATCTTATCTCTCCCCGTGTCCTTTATTGTTCAGCTCAAGCACACGCCGTGGTCATGTGATATTCCTTATTAGCTGTAACTGAAGCTCCACGGATATAATTAATGGATTATTCCAGCCCTCTCTCTTTAGTTCCCCGGTCCCCTTTCTTCTTCACCAGATGAATCCATGATCAAGTGCTAAATACAGTAGAGACATATTAGAGGGATGAAATGCCCCCCAAGGACTCACCATCGGCTCATTAGAGAGAGAGAAGGAACGTCCATGGGGGTGGGAGGGAGGAGGGCTGGGTGGTGTTAGGTTTTTAACACGTCCCCCTGGCCTTCCCTTGGAGACTAGAAATCTGGGTTCCCATATCCGCCCCGACCCCCCTCCTCGCAAGTCACTTAGCCTCCCAGTCGTGTCCTCTGCAAAATGACCCCAGCAAGAACAAGTTGAGCCTAGATCATTTCCTAAGTCAATTACGCTGCTCCGAACTCGAACCTTCCACGCGGCCCCGTACTCTGAGCATTTCCTGAGGGCTTCCATAAAACCAGAGTGCCGGGTAGGGTTACCGGTCACTTTTATTTTACTCCTTTATGGGTCTGCTGCTTTCTAAGGTTTCCACGATGCGCAGGAATGATTGTTGTAATAAGAAGACAGTTATTAAAAAGAGCAAACAGAAGAGAAAAAATTAACAAAAATCCATTTTGGGTGTCTTACACGTCCCCGAGTCTTATCCAGTTAATGTTTTCAAATTCAGAACGATGTGATACCCTGTCTCCCAGAAAGTAAGACATCCCCCGAAAATAAGACCTACTTCCAGTTTTGCCTCTCGCTGTCATATAAGGCATCCCCCCGAAAATAAGACCTCCCCGATAATAAGGCCTTCCCCGAACATAAGGCCTCCTCAGGCATCTGATTCCTGATTTAAAGAGACCTCACACTGCCTGAACAACTCCAGCTGCGCTGCGAGCAATCAGTGAGCTGGTTTGTGATGACAACGACTACCGTACCCTATACAGGTGATAAATTTCCTTTTTTTTGTTCAACAATAAATGTGTACCGTCTTCTTCATGGAAAAGTAAGACATCCCCCGAAAATAAGACCTAGCGCATCTTTGGGAGCAAAAATTAATATAAGACGCTGTCTTATTTTCGGGAAAACGGGGTTATGTAGCAATCCACACAACACATTGCAGAAATCCAATCATAAAGAGTCCAGATGCAGCATTGTATCTGATTTTAATAACATTTGTGGAAAACTGGAAGTAGGTCTTATTTTCGGGGGATGTCTTACTTTCGGGGAAACAGGGTATCGCATTGCTCTGAATTTTAAAATGTGAAATTAACGGGGTATCACATTGTCCTGATTTTTTTAATATGTGAAAAAAGCATCCGAGCAACAACAACGAAACTTTCTTAAGACAAATCACACCGCTCTCCCAAGTGCACTATAGACTGTCATCAGCAAACCGGGGTTCAACTCAGTGTGGTTTCACCAACGTTTACGGAGTCCGAGGCATTGAAGAATGAAGATGGATGAGGAGATTACGGTGCAGAAGGGAGAGATATCCGAACCACCCCAAAACTAGTCAGGCTGGCAGGTGATCTAAAGAGAGGCAGAAAGGAGACCCTGGAAAACACTAGTTAATTCTGACTGCGGAGATCAAAGCCCGGTGCGCAATGCTGACTCTGCATTCTAGGGTGGTCTGTGCTCTCTGCTCCCGAACAAGTTATTCAGCCTCTCTGGCCATCTGTGTTCCCAGCTGAACACGGAAGAAATTGGGTTTCTACGTTTCTAATCATATCAGCTGTGAAATTCTAAGCGTCCATGATTTTATGTTGGAAGGATGCGGAGGATCATCTCTGCTTCTTTTATCAGTCTCCAGTCACTCACGACCATGGGTTTATACCTCTATTCTAACTCAATTGAGGCTGTTCCTCTCCCTCTGTTCCCATTTCTTCCTGACTACTGAACTGTGGAAGCCCCCAATTCGCAGAGAGAAAACTCAGTGTTTGACCTGCACGTGGACAACAAAGGAAATTTGGTTCCGAGTTTTTCCTCCCTTGTCTCTGTTTAAGGATTATTGATTAAATGCTAGGTGGAGCAGGAGGCAAATATAAAATCCTGTTAAATAAGCCACTTTTGTTATTAACTGGTTTGGACTGTCATTTTAGTGTAAAGGCATGCAGAGAATTCATGCTTTCTAGATAGCCATAGCGATTTTTCAAGTTGCTGTAAATCTTACACATTCACCTGGAGGCCACGTGCTTCTCTGACATTCTTTGAATTCTTTAAATAGATCTGGGGGGTTGGGTTCAAGAATGACTTTTGTTAGCCTTACACTCTCTGCAAATAATGGCCACTTGGTTTTCTTTCTAAAAAGAGTGTTGCTGTTGGATCCGTTCAAAGGGGAAAAAGCATGTAGCCTGCATTTGGTGATCCATTCATGACAAATATAAGAACGGTTTTATTTATAGTTACATTTTTTACGATCTATGAAGCCATATTCCTGTCGTCGTTGTTTTTTTTAACCTGAACACATGAAAGGAATGTTTAATCTATTTCTCCGTTTGATTTAAAAAATCTTTATTGAGCTCCTGCTACATGAAAGGCAAAACATCATCAAATAAAATGATCAATCTTCATGTGAGGTTGACTCTCTTCGTATGGCATTAAAATGATCTGGTCCTTTAAAAATCCCCCCAAAACTGCCCTAGCTGGTTTGGCTCAGTGGGTAGAGCGTTAGTCTGTCAACGGAAGGATCCTAGGTTTGATTCCAGTCAAGGGCTCATGCCCAGGTTGGGGTCTCAATCCCTAGTAGGGGGTGTGCAGGAGGCATCTGATCAATGATTCTTTCTCATCATTGATGTTTCTCCCTCTCTCTCCCTCTACCTCCCTGTCTGAAATCAATAATAATATATTTTTAAATATATATATTTTATTGATTTTTTCTTTTTACAGAGAAGAAGGGAAAGGGATAGAGAAACATCGATCAGCTACCTCCTGCACACCTCCTATTGGGGATGTGCCTGCAACCAAGGTACATGCCCTTGACCGGAATTGAACCTGGGACCTTACAGTCCAAACTGATTAGGGCTCAAGAAGGATATCTTTAAAATTTCTCCAAAAACTGCTGGGGCAAGAGCCTGTTGGATGACTCCTTATGCTGAAAAGATAGCAATTGCCTAGAATTAAAGAGGAAAGTCAGCTACAACAGGGTTTCTCAACATTGGCACTATTGACACTTGGGGCCAAATAATTCTTTTGGGGGTGGGGCTCTGTAGAATGTTTAACAGCACCCTCTAGTCTCTACCTATTAGATGCCAGGAGTACCCAACCCACCCCCACCCCTGTTGTGACAGCCAAAAATGTCTCCAAAGCATTGCACTGTTGGCTGGAGTCAAATTCACAGCCGGATCTGTAGCATTGGTCCACCTGCCTGGTGAACTTGTACCATGGCCAATTTCAAGCCACTGGCCATAGTCGGTCTATGTGGAGTTAAGGAGAGAGTGTGCATTATAAAGTATTGCCACCAGATGTATACAATAAATGTAAACAATCTCAGGGCATAGTGAATAAAATAATGATGAAGGGCCGAGTGTGGAGCGATGGTGACCTTTGTGTTGTTTTCATTTAATATTATAAAAGTATTTATATAATTTAATTTTAAATACAACATTTCTGAACATTTAACCATTGGCCCTCATGAGCTGGTACAAGTTTGCTCCGGCACACCACTGGAGTGCCAGTCAACTTTCGGAGATTAGTTTGGGTGAATGTGTCACCTTCCCCAAATGACAGTTTTGTTTCAAACATGCATATTCTTCCGAGTTTCTATGTGGATATCAAACAGGGTCAATCGTACTGTGCACTTGAGCTGAAAAATCATCAGCCTGGTCTCATTCGTCTAATCCTTTTACAGTGTACAAAGAGCTGTCATGAGCATAATTTCAACTGACTTATCACCGCCCCATGAACTGAATATCACAGCTATTTCCCTTCTGAACAGAGGAAGAAGCTAAACGGAGAGCAGCTAAATCACTGGCTCTCAGTTAACCAGCTAGAATGTCGCCGAGCAGAGAAACCAGGAAATGGCCCATTTATTGAATCTCAACCGTCAACAAGACATTGACATCTTGTCTAATCTTCAAAGCCATCCTCTAAAGGAGATATAATCGAGCCTATTTTAAATGAGAGGAGATGGAACTCAATGAGATTACAGAACTCCTTCAAGGTCATGTACCTGATAAATCTAAGTCAGGACACAGTACTGCTCAATGCTAAGGCGCATCAGAATAATAGCAGAGCCTCCTAAAATACAGATGTCAGGGCCCCACACCTATGATTCTGGTGCAGCAGGTTCAAGGTCAGACGTGAGAATTTGTATTTCGAACAAGCTCTGTGGGTTTTTCCATGATGCTGGCCTGGGCACCACACGACATCGCCCTAAGCCGTGCCATGCGGCCTGGCAATTGCTTCCAGGGGGGTCCTGACTCCTAGATGTGTACCCCACCCACTGCAACTCCTTGCAGTAGGTATTCTAACTTCTAAACTAATCATACAAAAGATGAACATATGTTTGTAAATATACACACTCTCTTCGATCAGTTGACATCACATGGTGATTCTGAATTTGTGTAAGGACTGATATTATATAAGTAGATCAGTGGTTCTCAACCTGTGGGTCGCGACCCCTTTGGGGGTCCATCGACCCCATCACAGGGGTCACCTAAGACCATCAGAAAACACAGATATTTACATGATGATTCACAACAGTAGCACAATTACTGTTAGGAAGTAGCAAAGAAAATAATTTTATGGTTGGGGGTCACCACAACATGAGGAACTGTATTAAAAGGGTCCCGGCATCAGGAAGGTTGAGAACCACTGAAGTAGATGAAGACATTTTGGAAGGGTCTCATTATTGTTTATTAGTAAGGTCCTGGACATTCCCGGAAAAAAAAAAAATGAAGAAAATCTTGTTGTCCATAGTTCAGGGAGGGAAAATAGGTACATCTGTATCACAGAACCTTTGGAATTATTTCTGGCAAAAGAAGCTCCCGAAAGTTGCCTTTTTCTACTTTCATTTTCGCTGCAGGGAAAAGTGACTTCTTCTTCAGCTGACGCTTTATACTGCGAAGATTCGCCTTGAAGCCAACTTAATAAGAACACGAATTATAATATTTATAAGACAACCTTCCACCCGACTCTCCACTGCAGTCATCTCATCTTTTTCTCAGTGCGGGCTCGAGAGATAGAGAGGGAATTATCAACTCCATCTCAGAGATGCTAAGTCCTGGATCCGCGCAGACCTCAGATGCCTTGCTGAAGGTCGTTCACGCCTCACTATAAATAGAGACTCCGAAGTTAGGCCTCCTTGGGCCTCCCTGCTCAGCTCCCTCCACACAAACACTCTTTAATTTAACAGATGGAAGGTCTCTGCCCACCGGGGTCAGGGAAACAGAGAACACCACCCCGAGCCGTGGCAGGCAAGCAAGCCACGCGGTTACCTGGTAACAGCGTAGGTAGAAGGACAAACACCCGGCTAAAATTAAATCACGGGCTTGAATGAACTCATTTCTCTTCATTTCCCATGACCCTGGAAAAATACGCCTTGGCATTTTGTTCTTTACAGCTTTGCGAATCTGACCTGGAAGCCCTATCAGAGCTTCTGAAACTTGATGTTTTATTAAAAGAGCTGAAGCTTAATGTATCCTATTGGCCACGAACATTTAGGAGGCTATTAATTTTCAGTTCGTAAGGGCCCCGTGAGGGCTTAGGCAATTACAATAATAATTTAATTATCTTCCATCGCAATGGATGATTGGGAAGGGGGGGTCTATTTAAAGTTTTGTTTTTTTTTTGCCTTCACCCCCACTGTTCTTCTCTTTGCCATCCTTTTAAAAATACCAAGTATTCCTGGGGAATATTCGCTTTGCCCTGCTCAAGGGTGGCACCTCAACTTACTGTATCTCCCAGAACGTTCATTTCACGGCTGATCGAAGATGGTGACGCTCATGGTATTGCAGGTGCCTTCCCCTTCCAAACAATGAGCGGTTTATGAGTTGAGGAACTTGGATTATGTTTATGGCTCTGCTTATTAGGAAGCCTGAGTTCCCACCCAAACAGTTCCAATGCCCACCCTTTCTTTTTCTTTTTTTTTTTAATATATATTTTATTGATTTTTTACAGAGAGGAAGGTAGAGGGATAGAGAGTTAGAAACATCAATGATAGAGAGACATCGATCAGCTGCCTACTGGGGATGTGCTCACAACCAAGATACATGCCCTTGACCAGAATCGAATCTGGGACCTTTCAGTCCAGTCCACGGGCACATGTTCTATCCACTGAGCCAAACCGGTTTCCACTCTTTTGATTGCTGGGAAGTCTTTCTATTTGCGAGGAGCCTGAATTAGTCCCTGGAGGCCCAGGAAGAACCGAGAAGCACAGTCGCGGGTGGGGCCTGGAGAGTGCATGTGGGAGGAGGAGACTCTCAATCCCAGGCTTTCCTTCCCTTTACCCTGGGATGGTGGAGAAGCTGGAATTGTGGGTCCTGTCTTTCCTGAGCACCAGGTCTGATGGCGGCCTTGACTAGCACCCTGTTAGATTATTACTTTACTAGCGGCCCAGTGCATGAAATTTGTGCACTGGGGAGGGGTCCCTCAGCCCAGCTTGCCCCCTCTCACCATACTGGGAGCCCTCAGGGGAAGTCCTACTGATGGCTTAAGGCCTGCTCTCCGTTGGGAGTGGACCCCAGCTGCAGTCTGGCCCCCTTTGCAGGAGACGACCAGGCAGATCAGGGGAAGGCACCAGCCCCATCACCCTGCTGCTGCAGCCACTGCCAGTCACCACGGCCGCCCAGGTGTTTTCATCAACACGGACTCCAGTCCCTTCATCATGAAGAAATGACAACTTCCTTTAAGCATTTTCAAGATGTGTCTTTCAGGGAGTAAAGCATCAAGCAGACTGTCAAATTACAGCAGGAAGGTTAGGGAGAGGTCAACCAAAGGACTTGTATGCATGCATATAAGCATAACCAATGGACACAAGACACTGGGGGGTTAGGGTATGCCTGGGAGGGGGGGAGCAATGGAAAGATATGTACACATGTAACACATTAATAAAAAAAAATGTGTCTTTCATAGGAGATGACCTTTCTTTCTTTCTTTTTTTCTCTTTATCCTCACCTGAGGATATGTTTCCCCTGATTGTATCCCCTTCCCTCTGATCCCAGGCTCGGCCCCTGCCCAAGCCTAAAGCCTCTGCCCAATGGCCAGCTGGGAGTAACTGGGTGCCGAGAAGGTATGTATGCAAATTAACTGCCATCTTTGTTGGGCTAATTTGCATACTCACTCTGATTGGCTGTGGGCATAGCAGAGATACAGTCAATTTACATGTTTCGCTATTAGGTAAGATGTCTCCATTCTCTAATACACCTATATCTATATCTGTATCTATCTATATCTATATCTATATTTATATCTATATCTGTATCTATCTATGTCTATATCTATATCTATATCTAATCTATCTATATATTAGGAAGAGAAGTACTGGGTAGCATTTGGAGAAGAGAACATAGTCACTGTGGTTGCAGGGGCCCAAAGTGGGGGGTTAGCTATTCCAGGATGTCCTTGGTGCCCCCTCCCTTCTGATAGCTGTGAGGACTCGATGTAATTACATGATAAAGCACTTAGCGCAGTCCTTGGCCTGAAGCGGACGCCCAGGAAACGGTGCCTTTCGTTATGATTCTGGGAGTACAGCCACGAGCTGCAGTCTCCCCTCCCCCAAAGTCAGAGCCAGAGTGCTGACTAACGCCTTCTCAGGAGTCTGCCCAGAATGGCCGCCTCCGTCTGAAGTTCCTCTAGGACAGTGGTTCTCAACCTTCCTAATGCCACGTCCCTTTGATGCAGCTCCTCATGTGGTGGCGACCCCCAACCATAAAACTATTTTCGTTGCTGTGGGGGTCACCACCACATGAGGAGCTGCATTCAAGGGACGTGGCATTAGGAAGGTTGAGAGCCACTGCTCTAGGACCTGCGAAGGTTCTTGTGAACTTCTGCCCGGAGGGGGTCGATCCTGTAGTTCACGGTCAGCGTAGCCCGCTGACCTCTACCTTCACCTCGTCACCCCTCTGCCTTCAAGTCACCCTGCCCACGGTGCCCGTCATCACCCAACCTCCCTCTCTCCTCCAGAGGCCGAGAGTGCTGGGGGAGGGAGGGGAGACTGCAGATTCGCCAGCCTTGCAGGAGCCTCTCTCTTATTCTGGCCGGAGGACCGCCTCCATGGCTTTTCTGCTGGACCGAGATAAAGGCTTAAAGCCCTGTCGCCAGGACTGAGAGCACTGTTAGTCAGCACGTTTTCATCCGAATGACGCTTCTTTCCGAGAGGTAAAGAAGCAACTCTATTACAGCTGGCAGAGAGAGAGAGAGAGAGAGAGAGAGAGAGAGAGAGAGAGAGAGAGAGAGAG
>JAAGEH010000038.1:7420744-7435996 GCA_011751065.1 Lasiurus cinereus
GAGAGAGAGAGAGAGAGAGAGAGAGAGAGAGAGAGAGAGAGAGAGAGGTGCAAGGAGAAGGAAGGGAATGCATGAGCATCCCTGCGATGAACGTAGAAAATTCAAGCACTCGCTCGCAGTCCACTTGCACATCCAACACTGTGAGGGGAATCAGACTTCCCCTGTTCTCCCTCCGGGATCATCCCGCTCCCTCACGCCGGGCAGTTCTTAGAGGCCTTTTCCGAAAAGGATGATGCAGCAGAGTCGACGGTCCCAGGGGCTGCTCTGGTCAAAGCTCCATCAAAGCCACCGGCTCTGCCTGATGGCTCTTTGGCCGCCGTCGTGAAATGAGCTCATACAACGGGTGCCCAGCTCCTGGGCTCCTGATGGCTCCAGTCCGCTGGCCCCTGGCGGGTGAGCCGGCTACTGGGCAAAGGGCATCGAAGGGACTGGTGAACCTGAGCCACTCTGCCCACCCTGGAGAGCCACGAGGGTTCCAGACCACACAGTCCGGATGTGCCCAGGCCGCCCAGTGGGCCAGAAGGGTTGGCTGTGTCCACGCTGAAGCATTCAGAGACCTCAACAGGTGAGAATGGATGAGCAAAAATCACATACAATTACAGTGGTACCTGGAGATACGAGTTTAATTCGTTCCGTAACCTTGAGGCGTGGGAAACTATGAGACGCTCGCGTCGCGGTAAACTGGTGGGTCGTGTGCAGCCGGCCGATCCGCGCGATGACTCCTATCTCAACTGTTGCTCGTATTTCAAAGCAAAAATTGTTCGCTCAACGGCTCGTATCTCAAAAATCTCGTAGGTTAGGGCACTCGTATCTCGAGGTACCACTATATTTGGAGGACCGTGTCTGATAAATAGAACCGAGGTTAAATGACTGGCTGGGGAAGACATAGGGACACAGGGAGAGACAGTCCTTGCACAATAAAGCACTTAGAACAATGCTTTGTGGGAAATGCAGCGCAGCCAACAGCAGATCCATGTGCATGTGGCCACGCCCACCCCCTTTTCCACCCATGACTTTCCTGGAGCTGGGAGCCGAGTTTAGTGTCTCCTTCTGCTCAGTGCACGTACTTAACGTATTATTTTCTTATTTACAGAATCAGAGAAGCGGAATTAACTGTATAATTAAAAAAAAAAAAGTCAGTGTTTCAAAGACAAACTGTCTCCTGAAAATACCCAAGAGCGAGAGAGGGGAGCTGCTGAGTGTGCCCCACAAGATCCACCTGCGGCAACGCCGTGTTCTCACCGAAAGCTCGGAAGCCCCAGGAAGAGCCTTTGACCAAAGGCCCGAGAGTCTCCGCTCTCGTGTTAGATGTGCCAGGTAAGAAACCGGATGCTTCTATGATTAAAAACGCACACATATATATAAAAAAAACATATTTCAGCCCTAACCGATTTGGCTCAGTGGATACAGCATCCGCCTGCAGACGGAAAGGTCCCGGGTTCGATTCCAGTCGGGGGCATATACTTTGGTTGTGGTCATATTCCCAGCAGGAGGTGTGTAGGAGGCAGCTGATGGATGTTTCTCTCTCATGGATGTTTCTAAGTCTCTAACCCTCTCCCTTCCTCTCTGTAAAAAACCAATAAAGTATATTTTAAAAAAGACATATTTCAGAGAGGAAGGGAGAGGGAAAGAGATAGAAACATCAATAAATGATGAGAGAGAAGCACTGATCGGGTGCCTCCTGCATGTCCCCTGTTGGGGCTCGAGCCCATCACGTGGGCATATGCCTTTGACCGGAACTGAACCTGGGAATTCCACCAGCTTTATGACGCAGGAATGATACCCCCATTTTTTAGACGAGTGAACAAAAGCCCCGGCAGCTTGAGTGGCCTGGCCGGCGTCGCACAGCCAGCAGGCAAACCCAGGCAGAGCCTGGTTCCCGAGGCCACACCCTCAACCCCGGCAGGTGACCTCACACCGTGGCTTCTTGCAACGTGGCCACCTCCCCCATGTCCATCCCTCTCGCAACGACCTCTTCTTTCCAGACTAACTCAGCCTCCCTGCCGCTCTGAACCCCCTCTGAGCCCCCGGGAGCTAGAACTCCTCCTCCTACTGTGTGTGAGAGGAGAGATGGGGACACAGGCAGGTGGCGGAGCTGCGCCCCGACACTGTGACACATCCCGCCTGTTAGCACGGCATGGAAACCACAGTTCTTAGGTTAATGAAAGTAATGACCGCCCGTAAAATTCCCTGGCCTTGCATCTACCTGTCAATCAAACTGAAAATTCATGCCCGATTTTTTTAGACATGAGGCGAAAACTCCTCTCATTTGCCAGTCAGAGCAGCTGAGCGTCAGAGGCTGACCCAGGCCACGGGCCAGTGACCTCCTCCCACCAGACCAAGCCTGTCATGGGGCTTTCACATGGCCAGGACGGAGCAAGAGTTTGACGGGTGTTTGTCGAATGGATGGATAAATAGATGGATGGAGGGATGCATGAATGGATGGATGGAAGCATAGATGGATGGAGGGATGGATGGAAGCATAGATGGAGGGAGGGAGGGAGGGAGGGAGGGAGGGAGGGAGGGAGGGATGGATGGATGGATGGATGGATGGAGGGAGGGATGGATGGATAGATGGATGGAGGGATGGATGGATGGAGAGATAGATGGAAGCATAGATGGATGGATGGATGGATGGATAGATGGATGGAGGGAGGGATGGAGGAGTGAATGAGTGAATGAATGAGTGAATTCTGTGTGACCGAATCATTTCTGTTATTAGAAACATTGGCGCCCAGGGAACGAGTTTACTCTCCTTATCAAGTCTCCTCGCCCTCCAAGCCTGTGGGGCAGCCGTGCGCTGTGAGTCAGGCCTCTGCTTGGCGATTGGAAATCTGCTGACCCACATGGTAGAGCAGCGGTTCTCAACCTGTGGGTCTCGACTCCTTTGGGGGTCGCCTAAGACCATCGGAAAATGCAGATATTTACATCATGAGGCTTAACAGTAGCAGCATTTCATGGTTGGGGGTCACCACCACAGGAGGAACTGTAGGCAAGGGTCGGCCTTAGGAAGGTTGAGAACCGCTGTGGCAGAGCCTCAGCCGCATGGAGTGCTTGGCCTGAGGCTGGCTGCGAATCTTGGCGAGGTCTGGTCCCTCCGACCACGGTGCTGGGAACTGGGCGTTGCCATCCCCCTCGCTGTGTGTGCCGATCCAGCAGAACTGAAGAAAGGTTAAGGACCGACTCAAGGTCACCCCCTGGGACCCGCTCACCCAGCTTTGGAAGTGAGCTTCCTAGCTCACAGGCTGGGGTCCCATTCCCCGCTCTCTTTGGCTCCCACGGTCATTCGCTTCAGTGCGCCTCAGCCAACCTCAGTCACTGACGCCTGTCCCTGTCTCTGGTGTCCCTCCCTCCCCGCCAAGCACCTTTCCAGTGTGACAATTCCCCCCGTTCGCCCCCCCGGGAGCCGGAGGACTTAAAAGGAGGGCCCCTCTTTTCCACGAGGACAATTATTTATGCGCACAAATAATGGGGCCCATAATCGGCTAATGGAGAGAGCAATGGGCCACATGTGGGCATAATTAGCCATTTGCCCCCTCATTTGGAGGGTGTAATTAGCAAAGCAGGCAATCGGAGATCTGCGGGTAATTGCACGCGCAGGAGAGGATGACGAGGAGGAAATCCGGTCCTTAATTACTTCTCGGGCCGTTATTTCTGGAAAAGGGTTTTAAGGTAACGGTGACTCTCTGGTTCGGTTTTCTGCTTGGCTCTCCCCGTTGGATCCAGGTGTGGGGAGGGGGCAGCGAGCAGGGCCAGAGGAAGAAGGAGCCAGCCAAACCCCAGCCACCATTTATCCCGGACGCTGCGCCCCGGGCCCACCCAGGGATCAGCCATCTGCCTGCAGGAATGACAAAGCTCACTTTTTATCCTGCTCCGCGTCCTTTCTGCTTTAGCAGCTTTAAGGTTTTCCTCACTCTGCGGTTTTATCCTCTCCGCCACGCACGTTGGCTTGGCACGGAAAGTGATTTGGTTCGCTGCTGGAAGTGGGTCATTTAAAATGCTTTAACGATGCCCTCAACTAGTCATTCATCTGGAGATAGGCAGAGAAGAAGGAAATGGAGAGCAGGTTTCTTTGTGGTTTCCCTGAAACCTTAGATGGCAGAGAGTTTACAGTCTCTGCTGCCCCCCGCCCCCCTGCATTCCGGTTTAAACCGCTCGGCACAACTTTCCCCTCGCTCCCACTCAATCACACAAAAATACACTTGCTAACAGCGGATCCTAAAAATACACGTCACATGTGAGCACTAGGGAAATTATTTAACATGAACTGACTCTTTAGGAATATGCAAGCGGAGTAATTTTTTAAAAAAGAAACTCCAGATCTCCTTTTTTTTTTTTTTACCATCTTTCATCACCAGTATTATTTTTAAAAGGGGGGTTGGGGGGTGCAGCATGGAGTGATTGGGGGACAGGCTATTTGGCATTTAAAAAAAAAAAAAAAACAACCTGTGATCCAGCCGAGACTCGTTCGGCTCAGTGGATAGTGCATCGGCCTGTGGACTGTAAGGTTCCGGGTTTGATTCCGGTCAAGGGCATGTACCTCGGTTGCGGGCACATCTCCAGTAGGGAGAGCATGCAGGAGGCAGCTGATCGATGTCTCTCTCTCATAGATGTTTCTGACTCTTTTATCCCTCTCCCTTCCTCTCTGTAAAAAAATCAATAAAATAAAATAAAAACCTGTGATCCGGGCTGGGCTCTGCCACTAGATGTGTGACCTTGGATAAGCACTTCCACATTCTGACTCAATTTCTTCATCTGTGAAATGGGTTGTTCTGGAGATTAAACTGAATACAGGTGAAGGACTTAACACAACGCTAAGCCCCACTGTAAGGATTCAAATCGGTGGTGTCTGTCAGTAATAGCAAGAGCCTCATCTTTTAATCTACCGCATCAGTCACGTGACACTGTATTTCCCAGGCACAGGCCTGATTTCCCTACGAAATGGACAGGAATGTTGTCAGCATCATGCCCATGGAAGAGGCTCAGTAACTGGCAGTGAATGATGGTCCATAATATCACAGGACGTCTCCCTCTGACATACGCTGCCCGTAAGCACACTGCCACCCCTCCTCTGATGGCTTCCAGACCCGGATCTTAAACTCCATCCTTCACCCCTTCCTCCCTGGTCACCCTCAGAGATGGGGAGGGAGATCCTTTCTGACCTCCGTTGTTCATGACCTCTGTAGTCATCACCCTACTCTAGCCACTCTTTTTTAAAAATACATTTTATTGATTTTTCACAGAGAGGAAGGAGAGGAATAGAGTTAGAAACATCGATGAGAGCGAGACATCGGTCAGCTGCCTCTTGCATGCCCCCTACTGGGGATGTGCCCAAAACCAAGGTACATGCCCTTGACCAAAATCAAACCTGGGACCCTTCAGTCCCCAGACCAACGTTCTATCCACTAAGCCACACCGGTTTTGGCTCTAGCCACGGGCTGAGGCACCTCAAGATTCTGCTTTTTCCTTGACCTTGTTGATTTCACTCTCCTGACCTTGCACCTTGCTGGGGACCAAAGGTGCACATCTCTTCCCGGCCCTGCTTTTAGTGATTTCACCCGAGAGCTGAGAACCAGTCCTGAGAGGTGAGAACCAGTCCCGATGGGCGTATTTACACCAAGAGAGTTAGTAAATGCTACACATCCAGGCATCCCGTCCCCCTTCCCATGCAGGAGAGCCGATTGTTAACCATGTTCCAATACCACACCGCATATATTTACAGACACCTGCATCCTAAGCCCTAACCCTTTCGCACCTCTTCTCCAGCTCCCCCTATTGATTTCATTCACCTTCCTGTTCTGCACCCCACGTTAGCTGTCACCATACTACTCGCAATACAGAACCCTGCTGGTCTCTACTTTGTGGGGTCACCGGAGCATTGCTTTTTTCTGATCCCCTTTATTCCTTCCAGGACCCAGCTCTCCCTGACTCCTAATGCGCTCCCCGAAGCTGATCGTCTTAACCTTCAGCCCCTGAGGCCTGTATAATGTCTTAACCTTCAGCCCCTGAGGCCTGTATAACGGGCCATGCTTTAAATACAATGGCTACTGTCTGTCTGCATTGAAGGCTCTGAGAGTCACATTGTCTCTTTAAGAGGGGGAGGGAGGGGGGAGGAGAGACCTCAGGCAGGTCTTTCAATGGCTGGCCCATGGGTCCCTCCAGAATGTTCTAACCCCGTTTTCAAGCTCATGTCGCCCTTCAGGCAGCGACTTGCACGTGGGCCTGTGATGCCTGCTTCACTCCCTGCAAAATGGAATTCTCTAGCACAGCTCTCTGAGGGTGCCTGGGCCCTGAAGTGTTTACCAACACCGACATAGCTCGTGCCCAGCAGAAGCAAAGCATAAGTACTGCCTTTTTGAAAATTAAAAATCTACCAGGAGGTGCTTACCAGGAGACGGATGCTGATGGACTGCAGCCGCAATTGACACGCTCAGTGCTCAGTGTTCCGCTAGGAATGCTCGCAGCATCCAGGCCCGGGGCCGGGGGGGGGGGGAGGGAGAAGAAAGGTCAAGGGGAGGGACGGGCAGGGGAAGGGGTGGGAGGACTTGGAAAAGGAATTATTCTGAAGGGCATGGAGCACTGCTGCTGTGGGGGAGCGCTCTCACGTGACGAAGCGACAGACTGCAAAACCGGGCCGTGTATGTGGGGCCCGCACGGTCCTTTTGGAGATTTTGAGAGATTTTACCCCAAAGTTGAGATTTCTGGTTTTTCCGGAGAAATCTTCAGCTGGCCCTCGGCGGCCTGCGTGTCTACGTGGGGATGTAATTGGCTGTGAATGAGGGGCAGCTGCCCCTTTAAGACAGGTAGACAGGGAGGCTCCAGCTAGAAACCGTCCCCCCCCCAGCCCCCACCCTAGCTGCTTTACATCCAGCCAGCATCACTCACTCAGCCTGCTAGCCGGGCCTCGGCCGGCATTGGAGTCTGTGCCTGCTGGTCTAGAGGAAGCCTGGAGTTCCCTCACAATTAAAATTTCCCCCAGAGTGAGGGTTTATGGAATATGGCAGACTCTCCGTATTTTATTCCTCCCGAACCTCCATAGGTCCCTACACAAAGTAGGTGCTCAGTTAACTAGAACGAGGTGGATCAAACATCTGCATGACACAGGTCCTCAGGGACCTTCTTGTCGGTGGAAATCACACTATGTCTCAGAACCCCAGGAAAAGCATCCTGGGACACACCAGCATGGGAGGTTGAGCCTTGTGGTAAGATTCATCAGAAAAGCAAAAGCAGCCGAGACCGGTTTGGCTCAGTGGATAGAGCGTTGGCCTGCGGACTGAAGGGTCCCAGGTTCGATTTCGGTTGGGGGTATTATGTACCTTGCTTGCGGGCACATCTCCACTGTGGGGTGTGCAGGAGGCGGCTGATCGATGTCTCTCATCGATGTTTCTGACTTTCTATCTCTCTCCCTTCCTCTGTAAAAAATCAATAAAATATATTTTTAAAAAAAGCAAAAAAAAAAAAAGCAAAGGACTTTCCTGTGGGTTTCCAGTGTCCCGTCTCCAGCCATCCTGCCATGGAGAACGTCCAGTCATCTCGTCAGCAAGGCCAGAATCAGGACCGGTTAGTCTGTATCAAAGCAAAGCTCAGTCCAGCTCCCGCTGTGCTCCCGCCGGCTGGCACTGCTGGACCCCGTACCCAGGCGCAGCTTGGAGCCTGCTGCCAGTCCACTTGGCTACTGGCTGTTAGGGCCACATGGTTGGTAGGGAGAGAAGACGCACGAATCAAAGGGGAAGGGGTATGTGACTGGGCAAGAGATCTTCTTGGTTAAGCTTGGGTATTATCTTGGAACAGAGTGGGCGCTTCTTAAAACTAACCAATCATGCCGAAACTGGTTTGGCTCAGTGGATAGAGCGTCGGCCTTGTGGACTGAAAGGTCCCAGGTTCGATTCCGGCCAAGGGCATGTGCCTTGGTTGCGGGCACATCTCCAGTAGGGGATGTGCAAGAGGCAGCTGATCGATGTCTCTCTCTCATCGATGTTTCTAACTCTCTATCTCTCTCCCTTCCTCTCTGTAAAAAAAATCAATAAAATATATTTTAAAAATAAATAAATAAATAAAATAATCCACCTTGGATTTCTGATGCAGAGGGAAGGGGAGATGGCGAGGATGCTGTTGTGTCACCAGCTGGACTTGATCCACAGAAAGCCTGGCTTAGGATGGGGCGGGCTGGGTGCCTGCTCATCTCCCTGAGCCGTTACCTTCCGCCTGGTCCCAGCGGAAGCCACAAACCTGCGCGGAGATTAATGAAGACCCGTGTTACCCGGCCTTCAAAGCTGCTGCCTGCTCTCAGAGTCAGGCGCCGGGGCTCATCCTAATTAGAGCGGAACAAACCGGGTGCCTTTTCTTCGCGGTAGAGAATTTCAAACCACGAAACTGTTTCTCCCTCTTTTGATGCCACCTGACAACGTGCTGCTGAGGAAGCATCTCCTGGATTGAAATGAAAGATAAAGAACACGCCAAGGTGCTAATGGAATTCCTCTCTCTTCTCCAGAAACCAGAAAAGCAGAGCTAACAAAGCAGGTTCAGGTCTCTGAACCTCCATAACCCAAATAACCCTTCTCAAATTAAAATCCTTTTTAAACATCGTTAACTGTGGCCAATCAGATTTGATGCTTAATAGGGTCACAGATAAACTATTTCAATGGAGGAAATTCCCCAAAGGAAAGCCAAAGTAGGATCTTAGCTAATAATTTGTTTATCCCAGAGCCAATGATAGAGTATCTGTGAGGGCTTCATTAAGAACTGCCAAAAACACGCATATCAGCTTTCAATAAATGAGCAAAGATGGATTTCCTAAAGGAAGACAGGTATGACACATTTCGATCACTTCAAAGCTCTTTAATCCTGGAGACTATATATGTCTATTTTTAAACTTTTAGTCAATAGTGGTACTACAAAACTGTAACTCTTAAATAAATCTTCGGTAGGAGCTACTACTTGCCAAGTTACCTATTTCACTCCAGATGCTATTCTCAACACTTTTCAAATGTTCATTCTTCACGGCAAGCCTTCCGTGTTCCATCCTGCCTATGGAGAAACAGAGGCTGACAGAGACAAAGTCACTTAAGGTCAATTAGTAAGTGTCATCATTGGGACTTGATCCCAGGTCTAACCAATCCAAAGACTATGCTTTAAATAATAATAATGAGCATTTAAGGTTATGAATTTGACAATAAACACAGCTTTGACTGCATCCTGAACACTTTTAAAGGTACTGTTTTATTTTTTAAATGGTCTAATACAGTTTTAATGTTTTCATTTTCAGATCATCTCTTGAGGCATTAAAATTTTTGTGATGTATAATTAGAACTTGTTACAGTATAAAATTATTAGCTGTTTTTGCTTATAAGATTTGTCTTGACTATGCCCTGCTACTTCTGACTACTGCCTGTCAAAAATCTGCTTTCTGGAGTTAGACATTCTGCCACTTTTATTTCACTCTGGATGGAAAAATTAATGGGTAAGAGTAGATAATTACAAGATGATGGAAAGATGTGAGGTTTAAATAGACTGAGCAATAAAGAACACAGTTGTGTTTCTGTCGATAAAAACAATTTGCCAAATAAAAAATATTTTAGAGCAAGCTAGCATGGCAAGATTCTTAGGAGTGCTCAGGTTTTCTAGTAACTCTTAACAGCTATTTATAAAAAGACAAATGCATTTGACTGAGTTATTCATGTGCTTAATGGTGAAAAGCAATTTATATCATGCTTCTTCAATATAACACCTAATAGTTCCCATATCAAACCCTTTAAAGAACAACTGATTAGCCGAGACCGTTTTGGCTCAGTGGATAGAGTGTCGGCTTGCGGACTGAAAGGTCCCAGGTTCGATTCCGGTTGGGGGCATGTACCTTGCTTGCGGGCACATCTCCAGTGTGGAGTGTGCAGGAGGCAGCTGATCGATGTCTCTCTCTCATCGATGTTTCTGACTTTCTATCTCTCTCCCTTCCTCTCTGTAAAAATTCAATAAAATATGTAAAAAAAAAAATAAGTGTGCATTATTATACTTAAAAAAAACACCTGATTAAATAAAGCCATGATATTTATCTCCATGCCATCAATAGAAACACCATTGCTTAACTGTACTTTTCTATATATTTTTGGTACATGTCTATTCATTTTTCTGACTCTCTGCTTCCACAGTGAGCGATTTAAGGAAAGCTGCTGTGTTTACTTACCTTGGCATCCTCTGTGCCTCACACAACGCCCAGCACAGAAGGACGCCTGGTCAAGTCTCCCGGAATGATAAGGGCACTGCCTGGAAATCCTCACTGGACACTGGATTGGACCCTAAGAACTGGCACTGGCCCATGTTCGGCACAAGCTTGCCAAGTCCTTCTGAGCTCCACGTGTTAAGCTGCAAGGTGCCCTCGCCTGGAGGAGGATCAACTTCCTGAGCCCCAGCCTGCCTCACTTCCAGCAGGGGTTCTCAATCTTCCTAAGGCCGCGACCCTTGCATACAGTTCTTCCTGTGCTGGTGACCCCCAACCATGAAATGTTGCTACTGTGATGCATCGTGATGTAAATATCTGCATTTTCCGATGGTCTTAGGCGACCCCTGTGAAAGGGTCGTTTGACCCCCAAAGGGGTCGCGACCCACAGGTTGAGAACCATTGCACTTCAGCCTCCTAATCCTCCCCATCAATGTGTGAGCAAGCCCGGTGAACAGGATGCATGGATAACGATACTAACTGCCCAGCTACTCTGAAGACAGCCTAGGTAAGGGGATGCCTGAATAAAACTGGGAAGATAGACAGGGGACAGTCTCTGAAAAACAGAATTCGAAAAATTCCCTCTAATTTGCCAAGGAGGTTGGAGGCCATTGGCAAGTGGAGGTGTGAAAATGGAGACAGTGTGTATACAGATTTGCTCAAAACTTTTACTGGGGAGTGGGGGGTGGGGGGCGGGGGACAGGATAGTAGCTAGTGGGACTCTCGGGATCAAGGAAGATTTTGTTTTGGCTTTTACTTTGTTTTAAATTCTTGGTGGCAATGAAGAGACAAAATCTAGAGAAAAGGCAAGATTGAGCAACCTCCCAGCCCCCAAGAACTCCGAAAGAAAGCAGGCCATAGCCAAAATAGGTTTGGTTCAGTGGATAGAGCGTCGGCCTGCGGACTGGGGGGTCCTGGGTTTGATTGGGTCAAGGGCATGTATCTTGGTTGCGGGCGCGTCCCCAGTGGGAGGCGTGCAGGAGGCGACTGATCAATGTCTCTCTCTCATCGATGTTTCTAACTCTCTATCCCTCTCCCTTCCTCTCTGTAAAAAATCAATAAAATATTTTTTTTTTAAAAAGAAAGAAAGCAGGACATAACAATTTAAAAAGCGATCCAAGTCAGCCATGGCGTAACCTTCAAAGATTACAGGAAATCAGAAAGAATCCAAAGGCCTCAGAGAATGTGACTTTGCAAGCAAATGTCACTTTGACAGTTTCTTTCTTGGAGAGGTACATTTAAGATTATTTGAGTTGTCATTTTCCCTAGGAAGACTTCACTTTAATTATACAAATATTGAATCGTTTTCACGATAAAAATGGTAAAGAATTTGCTTTGAAGTCTCGAGCCTTCAAACACGATCACGGGAATCCCTCGCTGGAGAAACAGGGAGGAATATGGAAATAAGGGCGACCCGGCCTCATAAATGAGGAGCCGCGAATGTTAATGGGGCAGTTTCGCCGTGAATCTTTTAAAGGGCCAACGAAGAGGCTTTATTATTTCAAATATCACCGCGCTGAGGGCTCCCTGAGGGGAAGGGTGATAAATATTGATAAAATGTCTATAAAGACAGCAAGGCCAAAATAAGCCTCAGGTTCGATGTGGCGGTTTAAAAAAAAAAAAAAAACGGCCTAACCTTTCATTTAATTGCCTCTTCGCAGCACACCAGAAATAAGATCTGAATGCAGAACGCGCTGCCTGCCCCTGAACTTGCTCTGGAAAAAATCCGTTAGAGGGGGATTTAAAGTGCAAGGCTTTGCTGGCTGCCTGAGGGCAACCAACTGTGGGGAAATTGAATTGTGGTCTGCAGCCTGGGGGAGTGTGGGGGGGTGGAGGGTGGGGGCTGGGGGAGGAAGTCCAAGGAGGTGCAACCGGTGGTGAGTGGCCTGGAACCGTGGAAGGAGCGAGATGTGCGTTTACATTTTTATTTTATTTTTATTATTGATTTTTTTTACAGAGAGGAAGGGAGAGGGACAGAGAGTCAGAAACATGGATGAGAGAGAAACATAGGTCAGCTGCCTCCTGCACGCCCCCTACTGGGGATGTGCCCACAACCAAGGTACATGCCCTTGACCGGAATCGAACCTGGGACCTTTCAGTCCGAAGGCCGACGCCCTATCCACTGAGCCAAACCGGTTTCGGCAAAAGGCATACACTTTCAGTGAGACATCTTCGTTAGGACACCCAGGCAGGACCCCACACTCTGTACCTCCAGTTGTGAATTCACCTTCTCTTCCTCATCAGCCCCTTTGATGCACTTTTTTTTTTTTTAAAGAAGCATTATCTTCTAAAGCAGCGGTTCTCAACCTGTGGGGGTCGAACGACCCTTTCCCAGGGGTCGCCTAAGACCATCGGAAAACACCTATTTCCCATGGTCTTAGGAACCAACAGACCGCTCCTCGGTGCAGCAAAGTGTAGCCATGTAGTTTACTGTTGTCATATGAAGACTGTTACCCATGCTACACCACGATTCAAGACAACATTTCATTTATTTGTCATTAGAAATATTTCACTATATATAATTACATATTGTTTTTTGTGATTAATCACTATGCTTTAATTATGTTCAATTTGTAACAACGAAAATACATCCTGCCTATCAGATATTTACATTACAGTTCATAACAGTAGCAAGATTACAGTGATGAAGTAGCAACGGAAATAATTGTATGGTTGGGGGTCACCCCCACATGAGGAGCTGTCTTAAAGGGCCGCGGCTTTAGGAAAGTTGAGAACCACTGCTCTAAAGGCACCTTGGAGCCATCTCTGACCTCTGCCAATGTCCTGTCTTCCCCTCTATTTCCTCTTTCCTGAACTTTCCTACTGGTTTTCTAAGGGGTCCCTGATGCTCCTCTATCACACTTGCTTACACCTTCCAGGTTCATCTTCCAGCAGTTCAGTCCTGAGAGTGGCATTCTGCTTTTTAAAAAAGTCTTCCTTTCCAGCTAAATAAGATGTAGCCCCTCCAGCTCTCATTCAAGAGCTTTCTGATCTCGTTCTAACCTCGCCTCCTTAGATGGATGGCCCATCAGGGAGAGGCAAAAAAGGCATCGTCCTCAAAGCTGAGGGACTTCCGTTGGGTCTTGAAAGATGGATGGGATGCAAATTGGCCTGCTGGTCAGAGCACGGAAGATGTGAAGATTCTTAATCACACTTTTGTCGCTTATCACTTGAGTGACGTGAGCAGCCACTTCACTTACCTGAATTTTAAATGTTCTTAACGCAAAGCCAGAGTTCTGAGAATTTTCCTAGGTTTTATGGGGCAGAAGAGCAGAGACATGCTCCCATTTGATAAAGTCCTTGCCTTCATGTAGCTAATTTCTTCTATCAACCAAGTCTAATATGATTTACAGTAGGGTAAAGTTGACTTGTTTCTTCATTTGTTTTCTCCCAAGAGAAATTCCCTGTCCAGGCAGTAACAGAAAGTCGCCTTGGAGAACATCTTCTTTGTCCTGATAGTGAATTTCCTGGTGGTTCTGCCATATCTTATAAATTAATTAAATATATTTTATTGATTTTTGACAGAGAGGAAGGGAGAGGGATAGAGAGTTAGAAACATCAATGAGAGAGAGAGACATCGATCAGCTGCCTCCTGCACGCCCCCTACTGGGGATGTGCCCGCAACCAAGGTATATGCCCTTGACCGTAATCGAACCTGGGACCTTTCAGTCCGCAGGCCGATGCTCTATCCACTGAGCCACACCGGTTTGGGCAATATCTTATAAATTAAACATACGGTCCCACAGCAGCCTGAGTAGGAACCTAGCCTGCCAAGGGTACCGCTATTGTGTGGACAAAATTCCACAGATCTACAGAGGAACAGTGTTCAAAGGTGACATTATGCAGATGTCAATGGCTCCAGTTCTTTCTCTCTTTGATATTTACAAATAAGACCAACACCTCACAGACCAAGTAAGTTCCTGGATTGAGAAAAGCAAGTTTTCAGGCCAATATCAGATTTCCTGCTGAGGAGGGAAAGTGGGAATTCAGGCAATTAACTCAAAAAAGAAAAGAGATTTTATTCTATTTGCATCTCGAGTTGGAAAAGCACGTCACAATGGCAAACCCAGAACACAGCGAACACCAAAACTATCTCTGTGCTTGACGGTGAAGGATGAAGGGTTTCAGGAATGATAGATGAGAAAGTCTATTCTTGGAAGGTTCAAAAGAGATTTTTCTGAGACCTGTAGTCCTGTTTGTTGAACCAAATCTCTGAATGGAGTTCAAATCAAATCTCCTTTCTCCAGAAGTGAAGCTATTACTCAAAATCAACCAAGAGCAAAAGAGCCACATCACAGCAACGGAAACTGGTCAGCTGCTTCCATGCAGAACCGGTTTCAGCAAAACCTTCATTTTCTCTGCAACAGCTTGTTATCAGCTCTGAATTCTGCCGGGAAAAAGCCAAGTGATGCTCAGAGCCCAGCATTACATGGATGCAACATGCGTGCAACAGGCACTCCTCCAGGAGCGAAATAGACAAGCCAGCGCAAATAATGAAAAGAACCGTTTGCATCTCTTGCATACTCAAGATTGGCCCGGTGCTGCTCAGCTATTCATGCCACCTGCTTTGGCTGCGTTCTTGGTGGACGCTGCTGAGTGGATGGCCGTGTGGATTTTCTGTGGTAAAGCTGTGTGTGTACATAATAACACACACTCCCTTAGTGCTCAAAGAACACCGACTGTGGATGTTATGGAATGTACAAAGGGGGGGAAAGGAGGGTTTAAATGGGCGCTTATAATCCCAAGGATGGCGGAAAACAAATCTTATTTTTTCGTGCAGAAGATAAAGATTATGACTTTGGGGAGAGTGTCAGAAGGTGAAGAGTCACAGCTGGGAATCAGAATCCGGTAATAAGCACCTGGTGATTTAGGCTCGATTTTTTTTTTTTTTTTTTTTGCCACGTGTCCTTGTTTAAGTCACTGATCATCCGAGTTCCCCTCTATTTAATGAGCACAGCTGCGCTGATCTCCAGGGGTACCGAAAGCCTTAATGAGTTAATGGCTCCTAGATCAGTGGTCGGCAAATGGCGGCTCGCGAG
>JAAGEH010000038.1:7436006-7487553 GCA_011751065.1 Lasiurus cinereus
ATGCACCGGCAGACAGACTGTATGAGACATGTAGCAGGTCACATGCAGCAGAGAGCCGCTCAATTGGAAATGCCTACAGACGTTCGGGAAGGGGAGGCTGGGGCTCCGGAGAAAGACCAGACTTACTGACTCATGTGCTAATGCAATAAGATCGGCGCAGACAGGATGTCTTCGAGAAGCCCGAGAGGTGCGGACAGTTCTGGGAAACGATGACACGGACCGGAGGCGGGAGGGAAGGACGCTGGAAAGACAATGGCCTGGTCGGGGAGGGGAAGAACCACCAGCGTTTCGTGTCCTAAACAAGCCACGTGAGAAAAACGCTGGAAAAGAGGGACTGAGCGACCCTGTCAAATGCCCCAGAGAGTAAGAAGGAAGAGAACCGAGAAAAGGCCGCTGCACGAATCTCTCTCTCTCTCTCTTCCTCTCTCTCTTCCTCTCTCTCTTTCTATCTATCTATCTATCTATCTATCTATCTATCTATCTATCTATCTATCATCTATCTATCTATCTCTATCTCTATCTCTATTTCTAATGTCTCTCTCTCTTGCCTTTGAAGGCCTGGGAGAATCTCAAGCATGTTGATAGGGCAAAAAGGCAAAGGTAAAGAATCGATGGGGGAGAAACCGGTTTGGCTCAGTGGATAGAGCGTCGGCCTGCGGACTGAAAGGTCCCAGGTTCGATTCCAGTCAAGGGCATGTATCTTGGTTGCGGGCACATCCTCAGGAGGGGGCGTGCAGGAGGCAGCTGATCAATGTTTCTAGCTCTCTGTCCCTCTCCCTTCCTCTCTGTAAAAAAATCAATAAAATATATTTAAAAAAAATTGATAGATGAAAACCAATGGAAAAAGGAAATTATAGTCTCGTTAAATTTTCTGAGTGACTAAAGCCATACTTACAAAGTAGGAGATAGAGTAAGTGAAAACAAAGGTTAAAATAGGAGCATGAGACTTTTAACGGGCCATTGCTTCCACATCAGGCTGCAGCTTAAGAAATCACGTGAAATGTGCTTTACGTGGAGAAACATAGGCTCTGTGCTTTCCTATTGGATATACGTACTTCATTTGGCCATTCTGCATCTGAACCATGTTAATCTCCCCTCAGGTAATTGGCAATTGATTATGGAACTATTGATATTTTTCTTATTAGGAATGTTTCCCAGTTGTTTATTGCAGTACAGTACACGTCTCATAACATTTACTGTGTTCACCTTTTTCTTTTTAAAAATTTTTTAATATATTTATTTATTTTTTACAGAGAGGAAGGGAGAGGGACAGCGAGTTAGAAACATTGATGAGAGAGACATCGATCAGCCACCACCTGCACGCCCCCTACTGGGGATGTGCCCCCAACCAGGATACATGCCCTTGACTAGAATCGAACCTGGGGCCTTTCAGTCCGCAGGCCGATGCTCTATACACTGAGCCAAACAGGTTTCGGCTGTGTTCACCTTTCTTAATTGTACAGTTCAGGGATATTAAGTATATTCATGTTGTTGGTAGTCATTGCGACCATCCATCTCCAGAACTCTTTCATCTTGTAAAACTGAAACTCTGGTACCCACTAAACAACTCTATTCCCTTTTCCCCTGGCCCCTGGCAATCACCATTCTACTTCCTGTCTCTATGTGATTTTTGACTTCTCTGTGTTTTTCAGATAAGTGGAATTATACATTATTTGTCTTTTATGACTGGCTTATTTCACTTTCCATGTCCTCAAGGTTCATTCATGTGGGCATATATCAGAATTTCCTTCCTTTTAAAAACTAAATAATATTCTATTTTATGTGCAACCACATTTTACATCTCCATTCATTTGTCGACATCCTAGTACACTTGAATTGCTTCCATATTTTAGTTACTGTGAATAATGCTACTATGAACACGGTTTGCAGATATCTCTTCAAGACTCTGTTTTCAATTCTTCTGAGTATGTATCTAGAAGCGGAATAACTGGATCATATGGTAGTTTTTAAAGTTTTTTTTTGAAGAACTGTATACCATTTTAGACTCCCACAATAGCATACAAGGGATCCAAATTTTCCACATTTTCCCCAACACTCTAGTTCCTGTTGTTTTTTGTTGTTGTTCTTTTAATTAATGGCAGTCCTAATGGCTATGAGATGATATGGCATTGTAGTTTTGATTTGCATTTCCCTATTGAGTAGGGATGTTGAGCATCTTTTCATGTGCTTATTGTCCATTTGTGCATCTTCTTTGGAAAATATCTGTTCATGTCCTTTGCCTATTTTTGAATTGGGTTATTTGATTTTTTTTTTTTTTTTTGCTGTTGAGTTTTAAGAGTTTTCCCAGCATGTGGTTTGACTTTTTTATTCCGCCGATCATATCTTTTGATGTACAAAAAGTTTCCATTTTTATGAAGTCTACTTTTTTTTTCTTTTGCTGCATGTGCTTTTGAAACGATCCAAGAAATCATGCCCAAGTTCTTATTAGTAATTTTGGAAACACAAAAATACAAACGTTATATGCATGGCTGGTGTTGAGATATAATTCTGTACCCTGCATTTAGGACGAAGTTTTCATTACTTTAAAATGTGTGTTTGTGTACAGGTATTTTTTAAAGCAACTAAAACCAGCCTGTTGAAGAACGTAGTTAATGTAACAAAATGTATTAGCAAGATCAATTTGATATGCTAAAAAGTCCCAACATAAACTGGTTCAATAAAAAAAAAAAATCACAAAAGCCTTCAAGCAGGGATACTCTATAAATGTTCCTCGTTGTTAATAAATGTCAGCATTAGCTTAACTTTAACTCTCATATTCCCATTCCCTAGTGCAGTGGTTCTCAACCTGTGGGTCGTGACCCCTTTGGGGGTCGAATGACACTTTCACAGGGGTCACCTAAGACCATCGGAAAACACAGGTATTTACATTATAATTCATAACAATAGCAAAATGACAGTTATGAAGTATGGTTGGGGGCCACCACAACATGAGGAACTGTATTAAAGGGTCGCGGCCTTAGAAAGGTTGAGAACCACTGCCCCAGTGCAAAGAACTACCAATGTCTGGGCCCTTCAGGTGGGTGCGGTTTCGCTTTAATAGAGCCAAAAGCACTGGTCCACTCACTTGTTAAATAAGAGAAACTCCTACATCGAATGGGAAGATTGAGTTCATCATTTGATAAGCCGAGTCCCCTATTAAGGCTCCTTCAATGAGTCATTGCAGGATTTGTTACAATTTAACATTTTAATATAAAAATGCTTTGAAAAATGGAGTCTGTTTTACAGTTCTGCATCTTTATTTGATTAGTGGCCTGCTTGCTTCCAGCAGATATTCTTAAAAAACACACACCCGTTTCTCAATGTATTCAGTATGCACAGAAATCTTTTATCCGCCTCCAGTGTGGATAGTTAAGAAATGAGGTCGGAAATAGGCTGCTTTCTTTCCCAATGACTAGCCAGTGGTCGGCAGGCTCATTAGTCAACAGAGCGGCAAACCGCGGCTCGCGAGCCACAGCACGCCGACCACTGGACCAGCCCATTATCTCGATATATTACATGATCCATTTCCCCCAGGGGTTCACTCTGCTACCTTTGTTTGATATTAAAGTACTTTATGCATTTTCCTCTCTTCCTGAGTTTGACGTCTATCTCATGAGTCTGCTGGTTGATTCCTGTAGCTAGTTCAGATTTAATTACCGTCCCTTCCTCCTAATACATTTTCATCTTTGGCCTTTCCCAGGACAGAAATTTGATTTCCCCTTGCCTGGGGTTGGGATCCTCTCCTGTACAGCAGTGGGGAGGGTTTAGAAGGATGGAAATGGATCATGAGTACAATTGGAACCTCTGACAGCACGGTCTCCTCTTTCACAGAGTGGCTCGGTGGCTTTCTCACCTGAGACAGGGGTGATTTTGCAGAGGGAGCCCTAAGACTTCTGCGTGTTCTGCCAATTGAACTGCTTGCCTGCTCTTTCTCCCGCTCTGTCGTCGTTGTAGCTTAAACAGGTTAAAGCCGTGCCTTACCCTTCGCTGGGCCCACGTCATCGGGAGGAAATGGGCATCCATCCCAGGGAGGCTCAGGGCCTGCCACGGGCCTACGTTTCTTTGAAGCTCCTCTCCAGTTCCGCTCCCGGCTGTTTACGCAGAGAGGATCGGACAAGATGTCCCCCTAAATTTGATTCCCTAGAAACACACACGTGTAAACAGGATCTCTTTTTTCTCTGAAGTTGTTTTTCTAAAAATAGGTCGTTTGGGTTATTGTTTTGCTTTCCTCCCTGTCAGTTTTTCATTAAGAGTCGGGTCCCTTTGCATGGTTGTCCGTATGCCAGCTACCTAATGTATACCTTCGTTTTTACTCCCCATTTTTAAAATATATATATATTTTATTGATTTTTTTAAAGAGAGGAAGGGAGAGGGATAGAAAGTCAGAAACATCGATGAGAGAGAGACATCGATCAGCCGCCTCCTGCACGCCCCACACTGGAGATGTACCCGCAAGCAAAGTACATGCCCCCGACCGGAATCGAACCTGGGACCCTTCAGTCTGCGGGCCGATGCTCTATCCACTGAGCCAAACCGGTCTCGGCAACTCCCCATTTTTAGCTCTTTCACTTCATCCCGTGAAAGACAAGTGGCTTCCATAGTTTCCCATTTCCAACAGAGAAGAGGAGCAGGCAGATAGCACAGCACGATCCGAACAGGCTCTGAAGATACAGAGCCCAGAAGAAGGGAGGGAGGCAGGAAGGAATGGAGGGAGGTAGGGAGGGAAGTACTTACGCCTTCGCTGTGGGACTGGCTGCCAGGAGGGGTGTCACACCCTCGCAGGCTGTCAGAGTCTACCCACCGCAGGAGGATGAACCTTCCATCTGCTCTCTCTCCGGCTCCGCATCTCACCTTGCAAGGAGACGATGACTTCCCAGCATGCTGTGCTCCAAACTTTGAGTCTGAGGAAGAGAAAAGGAGACTTGGTGAAGATGGAAACGTCCCTGGGCCCCTGGCATCAGAGGCCTTCTCAGGAAACTGCCAGGAAGGACCGAGTGCTTCATGAGTCCCCCAGGGAACCAGGGTCTGAGTAGGAGATGGGACAGCCTGAGTGTTTGGGGGACCCTCTAAAGGGGGTCAAGCTCCAATGTCAATGAGCGGATGTGGAAAAAGCAGCCCGGTGGAGCCCGAAGAGCTGGCCTAGAGTCTCCCCTGGAGCTGGCAGTTCAAACGCTGCTTCTTACAGGAAGCCCTCTCTGAGCGCTGGGCTATTGAATAGGGCAGCTCTGACTTCCCCCAGCCTGGATTCCTCCGCCCCACAGTGGTTCAAGCTTCATCAGGCCTGTCTCTCCCACCCCTCCTCTGTGCTTGATGGGCACAGCCTATGTCTTTTCAGCTCAAGACCTTTCAAGGCCGCCCTAACCGGTTTGGCTCAGTGGATAGAGCGTTGGCCTGCAGACTGAAAGGTCCTAGGTTTGATTCTGGTCAAGGGCATGTACCTTGGTTGTGGGCACATCCCCAGTAGGAGGTATGCAGGAGGCAGCTGATTGATGTTTCTCTCCCATCGATGTTTCTAACTCTCCCTCTCCCTTCCTCTCTATAAAAAAAACCAATATAATATATTAAAAAAAACACACAACTTTTAGCCCCTAGGTTTAGTCGCCCTATCCGTCCATTGCTCAGGCTGAGAGGGGTCTCTTGCTTTCTAGTTTGTCCTATGTCCATGTTGGGTACACATGACATTAATGCACTATACTTGGGCATTGCTTTCACAAGACAGAAGTGTTCACTGTGTTCTATAAAATAGAATAAAGGACCCAAACATTAATAGTTTGTTACTGGCATGCAGTCAAAAGATAAAACACATCAGAAAAAAAAAATCTGTTAGAAGCTCTTTATAAGAAGAGCCAACTAGATCCACAAGGCAATGAGAGACCCAGTAGCCTGATGACAAGACATGAAAAGTAGTCAATAAAAATTAGTCAAGAAAAATATACTTTCAATCCTGGGTCAGAGAAATGAATAATTTGAAAGAAACACCGCAGTAGCGATACTGAATATATTTTCTGCAAGAATAAGAGTTTCAATTGTTGAAAATCTCATGTAAACACAATACTTCCAAAATGACTAGTAAGACAGAAATGAAAGTTTGAGAATCAAAATGTAAGATCTGCGAAACCATAACCAAACACATCTCTGAAGAATCTTCAGCACTGCGGGAAGCTGTCTTTCACACATGGCTAAAAATCTACCTATATTGGGTGTGGGAGCATTTTTATGGAGTACGACTTGGGAGTAACACTAGATATAGCGGTGTAAGTGCAATAGTTGACAAAAATATTTCTTTAAAGAAAAGATTTATTCTACCAGGTTCCTGTAGCAATCATATATAATAAAGAGCTAATATGCTAATTAGACCAAACAGCAGAAAAACCATCCGGACGACCTTCCAGACAAAGCTGGGGCTGTGAGGGCCAAGCCCCTTGCACGAATTTTGTGCACTGGGTATCTAGTCTATATATATAAAAAGCCAGCGGCCGGAATGCCATAACAACTGTAAGGACCATAACGACTGGTTGCTATGACACCACTGCAGCCAGCAAACCGGCCAGATGAGGAGGGGGGTGAAGCCAGCTGGCCAACCTTCTGTGGCCCCCTCCCTCTAGTCACCCCATCCCTGATCAGCCTTTCCCTCCCTCATTGAGGGCAAGGCAGCAGGCCAACCCCCACGCAGCCCTTCCCACTAGCCAGCCCTGCCCCTGATCACCCCCCCTACCCAGTAGGGGTTGGGGTCTGCTGGTACTGCCTACAGCCCTTCACCCCAGCCAGCCCCACCTCTATGGGCTCCTACCATCTTGATCAGCCTGAAGCCCCTCCCCACAGCTAGCTCCATCTCTGATCAGCCCCCACACATACCAATTAGGGTTGGCTGGCCAACCTCCCCTAGCCCCTCCCCCAGCTGCTGACTCCTGATCGGCCCCCCTCACCTTATTTGGGGGATGGGGCCAGCCAGCCCACCACCCATAGCCCCTTCCCACAGCTGGTCCCACCCCCAATTGGCTTCCCCTCCAATCAGGAGCAAGACCAGTGGCTACCGCCAAGGCCCCTCTCCCTGGCTAGCCCCACCCCTGCAAAGCCCCCTCATGCCAATCAGGGGCAGGGTCCTCTGGCCCCTCCCCCCTTGGCTGGTCTAGTCCTGATTGGGCCCTGATCGGGGCTGGGCTGGCTGGACCCCACCTGTGCATGAATTTGTGCACTGAGCCTCTAGTCTATAATAATAAAAATATAATATGCAAATCAACTGAATGACTGAACAGAAGAATGACCATCCAGACGTCCTTCCAGATGACCTTCCGGAAAACCTTATGAAGCCAGGGCTGCGAAGGCCTACTCTTGCACAAATTTCATGCATAGGGCCTCTAGTCAAAACACAAAGGCCACCGCTTTAGCTGTATCCAGGCACGGGTTCAGATTCTGCAGAAAGAGGCTATCCATTTTTGCAGCTTCCAGATCCACAGTCAGCCCTCCTGTCTCTGGGGCAGGTGTGCTGAGGCTGTGCTCAGTGCACATCCCCGCGTCTCTCCAGCTCAGCTGAGAGGAGGTGGTAATCGACATGACTGGCCTCTGTTCCTTTATCTACGGGGTTAGGACACAACATGTGTGAATCGTGTGATGTGTTCGATTACGGTGTCTCGGGAACTCTGCGGAGTTTCTGTCATTCCTGTTGGAACCATGGAGCGTGGCCCCGGGCTGAGCCTACAATGTTCAACAGGCACGTAGGCTGCCAAAAATTGTTCCCGGATGCCCAACGCCTTGCTGGAGCTCTTTGTCTTTGGTGCCAGGTGGTTCCGAAGACTCGCTCACTGTTTGACCCAAAGGAACGTTCCTGAGGAGGAAAGAAAGTCTAGTGAGCTGAAGTCAGCAGTATTTATTATTATTATTATTATTATTATTATTATTATTATTATTTTTAATCCTCACTTGAGGGTATTTCTCCATTGCTTTTTGATAGAGTGGAATGGGGAGGAAAGAGAGAGAAACATCGAAGTGAGACCCATCGATTGGTTGCCTTCCGCACATGCCCCAGGATCAAACCTGCAACTGAGGTGGGCAGTGCCCCTCTATGCGGAATTGAACCCAGGACCCTTCAATAGGCAGGCAGATGCTCTAACCGCTAAGTCAATCCAGCCAGGGCTGAAGTCAGCAGTATTTGGAGAAATGAGCGTGCTGAGCAGATACTCCCTGGCTGTGGGCACTGCTGTACATCACTCTGGTGAAGGCCCAGCCTCATTCTGCCTTGTTCCACTCAGGCTGGATTACTGCCTCCATGCCAGCCGCCGTTCCGGGGCTGTAGGTAAGATCAGAGGAGATTATGCACCCGAAGCGCTGACACTAACACCGGCCCAGGCCGAAACCGGTTTGGCTCAGTGGATAGATCGTCGGTCTGCGGACTGAAAGGTCCCAGGTTCGATTCCGGTCAAGGGCATGTACCTTGGTTTCGGGCACATCTCCAGTAGGGGGCGTGCAGAAGGCGGCTGATCCATGTCTCTCTCTCATCAATGTTTCTCTCTCTATCCCTCTCCCTTCCTCTCTGTAAAAAATCAATAAAATATATTTTAAAAATAGATATTAAAAAAAAAAAACCGGCCCAGAGTAAGCAACAAAGAGGTAAGACTGGAATAATCTGACACAACACGATAAATCGTAAACACCTTGCTGAGGGAAAAAAGGATCTACATGTTATGTAGATGGGTAATACCAGTTTACACCATCTGTAAGAACACATACAGATACATTCATACACGCCCAACATATTAGAACAATGACCGATGGGGAGGGTGAGAGGGGCGTGAGCAGGGAGGGAACAGAAATGGGAAATAAAGACATTAAACAAAAGCAGGGGCCGAGTGCCCAGCCGGCATGGCTCAGTGGTTGAGCACTGACCTATGAACCAGGAGGTCACAGTTCGATTCCCGGTCAGGGCACGTGTCTGGGTTTTGGGCTCGATCCCCAGTGCGGGGTGTGTAGGAGACATCCAATCATTCCCTCTCATCATTGATGTTTCTATCTCTCTCCCTCTCCCTTCCTCTCTGAAGTTCATAAAACTGTGTGTGTATGTGTGTGTGTGTGTGTGTGTGTGTGTGTATGTATATATAAGTTATTTTTTAAAAAGGGTTGGGACTAAAGACAGCATGAAAATGCGCCATTAATTGAGGCATATAATTTACTCAACTCTCTGCATCTGAGGTTAAAAATAAAAAGATAATAATAGTTATTATTAATACTCCTAGACCTTCTGCATCCTTCCCACTGTAAACACATTGGAATCGTCTTCAGATGGCTCCCTCTTGCTCTGGCCCAGGCAGGGAGCATCCTCGCCCCCCCTCCCCAGCTTTCTGGGTGATTTAACACATCAGGGAACGAGTCTATAAAAAGGCACAGTGCTTTCCTGTGCAGCCATTCCGAGCGTCAGAGCTAAATTGCTGTCGGTTCTACACATGTGATTTCATCTATGAAATTAGGGCAAGGCTGGAAAGTGACAGAGGGAAGAAGTGATTTATTATATGGTTGCTATCCCTCACAAACGGAGGGCCGGCTGCCTCCTTTTGTCTATTCCTTTAAGCCAAGATCAAGTTTAACGCGGCCATTATCACATCCCTTCAAAGGCGCACTCCGGTTCAAGGCTGCCGTTGCTAAGCACGTTCCGGAGTAACCGTGGGGTCTGATGGTGCCCACTTTTGCCCTGAGCTCCATCAGTGCTGGTCCAGCGGCAGAGAATGGATGGGAACATGTTTGGATTTCAAAGGGGAGAGGGAGAGACTGGAAAACGACGGCCCGCTAAGCCTGTGAGGTTCGGTGGAAACTGGTATGAGCTGCATTTTCCACTGACGCTGAAAATGAGCCTGGGTCCCCCTTCCCCCCACTTTCCCCTCCTTCCCTTCCTTCTTCCTTTCCCTTCCCTTCCCTTCCTTCCTCGAGGTTACCACCACGCTAATGATCAGTTCTCTGGGGAAAGCAAAAAAAATGGATCTTGGGTTTTGGCTTGTTGTTCTACTACCCATTATAGGACAGAATATGTGTTCTCCCACCGAGCTTTCTGCCTGTCCCTTCTAGAAACTGCTGTGCAGGCACTAGTTTTACCACGAAGGTGAACACGGTCTCACAGCCCCTGGGACGGAGCCTGTCCTGCCATGTCCAATAGTGCCAGCCACTGTCTGCTTGGTCAAGACTCTCCCCTCTTGGGCTTTCGACAAAGACCTGACCCTGGTCCTCTTGCTCTGTCTCCAGCTGACCCTCTCTTTGCTGGCTCCTTCTGGTCAGCCTTCTCCTGCCACCTGGCACATCAGAGAGTTCCTGTGTGTCTGTGCGGACACAGATCAGACTCGGGGAGTGAGTGAGCACAGAGTTGGGAAACAAAGTAGACTTCTCCCTGGCGTTGGGCTGTCACAGCACTTGCTACCTCTTGGGTGATCAGCAACATTCGGGGAGGAGCTGAGCTCCCTTTCAAAGGCCATGAGAGCTTTTCAGGATGTCTAAGGCAGCGGTTCTCAACCTGTGGGTCGAGACCCCTTTGGGGGTCGAACGACCCTCTCACAGGGGTCGCCTAAGACCATCAGAAAATGCAGATATTTACATCACGATGCATACCAGTAGCAAAATCTCATGGTTGGGGGTCACCACCACATGAGGACCTGTATGCAAGGGTCGCGGCCTTAGGAAGGTTGAGAACCACTGGTCTCAGGAACTTAGCTCTGTCAGTGGGTATTTTTAGGGGTTTCGTTCCCAGCCAGTCATGGGCTCACCATCTCTGCTGTTGGTAGTCTCGCTTTGCCTTCCTCTCTCCTTGCGGGCCTCACCCCTGTGACAGCTTTAGCGTTTGCTTCTGTGTCAGCGCTCCTCATTCTCTCCTCCGTAGGATTTTGTTGGGTCACAATCTTCTATGAGCATCAGTCTGGAACTTAAAAGAGTGGGATTGAAGGCCCAACTGCCTGGGTTCAAATCCTAGCTCTGCACCAATCATGTGATGGAAACCTTAGGCAAACTACTTACTTCATCTGTGCATCAATGTCATCACCTGTAAGACAGGAATCTCAGAGGGCTACTGTGAGATTAGATGGGGGTAATATAGCACCAGGCATGCAGTAATTGCTCAATAAGTATTTCTTAAATATACTTTTATTGACTTCAGAAAAGAAGGGAGAGGGAAAGAAAAAAAAATCAGTGATGAGAGAGAATCATTGACAGGCTGCCTCCTGCATGCTCCACACTAGGGATGGAGCCCACAACCCAGACATGTGCCCTGACCAGGAATTGAACTCTGACCTCCTGGTTCATAAGGGGATGCTCAACCACTGAGCCTCACTGGCTGGCTGTTCAATAAGTATTATTGCTGTTCTGCTCTTTAGCCTAATGTACATACCCCACAAACCATTCAAACAATTCCAAGTGGTTTTTGAACCCACTCTTTTGAGATTTCCAACAAACTCAAGTTCTCCAGGTTCAATGATCACTGCTGTTTCTATCAGACTAGTTCCCTGCCAGCACTGACCAGTCTTTCCTGGAAATACTTTATCCTTGGATTCCCAGGATTCTCCTCTCCACGGCTTTCCTCCTACCACGCTGGTCTGCCAGTTATGCAGAGGACAGACTCGTGCAGAGAGAGAAGGGAACCCAAGTGGTGACATCTTACATAAGAAAAACTAAACTAGGAGACGGACGTTGGTACGACGGTTTGGATTTCACAGGGAAACTTTTTGCAGAAACAATCTGCTCTTCCCACGTGTGTATTGATGGTGATATTAAAATGACTTGGGGGCAGGGGAGTGGATCAAGCATTTTCTGATCTGGAAAGATCTAGAGAATGAATCATGGATTTGATTATGCTGTATTTTAGGAACCCAAAAAACAAAGACTCTGGTGAGGAGGAATATGTTTCTGTACACAGCTGGTACTTCGCCAGGTTATAGTTACCAAGCTTTGAGAACTGAAATATTAAGAGGAATAAGATGACCTCTGTCACCTCACCAAGGTGGCCAGTGGCAGGTTAATAAAGCAAACAGATGAAACAGACACCACCATGATCACAACAAAGATGGTAGGGGCAACCTTCCTAGTTAGGGCAAGAGTGGCAATCTGTCTTGTCCTGGGTGGTCCTAGTGTCTACCTGCTGTGGATCAATGAATGTCTCTTCATTCTTTTAGCATTTTCCTTTTTTTCTCAATAGCATCTGGATCCAGATGATAAATTACATAGTCACCCTATGAATCCTCCCCCCTTAAACTTTTTTAAACATATTTTTTTATTGATTTCAGAGAGGAAGGGAGAGGGATAGAAACATCAATGATGAGAGACAATCATTGATCGCCTGCCTCCTGCCCCACACTGGGGATTGAGCCCACAACCTGGGCATGTGCTGTGACTGAGAATCGAACCATGGCTGCCTGGTTCATAGGTCAATGCCCAACCACTGAGCCACGCTGACTGGGCCTTAAACTGTTTCTTTGTTTTTTTTAAAATATATTTTCTTGATTTTTTACAGAGAGGAAGGAAGAGGGATAGAAAGCCAGAAACATCGATGAGAGAGAAACATCAATCAGTTGCCTCTTGCACACTCCCTACTAGGGATGTGCCTGCAACCAAGATACGTGCCCTTGACCAGAATCGAAGCTGGGACCTTTCAGTCCACAGGCCGACACTCTGTCAACTGAGCCAAACCGGTTTGGGCTGGGCCCTAAACTATTTTACATCATATGACTGCCTTATGTGGATGAGACTTCCATTTTTTCACTTGAGCATTGTCCTGACAAATGAATTACATTAGGCTCTTTGCTTTGCTATAGGAAGCCACATTAGACATCACAAACAAGTCTCCATTTTTAGCAAGCTTTCTGAACATAATTCCAACTAAACTAAGTTCATTCACCCAGACATTGCCATCACAAACTGTGGTTACAGGACCCAAATGCCTTTCCATGGGGAAAGAGTAGGCTGTCAAAAAACAATACATTTCACAGTAAAAATGTTCAACATGTAAAGTCTGGGACTGCACTTAATGAACATAAGTCAAAACCAGCCAACGAAATTGAGAAAATGCCAATGAAAATCTAGGATGGCTTTGTATTGTAGACGGGATCTCTCCTTCTGTCTTTTATTTCATCCGAATCAGCTCCCAAAAAGAGAAAGAAAATACATTAGAATAATAATAAGCAGTTATAACTATATTTGCAGCCTAGCAATTTCAGCCCAATTTTCAGCAGTAATGTTGCATTAGAATCAAATATTTCCTAGATGGTTTAAAAACACAATGAAAATCTGGGACTTCGGGAACTCATGTGAATACAGTTTTAACCTCTTACTTTCAAAGAAAAATGAGATTTAACAGCAACAAAAAAATTAAAGCAATGTCCCCAAAGGTTCTTTAAGGAAAAAAAAAAAAAAGGAAACTCAACGTGCTGTACACATTAAATAATTCAAATCAATGATCCTTTTAAGCCCTTAGCAATACATGAACCAATTGGGGGAAAGCAATCTAATACTTGGTACATTTAGGGGATTGCATTAGAAAGACTTTTAGTCTGCTTCTGCTTTTCTAAATGCAAATGTATGCAGAGCAGACAGAATGGGATCTGTACCATTTAGCAGTGATCAAAACTTGTAATTTTTAAAAATGAGACAGATGTCCAGACTAGTTATATTAAGATGCTTCTTATTGAAGAAGAAACCAAACAAACAATCCAATTCCACCTCCTCCTTAAAGCGGAAACAAATAAACAATGCAACCACAAATTAGAATAAGTCGTATATCATCTTGTTGCTTTCATAGATTCTTCATGGTGGGAGGCAGCCGGGATGGTGGAATAAATAGTTCTAGCATGCATCACCGCTCCAAATCCAAAACACAGAAATGAGGGGGAATGTTTCCCCATCCAGGACCAGCTGCAGGTCAGAGGTTAACTTGGAGATGAGTTAACGCTCTGGTTCTGTGTACTCTGTTCTCCTCGAACTACAGACGGGAGAGCAGCTGGACGATCTGCTTTCAGCGGCCAATACAGAAATGCTGAATGAATGGCCTCTTTATTCACTCACGCTTGCGTGCCCACTTCCTTCCCATCTTTGGCACATCATAGCTCCCCAGGTTTATCTGATGATGCGGAGTGCCCAGAATGGGCCAGGCTCTGGGGAAATACTGATGAAAACATAGAAGTTGCTCTCAAAGGGCCACCGTCTTGTGGGGAAGACGCATAAATAGATGATGAAGATGGGGTGCTATGTATGGCCATGAACGTTTGGAGGAGGCGCATGGCAACTGAGGGGAGGGTGGATTCATTCTGACCAGGCCATCCAAAAAGACTTCCTTACTATAAACGTCACGTCTTGAAAATCTACTGGGTAGACAAGAGAGAGAAAAGCCACCTTCTGAGCGAAGGTCAATCAGTACAAAGCCACAGACAGGGCAACGGGGAGAGAGGGAGCACTGAGATTGCATGCATTCAATCACGTCTTCGTTGGAGGATGCCTATATGCCAGCAAGTCGCCGCCACCCTTTATCTGGAGGCTAATAATTTTTTTTTAATATATTTTATTGATTTTTTTACAGAGAGGAAGGGAGAGAGAGAGAGAGTTAGAAACACCGATGAGAAAGAAACATCAAGCAGCTGCCTCCTGCACACCTCCCACTAGGGATGTGCCCGCAACCAAGGTACATGCCCTTGACCGGAATCGAACCCGGGACCCTTCAGTCCTCAGGCTGACGCTCTATCCACTGAGCCAAACCGGATTCGGCTGGAGGCTAAGAATTTAAACAGAGAATGCCACCACCAGCTGTGTTGCAGAGGAGCCACCCCGGGGTCAAGGTGGAGGATGGTGACACCGGGAAGAGAACGGAGGTGCGGACGCCTCGGTGTGGGGACTGCAATAACCCAGGGAAGAGGTGGTAAGGGCCTGAGGTAAGACAGAGTCCCTGGCTGGAGAAAGGATGTCCGCTCTCGAGATAGAGTCATCCAAGCTCATCCACCTCTCGGCCTCTGCTTCCTCTTCAGACAGCTCCATCCTTTCACGGAGCTATGCTTTAGCCTCGCTGTACACTCTGGAGAAATGCAGACAGCATAGGTCGGAGATCCCGGGTCTGTGTTCTTGCTTGATTGCCAACAGCGAAATTCAGATGAAATATTTATATTCCTCAAACAAGCGAGCAGACAAACAAAAAAAGCAGGTAGAACATCCATTCCCAATACTCCCTAAATCCCCTGCCCTCCACATTCACCGGCAAGAAGAGAAGGTAATGGAGAGGAGATGGTTTAAAAAAAACAACAACAACCTTATCTTTTTTAAAACTTGAGCTTCATAGATGTTGGCTAGGTTTTGAAATCTTTCACCTTCCTTTATAAATGAACCCCTCTTCTAGTGGCCTTTGGGTCTAAGCATTTTATTGGATTCTTACCTACCGTTTTAGAAAAGGGTCCTTTAGCCCAGTCCAATCGACATCGCCAGAGCGAGGTGGTGTAGTAGTACCGTTTCCCCGAAAGTAAGACAGCCCCCGAAAATAAGACCTACTTCCAGTTTTGCCTCTCACTGTCATATAAGGTATCCCCCCCCCCAAAAAAATAAGACCTCCCTGATAATAAGGCCTCCCCGGAATAGAAGGCCCCCGAAGCTACCGTCAGGCATCTGACTCCTGATTTAAAGAGACCTCGCCCTGCCTGAACAGCTCCGGCCCATCAGTGAGCTGGTTTGTGATGATAACGACTACCGTACCATATACAGGTAATAAATTTCCTTTTTTTTTTTTTGTTCAACAAGAAATGTAAACCGTATTCTTCTTCATGGAAAAATAAGACACCCCCTGAAAATAAGACCTAGTGCATCTTTGGGAGCAAAAATGAATATAAGACACTGTCTTATTTTCGGGGAAACAGGTGGTAGTAGTATCTCCACTAGCACAGGGCCAGGTGTGGTGTGTGGCAGTAATCAGGGAAGCCAGGGTGAATACACTCGCGAGCCGTGCTCAGGAAAATGTCATCTACATTCTTCATGATAAACGTTTCCAAACATACATAACAGGAAAAAGGAAAATGAACTCACAGAGGATCTCTCTTCAGATTCGACATGACTGACCTTTGGCCACACTTGCTTCATCTATCTTTTTTTTTCCATCCTCTCTCCCTCCCTTTCCTTTTTCCCCATTCTTCCCTCCCTGCTTTCTTCCTTCCTCTCCTTTCCTTGCTGTAGTACTGTTAAGTGAATCTCTTACATCATGTTGTTCTATCCCTACATTTAATAGCATCTCTAAAAAAGTGATACATTCTTTTATAAGCACAATACCAGGATCACACCTGACCAAATGAATAACAATTCTCTGATATCATCGAATACCGAGTTCCAGGGAAGTTTTAGAAATTCTAAGGCTTGAGGGTTCTTACGGCTTCTTTAGGATAAGGCTATGCCCCCGAAAACCTTAATAAACGATGGGCAAATTTTTCTTTATACTCAGCTTCACTTTTCACCCCGATTACTGCTTAGTGTACCCCCATGCCTGATGCTAATTAATTAATCTCCTCTCTAAACAGGTACACGTTTCAGATATTTGTATACATTTCCCTTGTTTTCCCTCGGTCTGTGCTTGGCTGCGTGGTGCGCATTTAATTCTTTCAAGCTTTCCTTATTCATCAATGCCATCAGCCCCTTAATCATGGCGGAGCTTTGCTTTGAACATCGGCCAGCTGGTTTCCATAAACCCAGCCATGAGTAGCCAGGAGCAGATGCCGTATTCCAAGAGTGGTCTCCCCACTCCTTCTCTGAGTGCTCCGTCCCAAACCGCAAGAGCCGTCTTTTCTGTCATTTTATAACAGAAACAAATGTCTTATTTTCTGCGTTTATTTCCAGTTATTTTTTTGGCATTACAGCCAGTGTTTCTTTCTTTCCACTAAACAGCTGTGCTTCCAATCACTTTCCTCCAGATGTCACAGACAGAGAGCCTTTTGGAGACCCAGCTCTGCCACTCTGGCTAGGTGACTCTCGGCAAGTTCAAGTTCTTCACCAAAATAACATGCAGACTCCTCCTTCATACTTCACAGGATAGTTGGCTGGTCAACTGAGAAGATGGCAGTAAAAGGGGTTTACTAACTTGAATGGTATGTACTAGTATGTCTGTGTCGACTAAATATCCTTTAATACACTTAATATACAAAAGGTGAGCATCTACATTCCCTAAAGATTTTTATCTTTTATTGGCATCAAAAGCCTGTTGCACCACTTCATTATCTTTGCTGCCAGGTTACTCTTTGTTTCAGCTCAAATCTTCCTACCAAAATAATGTCTTATGATGTATTTTTTAAATGTATACTTTTAAACCATGAGAATTTGGGGTTTTTAAAAAAATGTTTCAGTATCCTGTTATTTCAAAATATTTGTTTACATTAAATAAACATTAATATCTCAAGAAAAAACTATTTTAAATATGATGTTACATGCAATAAACACCAATTATTCGAGGAACATGATCTTACATATAATATTACATGCAGTGAACATTAATATTTTAATAAAAAGGATTTTAAACATAATTATTACCAAAATTGTACTAACATAGTACGATATCACAAAAGTTGTAGAAAATATTAAAAATTTGCAAATACCGAAACCTGTTTGGCTCAGTGGATAGAGCATTGGCCTGTGGACTAGAGGGTCCCAGGTTCGATTCTGGTCAAGGGCATATACCTTGGTTGTGGGCACATCCCCAGTAGGAGGTGTGCAGGAGGCAGCTGATGGATGTTTCTCTCTCATCAATGTTTCTAACTCTCTATCTCTCTCCCTTCCTCTCTGTAAAAAATCAATAAAATATATCTTTAAAAAAAATCTGCAAATAACAGGATTACTTCTAGTATATTCTAGTATATTCTCCCCCTCTGGCTCTATTTTTGTTCATCAGTTTACGTTGTTCATTATATCCCACAAATGAGATCATATGATATTTATCTTTCTCCGACGGGGTTATTTCGCCTAGCATGATGTTTTTAAAGCCTATTTTGTCGGGTGTGAATAATGCTACTGCAGCTTATTTTTTCTTCCCCATTTCCATGGAAAAATTTTTTCCATCCCTTCACTTCCATCCTGTGTGTGTCTTTTGTTCTGAGGTGGGTCTCTAGTAGACAGAATATAGTTGGGTCATGTTTTTGTATCCATTCAGCTACCCTACACCTTTTGACTGGAGCATTTAGTCCATTTACATTTAGGATTATTACTGAGAAGTACTTATTTATAGCCATTTTAATTCTGGATGGCTAGGTTTCTCTCTCTGTTTCTTCTTCTCAGCAATCCCTGTAGCATTTCTTGTAATGCTGGCGTGGTGGTGATCAACTCCAGTCTTTTTTTTTTGGTCTGGGAAGCTCTTCATTGACTGTCTATTTTGAATGATAGCCTTGCTGGATACAGTAATCTTGGGTCTCAGATCCTTGCTGTCCATTACCTTGAGTACTTCATGCCATTCCCTTCTAGCTTATAGAGTCTCTGATGAGAAATGAAGTGTCAGCCTTATAGGGACTCCTTTGTAGGTAACAGGTTTTTTTTTTTTTTCTCTTGCTGTCTTTAAGGTTCTCTCCGTCTTTCATTTTTGGCATTTTAATTTTGATGTGTCTGAGTGTGGGTCTGTTTGGGTTCTTCTTGTTTGGGGTTCTCTTTGCCTCCTGAACTTGTGTGACTTTTTCCTTTACCAGGTTAGGGAAGTTTTCTACCATTATTTCTTCAAACACCTTCTCTGTTCCTTTCTCCCACTTTGCCTCTTCTGGCACACCAACTATTCTGTTACGTTTCACGTTGTCTCACAGCTCCCTTAAGCTGTCCTCCTGCTTTTTAATTGTTTTCTCTTTTTGGTTCTCTAATTGAGTAATATTTTTAACTCTGTCTTCTAATTCACTGATTCAATCCTAATCCGCTGTGTATTCTTTCCAATGTGTTCTTTATGTTATGTCATTCTTTATTTCAGACTGTTCTTTTTTTCATAGTTACTACAGTGGTACCTCGAGATACGAGTGCCCTAACATACGAGAGTTTTGAGATACGAGTTGAGCGAGCGATTTTTGCTCTGAAATACAAGCAACATTTGAGATAGGAGTAATTGCACGGATCGGCCGGCTGCACACGACCCACCAGTTTACCGCGACTCACGTGTCTCATAGTTTCCCACGCCTCAAGGTTACAGAAAGAATTAAACTCGTATCTTGAGGTACCACTGTATATCTTTTTTCATCCTGTTGAGCATTTTTAACATCATTACTCTGAACCTGTTTCAGATAAATTTCTTATCTCTGAGAGAAACCAAGGTGGCGGCATAGGTAAACACCTAAACTGCTGCCTTGCACAATAATTTCAAAACTACAGCTAAAAGACAAAATGGACATCATCCAGAACCACAGGAAGGCTGGCCGAGTGGAAATTCTACAACAAGAAGGAAAGAGAAAAGCACACTGAGACTTACAGGAGCCGCAGGAGGCAGAGGTACTGAGACACGCGCATGGAGAGGAATGGCAACTGACTGCGTGGCTGGCTTTCTCAAGCAGGAGGGAGACAAAAGCTCCCGACTGTGCTGAACTCCAGTTCTGGGCGAGACTCTGGGGACCCAGACTCATACAGGGTGAAACTGGACTGTCAGGAAAGAGAAAAGCACACTGAGACTCAGAGGAACTGCAGAAGGCAGATGTACGAAGGCACGCACATAGAAGGCAGGCAACTGAGTGTGCAGCTGGCTTTCTCAAGCGGGAGGGAGACAAAAGCTCCCGACTGCACTGAACCCCAGTTCCAGGCAAGACTCTGGGGACCCAGATTCATTCGGGAAGAAACTGGACTGTCTGGCAGTGGGCGGAACTCGAGGGTGGCTTTCTCTCAGAGGTATTTGCAGTGATGACCAGGGGACACGGAGACCCAGGAAACCAAGGCTGTGTGCTCTGCCCTGAGACTCTGCCATTTATGGGTGCTGGGCCAGCCCTTTCATGCCTCCGCCCCTCCTACTAGTCTCTATACTGTCTCCACTTTTAGTCCTTGGGTATCAGGGTTCTCTCCTGTGAGTTTCCCATTTATGATTAAGGAAGTCTTTCCATATTTACATCATCATTCCAGATTGTTCCTGGGACATGTCCATGCACATCCTCCTACTCTGCCACATTGTTACTCTCCCCAACCATGAGCATTTTGGATTTATTCTTCTCTTACATATAGATCAGCTATGTGGCATTTGCTTCTGTTCATTATTTGCTAAGCTCTAAGAATTATGCTCAATAATTGTAAAGATCTAATTTAGACTTTATAATTTTATAAAGTAGACACTATTAATACCCCCACTTTACAAATGAGAAAACTGGGGGTTAGGGTAGTTAATTAATGGACCTAATGCTAACAGCTGATGATCAGAACTTGGAAAATCTATGCTTCCAACCACGGATATGATTTAACATTTCAAGTAATAGTTGGGCACCCATAACTATAAATTAAATTCAACAAACTTACTATATCCTAGACTCTTCGGAGAGATGTGAAAAAGCACAATCCCTTCTTGGAGGCTCACAGTCAGACATGGAGGAACTCAAGGCTGTAAAACACACATTAGAATACTCATCATGGTTGTCATTATCATAGGCAACTACACCAACTACCCAATGCTCAAGAAAATGCTACTCATACCAAAATTCAAATTTACTCCCCTTAAAAAAACAACAATTTGATGGCTGTGGCTATTCATTTGTTCCTCCAATTCCCTGGCCCTGAACTATCTAATAAATCACTGAATACCACCAATTTTCCTTTAAACAGTCCATTCAAATGTCCAGTATGTGGTACTACTCTAGTTTGGAGTTTTTTATGACCTCAATCTGATTACTGCCCCAGACTCAGTTCTAACTTGGCTCCCTGCCCTGTATTTCTGCCTCTTCAGTTCTTGCCACACGCCTGCCAAATTAATCCCCTAAAAGTAGAGCTTCCATGTGAAGCATTATTTAATTCTGGTTTTCAAGTAGCCAAATGATGGAATGCCAAGCTGCCTTTGTAACCATATACAGTGGTACCTCGAGATACGAGTTTAATTCGTTCCGTAACCTCGAGGCGTGGGAAACTATGAGATGCTCAAGTCGAGGTAAACTGGTGGGTCATGTGCAGCCGGCCGATCCGCGCTATTACTCCTATCTCAAATGTTGCTTGTATTTCAAAGCAAAAATTGCTCGCTCGACGGCTCGTATCTCAAAAATCTCATATGTTAGGGCACTTGTATCTCGAAGTACCACTGTACATGAATGTTCTTCTCCATCCTGACCATTCTCCTCTTTCCTGAGTGTGCCTTGTATACTGCCATCTTTGCCATCTCTCCTCCTGAACTTCTTTCTTCTTTTAAGTCTTTGAAAAGTATCTACTGTTCAAGGCACTCCTCCTCAATGCAGCCGTCCTGATCACTGTGTTCTCCCTCCCCTATTCTTAGGAGCTCAACAGAAGTTTGCAGAAATTAATTACTGTTCCATTAAACAGCACTAGCTAGCATCTGGGCAAAATCACTCACTGACACTTAGGGAGTCTCTTGCACCACTCCTTACCTTTTCTATAGGTACATTTCTTGAGTTCTCATCTGAAGTATGCGAAAGTTTCTTTAAGGCTAGACCAGTGGTTCTCAACCTTTCTAATGCCTCAACCCTTTAATACAGTTCTTCATGTTGTGGTGACCCCCAACCATAAAATTATTTTTGTTGCTACTTCATAACTGTAATTTTGCAACTGTTATGATTCGTATCTGTGTTTTCCAATGGTCTTAGGCGACCCCTGTGAAAGTGTTGTTTGATCCCCAAAGGGGTAGCGACCCACAGGTTGAGAACCACTGGGCTAGACGATGTCCTCAAGACTTTTGTCCGCTATACATTGTTTCTCATGCAAAGGTATTCATGAATCTTTGACAACTGACACATTTAAATATGGAATAAAATCACCTCATGATCACCTTTAGATCATATAACCAATTGTGTGAGCCAAAAGATTACTGATGACGTAAGATCTTTAGCCTCTAAGTTACTCATGCATTAACTTGGAGTTGGGAAAAGTTACTTTCTATGCCCTCATTTTCTCACCTTTGTTGACTTATTTGAAAAGAATTAAGTCAACTAATGTCAAAGTACCTTGACTATAGGATTGCTAGTTTATTAAATGTTTTGCCATTACTTAACGGATCAACAGATTATTATCTAAGGATATAAAATTAGATGTAATATTATGGTGTCGGTTTGTATATAGAGTTTCATTTCTAGCAATATCAGTGGATAAAACAGCCTCAACATCCTGGCAACTATAAATGCTGGGGAAAATACTAAAGCATTCAGTTTATGCTTGGACTTAGGATGGAAGCTAAGAGCGAGAAAGAAATAGAAAACCTCTTGAGCCCATGAGACGTGAGGTTGCAAGGAAAAATAAACTCAGAGGAAATATAAATGGTTTCAGTTCTAAATAGCATGGAAGGAAGAGGCAGGCATCCTATAAGCAGGTAAGATGAAAACAATTAAGATCATAATTAATTTGTCAAGGCCCCAAATGACAGTTTAGAAAATTCTGGGAGTCCCTGACACAAAGGAAAGCAGTTCCTGGTTTCTAGGCCTAGAAATACGTAAGAAAGATGTATTTAATTTGATGAAAATGAAAAATAAAGTTCGTACTTAAATAGTAGACTCGGGAGGAAACTAATTTGTTTTTGGACAAGTCTTTAAACGTTAAGATCATCTTGCTCAGATTCAGCTCCTTAGAAGAACTATGAATACTATTTTAAAGTTTAAATAAATTTTAACTAGTCATCCTCATAAATATGATAACTATAAAATCTGAAGAATTAAGCAAAAATTAAAACATAAAAATAAAATTTAAAAACAACACACAGGCCATGAAAATACTTCTACCAAGTATTACCTGCATAAATAACTCCCACAAATGTATAAAGAAACCATAAGACATTTATTTATAAAAATGAACAAGGTACATGGAAAGTCACATAAAAGCAAATTAGAGCAATTATAAACTTTTTCTTATACTTACTAAATGAGCAGCAACAACATATCAAATCCCCACCCAAAGAGCCGTCAACTTTTAGTGAATTGATAATACTGAAATGGCGACACTAAAATGTTACATCTCTTTAGAAAAGCAATAAGGCAAACACGATAAGAATTGTAAAATTGTTCATATTATTCCACTTAATAATCCCACTCTCAGGAATTTATCCTAATAAAATTGAAAATAACTTCAGTGTTCACTAATAGAAAGTAGTTTAAATAAAGTGAATATGAAGTCTTGTTTAAAATAGTAATGATCAAAACTCATTACAGATCCAATAAAAAGAAGTGATAAAAAAAAACAGCCAATTAAAAAATGGTAGGTATTTTAAGATTGTAATTATGCAAACATAAGGGAAAATTTCAATACAAAATTAAAGTTCTGAAGTCACTGTACTGGGTGAGGATTATGGGGAATTTTCCCATTTAGCACAATTTCCTTCAGTGTTTTCAATATAAAAGAAAAACATCATTACTATTTTAAAGTCACTTGTCTATTCACATAATCTCTACCCTTCTCCATTAGTACATCAGACATGCCAATATTTAAGTTGAGATGTAGGACAGAAATGCCCCTGTAAATATCCTCTATAGGGATCTTATGCCTCTATAGCAGTGGTTCTCAACCTGTGGGTCACAACACCTTTGGGGGTCAAACGACCCTTTCACAGGGGTTGCCTAAGACCATCGGAAAACACATATTTCCCATGGTCTTAGGAACCAACAGACTGCTCCTCGGTGTAGCAATGTAGTTTACTGTTGTTATATGAAGACTGTTACCCATGCTACACCATGATTTAAGACAAAAAATTTCATTTATTTGTAATTAGAAATAAATATTTCACAATATATAATTACATATTGTTTTTGTGATTAATCCCTATGCTTTAATTATGTTCAATTTGTAACAATGAAAATATATCCTGCATATCAGATATTGACATTACAGTTCATAACAGTAGCAAAATTACAGTTATGAAGTAGCAACGGAAATAATTTTATGGTTGGGGGTCACCACCACATGAGGAGCTGTCTTAAAGGGTCACGGCATTAGGAAGGTTGAGAACCACTGCTCTATAGGGACCTTCACTGTAGCGCATGAACACATACCCTAACCTGTGCCATTCCAACAGACGAGCAGCCATTGCCATTTTCAGCTGACAATCTGCAGGGCACTAGGTAGGAATAAATAAAACTGTAAACTCTGAATTTACAATGTGTGTGTTTGGCATTTTAGGTTAATACCTCGAGATATCAAACTCCTTATAATGTTCTGTGTCATACTAAAAATCACTTTTAATATTTTCATTTAAAATGTGATGAAAATGCTCTCCTGAGGTATATACATTTTTACATTGAGTTTCTGATAGGTTAGCCATAAAGAAAATCATGTTAGTTTTCATAGTGAAAAATTTCAAGTTAGAGGTTGCAAGTAGGCAACCACCTTATGAGAAATGCAATCCATAAAAATCAATTATGAAAATTTTTAATGATTCCTCCTTTTGAAACTATATTTATTGAATAAATAAAGCGGGACGTAAACATTTCTAACTTCTACAGACTGGCTGCATAATATATTGTTTTTCCATAACAAAAATATGAAACTCTCATTACACAGGAAATCTGCTATTTTGTAATATGACTGCACACACTTCCAAAATTGTTAACAAGGGAGAGAAAATTTTCAGTAGGCTACTTGTCTTTTTTAAAAAATATATATTTTCATTGATTGCAGAGAGGAAGGGAGAGATAGAAACATCAATGATGACAGAGAATCACTGATTGGCTGCCTCCTGCACCGGGGATTGAGCCTGCAACCTGGCCTGGTGTCCTGGCGGGGAATTGAACCATGACCTTCTGGTTCATAGACTGATGCTCAACCACTGAGCAACACTGGTCAGGCATCAATAGGCTATTTGAATGAAAATGTTTGAGAATCACTTTTTAAATATTCAGAGCAAAAGAGATTAGCTGGAAATGCATGGAGACTATCTCAAAGGCTATAAATATCATCTGAAAGCAAATTAAAAAACAATGCCCTTCAAAAGGTGTAAATAAATACTAAAGAATAAAAACATTTTGAATGGAAGGTACATTCTTTAGCTTACTTTTAAAAAAACTGTTACTTAGTAACACAGTACAGGGTGGTCAATTATTAAAAATATCAGAGAAAGATCCCATAGTTGCCAAAACATAAGCCACTGGGCTATCCTGTGTCCTAACGGTAGAGGCGAGTTTAAACATTGAGTCCTGTTTTGGCATCCCTTAAGTGGTAGCAGCAATAATTTGATATAATTATAAACATTTATTTTAAAAGTTTATTACTGTCCAAGACCTAAACAAACATGGCTATTACCAAATAAATGCAAATCAAAGAAATGTTCTTAATAACGGCAAACTCTCCAAAACATAAAAATAGTTAAATAACGGCCTTTTCAAACATAGTGAAAGAATTTCAGTACAACAGAGCCACCAGAGCCAAAATAAAGTCGAAGTAACATTAATGGGCATGAACTTCGGTGATGACACAGAAACATGTAGCTCATATGTTATTGTTCTCTGATTAGCAAACGTGTCCAGCTTTTTCGCAGGAGAAGACTTGGAAGCAAGATCAAAATCAGAAAGCTGATTTTCCTGAATCCAATCTGACCACATCATAATGTTCCAGAACGTTCCACGGGACGGCAGAGAACTGAACAACCGCCAGGCTGCTACTTCTCCTGGAGAGCGGATAAAAGTGTACCTTCTGGAAACTGTAAATGATGGACATTTAAAAAAATAAGGGGGGGGGGAGAACTGTCCTTTGCCTGTAGCTTGTCATTGCGAACAGGGGATTCAAATGTCAACCAAGCAACGATGACCCACGCCAATGTCAACACGTCTTAATGTCCCCGTCTTCCCCCTTCGTCTCGTTCAGGGTTATGTGTGCGCAGCTCAAACCGTGCTCGGGGGCCTCCTCGGGCTTGGGCTTTTTGAGGGCCAGGTCCGCTGGGAGAAGCGATGAGCAGTGCTCCAGAGACTGCGCAATGTCCTCAATGGTCCATCTGTCCTCGGGAAGGGCGTGCTCCGCCAGCGTGAAAGGCCCCTGCTTGGTCCGGGTCAGTTCCAGCACGTTGGCACAGGAAGAGAGCTCTACCATAACAGAGGGTGAAGGGAAGCCCACAGGATGAACCACTCACCTACCACCTCCGGCTCTGCTTTCCAACCCGAGAACTCCATTCCCACCTGCGCAAGCCACTCCAAGGTCAAGGTGCAATAAGCCAGCAGGAGACCCAAGAACCCCGGGCTTCAGAAACGGTGAAATTGCAAAACACTATGTAACCACTCACCTTATAAATGGCTTTTCAAGTCCACAAGGAACTTACACACGCTTTTCTCATTTGACCCCCGGGGCAACCCCGTGAGGTAACTATGACTCTCGCTTGGCAGAAGGAGGAACATGACCTGTCCAGCGCCACCACTGCCAGCAAACGCTGGAGCCAGAACGGAGCCTTCCTGGCGCTTTGTCAGACTGCGGCTTGGAGTTGTGAAAACACTTGACTGGTCCCAAGGAAAATAACTTCTTTTTTTTCCCCTTCTCCCTACTTTGGGTTCAAATATTTTGTATTTGGAAAAAAAAAAAATGTTGGTCCTTCCATTCATCATTTCCAGAGTCACTTTCTGCTCCTCTCTCTCTCTTTTCTCTCATTACAAATGTCTCCCTGCAGCTGCCGATGCTGATCATCACGTGCCATAAACCCCCGAATGCTTCCGAAGCTGGAGGCCAGAACTCAAAGATACGACAAACAGGCAATTCCCCCTTCTCATCCAAAGAGGAATATTACTCTCTCGATGGTAATTCACAATGCATTTATGCTTACCTTTGCCAATGTCACTGACCAAGCTTCTGATATAAAAGCCGCCTCCGCACTCAACATCTGGAATGTTAACAGCGACATGGTAAATGGCTAACCTCCTATGAAACCCACTTTATGTAGAAAAGATGCCTCTACACAAATGTAAAAATGCCCTATGCAAACAATCGGGCGATAAAATATTTATGCGCCAAAACATAAATTATTCATCCGGCAGCCTCTGTGTTTGTGAGATTGAAAAATCAGAGCCGAGAGAAAGCAAACAGCAGAAACGCACGAACACATTTTAAATTAACTGGCAAGTCATGCCACCTTCATTGTTCATTTAATAGGTTTTAAGTAGAAATCTCATCTGGGCACACATGAGCTGAAGATTTAGAGAAATATTTTCAGCTTCCCATGTCTTGTTCATTTCATAGGGTTGATATGGTTAGACCTCTCAGCTTTGCTATCATCAGCTGTAGATTTTAAAAATAGTTTCAGATTTGTACTCTCACCTATTACAACAAACAAACAAAAATCCTTTCTGGGGACTACATTTGGGGTAATATACTACACGGAGAGCTCAGCATTCTTAAGTGTTTTCTTGGAAATATTCCTCAAGAAATCATAAAATAACTAAAATTACACGAAGTTCTAAAACTAAATGCATATTTAAACATCTTCACACGGCAGAACACAAGTTTATTGGTTAAGAACAGGGCTCTGGATTATCGTTATTCACCCTTAAAACATGCTATATTCCAGCTGCTTCTAGTCATATCATACACATAAAGCCATTTAAGGGAATTAATCAGAAGTTATTACCTGGGGAGTTTAATTCTCTACTTTTTCCATTAACTCAAGGATGGGGGCCAGAGCTGAGATTTTAAAAAAATGAGCCCTAACCGGTTTGGCTCAGTGGATAGAGCGTTGGCCTGGGGACTCAAGGGTCCCAGGTTCAATTCCGGTCAAGGGCACATACCTTGGTTGTGGGCACATCCCCAGTAGGAGGTGTGCAGGAGGCAGCTGATGGATGTTTCTCTCTCATCGATGTTTCTAACTCTCTCTCCCTCTCCTTTCCTCTCTGTAAAAAAAATCAATAAAATATATATATTAAAAAAATGAGCACAAGATCAAATGTAAATGAGTCCACATTCATGCACTATTTTTGGCTTTGGTGCCAAGATGCTTTTGGCCTATCACAACCTCCAGTGGACAAACTGAAGAAGCATTGACAGCTTCAATGCCATCGGAAAAATCCGAGTTTTTCTTACTCTCATAGATAGTACCTCTTGTGCCAATCAGCTGCTGCGTTTTCATGGAATGGAACAAAATATCTGTGAGTGTTAATCTCATTATTTGTCAAACAGTTTACAATCAGGAAACTAAAGAAAAGGAGTGACTTCTTTTCTTCAATTGTACAAAAACTACACTCTGCCGGATAGCACATTTAAGCAACAAAGTTTAGGAAAAATAGTTTGGGGGAAATTAAAGGAATCCTATTTGGTATGTGCCATAAAATTAAGAGTAGGCTCAAGTCGAGGAAGCCTAAGACTCCAAAACTACAGCCCTTGTATGTTCAGGGCTTTAGCGCGTACTTTCTGCAACTAAGAGATCATAAAATTTCTAACAAGCAAAGCAAACTTTTTGGTTTTTAATTTTACTAAATTCAAATTGATATCCTAAATTAAAATGTACCCTGTATCCAATAATGCATTTCTGCCTCATGCATTATTGCCATGATTTTTAACAGAAACTTGCAGGTAACCAAGAAGGTGAAAAAAATTATAACACTCCTAGATGTCTTGTTCTAAAACTAAAAATGCTTTGTTTTAAGAGAACAAATTAGTATGGATTTTATACTGAATGTAAACTATCAGATACCAGCCAAATGGGGGAACAAGTATCCATAAAATCAATTTTAAAACATTAAATTTTGAAAATATATACTCACCTACTCTTCTCCAAAGAGATGTAAGGTATGTTACTTATAATTTTATAGACAGACTAGAGGCTCAGTGCACGAAATTCGTGCATGGGCAGGGGTTGAGAGTGTCCCTCAGCCCAGACTGCAACCTCTCCAATCTGGATCGGACCTAAACAGGCAGTCGGACATCCCTCTCACAACTCAGGACTGCTGGCCCCAACTGCTCACCTGCCTGCTTTCCTGATTGTCCCTAACCACTCCCCTGAGAGCCTGATTGATGCCTAACTGCTCCCCTGCCAGGCCGATTGCCCCTAACTGCCCTCTGTTGCAGGCTTGTTCCCCTCCAACTGCTTTTCCCTGAAGGCCCAGTCGCCCCCAACTGCTCTCCTTTGCTGGTCTGGTCACCCCCAACTGCCTTCCCTTGCAGGCCTGGGTCCCGCCCCCAACTGCCTTTCCCTGCAGGCCCAGTTGCCCCCAACTGCCCTCCCCTGCCAGCCTGGTCACCCCAACTGCTCTCCCCTGCAGGCCTGGTCCCTCCCAATGGCCCTCTACTGCTGGTCATCTTGTGGTGGCCATCTTGTGTCCACATGGGTACGGCCATCTTGTGTCTTGGAGTGATGGTCAATTTGCATATTACTCTTTTATTAGATAGGATAATACAATATATAAAAAGTCTATTTACAAAGGTATTTCTGAACCTCCAGCTGTACGTTTCCTCATTAAATGTGTTATCAATGGGTATTAACAAATCCTAACCTTCCATAAATTTGAATTTTAAAACTCCCCAATATCCTAGGGATCCATGATATCACACAAAAGTAGCCAAATACAAAATAAAACAAACAAAAAAAAAACACACACAAAAAAAAAGGTACACGTACATCCAAATGATTTTGAATTTCTCTGTCTTACCTAATGTGAAAAATGGTGGCTGGAATTTCTGAAGGGAGAGACTGTATACAGTAACTGGCCTGGCAGGTTTTGCTTCCACTATTTCCCCTCGCTTCATCAAAGTGGAAAGTCTCTGTCCATCTTTCTTTAATGCAGAATAGCTTACAAAAAAGAATGAAGAAAAAACGACAGAATTTAATTCCAGATTACAGCATGGCCCTTTAAACGGAAAGTCCTTCTAAGAAAAATGAACTGGTTATTTCTTCTAATCTACTTCACAAGGGCGTCAGCAATAAAGCTCCTAAATATCTTTGAGACAAACATATTTAGGAGCCCAATCTGGTGCCCAATGAGCGATCTTGTCAATTCTATTCTTTCCCCACCTGCCTGAAGGTGGTCTGGTCACGTCCTCACTTGACCTCATTCTGGGTTAAGGGCACAAAGGCCTCTGGTCACAAGGATCTCAGCTATATTCCCTTGACACAATTTCCATTCCAAGAATATTCCTTTTCACAGAGAAGTTATCAAAATGTTCCCAAAAAACAAATAAGCAAGTAATCTACTTAACAGATCTTCGCCGGGTGAGATAAAATTTTATTAGACTACAAAAAATCCTTAGAACAATCACAGAGAAGAAAACAGTTCTCGCGAATACAAATGTTTAATTTATTTCAACAATAATCATCCAAAACAATGTTTATTCATCGCCTGCTGAAATGTTTCAGTCTTTACCTCGCAGGCAAAATGATCGTTTGCTATGCCTTGTATAAAATCTGTCTCACCAGACATTTTTAAAAAAGCAATTTTTTTTTAATTAAAATGATGTCAACCATTGAAAAATAAAGCTAAACATTTACTCCAATTTAATAACTGAACTTACAGGGGAGGTACCTGCATTATATTCCCAGTAAATTTCTGTAGAATGCCTTCAATATCTTCTTGTGTTATTTGATCTGTCAGAAGTGAACAACAAGAACAAAAAAAAGTGACACTAAGACAAGCACAGAAGTACACGTGCTATCTGCACAGCGCCAAAAGCTCTGAAAATTCATTACAATTTTTTTCTGACAAAAGCATATAGTCCAGTGTATGTTTTATCAGCAAATTCTACCTTGTTAAAATGAATAAATTACATAAGCATAAGATAAAGGGAAAGAAAGTCTTATATTGTCTAATATTAAACCAAATTTCATTTGCTTCCATTTATTTTCTCCAGTAAAAATGATTCAATCATGTAAATGTACTTGCATTAGCTACAGAAATGATCCTGCAGTGACCAGAAACAAGGTGGTCAGAAAGTAGAAAAAAAAACCCTTAAGTTGCCCTAACCGATTTGGCTCAGTGGATGGAGCAATAGCCTGCGGACTCAAGGTTCCCAGGTTCAAATCCAGTCAAGGGCATGTACCTTGGTTTCGGGCACATACCCACCCAGCAGGGAGTGTGCAGGAGGCAGTTGATCAATGTTTCTAACTCTCTATCCTTCTCCTTTTCTCTCATATATTTTTAAAAAACACAAAAAACCCGTAAGTTATCTTCTACGTTTCTTCAGGCATCAAATATTATAAGTAACATAATACAGAATTGAAGATATCAGGTATGAAACATTTAAAATTGTACGGAATAGATTTCAAAACAGATCTATGGTGTGATACACAGTTTATACACTCACATTGAATTCTGTCCCCAGGCGAAGCTGTATTTATCAGTCTCCTTTCTTCCCTTCATTGCTCTTGCAACTCTCTGGTCTTTTTTTTTTTTTTAATCTTTCTTTATTGATTAAGGTATTACATATGTGTCCTTATCTCCCCCTTGCCTCCCATCTTCCACTCATGCCCCCTCCCCTGGTGTCTGTGTACATTGGTTAGGCTTATATGCATCCATGTAAGTCCTTTGGTTGATCTCTCCCCTAACCCCCACCCTCTCCTACCTTCCCTCTGAGTGAACACTCTCAATCAGGAGTCTAACTTTTGCCTCAAAAATAAGCCAGGGTAAAAAGAAAATCTACACATCAAAGACTTTTAGCATGATTACTGAGCATTTTTTAAACAACGATTTTAAAAAATCTGAATGAAGATGTAAATAAAGCTTTCAATATACCAAAGACCTTATAGGTATATATGCACAACCCATGGACACAGACAATAGTGTGATGAAGGGAGGGTCAGGATGGAGAGGGTCAATGTGGGGAGAGAGGGACAGGACATCTGTAATACTTTCAACAAGAGATAAATTTAAAAACAAGTAAGTAACTCTAAATTTAAAAATAAATATATCTCAGTGATATTTTCAGCTTGTTTGATACTTTCAAACAAAATGAGGCACTCTTAATGTGTATTTCTACAACTGAAAATTATTACACACTGAAATTCAGTATTTGGGGTTTTCATTCTTACAGATTCCATAGTCAATAACACACTAAATTATCAAAGTATTCTATAACTTAGGTCATAGATAATGGAAGGAAATGACAGTGCTTTGTTTTCGCTTTGTAGGAAATCTAAATTTTTTTTCTGGTATATACCTGTTATTTTTTATTTTATTTAAACAATCTTAACAAAAACAGTTAATCCGCTTTGAATTACTGTTCTAATACCAGAATAAAAATGAAAGGAGAGCAAGATTCAATACCAACACAGAAAGACAGCCTTAACCTCGCTGTGACCTTGATCCTTCCAAGCTCAAAAGGAGCAAAGGACCAGAATCTACTATCGACCCAAACAGAGACGAGCCACAGAACTGAAAAGGATTTCTCCAACACCTGGCTGCTCCAAAAAAGGCAGACCTCGGAAGGCTATTCCGTTCATCCTGTTTTTCAAACAGACATAGCTCATGATACAAATGTGGATTTTTCCATTAAAATTTTACTCTGCTGCAACATTAAAACGTAATTACTGGTGGCACCTTAGTTGTATAGAACTTCCAACTCTCGACACCATGCTGGCAAGAGCGGAAAGAAATGCCATTGTTGATAAAATTGCAATAGTTCCTAACTTAGCAACACGTTTAAAAAAAATAAGACCAAACAGCTTTTACTGCTGGGCTGGTCTCTACTGACATTCCTGTGAGTGTGTCCTCCTTTGTCCTGTTTGGACGGACCTTTTACTGGCGCTCCCCACACAAGATGACAAGATCGCTCTTTCTCATTCTACTTGTGCCCCGTGTCATTCTCTGACTTAACCTCCCAGGCATTTATGGGTTGTGTTGTTTATTCTGCAATTAATCATACACAATCTTAAACTGGTATGCACGCGCACACACACACACACACACATACACACACACACACACACACAACACAGGTATTAACTCGACAATGAAATGCTAAGCTCCTTAAAGGCAAAGACAGCCTTTCCTTCCATATAATGTACATACACAACTGCAATGGCTCTCAAGAGAATCTTGCTGTCTTTAAGTTGCTGTGAAATAATAGATTTCAAGGTCCGAAGGGAATTAAAAGTGACTAGGCCACTCATTTATCTAATGTTTGACTCATCAGACAGAAAGCCTCAGCAAAGTTATTTTGCAATAAAAGTGACTATAATATTTTCGTATAAAAGTGAATATAATAAATATTTTCAATAAAAATTATATTCACTACTAAATGAATACGCAGTAAGTATGCTGGCTATGTCTAAAACAAAGCACTGTTTCTGTTCGGTAATGGAAATCAGACCCTGGGAAGCAGAAGCAGCTGGAATCCAAATAATAATAATAATAATTTTCCCTATGATATAAAAATAAAGATTCTACTTCCATAGGATTTAAGAAGGTGAATAAAATCTCAGGAGCGCCAAAACCGGATTGGCTCAGTGGATAGAGCGTTGGCCTGTGAAAGGTCCCAGGTTCGATTCCGGTCAAGGGCATGTACCTTGGTTGCGGGCACATCCCCAGTAGGGGGCGTGCAGGAGGCGGCTGATCGATGTCTCTCTCTCATCGATGTTTCTGGCTCTCTATCCCTCTTCCTTCCTCTCTGTGAAACATCAATAAAATATATTAAAAAAAAAAATCTCAGGAGCAAGTATATCCAATAAGTAGCCCAGAGAAGTAAGTCCATTTGGCAGAAGAGATGGGTCTGATACAAGTGCCGCAAGGTGGGGGCAATTATTCTTTCTCTGGCAAATTAATAAATCATCAATGTGACAGGATTAACTTGAAGTTAATTTGTAAAGCTCTTTCACATAAAACTAATGTATACAAGACTATGTTACATGTTATTATTTGCTTAAAATGTAGCGCCTCTTCCCATGAACTCACAAGATGAGTTATAAAATGTAGCGCCTTCTTCCCATGAACTCACAAGATGCTTATAGTTGAACTCTGAAGTGAAAAACGACAGGGTAGAGTTCAAAGCCATACTTGACCAGGACCATAAGCAGCTGTTAAACTGGAAGAAAATGCCATAGAAACAGCTGCTGTGCAGCATCAGACCACAGGTAGCAAGCGCTGCCATCCCTGAGAGGAGGGGAGGACCCACGGCCAGCCCCCCATCACTGGCTCCAGCGTGGAGGTGCCGGGGGGAGGGCAATCCCACACACAGCACTGTGATCCCGCAGCCAGAAGCCAGGCCCCGGGCGCAGCGGCGGCTGGAGGCGGAGGGCACCACACACATGGCGATAGGGCGCCGGCTGAGACCTGCCTCCACTCCCAGCTGCACATACAGACAGCGAGAGCGGCCACAACATGAACCTCAGAACTGGCACCAGAGCTCCCCCAGGGCTGAGAGACGTGTGCGTCCCAACCATCGGAATGCAGCAACTCTGCTGAACCCCCAGCCACTCAATCGAGACCCCCGAAAAGCCTGTCTCAGGAGGAAGGCCCGTCTAGACCTGGAAAACGGTCTGCTTGACACCCATCCTCAGAGGAAAGCTACACCCAAAGCGACCAGAATTCATCAACAAGGTTAGCAAGGCTGAAAGGTAAAACACCCTTTTACAAAAGTCAACTCCCTTTCCATCATCTAGCCATGAACTGTCAAACAATTAAAATGTTAAAAATCCAATTTTAACAGCATCAAAATAATGCTCTGAAGAAGTGAAAGATCTGTATGCTGAACACTACAAAAATACGGCTCTATTTTTGCAACCTTTCTTTAAGTTTGGTATTATTTCCAAATTTAAAAATCACGAAATATATAAACAACTTTATACCAGTCAATGAGAAAATGTAGACAAAAATGAATGAGGAAGAGGTTGGTCTCAGCACTGGGGTCATAGGGAATATATAGCAAGGACACTCAACGCAGAAGTCAGAAAAGCCAGGTGCTGGACTGCCTTGAGGTAAATGAAGGGGTGCTAACATTAAACACACCCCAGGCAGCCTACATATAACTCACAATTGGTGACATAATAACGTAGGTGAACTGACTGCACAAAACTGTCGCATTATAAATAGCAGGAGAACTGGGACAGTTGCTAGGAAACCATTTCATTTATCTGCCCTTTCTTAAAGTAGTAAAAAAAAAGAAAAAAAAAAGAAAAAAAAAGGAATAGTAGAAAAATTAAGCTGGGCTCAGTGCGTTATGCTTTATTTCCAGAGAAAGAACTTCCCCTGTGTCGTTTCTTTTTATGTACTCCAAAGCAGAGAGACATCACTAGTTTCAAAGCACTAAACATGGTGCATTTATCTCAACAGCTAAGAAGTGACGGTAAAATAAATAAAACAAACAATTGCAAGACACGGGCGGCATCTTAATAGGAGAGCTTCTCTGCTTTGTTTCTCATTTACTTGGAAAAAAACTGTCTTAACTCCTGGCAACAAGTGTTTTTCAGAAAGGGGAAATGATTTGGAAGAATTCTGAACATGATAAAAATGGACTGCACAAGAGGCAATTATAATAAATCTTTATTAACAAACTCATACCAAATAAACAACCATGTCAAATCAGTTTTTTAAACAATGTACTAGAAACTAAAATCACTAGCAGTATCAAGTTAGAGAATTCTGAATTCACAAAAAGTTTTTCTAGATGTTAAAAAAAGAGCACTACTTTAGCCGAAACCGGTTTGGCTCAGGGGATAGAGCGTCAGCCTGCGGACTGAAGGGTCCCAGGTTCGATTCTGGTCAAGGGCATGTACGTTGGTTGCGGGCACATCCCCAGTAGGGGGCGTGCAGGAGGCGGCTGATCGATGTTTCTCTCATCGATGTTTCTAACTTTCTATCCCTCTCCCTTCCTCTCTGTAAAAAATCAATAAAATATATTAAAAAAAGAGAGAGAGAGTACTTTAGATGAATGCCATACCGTAAGGTTTTTCTTCCGTTACTTTCCCTGTAGAATCCAGCGTGTCGGTGGCTTTCCCCAGCTCTCCAATGGCAATGTACCTCTAGAGGACGAGAAACGGAGACACACGGGCCATAACGGTAAAGAAAACTGCCATGCATGTCCTGAAAGTCATACAGAATCTTACTAATACCACCAGCTTTATACAAAACACAGGCAAAAATAACAGACTGCAAGTGTTTTGTTAGTTTCTGAAATGTGGGAAGTGCCTGTGTAAGTTGGAGAACATTAGCAAACTTCCCACACCAGCCAACACGACAAAGAAAAACCTGATTTTATCAATAATTGTGGCTTATAAATGGCCTATTTTTAAAAAAATTTAAATTCTTTATTGTTAAAAGTATTACATGTCTCTCCTCCACCCCCACCCCCATTGACATCTCCCTGGCCATTAAATGGCCTATTATTGCACACAGATTTCTAAAACTGGTTTTAGGTGGGGAGGAAAATTTTCACATATACTTATGAGAATGGTATAATACACCCATACATGGTCCATCACAAGACAACAATTTTACCACCCATACAATTACAGTTAATTTTAAAATAAATCAACTTACTCCTTATATGAAACACTAAGACTAATCTTTGTAACTTGATCATGCATTTAAGGAAAAGCTCCGCTTTGAGGGAAAAAAGTCACATCTAAGAAACGGTCATTATTCACAAGGAAAGAATTAGATCCTTCTGAGTTAACTGAGGACTGTTGTACCACTCATTGCAGGGCACACCCACTGGAGTTCAGTCTTTATACTTTTCTCACTTGGTCAAATTAAAATGTCAATTGGAGCATCACATAGAATAAGAGAGAAACATGCAAGGCAGGAAATTCCCACTATGCAAAATCTGTAACGATGTGAGCAATTTTTTTTTTTAATCCTCATCCTAGGACATGCTTATTGATTTGAGAAAGAGAGGAAGGGAGGAAGGAAGGAGGGAGGATGAGAGGAAGAAGAGAGAGGAAGAGGGAAGGGGGGGAGAGAGAGAGAGAGAGAGAGAGAGAGAGAGAGAGAGAGAGAGAGAGAAGCATCAATGTGAGAGGGAAACATCCATCCGGTGCCTCACAGCAAACTTCCGGTGTATAGGCCAATGCTCCAACCAACTGAGCCACACCGGCCAGGGCCATGTGAGCAATTTTTAAAAGAGGAAGCTCAAGTTTATTAACAAGCTTATTATGCTAGTAAAGGGACCAGACAGAAATGGAAAAAAAAAATTAAACTTCAAATCGTCATAAGCAAGCAGACAGTTTATAATAGCCTCGTGCCCTTCTATGAAATACCCTGCCATTATTCAGTTCAGATTTATTTTTACAAATACCACACAGAAGGAATGTTCTAATGCATCTAAAGTGACTTTTAAATTTTTTATTAATATTGACAAAAGTGAGTTTCTTGTAACTAAACCTTCGGTCCCGTCAGCTGAGATGCCCCACTTAGGCTTCTCCGTTTTGGAACAATCGACCTGGATGAAGCATAAAACAGGGTGGAGTGGGAAGAGCACAGACTCAAAAGTTCGAGCCCTCACTCCACCACAGTCCGGAACGTAAGCTAGAGTAGTCTTTCCTTTTACAGCCTCGTTTCCATGATCTTAAAATGGGGATCACAACAGTACCTCCTGAAAAGCAGAGTGTAGAACAACAGCACCTGGCCCTGGTAAGCAATAAAAAAATAAATAAAAAAGAAACAATACTCTTTTTGTTACTATATCTAAAAAAAGAAAAGGTAAAATGATTCACAATAACAGTAGTTAGGGTGACTCATCTGTTACAGTGAGTTCCCCTAAGAAGCAACACAATGCTTTCTGATCTTGTCTTAATAATCTGTCTGGTTGAATAAAAAAGCCACAATGCAATCAGGAAGTATATTTCATAGCTGTGCTAGTCTCTTATGGAACCAGTTTTAACTAGGCGCCTTTCCAAGTGTTCAATGCCCATCAATTTCTGTCCTAGGGCTTGGCACCTGGTACTTCCCTGGCCCCGACCTCCCTCTCCCCCCCACCTTCTCTAAGGCTCAAACCTCCTTCCAAGTTGCCCTGTTAATCTATTCCAACTCCCAATCACCCAACCCCACAGCTCAGATAAGAGTAGGGGCTCAATATAAGTTTCTTACAAACAAGAATGGAGGTCTGTATCAAACCCACATCATATATTCACTCATTTACTAATAGGTCCCTTCAATCATGTTTCTTAAGGGCTATAAATATACAAAAGAGTCTCCTGTGTGCTTTTGTGAGAGAGAAAGATATATACTAAAGAGGTCCCGGCCTCTTGAAGGTCACAGTGTAACAGGGTAAGACACGGATAAAGAGAGAGAGAGGGGAAGGGAGGAAGGAGGGAGGGAGGATATCTGGGGTAAGACATGGATATTGCTTACCAGGGCCAGGTGCTATTGTTCTAAACCAGCGGTTCTCAACCTGTGGGTCTCGACCCCTTTGGGGGTCCATCGACCCCATCACAGGGGTCACCCTAAAACCATCAGAAAACACAGATATTTACATGACGATTCACAACAGTAGCAAAATTACTGTTAGGAAGTAGCAAAGAAAATAATTTTATGGTTGGGGGTCACCACCACATGAGGAACTGTATTAAAGGGTCCCGGCATTAGGAAGGTTGAGAACCACTGTTGTAAACTCCGCTTCTCTTCAGGAGGGGAACAGTGGGCCGGTGATGACGGGTGGCAATGCCTGTTCCCAGTGGTTTATCTTACTGGGCACATGACTATCTGCAGATGTTCATGATTTTCCAAGTACACTTTATATATGTTGATCCCCATCCTCCTAAACTGTAAACTCCATTACCCTAGATTTTGCATCGTTGTTATACCGTGTTTCTTATGAGGTAGAAAAGCCCCTCCTACGTGCTGGACAAGTTCCTGTGTGTGCCATTCTTCACATTTCCCCCTGGTTTGGGACATCCCAATGGCACCTGCCAAGCTGCAAACCATTCCAGGTTCTGCAATTATCCTGAATATGGCTACGTTACTGGTCTTGCTGGGGAAAGTAATACCTGAACCAGCAGCTGGCAAACCCCGTGGTCTCAGAACCTGGTCTACACTTGAAACTTCTTGAGAAATGTGGGACTAATTTTCTTTTTCATATCAATATTTACTGCATTAGGAATTAACAGTGAAAAATGTTCAAACACCAATACACATGCACACATTCCTTTAGCCATCAGAGCCATGATATCATGGATCATCAGGTGACTTCTGAAAAACCCCACTGAGGCCTTACAAGATTGCAAGTAAGACGGGCAAAGCTATGGAAATAGTTCTGACTTTTAAAGAACCCCTAAAAAAAGCCTCCAGAATCCCTGAACCGTACTTTGTGACCTATTGATCAGGTGACAGCTGATTTCCAGCTCTTCCTGGTCTTGGCAAGGAGCGATAATTACCTTCCAATTCTGCTCAATAATCTGCAAACTACTTAGAAAAACCCACCCAGACAGATACGCCTTCAGCTGAAACAAAACCAAGAACTTACGGGGTAGGAGAAAAACTATCTGGAAACGTCTATACACAATTCCACTTTTTTGTGCTATGGGGTCTAAAGTATTTTTCACTGGCCTAAATTCTACACGGAGACAGGGTTTTAGAGCTGTTTATGCTCTGTGATGTGTATCTGGAAATCATGAATTCGGTGAATGAATTCATACAGCATAATTGCACCACGATAAAACAAGTGGCGGTCCTGTAGAATTTTTCAAGTTTCCACTGAACCGTGTGCTCTCTGAGATTTATGGTTCCTTGCTGATACTCATATGACCCTAGCCTCTACTTCACTCGTCCTCCAGCTCCCCGAACCCCACCAGACAACTTGAAAAGCGAGTCGGCTTCTGAACTCGTCAGAAGAAAGGAATATGTTTGTATTACAGAGTGTACATAATTATTTCCATCTCAACGAGGCGCTGCTTTTTCTGAAGTTCGATTCTGAGAGCCTGTGATTCAAAGTCTCACAAACAAAGGGTTATTATTTAGAATGAGAAAGAACACTTAGAAAAAACAACAACACTACCAAACCAGAAACATGTGGCTCTGAATGCCTGCGTTAAAAAAGGAACGCTTTTGTACACTTCACAAGTGTAGGCCCTTCAAAACTTTCCGTCTATTCCAAAAAAACCTTTCAGAATATTAACCGGAGGGAAAAGGAAAGGTACACACTGGACCAAGTTCATTAAGTGGCGAGCCATGCTTAGATCTTAGAGAGCCGGCTACGCTTCACAGGAGCCTTATTCAAGTCACATTCTGAGTTGACATTGACTGATTACCCTAAAAATGCTACTGTATACTTGGGGTACATTGCTGTCCTTGAGCATATCCAGGGTGGAAGAATGTGTGTACCCCAACAATCACACTTGTTCAGCTGTTGGAGGAGCAATAAGCTGCCTCCTGAGGAAATGCTGGCTTGCCTACAGCTACTACTACTACAATGCATCCCCCACATAGACATGGGAACAGCCTGATACCGGTTAAAGTTGTTTAATAAAGTTTTTTATTTTTTATTTTGTTGATTTTTTATGGAGAGGAAGAGAGAAGAATAGAGAGTTAGAAACATGGATGAGAAAGAGACATCGATCAGCCGCCTCCTGCATGCCCCCTACTGGGGATGTGCCCACAACCAAGGTACATGCCCTTGACCGGAATCGAACCTGGGGCCTTTCAGTCCGTAGGCCGACGCGCTATCCACTGAGCCAAACCGGTATCGGCTGTTTAATAAAGTTTTTTTATACATGTATGTGTACATAGGGTCATGATGTCAAATGAACTTCTTTACTCCGGATCTTGGTAAAAAAAAAGTTTGGAAAGTCCCTGAATATGAGGATCTCTAAGATTCCTTCCAAAATCTATTTTTAAAAATGCATTAACAGTTTTTAGCTGCTTTTGAGAAAAATATAATCTTCAACAAAGTTAAAGACAAAATTCAAATGACTTAATAGTTTGACACATACACAATCTAAAATTCAAAGTATAAAAAATACAAATAGCTAATGAGATAATCATTCTACTTTTGAAATTCGAAGCACCCCAAGAACTAGGTTTCTGTGAGGAGAGGCACCTGGGATTTTCCATTTCAATTACTGAGGACTAGTGATTTCACTGTCTGACCTTCAGCTTTCCTCGTTCAATACCAAAATGGTTTGTGACAAATAAAGCTTAAGCCAGAGCCAACAATGTATTTACATTTCCAGTCATCATATTTCTGGAAATATGCCTGGAATTTACATGTAAAACCTTTCCATAACATATAATGTGTTTGGCATACTTGTGGTTGAGGGTGGATCATAAATATTCCAATGAACTCAAAATATTTTATCTGGGGAAAACCCAAACAAATTCCTTCATGTAAATACATCTTTTCTTTTTTGTTATTATAAAAGTCGCTTGTTTACTGTAAAGATTTTGGAAAATACCAAATAATATAAAAAAAAATGACCCATTATTCTATATCAAAATTACTATTGCTTATATTTTAGAGTTAACAAACAAATATTAAGCAACCGGCAACACACACACATTTATCAGAAACAGATTCTCAGCTCTGTGCGTCACTATGTAAGCACAGGGTACATATTGACTGTAAAACAGTCGAACCCCGGCATTCAGAAGACTACAGAGCAAGCAACACTGAGTTCTTCCTTTTATCTAAGGCAGTTCTCAACCTGTGGGTCGCGACCCCTTTCGGGGTCGAACGACCCTTTCACAGGGGTCGCCTAAGACCAGAAAACACCTATTTCCCATGGTCTTAGGAACCAACAGACTGCTCCTTGGTGTAGCGAAGTGTAGCAATGTAGTTTACTGTTGTCATATGAAGACTTACCCATGCTACACCACGATTCAAGACAAAATTTCATTTATTTGTAATTAGAAATAAATATTTCACAATATATAATTACATATTGTTTTTGTGATTAATCACTATGCTTTAATTATGTTCAATTTGTAACAATGAAAATACATCCTGCATATCAGATATTTACATTACAGTTCATAATAATAGCAAAATTACAGTTATGAAGTAGCAACGGAAATAATTTTATGGTTGGGGGTCACCACCACATGAGGAGCTGTCTTAAAGGGTCGCGGCCTTAGGAAGGTTGAGAACCACTGCTCTAAGGCATTAAGATCCATTTCAACGGAATGAGACAGGTCTTATGAGAGCTGGTAACTAAAATGTAACGTCAGAGGCACTCCGCTCTCCAGGGCTTTGTATCTGAAGAAAAGCTAATGTAGATCATGGCCACGCCAAGTGTGGTCCAAGACCCCATGTCCGTGACAAGACTGATTTCAGAAAAGAAGGCGTTTAGAAATTTACTCAGCAATGTGATGATGCTAGAACATTTTCATTACATTTTACAAAATTGGTCTGCGATGAATCGAGAAACCATTTTAAACAGTCTTTTACCACCACCCCCCCTTTTTTTAAACAAATTAGACAAAACAATTTAGACAAAAATCACTTTACCAACTATTTATATCCCATTCTGAGCCAGGGTTTTCAAACAAAAAGCTCAGTCCAGGAACTGGCTGAAATTCTCCTCCACCTAAGGGCATATTAACTGTCCTCCCACAGGCATTTCACTGGTCCCCAGTCCCAACTGGTATAACCCAGTAGCTAATCCAATACTGAGGTCATTATCTCTTAGAACCGGAAGAGACCCCAGAGAGGATCAAGTCATTTTTCCTGAGGAAAACTGAGAGGTCCAGAAAGGTTAACCACTTTGACATCTCGTTTCCCCCTCCTTCCCCCCCCCCCAATCCTCCCCGCGGCCTCCCCCCAACCCCCCTGCCGTGGGCTCCGCACTGAAGGCCTGAAGCAGTCCTCGGGTTCCAGGCCCCCCTCAATACTGCACAGTCCCTTTCCTCCTTCCTTCCAAGAGCCTCAAAAAAGTCAAGGCTACTCTAACAGGTGCATGATGTAACTTAGCATCTTAAAGAAGCCAAATTCTTTTCTTCGGCAAACATTTGCAACTACTGAACAAGGGATGTGTTTGTTGAAAAGTGCACCTTTTATAAAATGGTATTGTTTCTATAAAAATTCCAAGGTTTATTAAATCTGCCCATAGAATTTATAAGTTCCCTTGTATCTAAGAAATATAATTATGTAAAAAATAGATATGATTTTTTAAAAATATGGGCTACAGCAGAGTTCTTGCTTTTATCAATCAAATTTGTTTTTCAATCTTGGATTTCCAATTTAGAGTCTTGATATTTTTCATTCTCAGGTGGGATTGTAGACACTGTGAGGAATACTCAGGATCCACACCCACTCATGCAATTTGTATCGTTTATTTTTTACTCCTTAAAATCCAGCACACGGTCATTGAGGAAAATATTCACGGTAAAAAAGAAAAACAGAACTATTTCAGTATTCTTACCTTGGATCCTGACAACATACTGGTCAACATCTTGGTTCCCCTTCCAATTCCAATCACTACAAATCAAAGAAAGAAATATTAGGACACTCTATTATGAAAAGTAGGTTTTCAAAACGTCTACATATTCTGGTCAAAATGTCCTGGCATACATAATGTAAAGTTGGGAAGAACATAATATTTAGCATAAACAGAGGACTTACAATACTCAACAACCTATTGAACCTGTCATGCAGCCAAGAAATTCTGAGGAGGGAATGGGAGAGGAGAGAGGGAGAGAGGGAGAGAGGGAGGAAGTAAGAGAGAGGGGGTGGGGGGAAGTGTTTCTTTCTCGAAGTGTAAAATATGGTAGAAACCTCAACCAGGTCATTTACATAATAACATCTTAGAAAAATCTTAAAGGATTCCCTGTAATTTTATACGGGCATCAGTGAAAAATACACGGTACAATTAGCCATGGCACGACAGTCTTTTGACAGAGTTCATCATTAAACAAAGCAAAAGCTATCATCAGCGCTAATGAACCATTTAAAGATGATTCCTGCCCAGCTTTATACAACCAAGAACACAGAATCCTTGCCGAAACCGGTTTGGCTCAGTGGATACAGCATCGGTCTGCAGACTGAAAGGTCCCAGGTTCGATTCCGGTCAAGGGCATGTACCTTGGTTGCGGGCACATCCTCAGTAGAGGGTGTGCAGGAGGCAGCTGATCGATAGCTCTTTCTCATTGATGTTCCTAACTTTCTATCTCTCTCCCTTCTTCTCTGTAAAAAATCAATAAAATATATTAAAAAAAAAAAAAAAGAACACAGAATCCTTAACACATCAACCCGGCTCAACCCGGTGCTAAGAAGAACACGTGGCACACGAGAGCCTGGAGAACATGTGCTCCCATCGACCAGACATAAAGCACCACAATGGCACACTTGTCTCGTCACTGGCAAACATTATCTAACCACACGGTAATGCATTTCACTAGTGGGGCATCACCGCATAGAATTGTTTCTTTGCTAAACCATCAGTGAGCAAATACTCGTAAAAACGGAAATATTTCTCATCAATGGATACAATTTTGTAAAAGAACACAATATTACCACCACAACTCAGAACAACAAGATGTAAAACAGGAGAAATTATTGGCAAGCTGAGTTATCATGAATATTTATAGCCTACCACTCACTGAGTTTACCATTTTTCAAATTCCACTTTAAATGGTTTCCATTTGTTCGCTCATTTAATCCTCATAACAAACCTAAAAGGTAATGCAATTATCCTTGTTTTATGGAGAAGAAAGTTGAAATATAGACTAAGAACTTTGCCTCTTCATCCTCCCTCCCTCCCTCCTCATCCAGACTTTCTTCCCACTGCCTGCCACCAGCCTAAATCTGCCTAAATCACGGCAAGTCTGACTCCTACCTCCTACCCATTCCTCTACCAATTCCTACCATTTCTGAAAACCTATATTGTACCCTACAAAGCCTCCCCCTACCCCAACAATCCTCAATAGAGTCCCAAAGCCCACATTACTAATTCCTAAGCAAAGTATTCAAAGTCCACCCTTGGGAACCCAGCTCAAATCCCAACTCCTTCATAAAGTCTATCTCAACCCCCTTTAAGCATCCATGCTAAGAGTAATAGTAGTTTTAGGACGAAGATAACAACTGTCAACCTCCGATATGCTCTGTGGAGCATAGTACTCTTCACATGGTAGCTGCTACTGCCGAGGCAAAACTTCATATAATAATAATAATAATAATAATAATAATAATAATAATAACAACAACAACAACAACCACCACCAAGACTCAATGCCATTTGTTCCATGCAAGAATCTCCAAACAGTATTTCTTCTTCTTCTTTTTTTTATATATATATTTTATTGAAGGGAAAGGGATAGAAAGCCAGAAACATCGATGAGAAGAGAGACATCGATCAGCCGCCTCCTGCACGCCCCACACTGGAGATGTGCCCGCAACCAATGTACATGCCCTTGACCGGAATCGAACCTGGGACCTTTCAGTCCGCAGGCTGACGCTCTATCCACTGAGCCAAACCGGTTTCGGCTCCAAACAGTATTTTTCTTAAGCAGCTACTATGCACCCGGTCCCAAGAAGAAGACTTCGCATGGAAGAGCACATTTTCAGACTCTGAAAAGGCTTATAATCTTACTGGGAAAATAAAATGTGGACAAGGGAAATCACAAGTGCTCCCCTCAAAAAGCTGCCTGAATCAGTGAGTGATTAACACTAAATAACAATATTACAGACTCTGATTAAATGTCAAAGTGACCAGAGAGAACAACTGATGTAGGAGGTAAAGGAAGTTGCACTGTAAACGGCTGAACTGAAAAACAATTTGAAACAGGGCCAGAGAGCACTTCATTCGAGCATTTCCAACAGGGATGGACAGGATTTGAACACAGAGAAGAGGAGCATGTTCTAAAGATGCAAGGATGACCAAAACCGGTTTGGCTCAGTGGATAGAGCGTCGCTGTGGAATGAAAGGTCCCAGGCCCGATTCCAGTCAAAGGCATGTACCTTGGTTGCAGGCACATCCCCACTGGGGGGTGGGGGAGGATGGTTGTGGTGCAGGAGGCGGCTGATCAATGTTTCTCTCTCATTGATGTTTCTAGCTCTCTGTCCCTCTCCCTTCCTCTCTGTGAAAAATCAGTAAAATGTATATTTAAAAAAGAAAAAGATGCAAGGATGGGCACAGTGGGTTTATTGATCAGCGTGCAGGGGGTCTTGGGAGCGGGCTGCGATGGCCTGGGTAGAAGGCCGAACTCATTTCTCTGAGAGGTCAGTCACCCAGAATAACAAAATCTGAAACACAGAAGGCATGCTAGAGTCACCCAGCTTAACCCTCTCCGTTTGTACCCAAGTAAACCAAGGCCCGTAGAAGTCCGGTGGTCAGGGAAAGTAGACTTTTAGGAAGATTAATCCAGAAGGGGTACGTAGAAAAATTACCTGGAGTTGAAACCTAGCCAACCATGAAGCTTTCATTATAGAACAGTTTGCTGGACAAAAACTGTACTCAACTTTCCCTTCTTCAATCGATAAAAAAAAATTGTATTCTGATTTCTGTTGTGTCTGTTGTGTAGGTAGAGGAATAAAAAGACCCGTTTTCAGCCCAAAGACCAGAGTGAAGTTTTACATCAGCAGCTCAGAAAAGCAAATGAGCAGGCTTCACGTGTGGGAGACAGCCTGTCAGCTGAAACTGGGAAGGCCAGTCGAGCTGAAATATGCCCCAGTGGACTGAAAACGGCCTGGCTTTGTCTAATCTTTCTCTTCTCTGTTCTCAATCCATATTTACTTCTGCTCAAGTGACAGTTGTATTAAACGTCCATTCACACCTCTTACCCAGAACTCCTCGGGCGGCACTGTCCAGAGTTCCCCCGTGGCCAATTTTCAAAGTCTGCTTTTTCCTCTTGGCCCATTCTGGAGAAGGCATGCCAGCTTCTGTGAGAGGAAATGGGATGGAAAAGGTAATTACCGAGACCGAGGCCAAGGAAGTAGCATCTTCACAAACATGGGAGGGCGAGGATAGATGAAGTATTTAAAACACATAAAAAGTGGTATATAAACTTAACACGTTTAGATTATGATGACATTACTAGCAAAAAACCAGATTTAAAAATGTATAGATACTCCCTAAATTACAAAAATGATAGTGTTTCCAAACCAGTGACCTAGAAACTAGGATTCATTTTCTCATCAGAAAAAGATGGTATTTTTTAAAAGTGGGTCGTTCTGGCAGGTGTAGTTCAGTTGGTTGGGCGTTGTGCCATGTATCAAAAGGTAGCCAGTTCCCCAGGGGTTCAATCCCAGGTGGGGGGCATACAGGAGGCAGCCTACCGATGTTTCTCTCTCTCTCTCTCTCTCTCTCTCTCCCCCTCTCTCTAAAAAATCAATAAACACATTTTTTTAAAAGAAGATTCCAAAATAAAAATAAAAAGAGCAACAAAAAAGAGGAAGCCCACCTGGCCTATCTCATATTCTACTGAAAAGATAAACTGAAATAATGTTATCTGGAAGTGCTCTGGAAATGGCAAAACACTCTACCTGCAGGTAGCTGTTATTATCATGGCGTATATGAATACATGGAGCCCAAACCGGTTTGGTTCAGTGGATAGAGCCTTGGCCTACTGACTGAAGGGTCCAGATTCGATTCCGGTTAAGGGCATGTACCTTGGTTGCGGGCACATCCCCAGTAGGAGGTGTGAAGGAGGCGGCTGATCGATGTTTCTCTCTCACCGATGTTTGTAGCTCTCTATTCGTCCTCTCTGTAAAAAATCAACTAAAAAGAATGTATTGAAAGAATACTGCCTCCTGGACTTCAGGATCAATACATCAGGAACAGCTGTATTGATCCGCACCACCCGAGCTGGCCACTCCTTCCTTATCGCCACCGATACCAAGATGACAGAAGACACAGCAAAAGGAAATGAAAAGAGAGGACAAAGAATAAAAGGAAAAGGGCCAAGCAAAGCAACAGTGGAGAAGCCAAATGAACTGCTGGGCTGCTGAGCCTCACCACATAACCACCACCCCATGGAGACAGACCCAGGACTTCTGGAACACTCTCCGGGCCCCTCTCTGAGTACGAAACCACCGCTCTTGGAAGGGCACAGCTGTCTGCTTCAATATAAACCTGTAAGGCCTGACCCAGGCTTCCAACCTGTTAGGGATCTCTCATCCCTGAGTTTATAGAAACCATTTGGGGGAACTCTTTCTCTTTTCAGCTTAACATTCCTTGGAGTAGAAAGGCCTATAAACTCACGGTCTTCCCCTTGTGTCCAAATTTACCCCTTTCCAGTTTGAAGACATACCACTCTACTCTACCGGAGTTTGGTTCATCCCACTGGTACCACTCATGGATGACTACTTAGTAAAATCTTTTCCAGCCATAACATTCTGATGTTCAGGCTGTGAAAGATCCCAATGGACAAAGAAGAGCAAGGATTTTAGTGTGACATGAATCAATGTAAGGAAAGGCAAGGAATGTTAATATATGGAGGTCATGACCACTGATGGGGTTGTCAACCAGCTGGCATAAGATTACGGGGCCCTGGAATCTGTCGCTTTAAGAAGCGTCCCAGGTAATTACAACAGCCACTCAGCAATGCTTTTGAGGAAGGCTTGGTGTAGCGAATATAAATTCAGAAGAGGCCAATCACCAGCAAGACAGAAACAGAGAGTAGCAATGAGATTGTCTATATCTGAGTGAGCAGCTTCCGGCAGAAGCCACGAACACGTCCAGCAATGCCCTGACGCATTAGTTTTAATCGTTTCAAGAAGAAACTTCAGTTCGTGGAGGCAGGTTAACCAGAAAGCCAGGATATGGCTTTGATCCTATCAGAAATCTGTCAACTTCCTTATCCATAAAATACCCTGAGGGTCAAAAACAGCCTTCAGTTTAGCTAACAAGTCGGGCCAAATGAATGCAGCAATTCTGTGAAACAACTCCACAGAGCTTGCCCTTGATGCAATTCCTTCCTTCAACATCTCCTTTGTCACCCCGTCCTACAGGTAACAAAGTATAAGGACAGTTTAACAAAAGAAGGAGTAGGTATAAAGCTGGAATGAAACGTCTGCAAGAGGGTATCTGTTGCCAATAAACATGTAAATCTGCATGTGTATGTTTCAAGGAACAAAGTCTTAGCAGGATAATTTGTTGTTGTTTTTTTTTGCATTTAAACAAAATTGTAAAGTTTGCTAGGGGATATTAAACGATGTGAGACAGTTAGTTCTGCCCTGGTTGAATGAAAAGACGACAGGCCAGGACCAAAGACTGGAGGGCTTTACCCACCTAGCTACATCGTTTCACCACCAAAGGCTGCAGAAATTACGAGGAGGCTACGGGCCCAGTTAAGGGATGAGACAGTTATCTTTCATCTTCACTTCCCTACAGGCTAGCACAGATGGGGTTTACCATAGGTGTCCAATAAATAGCTAAGGTTTTTTTTGATGCCACTGTCTGAAAGGATCTACTAGGCAGATAAACTAGTAGAGAACCTTCAGGCTTTTCCAATGTTCTACCAGTGCATATGGCAAAGCAAACGAACAAAAAGAATGTTCCTAGAGGAGTGACCAAGTTACAGTGTTCCCAAAATGTGGCCCCTAGACTACTGACACCGGAAGAAGTACCTGGAGCAATAGTTTTAAAAATACAGTTTCCTAAAAAACACACCCCAGTCCTTAGAATGACAAGATCTGGGAAGGGGCAAGGATCAGGAATCTGTACTTGCACAAGGGGCTCTAGGTGATGCCCGCTCTGTGGAAAACCTCTGCGTTAAACCTTGGTTAATAAAAGTGAACACGTGTCTGCCATTTCCCACGTTATCTTCCATGCAACTTGGGAGGAACCGGGTCAGTGGCTTCCAGTGGGTGGCGTTCACCGACGTGAGCGAAACCAAAGGCTCCTCCAGGGTCAGATCACAGCAAATTGGTCTGCAAGGCCCAGTGCCTGGTGGGCTGGTGTACGCGCGGGCTTTGCTCCGTTTTGCTCCCTTGAGAGAGAGAGAGACAACCGCCAACTAAGGCTGCAGGTGTCCGAGTGCAAGAGCCCGAGGTGCCCCGAGGTCTGTGCAGCTCTGACGCAGCGGCGGCCACTCTCCCTGTCCTTTTCATCTCTTGAGCCCGGAACGTGCAAGAGGCCAGGGTGCTTGCTCTCCGAGGCTCCCCCGCTCTCCGCCTGGCCCCCGCCCGGGCTGCAGTACCTGCCAGCAGCTTCTCCTTCAGCCGATTCAGCAGCTCGGCGGAGGTGGGCCCTTTGGGCTTGTGCACGGCGAACACGCCGCTCAGCGACAGCAGCTTCGCGGCCAAAGCGGCCTTGGGCGCCCTGGCCCCGGGGCCCATCGTGGCCGCGGCCGCCACCGCCGCGGCTGCAGCGGTTCCCGCGGTTTCCGGGGCCGGGCCTGAATCTGCTTCCAAACACGACGACGATGACGACGGTGACAACAACGCCGCCGCCGTCTCAGCAGAGGCCATGCTTTTGTCACCCCGGTCTGTTTTGTACCTGCAGTCGCGCCCCTGATGACGCCACAAGGAGCGCGCCCGACTCCAAAGCGGGGGGGGCCGCAAGGGCTTCTGGGGATTGTAGTCCCTGGACTCCCCCGCGCGCTGGCTGAGAGGCGGCGGGCGGCGCCTGCGGAGGGCTGCGATGGAGTAAGTGGTTTTTTTTCTCTCCTATAATCTCGTTTGCTTCTCCGAGAGAATGTCGGCGCGGTGCCCGAGGTGTCAGTTAGAAGGGCCAGAACTGAGCTGTCGAGCCCGAACGCCGAGTGTGTGCTGTTGTATTTTTTTTTAATTTTTTTTGGCGGGAAATCTCTCCGCATCCCACCTGCTCGGCGCCCGGAGCGGAACTAGGTCCCAGCGCCCAGGAAGAGAAAACTTTAAAAAAAACTCGGACTCTCGCTGCGGCTTGGGAGGACCGTGGCTCCCTCGGTTTACTGTGCTCTTGGATTCGCGCTTTTAGAATGAAAATAACGCTGGATGTGAGCTGGGTTAGGGGAGCTATTTGGAAATGAATGAATGGATGCGGGGTCTCCCAGGCCCTTCCAGGCGCAGCCAGCGCCCCATCACGTGGGCCGTTTTGACACCCTTCAGGCCAGCGGTTCTCCCCCTTCCTGAGGCCGCGACCCTTGCATACAGCTCCTCCTGGGGTGGGGACCCCCCAACCATGACATGTTGCTCCCGTGATGCATCCTGATGTCAATATCTGCATTTTCCCATGGTCTCAGGCGACCCCTGTGCAAGGGCCGTGGGACCCCCCCCAAAGGGGTCGCGACCCACAGGTTGAGAACCACTCCTTTCCCGTCATTAAGTGCAATTCTTCACACTTCCAGCATTTTCCCTTCTGGCGCTTCTGCGGATCGCACCCCTTTGTGCACCCCTGGCTCAGGGGCCAGGCGGCGTTCTTGTAATAATTACAGTGTCATTCCTGAAATGGAGCTTCACTTTCCGGGCGAGGCCTCTCTGGGAGGTGCGCAACTCGGGACGTGGTTCTGGTCCGGGCCCAAGGCAGAGCGGAGAACAGTTCTTCATTTTGCTTCTGCTCCGGGTGCTTGAAGTCATATTATGAGTGTTGTCAGGCAGATGAGGTTCTCCTTCATCGTTTCCCCAAGTTTCCTTACAGCTGCCCTTCCTCCTCCTCCTCCTCCTCCTCCTCCTCCTCCTCCTCTTCCTCCTCCTCTTCCTCCTCCTCCTCCTCCTCCTCTTCCTCCTCCTCTTCCTCCTCCTC
>JAAGEH010000038.1:7487653-7536081 GCA_011751065.1 Lasiurus cinereus
TCTTCCTCCTCCTCCTCCTCCTCTTCCTCCTCCTCCTCCTCCTCTTCTTCTTCCTCCTCCTCTTCTTCCTCCTCCTCCTCCTCTTCCTCCCCCTCCTCCTCCTCCTCCTCCTCTTCCTCCTCCTCTTCTTCCTCCTCCTCTTCTTCCTCCTCCTCCTCCTCTTCCTCCTCCTCCTCCTCCTCCACCTCTCCTCCTCCTCCTCCTCCTCTTCTTGCACATTATTAATATCTAGCATCCTAATAACGCTTTAGCTTCTCAGATTCACCTCTGAGGGGACTCCACTTGAAGTGCCACAGATACATGAAAAAATAATATTTCCCAAACTGTTTGTTTCTTCCTCTGTTTTTCACCAGCCCCCGTTTCAATCGGATCTCCCATTAAAACCTTTGGGGTGCCCAACCATGCACATGTACTGAAAGCCACAAAACCGCACACTACAATGGGACAATTTCATGTTATGCATCTCAGACCACAAAAAAAGAAAGGCCAAAAATAAATAAATAAATAAATATTGGGGAGTTTTTGCTGGGTGGAAAGAAGCTGAAATTCCTCAAAGGGAGCCCCTTAGTCTTGTGGTCTATTATGAAAGCCCAAGCCAAGTGAAAACATCATGCCTGGGCCAGGAGGAAGTGGGGTAGAGGCCAGAACAGAAGAGGATTATTTCACGAATAAGGACAGAGAGTGAAAGAGCATCAGGACGCAGGATTAGTGGGTTCCTGAGGCAGCTTCCAGAGTTTCCTGGAAGGTGGCGTAACCTCAGACGGATGGCCGCACCCTGGGGAGCCAAGTACCCTCTAGCTCAGCGGTCTTAACCTGTGGGTCGCGACCCTTTTATGGGGGGTCAAACGACCCTTTCACAGGGGTCGCCTAAGACCATGGGAAAATGCAGATATTTACATCACGATGCCTAACAGTAGCAACATTTCCTGGTTGGGGGTCACCACCACATGAGGAACCGTATGCAAGGGTCACGCCTTAGGAAGGTTGAGAACCACGGCTCTAGCTTCAGCAGAGATTCCTGTGCGCTCTCTCCCCTGGGCTTAGAAGCAGAGAGCCAGGGGCTGCAGGAGAGAGTTTAAAGCAGACTTGAGCCAGGATGATTTGGAGATTACAGGGCCCTGACCCAGTGTCTAGACGCCAGTAAGCTTCCTAATGCAGTCGTGACTCCGGGGTGTGGGGAGTGGAGGGAGGGCAGAAGGAGGGGTGAAGAAATCATACTTCCATTTGAATGCTCCACGAATCCAATGCAGAATCAGTTAATTTGATTAAAAGGAAAAAAAAAGAAATGGATATTTCTTGCACGTTTTATTTCTGGGGTGCTAGAACAGCAAAATTTCTATCTGAACAGCAAAATTGATTCTACTCTGCTGTCAGGTCTGTATTCTTGGCATCAGAAGCAGCGGGTTCTAATTTTCCGAAGTAACCAACATCTACATGGAATTTATAGGTTATCTTACTTAATATATGTGTGAGCTCGACTTCTTTGTTTGGGAGTAACAGACATTGGTTCATACCAGCTTAGGGTTTTATCAGTAGGATGTGTTTCAAAGGGTTTATCGGAAGTATATTGGAATTTTATGCAGACTCTGGGAAGTTCTCTCTTGACCTCGGTTACCAACAGATAAAAGGAGATGGTAAGCATTGGAAGCCACATGCTTCCCCCCACATCCTCCTTTTATGCTACCCTCTTAGGTCTTCTTCATTCTTCTCTTTCGATTCTGACAGGCTTTTCCTCCCCTACTCCTCATTCCACATTCTTGTTTAAACCATCCTGTTGTGATCCAGTTCCAAAAATATTCAAGATGAAGACACTCCTGGCCGCCTACAAAACACTGTGCTTCATTCATTTTTGTAAATATTTCTCTCTTTTCCGCATCCAGAGCGGCCAGAGAGAGGGACCAGTTCTTGAGTAGGGGCGGTTGGGGATTGAGAAAAATGAAAGAAAGACACAGACACAGAGAGAGAAGGAAAAAGCTGGGACCAGGAGGGACCGCTGCCCTTTTCTGATGGAGAGACAGTGACCCAGAGCAGATGCAGCGCGTTTATTTTATACCCCCAAATACCAGCAAGCTTTCCTATTTGTTCCTGGGACACCCCCTGGCCCCTGTGCTGAAATGAAGGTCAAGCTGATAACACTTCTGCCTTTTGGCAGAACGTATATCCAAGGTGTGGCTTTGCCGACCCCCCTGGATTCAGCTGACAATTTAAAGAAATGCCCGTGAGCCTTCCCGGGAGCTCTCTACAGATTTTACCCCTCAACCACTGTACTTCCCTCACTCCCATTCCTGCTTTTTTTTTTTTTTCCATAACACATGTCATCTGACAGACCAAATATTTACTTATTTTGTTGAATGTATTATTTCCTCCATCAGATTGGAAGCTCCATGAGGAATTTGTGTTATTTTTTCCCTTTGCTATAGCTCCAGGGCCTGGAATAGGGTCAGCTATAGCACTCCATAAATAGCTGTTGCGTAAATGAGTGAATAAACATGGCAGAAAAGGAGAATGCCGAACATATAAAACAGTAGATGTATGTATATTCCCAGTGTAACTTCCCTCGTGTGGCTTCCAATGCTTACCACCTCCTTTTATCTGTTTGTAACTGAGTCAAGAGAGCAGATTACAAAATCAGACCCCAACTTTCTAGACCAACTTTCATGCTGCCTTCCATGACCCATGTATGTGCCTCCAAGGGTTGCTGATGAACAAGATTCCAAAAATGATGACATTTTCCGGTTTTATTGCAAATTTGCCACTGGCTCCTCCACAGTTGCATGCCTGGGGCACTTACCTGATCCTTGCCATAGGTGTGTGTGCTTGGGAGAGCAATGCTTCGCACATTCTCCAGTTGTTGCTCCTCTGTGCGAGTTCCTATAGTTCAGCGGTTCTCAACCTGTGGGTCGCGACCCCTTTGGGGGTCCATCAACCCTATCACAGGGGTCGCCTAAGACCATCAGAAAACACAGATATTTACATTGCAGTTCACAACAGTAGCAAAATTACAGTTACGAGGTAGCAACGAAAATAATTTTATGGTTGGGGCTCACCAACACATGAGGAAATGTATTAAAGGGTCGCGGCATTAAAAAGGTTGAGAACCACTGCTATAGATAGTAGAGTCGTAGGAAATAGTGCTTTATGAGAACTTGTGGGCCAGGTAGTCGTAAGTCCCTCATTTTAAAACTGAAGCACAAAAATAAAGGTGTTTTTTATAAGCAAGAAGAGACTGTTGAGGGATGCTCAAATCTATACCATGGACTTGAGAAAGGCATATCTATATATATATTTTTTAAGTTCAGAAAAAGATGGGCATGTTTCTTTGTGTGAAAACAGATTTGGGAGGAAAACTGCCCGCGGTACTGTGAAATATCTTAATAGGGGAGATAAGTAAAGAAACCAGTGGTTGGTTGGATTTTTACAGAGATTAACTTTAAATCCTAGACTATAGGTGCTAAAATTTTTTTTTTCCCAACGGCAAGTCAGAGAAAACATGGTTCAGAATTAGCCTAAGTGAAACAGTTGGGGGGGCCTCGTCTGCATTGAGCCTTCCATGAGTGCAGTATAAAACGGGCACCAGAACAGCTGAATGTCATCTTGGGAGCAGTAACGGAATTACTGTGTCTAAAGCGGTGATTTTCAACCGTTTTCATCTCATGGCACACATAAACGAGTTACTAAACTTCCGCAGCACACCAAAAATCACACTTTTTTGCCGATCTGACAACAAATATATAATATTGATTCATTCATACTGGACAGCTATTGTTGTGTTGCCTGTTGTCATTTTTTTTATTTGACAGTCTCAGGGGGAAAAGGTCAATGCCCCTGACTAAATAGTCTGGCATGGCATGTTTTAAAAATTTGTGCAGCACACGGTTGAAAATCCCTGGTCCAGAGTGAGGAAGGTGTGACCAGGCCTGATCACATGGCTGACTTGAGGCAATACTTCATACTCTAGGTCTTCTGCTGTCTCCATGATTTCTTGTTCTCTCTCTCCTCGGTTCCATAACTAGCTATCTGATGAGCGATATGGTGTTCAATCAAACAAAACTACCACTTCTGTAGCTCAAGAGGTTTGACTATCAGCAATTTCAATCTAATACTAACACCTGATCATGGTTGAAGGCACCGCTTCACTAAGAGTATTTGCGCTTTAGCAGAGGAACCCAGGAGCGAGCAGCCTCCATTACATTAGGAAGCGGAGATCTTGTAAACAAGAAAACATCCTGATGCTTGCCAGGTCACACCAGGCCCAACCTCTGTTTTCTTGGCAGCTGTTCCATTAAGCTATTCCCATATCTCTTTATGGTATTGTCAACCCATATCCATTCAAATAAATGAATGTTCCCCTCTGAGCTGACTCATTTGGCAGGGAAAGCTAGTTCACCTGCTAATGCATTAGCTGGCTCACATGACCACTCTCTCCAAAAAAAAAAAAGGCACAGTTTTCTATTAATAAGCAAAAAAGAAGTAGGATGCCCTCCTTCCTTCCAAAGTAGGAGTTCAGGTTAAATACATGTGAAAACTTTATAGGGCAAGGAAGCAGAAAAGAGGGGACATGATACAGAAAGACCTGAGATGATAGAGATATTTTACAATGTGTAAAAATATGAGTACTTGACTTTTTTTTTTTTTGATCCATAAGAGATCCCTGTAATTACTCCTGAGCTCTCATAACATTTCTTCAAAGGGCATGTTGATTCCCTACCATGTACTCAATGTTATCAAGGTATATGAAGGACATTTAATAGATTTTCAAAGTAAACCAGCATTGTAAGTACTGAATTTCTATTAAATGGCATTAATAATATAAATACTTATATTTTAATATAAACTAAATATATGTGATCTTCCATATTAGATAAATTGCAAATACAATGAAACATACTCCTCAGGGATTGGTCAAATGTTGTTCAAAGTAACACATTATGTCTGATTGTCTTTCTGTAATTTATTGTTTTTATGTTATTTATGCACCAGCATTCCTTGGTACAACATGTTTATTATGCACTTGTTCTGGGATAGGCACGGGAACTAACTTTTATATTGAACGCTACTGCGAATAAAGCAACTTGTCAGTATCAGTTTTTAAATAGACTCTGAGGATTTGCAATATTTAAAATCTTCTCATGCCCGTACACATGGTCTTCATTGATTAATCCGTGCCATCCCAAGCTGGGGAAATGTCCTTCTGTGGCTTCAGTTTTCTTTAAACATTTAATAATGTTCTCCACTTGAGGAAGGGTTGAAGGCTGGACCGGGAGGCAGAGGTGATGGATGGTCCTATTACCAGGTTGAATGAAAAGCCCTTTTTTTAAGCATAGGCTATATCTGGAGGCCAGCACAGCAGGCCGGCTTTCCTCCCTGCCATTGGAGATCTCAAAAGTCCTGAAGGCCTCCATCTTTCCTATTACTACTTAATTGAATTTGGCAAATCATCATCTTTTCAATATCTTACAGGTTTTTAAATGTAAGATGGATTTTTTTTTTTTTGGCCTGGAGAAGGTTTGGATACATTCCTCCTAATCTGTGATTTAGTATCTATTTTATAATCTAAAAAAAGACATCACAAACATCTGAATGTTTTTGGCGAAAGTAGTGATGAAAAATATGTTCTTATTTTTGGAGCCAAAGCATACCTGCCTGAGTTTCTTGATAATGCTGTTCTGCTTGCCTCCAAATTTTCTTGATTCATGTGGTTCGCCTTAAGTTGGGAAAACAGTTCAGAAAAAGCCAAGCTTGCGTATGAAATACTAAAATTACTTTTTACTATTTAACATTGAATAGCCTATATGACACTTTTATGACTCTATTGACTTCATAATAATAGGAGTCTCAAAAGTTCTGACCTGCACCCACAATATTCTCTGTTTCTTTGTTGTTTTTCCCCTATTTTACTCTCGCACTTTGAACAAGTACTAGTTAACCGCAACAAGTACTAGTTAACTGCAAATGCCCTGGTCATTCTCCCCCCAAATAAAAATTACTTCTACTTCAGAGAGTTTCTGAAAGGAAAGAAAATCATTCACGCTTCGTTCAGTTAAGATCATACTCAAACTCAGTGTTGCTGGGCCTCGATCTGTGTCTTAAACTGAACAAGGGGAACTCCAAGTTCCCATCTGGTATGTGAATTGACCCAGGGATGCCTCAGATGATGGCTGAACTGGCTTATGTTAGTTTACCCTGCTAACGGTTATATCCCGCCTGTCGGGGAGGGAGATGTTTTTCTTAACCCTCTTATAGTCCCTGGCCGGGTCTGAAAATTAAACTGGCAAAGACAAATGGACAGGAGAAAAGCTTATGAATTGTATGGATTTATTTACATGGACAGGGGAGCCTTCCCAAGAGAAGGAAGACAGGAAGTGGTGACCAGAGCAGGAAGCTTTTATATCTTTTATTTATTTAAAATATATTTTATTGATTTTTTACAGAGAGGAAGGGAGAGAGATAGAAAGTCAGAAACATCGATGAGAGAGAGACATCGATCAGCCGCCTCCTGCACGCCCCATAGTGGAGATGTGCCCGCAAGCAAGGTACATGCCCCCAACTGGAATCGAACCTGGGACCCTTCAGTCCGCAGGCCGACGCTCTATCCAATGAGCCAAACCGGTCTCAGCGCTTTTATACCTTTTAGACGACAAACAAACAAACAGTAAGTTTGTGAAGAATTGACAAGACAGAGTGATTTGGGCTGGGGTGTGAATGGTGAAGGAGTAGCTGGGGAGGGGCCAGCTTGGCTCAGTAGTTGAGCATCGACCTATGAACCTCGAGGTCACCGTTAGATTCCCAGGTGGCAGGCTCAATCTCCAGGGTGGGGCGTGCAGAGGCATCCAATCAATGATTCTTTTTCATCAATGATGTTTCTATCTCTGTCTTACTCTCTGAAATTAATTAAAAGTATATATATATATATATACTTTTATACTTATATATATATATTTTATACATATATATATATATATATATTTTTTTTTTAAGAGGTAGCTGGGAAGATCAAGGTTCATTTAACAAGGGTGGTTTATGTAGATTTCTCAGTCCCAAATTTCCCTGTCTGGTAATAAGAAGTCTTTTTCTCTTTCTGGTACAGGGAGAGTACCTTTCACCTGGGAGATGTATCTCTTGCTTTCAGGGAAAAGGGGGTGGGGTCCGAGTGACCTTCCTTTGGCCATTCTCATCTGTCAAGGTGCCATATTTGGGGATAGCATGTCCCCTGAATCCCATCACACCAACCATTTTATCTTTGAGAGTAACTATCCCAGGGGGAAACATCTCCCTTTCTGTCTCTCTCTAATATAGATACTAATATATATATAGTTTTTAGCATAATATCGAGGTCCTGCTATCTATATGACAAAATAAATATTCCATTTTTTAATCAGAAAGCCAGGCTAGAGATGATATTAATAAAGCTGCCAGTCTGTGTCATTCATCAAAGAGACAAGCAAACCCATATAGGTGACATTTTAGCCTTGATTTTAGTTCCGTGTTTAAAACAAGCCAGCTTGTTTTATTAAACAGACATATCTAGCATTTACTGGTACATATTTCTTGCGCGTAACTCTGTTTTCTGATGACGGTGAAGGCACATTTATTTCACACCGCAGCAGGTAACAGACAGGGAGGCCTGGCTAGACTCTTCAGATAGGGTGTCCTTTTATGGAGAGCTGTTTTCTTGTCTGATACGTGGCTTTGAAAGCAGGAACATAGCCTTCCTCGTTCTCCCTCGCCCCCACCTGGCAGAATTGGCCAGCGCCCCTTCGTGGGCTGCCCGGAGAGAATGATCATCTGCCGGTGACTTTGCCAGCCATTCATCTTCCTCCCATCGACGGGGCTGTAGGAAGAAATCCCTCGAGCGTGCGGCCTCGGAGTCACCCTGTTGGCTTCCTCCAGTCACAGAGAGAAGAAATCTACAGAAATATTTCACTGCTGGTCTCCGATCCCTCCGTGAGAGGTTCACGCAGGTCACCGCCCAGCGGAAGATCAACCCCAGCCACTTCAGGGAGGGTGTCCCCAGAAGCAGAAGATCTGTCCCTATAAGCCAGGACGCAGCTCTGAACATAAGAAAACGACACGTGCGATCGAAATCGTCAGTGTGTGATCGGTCACAGTGTGGGGGACGAGTTCTGAAAGCGTTCATAAAACGTTTTCTGCCGGCAGCAGCGCGTTAGCACCAGTGGTAATAACCGAGCTTAAATGCATGGCTTCCCTTAGATGTCATGCATGAGCCACTTCGGATTCCTGAGTTCGTAAATTGTCCAGGCTATCTTCCTCTCGTGCCCCATAAAGGGCCTGAGAGTGTCGGGTAGCCTTGCTTTATTTCCTGAGCTCGGAGGGGAGAGAGCCCCTCTCCCACTCAGCACAGTGTGTGAATGGCACCGTGTTCGTCCCAGGGTCAGAATTACTGGGAGGTTTCCCGCTAGGGCCACACTTCATTCTTTTTTATTCCCGAGAACGAGAGATTAAAACTCATAAGAGACGTTTGTCTCATGGGCCGCCGGTCACTAATTGTTTCAGAGTTCACCAAGCACCTCCTGAAAACGCCCCTTGTCCGAGGCAGGTGCTGAGGAGCTCTGGGGTGCATGCTCCCATGAGTGGCCCGTGCTCCCAGGCCCCACAGTGACAGGCCCAGTGGTCGGTGAGCACTTTCATCAGAGCAGGAAAGAGAAAAGATCTAGTCTGGGTATCCTCGTAGCATTCCTGGAAAGTCATATTGATGTCTTGCTAACATGATTTAAGTTTTACATATTTATATTCAGAGTGACCAAAACCAATGCTTCTAAAACTACGTAAAAGACCAGTTTTTTTAAAAAATACCCAGTCTTTGGGGACCGATAGTTTGGCAGAATATAATAAAAAGGAACTACTAGAAAAATTTAAAAATTTTAAAAATTATTATTACAATATGTTACCTCAGTGGTCGGCAAACTCATTAGACAACAGAGCCAAATATCAACAGTTCAAGGATTGAATTTTTTTTTTTCAGAGCCAAATTTTTTAAACTTAAACTTCTTCTAATGCCACTTCTTCAAAATAGACTCATCCAGGCCGTGGTATTTTGTGAGAGAGCCAACGAGCCACATGTGGCTCACGAGCTGCGGTTTACTAACCACTGTGTTATCATATATTGTTATATATTATTACTGGAGGCCTGGGGCACAAAAATTTGTGCAAGAATGGGCCTTCCTTCCCCTGGCTGCCGGCACCGCCTTTGCTCCAGCCGGAGCCACCTTTCTGTCTTTGCTCTGGCCAGGAGCTGCCTTTCTGCCTTCACTCTAGTCTGGAGCCACCTTTCCGCCTTCTCACGCTGCCCAGAGGCCTGGACCATCTGGGACGGTGCAGAACGTCTGTGTCATTGCCATGGCGATGATGCAAGTGTCCCGCCCCTGGCCTCCTGGCGCCTGTGTATGCAAATTAGTCCACCATCTTTGTTGGGTTAATTTGCATACTCACACCTGATTGGCTGGTGGGCATCATGAAGGTGTGTTCAATTTGCATCTTTCTATTTTATTAGTGTAGATTACTCTGTCAAATGCCTGTAAAAGTGTCCAAGTGCTTACTCTCGATTTCTGTATCTCACCACAGATTTATAAGAGGCCCAGTGCACGAAATTTGGGGTAGGGTCCCTTCCCCAGCTGCCAGCTGCTGGCCAGGGCCTTGCTTCTTTCCGTGATCCCCCCTGGTGGTCAGAGCCATCCTAACAAACGATGGAACTCCTGGTCTTGTGGTCGAACTCCCGAGGGCACACTTTGTATATTAAGCTTTTATATATATATAGACAATTTACCTGCTGGCACTAGTCTATAGATCAGGTTTTAAGAAACACTGATCTAACCCATAGCCTTTTGGGCTTGGTATATGTCCTCTGTGCTTTGTGTTGCCTGAATTGCAATAAAAGCGAGATGCACACGTTCAGAAGAGTAAAGATCCCTTGTTATTGCATTAGTAAATATTTCACAACCCAGAGCTCATCTTTCTTTTCTTGGAACAGAATATTATTATGGAAAAAGTGTTGGCTTTGGATCCAAACGAATTCAGGTTTGAATCCCAGATCTGACATATTAGCTAGTTGTGTGACCTTTAACAAGTTAACCACTCTGAGCTTTCTTTTCCTCTCTCTGTAAAAATGGGATGGTCAAATGACTTCCTCTCCAGATTGCTATGAAGATTGAATAAAGTGTATAAAATGCATCTGATTGAAGTAATTGTACAATACCCAGAGCTCTCATTATTATAGCAGGTAGCTCACTAAAGCGGGAGCTCCTTTGAGGAAGGGGGAAAAGCATCTCTTGCATATGCCCCAGCTCCCAGCTCAGTAACCCCAATAAATGCTTACAGTGTAAAATAGAATGGGGAGTGAAAGGGAGGTGAGGACATAAGAAGGAAGAAGAAAAAAGAAAGCAAAGGCGGAAGGCGATGCCAACAGTGTTAAATCAAGGTTACTCTCTCTTTAATGAGTTTCAGAACGTGTTTCATTATAACTTGCAGAAATTGGAATGGATGCGACCTAAATTCCTTGGTTAGCTGCCAGTGAGGGTTCAAAGCAGGGTCACTATCTTCCATTTGGCACCGGACACCTCCTCTGACTAATCCACACTGCGGTCGCTGAACGATCCATCCCTCCGTGGTCCTTATTGAGCAATAGACCCAGCATTGCACTCAGCATGCAGAGCGGGAGGCAGGAGTCACATGACTCTGAGAATCACCTATTTAATTGGGGGGTGTAGGGGGGGGGGTTGTAAAAAAGATGACATAACAGGATGGCATCATGAAAACTAGAAGTTAGCCATAGCTTTGAAAAGAGACACACTTAGCAGTTGTTTCTTTATGAATAATTTGTTTTTAAAAGCTCGTCAGTGCTTTCTAACGTGTCACTGAAGTTGGGTATCATTCCTCAGAAGGTCGATGGAGCGGAGCAGAGCTTGCTTTGCAGACAGAAGTGGCCTTGAGGGCTAAGTGAGGTTATTTATAACCCGTCCCGGCTCAGGATTGCTGACTGGACTGCAGAACACTCCTTTGCTCTGCAGATGACGTCGTTTATTTTGGGGTGCGTTCTTGGAAGGTGGTCTCTTCTAAAAGGTTGTTAACGGGCCCGCAGCTCTGACAGGACATGATATGGGTCTTTGGCCTTTTGCGATTGCAGTAATAAAACCCGTAAGTGGGTATTAGTGCTCGGGGATTCATTTTGAAACGGCCACATTTTCTGCGCTCTTCTCTGGTAGGGAAGGATTGCCATTGAAAGAGCGACATGTTGTTCTTTGTTCTTCCCAGAGAATCATCATTTTGAATATTTCCTAGAAGTAGGTAACACAAAGTTCTTCTTCTTGCACTTACAAAAAAAAAAAAAAAATAATTCTATGATTCTATAAAGTACTTGGCATTTGCACTAACAGAAAGACTAGTTTTTACTGAAGCTAATATAAAATATTCACCTATCAGCAATACTACAACGCTCTCTGCCTTGAGAATACTTAAAATGGTAATTACTTCCCCGGATAGAATTGATAATGGCCGCTTTTTTCTTAATTAATTCTCTTTTATTTCTAGGCATGAGAAAAAGAAAATATGTGGGCTTACCAGGGCACTGAGGAATCGATCTCCATTCCTACAAGGAATTCTAATTTTCTTCATGTTGAATTTAGGAAGTTCTTTCGTTTCCTTTAACTTTGATATTTTAAAAATTAATTTTTCAATTGGATAAATCTTTCCAAATTAAATTCCAGAGGATAAGCCCCAGAAGCTGATAAATGTAAAGCGATTTAATAAAGGCCTTTCCCCCCTCTGATGCATTAAACATTTGTAAGCATCAGAATTCTGTGCGTATAATTACTAATTTACAATGTAATATCTCATCTGGAATATCTGCATAGTTCAGCTCGTTATGACAAGGTAACAGGCAGAGCCTGACATGAGAAGAATCACACCGTCATGGCGAAAATGAATGGAATATATTTTACAGTCCTTGGATTTCCGCCTAACTCAGTGGGGCTTTGATTCCTGGTTTAAATTTATAAGATTAATTATCAGCCTAGTTGCAATAAAAATATGCTCATCTTCCAAGTAGTGATACTCCAAGAACTGAGGAAGAAATTACTGTAGCACCGTGGAACGTGGAGCTTTAAGAGCTTTCAAAACTTACCAGTATAAACAATTGGTCCTTTAGGGCCGATGATGGATCTCCTTTGGTTCTGGCAAGATATGAGAGAGAACAATCACTCCTGTAGTTATCTTCCTTTGTCAGTGACACACAGAGATGGAGATTAGGACCTATCTTGGCATGTACACACACCATTCATGTGAGTCATTTGTGAAAACCTTGGAGCAGAATTTGGCTCTCGATTGAAACTGTGATGCGTCCCAGCTGGGTCCCTTAAATCACCTAAGCATGTAGTGTCCTGTATTTAACACCACCTCCCAGTTTTTTAATCATACCTGGAGACTTCGATCACACCCTCTGGATATGCCTCCAGCGACCCTCTCATGACCTTTGGTCCTGATTTAAGCCTTCAAAAATGAGACACAACCATCAAGATGATTTTATCTTGTTAATCATGAGATCCAAACTATTTCTCTCCGTCTCTCTGGGTGCATCGTACCTCTCGGAGACATGCGTGGTTCTTTCATTATCCTAATCAGGTGAAATACCACAAAAGATATATGATCATGCTTTTGTTCCTTTATAATCTCTGCAGGCAAGTCCCTGGGAGAGTGAAGTTGCAGGCTTTTGTGCTTCTCTCCCATGCTGACTGCCCCACATCCCTTCAGGTATAGGTGCTTCTATGCCCCCTCATCGCTATCAAAGTTTTCTGTGGATCCTCATGCATACTAAGGTTCAGATAATTGATAACAATCTAAAGCAACGGTTCTCACCCCACGGTGCACATCCGAATCGCATGGAGAGCGAAGATTTACATCACTGAATTCTATTTCAGACTTCATGAATCAAAATCACTAAGCATAGGAACGAGGAATTTGTATTTCTTAAAAGCCCCTACGCACTCCGGATTAAGAATTACTGACCTTCCACTGAATCTGCATTTTAATAGGTTCAAAATCTGCAACTAAAGCCTCTAAGATCAACTGAGGAATGTTAAGCAGCTTTGAAAGAGGACTGCAGAAAGCCGAGAATTCCCAGCACATAGTGGGTGGAGGGCTTTGGCTCCACGTCCCTTGCCTGTAGCAACTACATTTTTTAAAACAATATTAAAAATCTTATAAAGCATTTTCTGTCTGAAAACCACATGTTGTTTACAAAAAATATAAAAAAAGTTAAACTATAAGAACTGTTAACATTTTGGCCTATTTTTTTCCCTTTTTGGCAATTATTGTTTTCAATGACAGTTTACACCTGATGGGACTTTGTTTTAGTTTTAGGTGTACACTTAGTGGTTAGACTTTATTTACAAAGGGATCATACAATACTTCAGATACCCACCTGGCACCATACATAGTTATACCTAGGTATACATAGTTATACAAAGCAATTATTTTTTTAAATATATTTTTTATTGATTCTTTACAGAGAGGGACAGAGAGTCAGAAACATCGATGAGAGAGAGACATCCATCAGCCGCCTCCTGCACGCCCCCCACTGGGGATGTGCCCACAACCAACGTACATGCCCCTGATCGGAATCGAACCTGGGACCTTTCAGTCTGCAGGCCGACACTCTATCCCCTGAGCCAAACCGGTCTCGGCCAAAGCAATTATTTTTGTTTTATATTTATTTTTATATATTTTATGTATTTTTTCCTACCAGTAAACATTCATTTTTGTTCTATGAATGTAAGGTCTGTATCTCATTTTCTCTCATACACACACACACATACACACACACACACAGGCACACACACACAGGCACACACACACGGCCTCTAATGTTTGATGTGCTCAGTAAACATGTACAGACTGAGTGAATTAGGTGACCCAGTTTTGGACTCCTTTCTGGGCATGTGCAGAAACACACAGTAACAAGAATTAAAATGATTTATATTCCTTGCTTTTTCAATTAGCTTCAAGAGATTATATTTTTAGGATAATTATGCAAACAATATAAAATAGAATTATTACACACAATTTGAATAGCTCTTTGCTCTTTCAAAAAGAACTCAATAGCGATTTTTTAAATGAAACAAAAATCTATCTTCCAACAAATAAGGCTTCTGCTTTTATCTCATTTCTCCCAAACAGCATCACTTCCAATGCCCCTCAGCAGCTACAACCCTCGGAATTAAGTTTGGTTGCATCCATCAGAAATCCCAAATGATAATGGCTTAAACAAGAAGCCCAGAGATAGAATCTAGAGCCAGCATGGTGGTCCATTATCAATCAGAGACTGAGCTCCTTCTTCCTCTCTGCGCTACCATCTTTTGTCCAGAGCATCTCTCCTTAATGTCTACTCATCATCAAATGTGACTGTCGGAGTACCACCTTTTACATCCCTATTCCAGTCAAGAAAGCAAAAGGAAAGAGGAAAGGAGACAAGACAGAGCATCTTGGCTGAATTAGTGTTCTTCAGCCAGCCGTCCCAGAAGACTCCCCCATCCATTTCTGTTACATCTCACTTGAGCCCTAGCTTTCAGGGAAGCTGGGCAGTGTGGTCGTGTGCAATTAGGAATGCAATCGGGATCTTGTTGGTAAAAAAAAAAAAAATGATATTTCCCAGACAGCCAGCAGGCTCTTCTTCCACAGCAAAGTCACTTATGGTCAGTTAACAGTTAAGATGCTTTTGGTGCCGAAACCGATTTGGCTCAGTGGATAGAGTGTAAGCCTGCGGACTGAAGGGTCCCAGGTTTGATTCCCGTCAAGGGCATGTGCCTTGGTTGCGGGCGCATCCCTGCTGTGGGGTGTGCAGGAGGCAGCTGATTGATGTTTCTCTCTCATTGATGTTTCTAGCTCTGTATCCCTCTCCTTTCCTCTTTGTAAAAAATCAATATAATATATGTATTTTTAAAAAAGATGCTTTTGGCTAAAAATACCTAACACTAAATGGCTTCAACAGTAAGTTTCCTCTTACACACTAAGTCAGGGTGGTTCAGAGTTGGTTCAGAAGCTCAAGGATGTTAACAAGGCCCTAGCACTTTTTTTAAAAAATATATTTTATTGATTTTTTTTTTTTTACAGAGAGGAAGGGAGAGGGACAGAGTTAGAAATATCAATGAGAGAGTCATCGATTAGTCGCCTCCTGCACGCCCCCCACCGGGATGTGCCTGCAACCAAGATACATTCCCCTGACCGGAATCGAACCTGGGACCTTTCAGTCCCCAGGTCAACGCTCTATCCACTGAGCCAAACCGGTTTCGGTGCCCCAGCACTTTTTATCTTTCCACTATGCCATTCTTCAGACATGAAGAGTACCTTTTTTTATGGACAAAAGATGGCTGCCTCAAGCCTCACATTACAACAGCCACACATTGGAAAGGACAGGTACCCTCCAGGGAAGAAACCTTATAGTTGGTTCATTGGGCATCACTGCCCATGTTTAAGTCAATCGTTAGAGTAATGGAATTAAAATAATTGGTGTAGAGTGATAAGTCAGAGATTTCCTCCTGGGGCTGAAAATGTTGGAAGGTAAATTCCTGGACAAAATTTGGGCTCTGTCACTAAGGAAGAATGGAGGTACAGTCAGCGGGGTGGTGGGAAGAACAGCTATGGAGGGATCACGTGTGTATCTGTCATACTGGTTCTGTTTTATAGAACAGTGATTTACAACTGTTCTCCTGAGTAAAACATCCTCAGGAAATTCCATGGTATCTCATTCATTACTTGAACAGCATTTTCTTTCAAAAGGGCAAAATACAAGCCTGAGATCAGACAATGAATCATGAGACATTATCACACAGCCATAGACTTCTGTTTCTGTGATGGTAGAAAAATAAGAGGAAAGTTACTTTTTGATAAATGGTATCAGTACTCATTATATGTTAGATTTTTTAAAATATATTTTATTGATTTTTTTACAGAGAAAAGGGAGAGGAATAGAGAGTTAGAAATATGGATGAGAGAGAGACATCGATCAGCTGCCTCCTGTGCACGCCCCCTACTGGAGATGTGTCCGCAACCAAGGCACATGCCCTTGACCGGAATCAAACCTGGGACCTTTCAGTTCGCAGGCCCACGCTCTATCCACTCAGCCAAACCGGTTTCGGCATATGTTAGATTTTTAACATTACAATGGCTTTGGGGAAAAGTAGGTTTTTTAAAAGTTCCAATTATTCTAAAATTCAAATAGTATAAAATAATTTGCAATTCTCCCACATAAATGAAAATACATTTTCATTGGTGGTTCCACTTACACTGCTAAGGACATTATCTGGTCAATATAAAGTTATCCTTTATCTCTCCATGCCCCCCTACCCCCAATAATAACATTGTTTCTGTGCCTCCTCCTTTGACCCAAATAAACCAATCCAGCCTTGGATGTAGAAGATTTGCATTTTCTTAGCTCTAATAAAAAAAAAAAATATTTGACCTGAATTCTCAAAATTTAGGTCCATCGGGGTTTGAGACCTAGATTATCCTAGATTATGGAAAGGGGTGAACCCACATGGAACAGTTAAGATCCCTGAGACTGAGTAGGGTGGGAGGGCATGGTGACAAGTTCTAGAAATTATTCGATCCACTTCCACCTAGCCCTCTGCAAGTGTCTGGCCATCTGATGGGACAGCGGCATGTATGCCTCTATGGAGACTTAGCCTCTAGCTCTGTGGCCTGTAGAGCATGCTCTGGCCAATAGATTTCTGTGGTGGCAATCTTGGAGCATACCCAAACACTGGTGCTTGCTGGTAGATCACATGGTTGAAGAAGCATCACGAAAGCTGGCAAATATCATGAAGGCAGGGCCCTCCTTACTTTTCTAGCATCAAGCAAGTTGTTGGATTCTCATGATACAGTGGGGACAGGGAGGGGGATCTCTACATAACAAAGACTGGTGGGTGGTTATCTTATATTCATTTTTTGTTACTAACACCGAGTGCTATAATATCGAAGACACTGTACCTGCCTTAAAAAAATCATCTCTTATTCTTCCTCGTATGTGTGACCAATGAGTATCAAAGGAAATCAGGAAGCACTTTAGAAAAAAGTTTCTTTGCTCTCTGGACTTTCCCTTCTTCCTGTCGGATATAAAGAAATTACGTTGGAGATCCAGGCGCCATCTTTTAACCTGGAGGATGGAAATTGCTCATTCCAGATGGCAGAGTAGAAATATAGGAAGTGCCTTGGTTTTTGGTGACTTCCTAGAGCATCCGTACCAGCTTAGGGCGGCCTCCCTCAGAATTGTATGTGAGAAATGAATCTTTATCTATGTTAGCTTTGCAGTTGGGTCTCATCGGCAGAGCATTAACCTCCTAACCGTATATCTGTCACAACAACCTTGGAGCTATTATTATGACTGATCCCATTTGTTTTACATGATTGGAGACTGATAAATCATAGAGTCAGAATTCGAATACTGTTTTGTCTAGCTCTAAAGCACATATTTTAATTATCAAACTATCTAGTAAATCGGACTGGTACGGACAAGGTTAGACAGGTGGAGGGTGGGAGGGAAGCAGTACAGAGATCAGCGCAAGGACCAGGTAACCAGAAACCAGTGGGAAGGACCCTTGGAGGTGTGTGTGTGTGTGTGTGTGTGTGTGCACGCGCACTCATGCACGCTCACAGAGTAACAAAGGCCCAAGAAATATAATCACTCTGATGAGTGATTCTCCATCTGCTTTTTAGCCTAGGTCATTGCACTTGAAGTATTTCTGAGCTTGAAACCTGAAGCCAAAATTAGAAGTATGCCTAGGAGTTAGTCAACTAATTGAGTTCATGTAGATGCCAATCCTGATAAGTCAAATCCCAGAGAAGAAATTTTGATTCAAATTAACTAGCTTAATTGTCTGTGAAATCCAAATTGACCAAATAATTGCAAGTTAATCCTTTCATTTAAAGCTGAGCAGATCCCCCCCTCTGCCCACCCTGATTGGAAATGTGCGATTTGTATCCCTGACATTCTTGCCTCGGGGTAACAGGTGTGACTTCTTTCACCCAGTGTGGAGTACAGATGTCAGGGGACATTTGGCAATGTTTGGGGGGCATTTGGGGTTGTCACAACTGGGGGACATTATCTAAATCTAATGGGTAGAGAGGCTGTGAGTGCTGCTAAATATTCTGCAATGCACGGGACACTGCCCTACAACAAAGAATTAGGCCATAACATGAATAGTGTCGGTACTGAGAACCCATGCTCTAATCAAACAGTTCCTAGTGAAAGGAGAATTAGGCACTTAACCTATTCATGACAGTCCAATTGGTTATTCAGGCTCCAAGGTACTAATGTTCATCAAATTAGGCATGTAACAGATCATGCTTTATTTCACTTTTTCCATTGTAGTTGCAGCCAGAAAGTTAGCTGATAGGCATCTAAAATCCTTCATCCTTTCTGTTGCAAGTCTCTCTGTTTACTGGAAGGTCATTAAGCTGCTTTGCTTTTGAAGTCCATTTATTACTTCAAAATCCAGTGCAGTCTATTTAGTCTTTCTTAATGCTGTCTGGTGAAACATTAATGAGGAGCTCACTAATAGTCATAGAATTTGTCTGATTACCTCATTAATTTTTAATGAGTTTGCTGCTTACACTTCAGGATAACATAACAGGAATTGGGTAATGTAATTCTTTCAGGGTGGAGAGCCCCTAAATTTGGTTCTACATTATTAATCATGTAGGCTGAGGACATTAAAGAGGCTTTTGTCCATAAATTTGCCTAAATCTTTAACTGCATAATTTCATCTCTATATGGTTCCCAGAAATTTCTTTTAATCAATTATTGTGGCTGAAAACATCCAATTTTCCTCAGAGTGAAGTCTTCAGAACTCAAAATCTGAGAAAGTAAGCTTTATCATGAGATTGAAACTTGAGCCCACTGTTAAGAAGCATTATAATCACATCAGTTTCTTACGAAGAAAAGTCCATCGTTATTTTAAATACCAACGTGTGGCTTCTAGAATGCAGAAAATACCTTTAATTCAATCTATTTCTGTACCTAGATCTTCTAAGTTTATTATGCATTGTCTCAAAATTCTCATCTTATGGATTTGGAGCATGAAATGTCATTAACATGCTCCTAGTGTTACAGCCATTGAATAATCGAAATCCCAGGGTAGCAGTGATTATAAGATTACTCAGCCAGTAAAAGTTTATTTTACAATTGGAAACATCTCAGTACAATAAAGATTAAATTAGTTGTTCTAGTCAATAAACCTAGAACTTCTGCATCCCAGCCCTTTTCTGAGAGGGCTGGCAGCAAGCAAGTCCTTTGCAACAGAGCAAGAATCGTAATGAGGTTCAGACTGTAAAGATTACGAAGACTCCCCTACAATCCTGACTCTCCCCACCCTAACTACCCCGTGCCAAAAGACAACCACAAGCTGATTTCTGCCCCTGGATGGGAGCTATCAATCAATTCAGGCCGTGTCGTGTGCTTAGCATCGAATCAGTACAGGAGTATGATGAGGGTGTCCAACACCCCCCAGAGTCTGTGAATCCAGCCATCATTTCTCTCAGCCAAAACCAACTGGTCCCACTGGAAGCCGGAGGAATAAAGGTGCAGTCGGTGCTTCGTGTACCACTTTGCTGGGTGTGTTTAGTAGAATCGCAGCAAATAAGGCAGCCGAGCTGGCCGTGCAGATCAACGGGTGCCAGAGGCCTAACTAGCCGTACCCTTTTGCTGCAACAATTGCAAAATAGACCCAGAGGTCAAGTGGAGATCTAAACATGGAACTTAGTGCTAGTAAGGCCGGACTAGAATCTGAAAAAGTCACCTTTCCTGCTCTTCTTTCCTGAGATGCACCCTGAGAGAGGGCCCTCTGCAGAGAAGGCCCTTGTGCTTGCCACCTGAGGTGAGGAATGTGTGTGTCCTGTGGGCAGGCTGGTGGGGAAAAGATGCCAACAGCTTAACACGCTTCTAGAAATCTCACCTTGGGAAGAAGCCAGGAAAAGAGGAGGGACAGAAGCTTCCGAAATTGCCTCCAAGATCCTGGAAGTAAGTTCCTACCTTCTGAGCCAAGGCTGGGAGGCCAGGAGGAGGGAAAGCATGGTCTCTACCTACCCAAACATCTCAGTGCTTTGTTTTCCAGTTTTTATTTTTTTTAATATATTTTATTGATTTTTTTACAGAGAGGAAGGGAGAGGAATAGAGAGTTAGAAACATCGATGAGAGAGAGACATCGATCAGTCGCCTCCTGCACGCCCCCTACTGGGGATATGCCCGAAACCAAAGTACTACATGCCCTTGACCGGAATCGAACTCGGGACCCTTCAGTCTGAAGGCCTACGCTCTATCCACTGAGCCAAACCGGTTTTGGCCGTTTTCCAGTTTTTAGTAGTCAGGCTTTAAGTAGAGAAACAGAAATAGTCTTTATCCTCAAAACAGACTTGGCTTTTAAGATCCCTTGACATACACGATTGAATCGATGGTTCACACAGTATTGGAAAAAAATATTCAACACCAGAAACCTGTGCTTTTTTTTTTTAGAGATGACTTGATTATGTTAACTTGAATTATTGGGGAAATCTGCTGTCTCTTGCCTTTGGTGACAAGGTGAAGATTAGACCCTGAAATAATCACGTGGTAAAGGAAGCTTGGGAGTCATTTTGAACAGGGATTCTCAATTCTGGCTGCAATGGGGATCAGCTGATGAGCTCTGAAGAAAATCAGACTAGCAGCCCCCAGCCCCAGAGGCTCTGGTCGAGTGGATCTAACGTGCGGCTCAGACATCAGGATGTGCAGAGGCCCCGCAGGGCCTCCAAACGGGTGAAAGGGTCTCTCCTTCTGACAGATGCAGCCCCACGCCGAGGGCTGTGCTCAGGCTGTGCTCTGCCCCCCACTCCTCAGCGGGGCTTTTTGATCAGGGTAAATGGCACAAGGGTGCACAGAGGCCCTGTTCCGGGGGCCTTGTCCAGAGGTGTGCAAAGGAAAGCCTAGAGCTAGTAAGTCTGGAAATGGAAGGGCAACTGAATTGAGTTTCGCCACAAAAGGATTGAATTCCAGGCAACAAGCCAGGGTTTGGGAAGGCGGATGTTGGGCCTCAGAGACTTCTGGCTGGGTCTCCGGGCCCTGCTTCTTAGAAAGGACCATATAGTGCAGCGGTTCTCAACCTGTGGGTCACGACCCCTTTGCGGGTCAAACGACCCTTTCACAGGGGTCGCCTAAGACCATCGGGAAATGCAGATATTTACATCACGATGCATAACAGTAGCAACATTTCATGGTTGGGGGTCACCACCACATGAGGAACTGTATGCAAGGGTCGTGGCCTTAGGAAGGTTGAGAACCACTGATATAGTGGGAGTGTTGAGTCTCTGTTCCAGCTCTCGGGAACTCGAGAGCTGGTTTTGTTCCTTCTAACCCAGGTGCTAGTGTGAGGAGGGTATTCAGTTCAGAACTAGTTTTCTAGTTCCATCAGAGGTGGTAAAAGCGGCTTTTCCTCCCTAAATATGTGTGGCCTTATCTACAGAGACGTAGATTCACAAAGCAAAGGTAAAGCAAAGCAAGCTTTGTCATTAACTCTCATCCTCCCAAGACCCCGTGGAGAGGAAAGGAGAGGATCCCTCACCCGAGGTGGGAGATGGGTTGTGGGTTAAGAATCGACAAAATCTCACCCCTCCTGGTAGGATTTGGGGGCTTGCTCCTATGGGGCTGTTCTACTCCTTCAGGGTTCATGGGGAAACTGACTCCTTCTTTGGCTCAAGGAGACTGTAAACGGAACTTCATTCCTTTGGCAGATCTTAGTAAGCATAGAACTGGAAATTGGACTGGGGCTTAATCGGTGGTTCTCAAATTTTAGCATGCAGAAGAATGACTTACAGGGAGTGTTAAAAGCCAGATTGTTGACCTTCCACCCCCTGCGTTTCTGATTCTTTGGTCTAAGATGGAGCCTGAGAATTTGCTCTTTCTGTTGGCCTGGGGACCACACTTTGAGAACTGCTGCTTTAGGGAATCTAGGAGCCACTCCGGTCTCCCTCGTATGAGGCTGTTGAGCTACTAATGTCCTTCTGAAAACTTCGGGATCCACTTGTATTTTTTTGTGAAAGATGTGTCTGCACTTCAGATTTCATCAGGATTAATACACAGTGTGGTCAGCCAAAGATAAATTGGTCATTCCGTTAAGCCACAAATACAAAAGGAAAAAAAATCTCACAAAAGTTGACCTTTAATTTGACGGATTAATATCACAGATAAAGATCACATTGAGATTTGTGCCGGCATATCTTCTTTGATAGCTTGAAACATCCCATATGGTGACGATTAGTACACTAGTACATGCCCTTTTCTGCACTTGTAGTCAGGAGACATTTCAACTTTTTGCATTAGGAATAATGCCTCAACGAACATATTTCAAGTATAATTATTTTCCCCAAGCATTTTGGATTGCAAACACAGCTACCGTCACACTGAGTGAAATTGTACTTAACCTGGGTTCTCCGGAGAAAGAGAACCGATGGGATAGGAAAGGAGGTTTAGTATCAGGAATTGGCTTTGGCAATAATGGAGACTGGGAATTCCCACAGTCTGCCATCTGCAAGTTGAAGACCCAGGCAAGTCCATGGTGTAATCCAACCAGCATATGGAGGCTTGAGGACCAGGAGAGCTGGTGATGTAGCTCCCGGGCTGCGGGCAGGGGAATGAGATATCCCAGCTCAAGCAGTGACTCAGGGGAAAGGGGACACAGCCCTCCTTCTTCTGACTTTGGTTCTGATGGGTCCTCAACAGGTTGGATGATGCCCAGCCATGTGGGAGGGCCAGCTACTTCACTCGGTCCACCAATTCCAATGCTCACCTTCCCCCAAATCACCCTCCTAGACACCCCCAGGAATAATGGTTAACCAGATGTCTGGGCATCTCCTGATTCAGGCAGAAGACACAAATTAACTATCACATGCACATTTAAAAAAAAATTCTCTTCTAAGTGAATGTTTTCTCCATCCTCCAGCATCCAGTCCTGGAGCCTTGTTTGATTGTGACTGCACTACATAGTTGTTCACTCTAATAGTACTTATTGCGCATCTACTGTACTTCAGTGCTAGATGCTGGGGATAAAGTGGCGTCCAAAACAATAATATGCCCTAATTTTATGGAAGTTAATAAAGATAAGAGAAAGCTAGAGAGGGGAGCAGGAAGAGAGAGAGAGATGGAGATATTGAGACTGATTGGGATCAAGTAATTGCAAACCTTAATACCTGCTGTGAAGGAACAAATGAAGTGCAGAGTGGTCACCGAGGAAGGTCTCTCCAAGGAATCATTTAAGCTGAAACTGCGAATAGGGAGGACCCAGCCATGCTGCTATAGATGGAACATCCCAACCAAAAAAAAACTGCATGTGCAAAGGCCCTGTGGTGAGCAACAGTTGCAGGCAGAGAATCTGAAGGAAGAACAGCGTAGCTAGAACCAAGCAACAGTGGAGAGAGAGAAGCAGGATTTCATAGTAAAATGCTCTGTAAGCCATTATAAAAATAAAAAAAAAGGGCTGTTATTTTCAGTGAAATTGATAGGTTGTAAGCAGGGGAGCTATGTAATCAAATTCTTGTTTTAAGATCTCTTTTGCCGAGTGCAGAATGGATTAGAGGAGGAAGTAAGAAAGTAGGGAGACCAATTGGAAGATCATTGTGGTGTCCAGGCAAATGACAGTGAAAACTGGACTGAGGGAGTGTGTGCAGGTGGTACGTAAAGGACAGATGATGAGTAAAGGAAATGTATTTGGAGTTAAACTCGGAATTTCCTGATATGTGGGGATGAGCGAGTGAAGGAAAGGGAGTAATCACGGATGACTCAGATTTCTGGCTTGGAAAATGGAGGGAGTAGTCATATAAGTTACAGGCATGGGTGAGACTTGGCAAGTGAGGAAACAATTGTCCATGAGGCAAATGAAGTGGCTCTTCCAGAGTGGTTTTCCAGGCCCCCTCTCAGGAAGCCTGCCAGGGGGCAGATGTGGGGACACACCCAGTGTTCCCCTCCTACCGCCATGATCTCTTTCCTTTGGAATTCTCCCCAAACCAGGGTACAGGCTACAGAGTCTCCCCAGCGACCATACATACCCACCGCCCCATCTACTTTTTCTTGCTACTTCTGTAGCTCTTAGGGATTTTACTGTTAAGTTCAAAGGGAAAACAGACAGATATTAAGAACTGTAAAGTTCCAACTCCTGGTTCCCTTCCTACATTCAGTCGTGGTAAGTGGAAGTCCAGATGAGTCCCATACTTTGAGATTTTACTTCCCCATCTTAAACCCTCTTGTCTTTGAACTTCCCCTTGGACGTCAGCCCTAGGTCTGATAGACTGTTTCCTCCCTTCCTCTCTCTCTCGTTCCCTCTCTCTATCTCCTCCCCACCATAGATATATACATATATATCCACTTTTTAATATAAAATTTTAATTGATTTCAGAGGAAGGAAGAGGGAGAGAGAGACATCAATGTTCAAAGAGGATCATTAATCATTGATTGGCTGCCTCCCACATGCTCCCTACGGGGGAAGGACCAGTCCTTGCCTCTTCCAGCTTCTGAGAGCCCCAGGTGTTCATTGACTAGTGACAGCATCACTCCAATCTAGCCTCCATCTTCTCATGGGGGTTTTCCCTCTGTCTCTCTGTGACCAAATTTCTTTCCCTCTTATACCACAAAGCACCAGTTATATTGGATGAAGGACCTGCCCTATTCCAACACGGCCTCATTTTATTTAACTTACCTACTGATATCTGCAATGATCCTGTCTCCAAATGAGATCACATTTTCAGGGGCTGGAAGGCCAGAGCTTCAACATGTCTTTTGGGGAGGGACACAATTCAACCCACAACAACTGTGCAGTTTGCATTTCTTTTCATTACAGAGCGTGTGACATCTATCTTTAGAATTTTTCTTCCTGCCACTCATAGCAGACCGTGGTGGAGTGGTGCCATCCTAGCCTGGTGGCCTCAGAAACTTGATGGGGTTCCAGAGGCGACATAGCTTACCTCACCGTGTCATAGATAGTTAGTGTCCCTGCTTATAATTTTAAAAATAGTTTTATTGATTTCAGAGAGGGAAGGAGAGGGAGAGAGATAGAAACATCAGGGATGAGAGAGAATCATTGGTCTTGGTCAGCTGCCTCCTATATGCCCCACACTGGGGATTGAGCCCGCAACCCAGGCATATGCCCTGGTTCATTGGTGGACACTTAAGCACTGAGCCATGCCGGCTGGGGCAGGCTCATAATGTTTAATGTGGAAAAATAATAATTGGACCTGCTGAATGTTTGTGTCGGTCTGATCAGTGAATGTTTTCCCCGTAGGCAGGCTGCATGAGACATCAAGTCATCAGACACTTGTTTGGAAGGAACGGAATAAGCTGGAGGCGTGGGGAGGGTGGGAGACAGATTTATAATTTGGTGGCTTCCATTACATTAAGAAGGGAATTAGAAGAGCCCCATCTGTGATCAGTACTTAGATGGTACTGCTGGTCTTGCCTCTGACAAGTGATTTCTACACCCTTGGCTGACCACACCCTCCCCTGTCCCAATTATTTAGACACACGTTAATATTTTCAGTCTGATGAATGCCTCTTCTTACCGCCTTGGGAACCATTTGGTCCTGCGAGGCACTTACTAATCTCTGCTCGGATCCATTAGGAATCCATTCACAGTTTAACTCTGAGAAGGCCACTTCGTTTCTGTGATTTGGAGGGGAGCAGTGACAGCCACACTAAAGAGGTTTCGTCTTTCTTCAGTTCCCTGGCCTTCAAAAGAGCAGAGAGAGGGGTGTTCTGGTGGATCAGAGGGAAAGGAGGTAGAGGCCCCAGGAACGGGGCCACCTTTTGGGGACAGTACACTGCAAGCTCTCAGGAATGTGGGGAGAGGAGAGGAAAAACCCTAAGGAAACGAGAGACAAATGAGAGTGAAATCCAACCTCGACTTGTCATTTTCTCCTAGACTAGAGCCAGTTCTAACAGGATCCTCTGCCTCTTCTCAAAGAGCAGCTCGTGAAAACTGAGATGACAATGATTTTTTTTTTCCTTGTAAATCTGGGCTCAGTTTGAGACAGAATATTAATGGCAAAGGGCTCAATATCTCATTACCAATCCCCCTGGGCATGTAGTCCCCAGAAAAGATAAATATTTGAATAGATGATGATAATATGTATGATAATTTGTGGTCATCATTCCACATGCATTTTAATTGAGTCTTTTTTATTTTAAACTACGGCTTCTGAGTGAGAATGGCAGTAATTAAATACATATATATATTTTTTTGAATTCTGAACTCAGGATTTGAGGATCATTAAGCCCAAACATGCCTTTGAAAAAGACAGCCTCTTTATTGATTTACCCAGGAAAGCCAAAAAGCAATGTCTAGATTCTTTGCCTTTTTTCTTTCAGTTCATTGAGTAAAGTAGAGATTGAGGCTTATACCAGTTTTTCCTCAAAATTTTGCTTGAAGGTGAACTTGAGGTCGCCTTAATAGCGATCAAACACTTACTGTCTTGGAAAACTTTCCCCAGTTTCCTGTTTGAAATTCTGTCTTTGGGGGAGCCTTGACCTCCTTCTGACTTCTAATTAGCTTCACTTCAAAAACAAGGGTTCAGCGGGAAGTGAGGAGTCAGAGAGGTGGCCTGGGGCACGCAGGTTACAGAAATAATGGTTTTATTCCTCTGAAGCAATTCCAGGGATTCATATTGTTGTCTTGAAAATATGTGGGGGCCCTGGCCAGTTTGCTCAGTGGTTAGAGTGTTGGCTAGGGTCATGGGTTCGATCCCTGATCTAGGACACACACTTTGGTTGTAGGTTCTGGTAGGAGCATGTGCGGAGGCAACCAATTGATGTATGTATCTCTCTCACATTGATGCTTCTCTCTCTCTCTCTCCTTCCTCATCCCTCCTTTTCACCCTCTAGAAATCCAGATGAGGATTAAAAACAAAAAGAGCAGAGGGAACCAAACCTCCCAAAGAAGGTGTTGATATACAGGAGCAGACGCAATTCCTGGGTGGGTCATTGGTGGATTTCTGTGGACCCATGCACCTGCAGGCTCTCGGATCTGTCTTTAAAGACAGTTCTCGCAAGATGAGTCATTCTTACGTGGACTCTCAGGGACAGCCTGTTAGAGACCCCTCCAGATCACTGCCGGTCAGTGCATCCTGGAGACAAGTACTTTTCCATTAGTTGCGGAAATGTTCCTCAAGTGGAAAGGGAACCTTACACTCATTTGGACGGGGGGTGGGTGACTGGCAGAAGATGCTCTGTCTCAAAAGTCTCCATTCCAAAAGAAGTTCTTTGCTTGATTTCACATTGTTCAAAAACCCGGTCTAGTAACTTTGAAGAAAAACAGTCTCTTCTCAAAGGTAGATTTATTTATTGATTCATTCAATAGATATTTACATGGTAGCAGTGCGTATGTGTCAAGAAAAGACACTGGGTTTAAAGTATAGCTATAATCCTCATAGAGCTCATATTCTAGTGCCTAAGATGAATGACAAGCAAAGAAAGACACAGGGAAACTTAATAGTTTCCAATAATGATGGGTTTTTAAAGAGCGAGGGTGGAATAGGATAATTAGAGGGAAACGGGAAAGAAAACTTTATATATGTAGGGCTTCCCTGAGGAGGTGATGTTTTATGCTATAACTGGAAAGATGAGAAGGAGGTGGTTATAAGTGAAGGAAGAGTTTTGATAGGGGCTATTAAGAGCAAAGATCTTGAAGCCAGAAAGAGCAGAAATGGAACTTTTAGAACATTAACAACAACAAAAAACTGTCATGTGTGACCGAATGTTCAATGAGAATAGAGAAGTCGGTGGGAGCTTTACTGTGAGAGACCTGAAGACTGTGGCCCAGAGTTTGAAGTTTTCTAAGGCAACTGGGGGATTTCAATCATGTGAGTCACATGTCTGACTGCAAGGTGGTCTGTTCAATAAATTTATTCAGTGACCAAAACTTTGTTGTTTTTTTTAAAGTCATGTATAGTGTTTAGAACAACACATCATGGATTTTACCAGCCTATTTTTGCAGCATCTCAAATTGAGTACAGGAGTTATAACAGCTGGTGAAGATTACTGTGATGTTTTTTATTACTGGTTCTGTGTTTTTTTATATTTTTATTTGTTTATAAGAGAATGTTTGTTTAGAGCATCATAGAGGTTAAAAAAAAAAAGTGAGCCAGTTGGGCTGTATGGGCTCAAGAAATAAGTCACAGAGGCAAAAGAAGGACTCTTGGGGATTAGGAGAGAGAAAGGAAAAAGTATCTGTGCTCGGAGGGCGAGGAGGGGAAGAGAGGCACAAATGGGTGAGCTCCAGAGGGGGAAATGTGCTGACTGATCTGTTTTGTTTTTTTTTTTTAATATATTTTATTGATTTTTTACAGAGAGGAAGGGAGAGGGATAGAAAGTCAGAAATATCAATGAGAGAGAGACATCGACCAGCTGCCTCCTGCACACCCCACACTGGAGATGTGCCCGCAACCAAGGTACATGCCCTTGACCGGAATCGAACCTGGGACCCTTCAGTCCGCAGGCCGACTGAATATTGAATAAATTTAATTTAAATTTAAAAACCACGTTTTTTGATAAATCAATAAATTCGATACATTTATTTAAATTTGTTCACTTGGTAAATTGTCATCGGATGAATTGAATTGAATTTCTGTAAACGAGCATTTTGCAAATTGATTTTCAGGCAAGTCACCCAAAAGTGATTCAACTTCCATTAAAGAAGAAAGAACATTGGCATAAATGTAGAAAATGTATATTGAATGCAAGCCTCTACCTTTTGAGTCAAACACAACCTGCTTAGAGCAATCAATTGTTACTTTTTAAAGCTTCCAGTCATCAGCTACAGAAAATCTTGAAGTTCACTCTCCAGCAGGCCTCTCTTTGTATGTGGTTTTATCAAACCTATAAAATGTCATTATTTTCTGCTAGACTTTTAGGGCAGATTTTTCAAACGCTCACCTTTCATAAATAATTCTTACCAGGATGAAAACTCAATTACTAAGGAGAACAGACAGCTTCGATGCAACAGACACATGCATTTATTAGTGCTTCTCATTAAATGTCTTCCTGGATTGTTTTCTCCAATAAGGTTCCTGGTATTCTACCGGATGAGTACCCACCATGATGTTACAATTGTGGGATTTTATGATTTAAAAGTAATTTAAAAATCAATCCCCTTTGCCATTTACTCTCAAAGACACTCACTCACTTTGTGTTGTTTTAAAATGTGGTCAAAGGGAGAAAAAAAAAAAAAAAGCTTCCTTTGGCCCCAGCATCCTCCAAGTCAGAGGTTTTACCTTCCTCTCACTCAACTTCCATTTTATGAGAATGCCAACTTGTTTGACATGTCTTTTCCACACCCCTTTTTTCCCCCTCTCTCTCCCTTTCTGAAACAGTGCTACAGAGCTGCTTTTGAATTTTTGCCCACCTTCTATTCTGCATCTTGCTCAAAGACTTCTATATTTCCTTATTTTTGTCTTTGTTTCACTTTTCCTCACCATCCAGCAGGCAGGGTAAAAATTCAAATGAGTGTATTGTTAAAAAGTATGAGCAATATCAATTCTATAGAAAAAAACCAATGTGCTTGAAATCCCAGTGTCCCTCCCCATCTCAGAATAAAGCAGAATAACATCTGAGTTAGAGATGCTTTTGTTTAAAAGACAAACATTTCTTCCAAATGGGTGACTTCCAATTTCTCATTACTGTTTTTACAATATGATTTGGGCAAAACCGGGTTTCAGCTGTTGTGTTGTTGTTTAATGGATGACTAGACTGGTTCCATGGGAGGCGTGCTGAATAATAGATGTCCATGCCCTGATTCCTAGAATCTTGAATTTGAATTTCCACGGCAAAGGGATGTTGCCGGGGTGATTAAGTTAAGGAGTTTGGGATGGGGAATGTCTTTTGGATTTTCTAGGTGGGGCCCAATGTAATCACCGGGGTCCTTGCAGGAGGGAAACCAAACTCAAAAAGGAGATTCGTGATGATGAAAGCAGAGGTTGGGGTGATGGCATTTCGGGAAGGGGGTCCTGAGCCAAGGAATGCAAATGGCTTTTAGTGACGGGAAAAGTCTAGGAAGAGGCTCTCCCCTCCCTCAGGGCCTCCAGAAGGAATGCAGCCCTGTGGACCTGTTAGTTACCTCTGACCTCCAGACTGTGAGATAATAAGTTTGTGGTTTCGAGCCTTAGAAAACTAATGCCCCTGGAATGTAAAGGGACTTTCAAATTGGGATTCTTTGAAATGGGCAAGATCTCTTTAAGAAAATAGTTTTTCTATCTATCTATCTATCTATCTATCTATTTATCTATCTATCGTGGGATTCTTTGAAATGGGCAAGATCTCTTTAAGAAAATAGTTTTACTATTTATTTATTTATTTATTTATTTATTTTGTGTGACATAAAACCAACTCCTCCATAGTTCTTCCTCATTGTTACTCTTCCTTTTGGGAGTTTTGGCTCCCAGGGGAAACAGTACAATCTGCGGACAGTTGAGCCAAGTTACATAAATTCTGAAAAGCTTCCCAACACTGGCTCAGAGCTCAAGTGCATAAAAGGTCCAAGGCCTCAGGTAAGGGGTGATGTGAGAGCTCAGCTTATGTCATTAGGCTGCTTTCTCTCCTCATCCCGCCAGCCAGCTGTCTTTCCTGTGTCGGGCATAAGGCCACAGAGCTCCAAGACACATCCATTGAATTAGCTTCGGAGGAAGGACTATCCTGAGGAAGGAGAACTCAGGAAAACTGGCAGGAAGATCAGGAGACCTCTGATTGACCAGTTTGGACCAATCAGTGAGGCCAGGGAGACGCCATGCTCTGATTGGTTAGTCTGGGAGATGTGCCTACATGACCCCTGAGGCAGGAAGTTGGGTCAGCCCAACGAAACCTCAGAGAAAAGGGAGAGTTAAAACTTTAATTATCAATGAAAATTGGAGATTTTTTTAAAACCATGTTATTATGGGAGAGGGAAGAGACAGGGAAAGGAGAGTAGGAGGCCTTGAATTTTTATAACTTTCTAGTTCTGAGATGCAATTCTTCATGAAACATAGCTACTCTACCTGCCCTTGCTTTCCACAAGATACTCTGCTAGGCTTCCGATAAACTCTGCCCTTTCCTTACCCTTGGCATTCAAATGATTCCTGATGAAGAAAGATCAAAATAATGCATCCTTAATGAACCAATGTACAAGGCAATGTTTTGTTGACAGTACAGTCATGCCTTGCTTAGTGATGAGGATATGTTCTGTGAAATGCATCGTAAGGTGATTTTGTCATTGTACAAGTACCATTCAGCACACTTCCAAAAACTACGGCCTACTAGTGTGTTTCAACCCCTGGGTGCCTGCTCTGGCTCTTGGTCCCTGTCTTGAGCTCTTTCCTGGTCCCACATCTTTATTCTCCCAGTTCCTGTGGAGATGAAGAGGAAACAGAGGGAAGGAAAGGAAGTTTGTGTACATGAGTGTGTACATGTGCGTGCACGGGCGGGCAGGGGATAGAGGCTTCCGGCCTCCCCATTCCCGCAGACAGCTGGCAGAAAATTCCACATCGTCAAGGCCAGTCTTTTATTTCAGCATTGCAAATGTTTTGCTGTTAACCCATTGTAATTCTATGGGACCACCGGTGTATATGTGGCTGTCACTCTCCAAAATGTCCTACGGCTGTAGTGCTTCTGATACCGTTGGTGGGATCCTTTCTCCAGGAATCGCCCCCTGATTTTCTTTGGGGGGCAACACTCTCAGTACCTGCGTTGTGGATGGGCCTGGGCAAACCGAAGTTCCGGGGTGGGACATGTGACTCAGGCCTTGCCAATCATTTTCCACCCCCCTGGGCCACAGTTCCGGGATGGGCAGGTGATCGAAGGCCAGGGATTTTTGTAGTAACTGCTGAGGGAGATTCTCTCTGCTGACCTTGGAGCTGTGTGAGGATGCAAGAGCTGGTGGGACCTGACCGGTTTGGCTCAGTGGATGGAGCGTCGGCCTGCGGACTTGGGGGTCCCAGGTTCGATTCTGATCAGGGGCACATGCCTGGGTTGCGGGCACATCCTCAGTAGGGAGTGAGTATGCAGGAGGCAGCTGATCGATGTTTTTCTCTCATCGATGTTTCTGACTCTCCATCCCTCTCCTTTCCTCTTTGTAAAAAATCAATAAAATGTATTTTAAAAAAACAAAACCTGGTGGGATCCATCTTACCACAATTAAGGAAAAGCCTGCCTGAGAATGAAGGACAGTAGGTGACTAGAGGGAGGAGGTAAGCCCCCTGACCTGATGATAGAGTTTGAGCATTTGGATGTAGTTGTGCCTAACTGACTCCTTGACTTGTCCACTATGCAAGGAAATCCCCCTTTTTACTCGTATTAGGCAGAGTTAGGTTTGAGTTACGACAGAAAACGTTATCTATATTATAACATATCGGGTGTCACAAAAATGTATACATACATTTTGAATAATTATAAAGGCAGCGTTCATTAAAATAAATTTCATTTTCAAAATTGAGCTATCAGCTGTTAAAATGTGTATACATTTTGGGGGGACACCCTGTATTTTGCAGCCACTATCGGTTACATTGGCACCAGTGATTTATTGCTGTGCCCCAAACCACCCCTAAACTTAGTGTCTTAAATCAATAATGAGCTTTTTATTTTTATGACTTTGTGAGCTTGATGGGTAAGTCTTCTGTGGCTCTCCTTTAGGCTCACCCATCAAGTGCATTCCATGTGGTTATCCATCCTCATGGAAGCTAACCTGAGCTTCTTCCCATGGCAGCCTCATGGCAGTTTCAAGGGCAAACCCCAACTTACAAAGCATGTCAAGCTTCTGCGTGTATCACGTGTGTGGGTGTTCCATTGGCCAACGCAAATCTTGTGACCAAGACTAGACTTACTGTGAGGGGACCTGAAGAGCATGTCTATCAGGATGATTCATTAACAAGATGTTAATGCAGCAATTTGTCAACCCTTTGCAAATTTCAAAGTGCTTTCAGATACATCAGAGGAAGGGAGACTTTTTACATAGAGGAAAGGAGAGGGATAGAGAGTTAGAAACATTGATGAGAGAGAGGCATCTATCAGCTGCCTCCTGCACACCTCCTACTGGGGATGTGCCTGCAACCAAGGTACATGCCCTTGACCGGAATCGAACCTGGGACCTTTCAGTCCACAGACAGATGCTTTATCCACTGAGCCAAACTGGTTTTGGCACATCAGCTTATTTGAGCACCACAATAACCCATGAAAATACTCAAAAGCAGCATCATTATTGTATCAGTCAAGGCCCAGGAGTTAGAAACATCATGAGAAATTCAAACAGGAAGAGCATCATATAAAGAATTAACTGGTAATAGGAAATTGGCATCTAGAAGGAGATATAAGAGAACTCTGAAGAATAATCGGGGGTCAGGGAGAGTACTCAAGAAAAGAACACACTGGGAAGGTAGGCTGGGATTCAGACCTCCTGGCAGGGTTGGGGAGCGATGGTTGTTGCCCACTGGGTGGTGGAGAAGGTTGCTGAGTTGCTCTCGGCTAGAGCTGGTTACCAGCCAGTGGGCTGAGGCAGGTGAGCCAGGAACCATGGGCCTCTCCCCGCAGGACCAGCAAAGCTTGCAGGAATCTGAGTGCCCCTAGCGGTCCTGCATGCATTCATGCCATTTGCAGCCATGCCAGAGGAGCAAGGAGAAAGACTCATTACTGGAACCAGAGAAAGGGGCCCCTCTCCCTTCACAGTCCCTCCAGCACTCTCTACTGACAAAGTTTTGCATGTGCCAGCCGGCAAAGGAGAAGCATCCATGTTACAATACCGTGTCCTGCTCTAGCATCACTAACCATGGCCATGAAGGGTGGATTTGGAGCTGAAACGTAATCACAAATTGATGGCTGGCACGATGATCTCTGTTTTTCACCAGTGGGGAAACAATGGTTCACAGAGGACTGATGTGCCTCGGGTCACCTGCTAACAAGGGGCAGGGTCTCAGGTGCTCAGAAATTCAGACCCGAATGCTCCTTTCTACTCCTTTCACTGGGGGATTTGGGGGATACAGGATAGAGCACCAGACTTCGGTCTGAATTCGACCAGGTACTCACGTGCTCCGAGCCTCAGTGTTCTCAGCTGTAGAGCCAGGATGATAGTCCCCAACTCGCAGGAGGAGAATGAGAATTGAATGAGGTGATGGTCTATGAAACACCATGTAAACTGGGGCAGATTTTACAAAGGGAAGGTAGCGTTAGGAAGGATTCTACATTCTCTCCATTTCCTGCTTACCCACTGCAACTTTTGATTAATTCCTCAGCACCTCATCGTGTATGAAGGATGGCCTGTATTACGCGGAGTAAACGGGGCAACTTCTAAAAGCAGCAGGAAACGCAGAGCACGTGGGCTTAGTGTGGTGTGGGGGAAATTGATAGAGCTCCTGGACCAGTAATCTCTGATTCGCAATTATTTTTGCCAAATATTTCAAGTCATTTTGGGAGCTGGCTCGCTGCCTTTTTCTATTTCATTAAATCTGAGAACCTCATTAAGTCAAACTATCGGTGCTGCGTTGTCAGCAGGCAGAGACTGGAGAAAATCCTCCTTCAGTGTTTGATCATGAAAACCTCTCTGACAAACCCAAGACAAACACATTTCCCTCCTACCGCCTCTTCACGCGAGATTAACTATTGTGTCTGTGCACAATATTCAATCATCATTTCTCACCCATTTAAGTCTTGCTTGCATGAGTTAGGAAATGGAACCAGCAGGCTCGAGGATGGCTTTCCACGTTCTTGGCACTAGAAATATGGCTTAATAACATGCAATTAGGACATTGACACAATTTATGTTTAAGGAAAGAAGCAGCTAACGCTCTCTCCCTCCAACATGGACGGCATGGCTCAGTGGTTGAGCATTGTCCTGTGAACCAGGAGGTCACGGTTTGATTCCCGGTTAGGGCACATGCCCAAGTTGTGGGCTCGATCCCCAGTGGGGGGCATGCAGGAGGCAGCCAGTCAATGATTCTCTGTCATCATTGATGTTTGTATCTCTCTCTCTCTCTCTCCCTCTCTCTCTCTTTTTTCTTCTCTCTTTCTTCCTCTCTGAAATCAATAAAACATATATTTATTTTTTTAAAAAGGTAGTAGGGTCAACTAAAACGTTATCTTCTACTCTTCAGTACCCAGTCCAGGCTGTTTCTACTTTTTATTGTTCTACATTACATCAGTCCTGCCTAACAAACACATGTACTTCTCGCTCTTCCTGAGGCTACACGGATGGTCCCCACTAATAATAAGCAGTTGAACATGTTTGATGAGAAAAACACAATTTCAGATGCTCGTTGCAATTTATGAAAATGTTCTTTTCCACATGGTTTTCGGAGAAGTATTACTTCACTAAAGTTGGACGACGCTCCTAGTAGCTGAGTGCCAAATTTGGTGTTCTGGGGCAGAGAGGCACACGACAAATATTTGTCGGATGTAGGCCTTTGGATTCCTATCATGGCCTGCTTCGCCCATGAAGGAGCCTTATAAGGACTCCCGAGGAGGTCCTAAACTTTCCAGGTGGTGTTTCAAATGGACCGGTTTAGTGCTGGAATGCTGAATCCAGATTTTCTTCCTCCCTCATTAGAGAAGTGATAAGTGCTCATCACAAACGTTTTTAATAATAATTTTAAAAAAAGATAAAAATTACCCATACACTCAAATTCCAGATGTAATCGCTTTTAACATTTTGGCTTATTTTCTTTCCAATTTCTCTCTCTTTCTCTCTTCACACCCACACCCCTTTCTTTCTCTGCCTTTCTGATTAAGATCATGCAATACTCAGTTTTGTATTTAGCTTTCTCACATAATGTATTTTGATTACTTTTATTGGTCATTTAGTCCTTGAAAATCAAATTTTAAGGAATTCATGACATTTCATGTCTGAACGTGTGTGTGCATGTTCCTACGTGTGTCAGTACACAGATACAGAGACACAGGCACACACACGGAGCTAAATTTATCGCGCACTGTGATAAGAGAAACATGCTCGTCAGCCACAGTCTCCTCAAGCAGAACAGACTGATACTTTCATAGAGGGTTTGGGAAGCGTGAGGTTCAGGGATTGGCAGGTTTTGGGGGGCAAAAGGAGGTTGACGTTAACTGTAGAAATGTGGTTATTTTAGTGAGATGGCTGCTGACTGGTTGGCATTGAGAAACGTATTTACTGGACTAACTCCATTCCCGACTGGCTGACTTTGGGACGTAAGAGACAGTCAGTTATTGATTGGTTTGCTAAGCATATTCACTGGAAGGAGTTGCATTGATTGATAGAAAGGATTTAAAATTGGTTCTAATGATACTTGTTACCATGATCACAGAACAATCAACAATTTCCTGGGGATATGAGAAATGTTTGTACTCTCAGTACCATACTTGATTAATCGTTCTACCGTGGTGGGATAGCTGGATTATTTACAATTTTCCTATTGTCATAAATAATGCTGTAGTGACTATCCGAACTGATCTTTGAGCTCATTTCTAATTTTTTTTTAATTTTTCTTAGAAGTGGATCGTTGAGTCAACAAAGGATTTTTGTTTAATTTTATAAAAGTAATACAGGTTCATTGCAGAACATTTAGGAAATGTAAATGCATTAAAAAAGAAAATTAAAATCATCTATAAGCCACCCCCCGTTTAATGTTTAGTGCTTATCTTTCTGGTCTACTTTCTGTACTCTGGGCACCTATACAAATCCTGGGGGTAGCCTCTTTGGTTTGCTTTCTCCCCCTAATCAAATTGCCATGAACTCTTTTCTTGTCATATAGTCTCATTTAATGGCTGAATAATAATGTGTGTATTTATATCTGTATGTAATACAATTTATTTAACTTTTTTCTGTTGTTGGATATCCATGTTTCCTTACCCCCGCCCCCCTTTTTTTTTGTTCTGTTTGGGTGTCTATCTTTCTGCTTTTAAAATGATTTTATTATAATTTGAATTATTGTATTATTTGTAAGTGCTATTGTAAGTAATGATTTATTGCACATATTTGCACCTAAATGTTTGCCCATTCTTATGTTTGCAGTATTAGCATAGATTCATGGAATTTGAGTTTCTGGGTTAAGGAGTAGGGCAAACTTTTAAGACTTTTGATAAACATGCTGTAAAAGTAGTCTCCAGAGAGATTTCAAAATTTAGGCTACCACCACCAGCAGGACATGTGAATGTTCATTTTGCTTCACCCTTCGAAATACTTCTTGTTTCAGTATTTTCCTGCTCTTTACTAATTTTATAGAAAGAATTATCACATTGCTATACTAATTTGTATTTCATAGACGTTTTTCTATCAACTTTTTGTCCAAAAACTATGCTCTTTTTTTTTTATAGGCAGGCTTATATTTTCATATGTGATTGTTAAAATATTTTATATAAATATATTCACCCTGGTAGCATCTGAGATATCTTATAATTTGCTTTATGTTTTATTTTTGGTGTTTTTACAATCTCCTTACAATGGGAAATTTCAAATTTATTATATCCGGTATATGACGTAGAGAGAATAGTATAATGAACCCCTGTGAACCCATTAGCAGTTTCAATGATTATCGTGGTCCATCTGATGTAAAACTGGAAAGTAGCATCTACTTTGCAGGGTTATTTATTCAAAAACTGAATGAGCCGAAACCGGTTTGGCTCAATGGATAGAGTGTTGGCCTGCGGACTGAAAGATCCCAGGTTCGATTCTGGTCAAGGGCATGTATCCTGGTTGCGGGCACATCCCCAGGATGGGGCGTGCAGGAGACGGCTGATCGATGTCTCTCTCTCTCATCGATGTTTCTAACTCTCTATCCCTCTCCCTTCCTCTCTGTAAAAAAATCAATAAAGTATATTTAAAAAAAAAAACTGAATGAGATCGGGCGCGTTCAGGGTGGTATGGCCTTAGACACTGGAGCGACAAACTGATGAGATAAAGCCTGTGATAATCCTAATGCCATCCTTGGTCCACTGTAGATCCTTAATGTTGCTTTTCTTTCCTCCTGAGAAAATGTTAAAGGGCATTTTAGAGGTGAGAACAAAATCAATATTTACTGAGCCTCTGCTGTACAGACCTTTGGCGAGATTCCTCACGTCTTTATGCTGCAGTTTCCTCATCTGTAAAGCGGGGATGATAATGATAACAATCTCAGGGAGTTGTTGATGTGATGTGCCTAGAATAATGCTGCGCTCAGTAAGTGTCGGTTGTTCTCCTGTTTGGTAGTTACTTTTATTTAATCAAGACACTGCATGAAACACCCAGGACGGTCTATACCACTGCCGTCAAGGAGAGTGTGGTCTTCATCCCTCAGAGGGCACCATGTGCATGCCATCCTTTTATGTTGCTAGGAAGGTTTTCTTTGACAACCGACGATGACAGGTAAAGGACCAGGATACATAAAGGCCTGAGATACCCCATGCACCAGGGAAGCCAAGCCTGGTGCTTTCCCGGCACTCTCTTTGCCACACATTACACTTGGGCCTTCGTTGAGGGCGTGCCTGGGCCTTGCAATACTCACAGCTCCAGCTGAAACTGGTTTGGCTCAGTGGATAGAGCGTCGGCCTGCAGACTGAAGGGTCCCAGGTTCAATACCGGTCAAGGACATGTACCTTGGTTGCAGGCACGTCCCCAATAGGGGGCATGCAGGAGGCAGCTGGTCAATGTCTCTCTTAAATCGATGTTTCTGGCTCTCTATCCCTCTTTCTTCCTCTCTGTAAAAAATCCATAAAATATATATTTTTAAAAAAATACAGCTCCAGGGGAGAAGAGTGAGGGAGGATTATTCCTGTTAATTCCTAAGGGGGCTTCCGAAGGTGCATCAATACAAGTAGTGCAAAGGCAACAAAACTAGACTAATGAAGTGTCATGCGCAGCGTGGGGAGGCTGAAGGGAGTGAGTCATGAAGGCGCCTGAGACAGGGTCGCAGCCCAGCCGCTTCGTTCTGCCTTGGCTTTCTTGGCACAAAAACGCCTAGTGTCAACGAGCTGGCACATCAACACCGAACACCGTTAGTTAATATTGACTAAGTGTCCAAAGTCTGTCGGGCACTGCAGAGCCAGAACAATCCATTGCGTTGAGAAGAAAACAGGACGCGAGGAAAGGCCACTCACTGTCCTTGCACGTCCACTGGCCCCAGGAAGGGAAGCATGGGAAGCCATGGGATTTACTCAGAGGCATTCTTTCTTTTTTTAAAATATATTTTATTGATTTTTTACAGAGAGGAAGGGAGAGAGATAGAAGGTTAGAAACATGGATGAGAGAGAGACATCGGTCAGCCGCCTCCTGCACGCCCTCTACTGGGGATGTGCCCTCAACCAGGACACATGCCCTGGACCAGAATCCACCCCGGGACCTTTCAGTCCCCAAGCCGACGCTCTATCCACTGAGCCAAACCGGTTTTGGCCTTAGAGGCATTCTTACAGGGGAGGGGTAATGGTCCACGTGATGATAATTGCAGGTAACATTTATTGAGCTCTCCATGCATCAGGTACTGTCCTAGTACCTCACACATATTGGATCATTTTGAGCAGGTGATTAATCCTCATTTCCTGATGAATGGGGTAACATTGATTAAGGGCTTAGTAAGCCTCAGGCATTGCTCTGTGCATTTTTATGCACACTCTCATTAAATCCCTAAATAGTCTTTTTTTTTTTTCTCAGCTGAAGAAAAACAAGTTCAGAAAGTATGTTATTTGGTGAGGTCTCAGCAACTGATAAGTTGCAGATCAGTGGTCGCAACTCAGTTTTGCCTGGTCCCCAAAAGTCATGCTCGTTTGTGTTTTTTTTAATATATTTTATTGATTTTTTACAGAGAGGAAGGAAGAGAGATAGAAAGTCAGAAACATCAATGAGAGAGAGACATCTATCAGCCGCCTCCTGCATGCCCCACAGTGGAGATGTGCCCGCAAGCAAGGTACATGCCCCCGACTGGAATCGAACCTGGGACCTCTCAGTCCGCAAGCCGAGTGTGGTGGCTGCCTGACTGTGCCAGGATGCAGCTGTGATCAGATGGGGTCTTGGTCTCTGAAGGGTGGGAACCACTCTCTGGAAGAGTGATTTGCCCTGTGGCATATGAACATCTATTGAGTAGCGTGTGAAGCTGTGATGGAATACGTAGTACATTTGTTTGCATTCCGCCCGGACCAATCAGATGCCTTCATTGTTTTTACTCTCACGTAGCAGCATAATCAAAATAGCTTAATCGTAAATAATAGGGGTTGTAGGGGAAGTTGACTGGGGAGGATGTTCTAAAACAGCATGACGTCCTTGAAGTCAAGGAATGACGCTGTGGATGAGGGGGTAAGATGCACAGGTGCACAAAGGTGAGCCCCGGTGGGCAGAGCCTCTGTACCGCTTAGCAATCTGTTGGTTGTGTTCCAAAAGTCCCTTGGGAAATCGATCGTGTAAAATTTGGAATGTTTTCCCATAGGAAGAAGGTTATACAAGGTCTTGCTATTCCAGCTATCATCTACAGAGACTGTTTAACTGTAATCTCACAAAACGACCCCAAGTCCTCAGCCTCCAAGGCCCTGGCCAGCCTGGCCTCTGCGCTCCTTCCCAGCCTCTCAGCTCCCCTCTTTCCTCTGTCCACCAGTGTCATCTCACAGGCCCTCCATAGCTGCCTCCAGTGCTCCGGGTGCCCCGAGTCTTTCACCCTTCCTCATCCTTCTCCCACACTGCTCCCTCTTTCCTGCCCCACCTCCACCAACCCTCCCTCATCCTGTGGGTCCAGCTTACGTAGGTGTTTTCTGGCGCTCAGACCCAACACCGCTACGGCATCTCCTGGCATGTGCTGTGTAGCCCCCACTGCACCAGTAGGAATTCATTTCCAGTCTGTCTCCTCCCTCTGAGTCCTTGACCTCATCGGAAGACAGAGTGTGTACCATGTGGGGCTGTTAGGAGGACGGAAGAAAATAATGCAAGGTTCATGGCACATAGTAGGCTCTTCAACCATCTGAGCTCCTGTCCCGTGGGTGGGGGGGTGGGAGGCGAAATGCTGGGGGTCGGGTTGCCTTGTCCTTTGCCTGGAGGTGCCGGCGTGAGGTCGGTGCTGAAGCCGCTCTGGCTCCCGGGAGGTGGTTAGCAGCTGCCGCCCAGCCGAAGCTGCTGGGAAAAAGCCCACGAGCATCTCTTCCGTTCACGGGTGAGCGGACCTGCGCACACAGCAGCACACGGCGCCGATATGGGTCAGCAAACCCGAGCTCGCTGCTCATGTTGAGGCCAAACGGGAAGAACTGCAGGCTGCGTCATTAAACAAAAGCCATTGCAGACAAATAAGCAAAGTACATATACACACACACACACAGAGGAGTAGGATGGCCTAACTAGGTCTTGACTGTCTTCAAAGCGGATTAGCCAGCCATTGCATTAAACCTACAAACAAACCATGTCATGTGTGGTCCTTGCAAGGAGAGGGAGGCTGCTATGTGTGTGTCTGTCGGCTGTGTCTACCTCTGTGTATGTGTGTGTGCATGTACGAGTGTGTGTGTGTGTGTGTGTGTGTGTGTGTATCTAGCAGAGCTCTGAGATGCCCTAGAATGGTCCTTTTGGCAGACCCCTGGGACCAGCCATGCTTGAAATGTCCGATCTCCCTCATGCTTCCTGCGGAGGCTCTGCAGATGACAGGAGGCTGTCAGGCTGAATTAGTGACTCTGGTAACCCAGTTTCCCTGGCTCAAGGACTGGGACAAGAGACCGCTGGAGTTTCTGACATCCTGGCCGGCTTTTCTAAAATATTTATGACCGGGAGGCGGCACGGTGAGCCCCGGGGGGGGGGTAGGAGAGCTGCGCCCACAGCCCCGGAGGGAGCTGCCACTGGCCAGCCCGGCGATCTGGGGGTTGTGTCTCTCTGCCTGTCTCTCCGTCTCCTCTCTTTATCTGCAAAAAAGTAGCTCGCGACGCCCGGCCCACCTCCGAGGGCGATGGCACGGAGCCACGGTGTAATCAGTGTCTCGGCCCCTGGAAAGACGACAGGCAAACAACTGGGATTGTTTTCCAAATGTTGTTCCAATTTATCTTCCTCACCCTGGAAGGCTTTTGGAAGGCTCGCTCAGAGTCTGTGACCCGGTAATCAACTCGTATTTATTTGCGGGGACGCTCCTGTAAATCAAAGGCTTCAGAAGGGATGGGGCCGCGGAAAGCATTTCCGCTCGCTGGGAAAATGAACTTCAGGCCCCACACGGGGAGCTGGTGGCCGAGGACAGGCAGGCCCGTGGCCTCACTCAGTGGCCACGTGGGGTCAGGCACGATGGCCGGGTGACGTCTCCACGCCATCCTCCCGCCGGCCGTCAAGTCCAGCAGGCGTGTGGCCCAAGGCTGTGTCCAGGGATTGGGGTTATTTTTACCCTCCCGTTTCCCTGGCCTCTGCGAGCAGGGTACTTCCTGAGAACAGTTGACGTGGCCGTGTCCAGAAATAAAGTCCCCTCTGCAGCTACTGCAAGGAAGGGAAGTTGGGGTGACAGGGAAATGTGCGAGCAAAAGGAGGCCTTTGTCTTGTCTCTGAAACAGAGCCCTTTGTGGTGCCTCCCGGAGGGAGGCCTGTCGCATGCCCTACATACAGTCACCAGGGCACTCCCTGCCCAGCGATGTGCTCAGTGGTTGAGCATCAGCCTATGAACCAGGGGGTCACGGTTCAATTCCTGGCCAGGGCATATGTTCAGGTGGTAGGCTCAGTCCCCAGTGGGGGTATGCAGCTGATCAATGATTCTCTCTCATCATTGATTTCTCTCTCTCCCTCCTTCTTTCTTCCTTTTTGAGGTCAATAAGAATCTATATTTAAAAAAAAAAAATACAGCCGAAACCGGTTTGGCTCGTCGGTCTGCGGACTGAAAGGTCCCAGGTTCGATTCTGGTCAAGGGCATGTATCTTGGGGGGCATGCAGGAGGCAGCTGATCGATATTTCTCATCGATGTTTCTGATTCTCTGTCCCTCTCCCTTCCTCTCTGTAAAAAAATCATTAAAATATATATTTAAAAAAAATACAGACACTTGACCCCCACTCTGGGACCAAAGTACCAATATTCCAGATCTACAAGCTGAGAGGCACAGTAACAGTTATTTGATGTAGACCTGACTTTGAACTCAGGCAGCCAAAGCCCTCACTGTCTCCACAAGGCCAGGCAATCTCAGGCAGCCCAGTTCATACCATGAATGACCTGGTCATAGTGTAGCATTAGCAATGGAAGAACTCTCATACAATTGGGCATTCAAGTGTCCCCAAGAAACCCAGCAAAGCCTTGCATCCCCATTTTACCTCTAGGGTCACTCCTGGGGTCATTCAGTTGCCCAGTGAGGCCCAAGAAACGGTGGATGGGGGCTTTCCCTTGCTCAAAGGACCCTTGGCAATGAGGTGGTGCAGTCTGGGGCTCGACCTACAGGGCTCTGGAATGACTGACACTTGACCTCCTGCAAGCCAGTGCCCTTTAAATGTGCATCCCACTCCTCATGAGGAGAGACCCTTCGTGTGGGGCGGGGAAGACTTGTCCTCGACTGTCTGTAGCGAATCTGCTCTTGACCCTGACTTGAAAACTTCGCTCTGCAGTCATGTGTTGTTGGGATTCCGTTTAGAAGAACAGCCCAGAATAGACAACTCGGTAAAGACAGGGATCGGGTTTATGGTCGGGGGTCCGGTGGGGGGATTGAGGGTGACAATGTAAGGGACTTGGGGTTTCTTTTTCAGGTCCTAACAATTGATTGTGGAGAGGGTCGCACAGCTGAACAGCCTGAAAGCATTGAACTGTACACTTTAAGCGGGTGAATTACATCTTAAGGAAAATGTTTTTTAAAAAAACAACCAAGCTTTACTCTGGAAAACCAAACCCTGCAGTTAACCACACCCACTGCTCCTTTTAAGACAGTTGAGGAACCATCTGTTGATATTGGGGGGAGAGGAGGCCACTGCCCAGAGATTCAATAAATCTTTATATATAGACTAGAGCCCCAGTGCATGGAATTTGTGCGGGGGGTGGGGGGATAGGTAGTGGAGAGGGGAAGGTGTCCTTCAGTCCAGCCTGCTCCCTCTCCAATCTGGGACCCCTTGAGGGATGTCTGACTGCCCCTTTAGCGATCAGGCCTAAATGGGCAGTGAGACATCCCTCTCACAATCCAGGACTGCTGGCTCCCAACTGCTCACCTGCCTGCCTTCCTGATTGCCCCTAACTGCTTCTGCCTACCAGCCTGATTACCCTCTAACCACACCCCTGACAGCCTGATTGATGCCTAACTGCTCCCCTGCCAGCCTGTTTGCCCCTAACTGCTCTCCCCTGCAGGCCTGGTCACCCCTAACTACCCTCTCCTGTAGGCCTGGGTCCCCTCAACAGCCCGCCCCTGCAAACCTGGTCACCTCTAACTGCCTTCCCTGCAGGCCTGGTCATCCCCAACTTCCCTCCTCTGCCAGCTTGGTCACCCCCAACTGCCCTCCCTTGCAGGCCTTGTCCCTGCCAACTGCCCTTCCCTGCTAGTCATCTTGTGGTGGCCATCTTGTGTCTACATGGGGCAGGATCTTTTGACCTGGGGGCCTTCATCTTGTGTGTTGGAGTGATGGTCAATCTGCATATTACTTTTATTAGATAGGATAGAGGCCTGATGCATGGATGGGGGCCAGTTGGTTTGCCCTGAAGGGTGTCCAGGATCAGGATGGGTGTTTCCTTGGAGTATAGGGGTGGCCAGGGCGAGGGGCCTGTGGTGGTTTGCAGGCCAGCCATACTCCCCAGTGACCCAAGTGAAGGCCCTGGTATCTGGGATTTATTTATTTTCCTCAATTGAAATTTTGTAGCCTGGAGTAGAGCCAAGCCTTCTGCTGGCACAGCCATTGAAACTTTGTTGCCTTAAGCAGAAGGCTGGGCCTGCCAGGGTGTGCAGAAAGCTTGGCTTCCTCCATCGCCAGGGGCAACCCAAGTCTCCCTCCTGCTCTCTCTGTGGTCGTAGCCATCTTGGTTGGGTTAATTTGCATACTCGCTCTGATTGGCTGGTGGGTGTGGTTGATGGGCATGGCTTTTGGGTATAGCAGAGGTATGGTCAATTTGTGTATTACTGTTTTATTAGATAGGATATATACATATATATATTATGTAAACCCAACCACAGTATGTAGTTATTTTCTAGTAGAAGCATGAATTCAAGGTCTACAGTGGGGTGCAGGCATACAATAGACACTCTTGTGTTCCACTGTAGTTGTGTGATTTGAAGTGTACTCATGTGGTCTGATTCTATATATATATCATTGATTTTTTACAGAGAGGAAAGGAGAGGGATAGAGAGTTAGAAACATCGATGAGAGAGAAACATCCATCAGCTGCCTCCTGTACACGTCCTACTGGGGATGTGCCTGCAACCAAGATATGTGCCCTTGACTGGAATCGAACCTGGGACCCTTCAGGATTCCTCTTCTTTAACCTGGTGGATGGGTGGTGGAAGAGTTCCTGAGGAAGGGGAGGCACATGGGTGTCCTCCCCAATTCTTCACTCTCTGAGTTCAAAGTCAGGTCTACCTTAAATAACTGTTACTGTACCGCTCAGCCTGGAGATCGGGAATAGAGTGACTCTGAAGAGTAAGTGAAATAATAACTGTAGCGAATCTGGCACACACTATCTGTTCAGTAAAAAGTAGCAGATATCCCTAGCTGGTTTGGCTCAGTGGAGAGAACATCAGCCTGGGAACTGAAGGGTCCAAGGTTCTGGTCAAGGGCACATGCTCAGTGTGCGGGCTCAACTCCAGTAGGGGTGTGCAGGAGGCAGCCAATCAATGATTCATTCTCATCATTGATGTTTCTGTCTCTCTCTCTCTCTCTCTCCCTCTTCCTCTTTCTCTCTGATACACACATACACACACACACACACACACACACACACACACACACATATACACACACATATATATATTAAAAGTAGCAAATATTACTGTTATTTAATTTCTCGTTTCGTGTATGTTGTGTTTCCTTACTTGGATTCTAAGATCCTTTGAGGACAGTCCTTTGCCTCCTACACAGCTCTTAGCATCGTGCCTCATATAGAAAAGCCCAGAGAGAGTGGAGAATTGGGGAGGACACCTATGTGCCACCTGCTCAGGCTCCCCTTCCTCAGGAGCTCTCCTGACCCCACCACCCATCCACCCGGTTAAAAAAGAGGGCCCCCAACAGCTTCTATATCAGTGTGCCCTCGCCCCCCACTCCCATCTTCTCAGTCACAGTTGGTTAGATGGGGTGAGGACCCAACCCAAGCTTGGCCAATGAGTCCCTCTCCTGGGAATTTGTCATTGAGTCCAAGGGCTTCCAGCCTGTGTCTACAGGCCTCTTGGAAAGAAGATGCAAACCCAACCACAGTATGTAGCTCTTTTCTAGTAGAAGCATGAAGACAAGGTCTACAGTGGGGTGCAGGCGTACAACAGACACCCCCGCGTTCCACTGTAGTTGTGTGATTTGAAGTGTACTCATGTGGTCTGATTCTAGGCATGAAAAAAATGTTCATATTATGATGTCAAGGTAAAGCAGATATGGCAAAATTATGTGGACCTCGCAGATTTAAAAAATATACACCAATGCATAAAATGCTAAAAATATATAAAAAGTCCATAGTGATCAAAGGGTTGTAGATGCTTTTCTTTTATTTTTAAATACTTTATGGCTTTTTAAGAAAAGTTGATATTCGGGGGGTGGGTGGTGGGGAGGAAACTTTAAGCTCTCTGGCCTCAATTTCCTCAGAATTCTAATTATTTTGATATCTGATAAGCAAATTTGCACCCAGCTGTTAATAACTTGTTAGGTCTCTAAGGGTGTTATTGAAATGGGCTTTCAGAGAGAGGCAAGATGAGCAGTTGTACTATTAAGTCAGTCATCAATAGTGATTTTCTAATTTGCAGAAGAAAATGTCAGCGATAGAAATTTCTAAAGTTAAATTTATTTTTCCATAACATTTATTTCCCTTGATGTTTGCTACCAACGTCTCAACTAGAGTCTTGTGGAGTGAGCATTAGAATTAATAGAGAGCTTTACAAATATGCAAATACCGCTGCCTTATCTTCTAAAGATTCTGACTTAATTGGTCTTTTGTGGATTCTGGACAGCGATAGCTTTATTAATATTAACGTTTGAAATGATTCTCCTCTACAGCCCAAATTAAGAACTACTGACCTAGAATTTCTTGATTAAACCTAAGATTCTATATTCAGTTATTTTGTTGTTAAAAGCTTAGTATATCTGTATTTCTTAGGACTTCAGAAGGAGCATCAGGGTTTCTAAATTCCTTACTCTTGGAATACATTTGAAAACTTAGGCTGGAACTCACTTCCTGGGCAGTAAGGGGCCTGGTGGGAAACAGACTGTTGGGAGACATCTCCCTCTAGTGGCAATACATGCTCACTGCCTTGGTTTGCCCTTCCCATTGGTGGTTTCTCTAAAAAAAAAAAACTAAAAAAAAACAGTCCAAAGGCTGCTCTGACCCTTGCCTGGCAGAGCCTCCCACAGTCCGCATCCCTTTCAGCCAATGGCTGGCTGGCGTGGGCCTGCCCTTTGAAAGCTCCTTTGCGGTTGGCCCTTGCTGACATGTTTGCCCCTTTCTGACATGTCAGCGAAACCCAGGACAACGTGCAGACTCATTCTTAATCATCAGGAGTAACAGTTGTAGATAAAAGCTGCGGAATTGTTTATTGACTGGCATTGCTGACCCGAGCTAGAATTGCTCCTGTAACTTTATAGGAAAAAAAAAATCATGTCAATAGTTATAGGGTATGGGAAGGAGGGCAAGAATAAATATTTAGCAAAACAAACTCTTTAAGCCGAGACGGGTTTGACTCAGTAGAGAGAGCGTTGGCCTGTGGACTGAAAGGTCCCAGGTTCGATTCCGGTCGGGGGCATGTACCTTGCTTGCAGGCACATCTCCAGTGGGGCATGCAGGAGGCGGCTGATCGATGTCTCTCTATCTTTGATGTTTTTGACTTTCTATCTCTCTCCCTTCCTCTCTGTAAAAAAATCAATAAAATATATTAAAAACAACAACAACAACAACAAAAAAACCTCTTTAAGAAAATTCAGATAACCTTTTCCCCTTGTATGGGGGCAGAAGTCCAAGGTGGTGGGGTAGCAAGTGTCACCAGGGTGGACAGGGACAACGGACCGTATTGTAGACCTGGGTCCTAGAGCCCATGAGAGGGGAAAGACGTATTCCTGTGATGTACAACCTTATTGTACATCAGAACCACCTGGGAAGCATGTCCAGGAAGCTTCTGCCCGGGCCCGTTCCCACCCGTTATGACTCAATCAGCCTATGAACCTGAGGGGATTTTTTAAAAAATATATTTTATTGATTTTTTTACAGAGAGGAAGGGAGAGAGATAGAACGTCGGAAACATCGATAAGAGAGAGACATCGATCAGCCGCCTCCTGCACACCCCATAGTGGAGATGTGCCCGCAAGCAAGGTACATGCCCCCAACCGGAATCGAACCCAGGACCTCTCAGTCCGCAAGCCGACACT
>JAAGEH010000038.1:7537901-7570025 GCA_011751065.1 Lasiurus cinereus
CCTTCCTTCCTTCCTTCCTTCCTTCCTTCCTTCCTTCCTTCCTTCCTCTTTCCGTCTTTCTTTTCTTCATTCTGCCCTTCTAATTGATGTAGATACTCCACCCTCAAAAGGACAGAATGTAACTCCATTTATTAAGTGTGGGCTACACATAGTGAGTTGCTTCCCAGGACAAGATGGAAGGAGGTGGGGAGTAATTTTATGGGGGGAATGGAGTCAAAGGAAGATAAAACGGAACATTAAAGTAGTCCAGGAGTATTAGGCCATACTTCTCCGAGTCGGGATTGAATGTGTTTGCTCATCAGGCTAGAAGCAGCTGTATCAGCATTCTTGATTGATCCAAGGAAATGTATAGTCCACGGCAACCTCATTCAATGAGTTGAAAGACCAGAACCTCCTCCTGGCATAACGCAGAAAAGGAATTCAGAGACTTAGGCAGATAGGAATGTGAACTGATGGGGGGCATGAACATCCAACCCTATCTCCTGATGGGCCCAGATGACAATCTCTTCACTGAGGTATTAAAAAAATAATGAGAGGAGCACCAGCAGCCTTGAAAAGCTCTATGGCAGTGGTTCTCAACCTTCCTAAGGCCGCGACCGTTGCATACAGTTCCTCATGTGGTGGTGACCCCCAACCATGAAATGTTGCTACTGTTATGCATCGTGATGTAAATATCTGCATTTTCCGATGGTCTTAGGCGACCCCTGTGAAAGGATCGTTCAACCCCCCAAAGGGGATGCGACCCACAGGTTGAGAACCGCTGCTCTATGGTGCCTCCCCGCGTGTTCCCTCTCCCCCTTCCCCTCTCCCCCCTCCCCGCTCCCCAGGCTATGGTTAAGAGCAGAAAATGAGGCCATTGACCTGGGTCCAAACAGGACAATAGGAACTGTATCATAGAGAATATTAGTATGTGAGTATTGGCTACAACAGCAGTTAGACAGCTGAATGAGGGAGAAGGATCATTCACAAAGGTCATCCAGAAATAATGACCCAGGAAGCAGTTCCCACTGGAGTTGAGAGAACAAGAAAGAGGCTGGGGCCGAAACGGGTTTGACTCAGTGGATAGAGCATCAGCCTGGGGACTGAAAGTTCCCAGGTTCGATTCCGGTCAAGGGCGTGTACCTTGGTTGCGGGCACATCCCCAGTAGGGGGTGTGCAGGAGGCGGCTGATCGATGTCTCTCTCTCATCGATGTTTCTGATTCTCTATCCCTCTCCCTTCCTCTCTGTAAAAAATCGATAAAATATATTTAAAAAGAAAAAAGAAAGAGGCTGGGGTAAGAGACCCAGAAGCTTGGAGGAAGTGCCCTCTAAAGCGGGGCTCAAGCCTCTGAGAGGGGACCCTGCCAGGCGGGGGCGGCTCCTCTGGGGGTCCTGATGTGGCTGGTTCCGGGAACACTTAGGAATACGGAGGCTGAAACCAGTTGCTGAGCTGCTCTGTCAGGAACAGCAAGCCGATGAAAAGAACTCACCCCCCCTGCCTGCCTCCCCTGCAGAGACTCTCATTTCAAAAGCTGGGGGGGGGAGCCAGCCCCGTAGGAGAGAGCGGAACACAGGAGCCTGGGTTTGGCACGGGAGGACCGTGGCTTAATCCAGAACTTGCTCCATCCCCTCCTCTTCGAAAGCAAACCTCTCCCAGGCAGGCCCGTTCGTGAGATCTCTTCTTTCCTTCGCGGGCCAGGGTTTTAGCAAATATTGGCTGAGCATCATGGGCGGTACCACCCTGGGACAGTACGACCCATTTCGAACCTCAGACCCCAGGCTTGACGAACAGAACTTCCAAGGGTAACGTTTTATGTGTCCAGCTAGAGCAGCGGTTCTCAACCTTCCTAAGGCCGAGACCCTTGCATACAGTTCCTCATGTGGTGGTGACCCCCAACCATGAAATTTTGCCACTGATGCATCATGATGTAAATATCTGCATTTTCCGATGGTCTTAGGCGACCCCTGTGAAAGGGTCGTTCGACCCCCAAAGGGGTCGCGACCCACAGGTTGAGAACCATTGAGCTAGAGTGTTTTTCACTCCCAGGAGGATCATTTGGCAAAGCCGTGCCAGGAAAGCCTGGCCTTTCGAATACGTGGAGGAACCTCTCGCTGTCAGTGGTCCGAGGAACAGGGGTATCGAGGACAGCCCAACTCTTCCTGGAAAAGAACTTGAAAGAAATCCTTGTCAGAGGCAGGGATCGGCTGCCAGGGTGATGGGGATTTCTGGAGAGTTTACACATAAAAAACACAGCGCAGGGTCTGAGAGACTTGCCAGGTCTTTCCAAAAATAGCCCGAGAACCAGGAGCAAAAGCTCAGCATGGACGTCTGACCAACATCTTTCTTAACCCAGAAAGGCTGACAGCGAGAATTTCTGCTCTAAGTGTTAATGGTGTTAGCTGAGTGATTGATCGCACAGCTCACTGGAGGAAGGGGCCAAAATACAATCGTCTCGCATCAGCGGCTACAGCCGTGGCAAACTGTATATTGAGGACAAAGAACTTCCCTCGTGGCCTTAATATGGTGTTGGCACTGAAATGCTCAGGCCAGAATCATCCGTGTCAAGTTCATTACGCATCCCTACGCTTTTTCTTGCGACTGAAATAAAAATGATGGTAAACGAGCAACACTACCTGGCAAGATATAGAGATCAGCGTTTTCTTTGAAAGGCTCAGAACTCCATGAATATTAATTATATTTTATGCTATCCATGAAAAGACTCCAACCATTACAAACTGTGCGAAATTGCTTTTCGTTCAACGTCAAATTCCAAAGAAAAACACCCAGACGTGGCTGGGCTCGTTTGCATTTACAACCTTTATTACTTTCAGGACTCGGTTTTGAACCCCAAACCCAATGAGTCCTGTGCTCTTGCTAAGAGTATGTTTCACTGTGAAACTACAGCACATTGAATCGTTTTAAGGAAAATGTGGGTCCTTGTCAAATAAAATGGAACCTGTTTATGTCCGGGAGACCAAGGCACCTGCGCTATTGGGGTAATATTTACACCCTAAAAGTAGATGTTCGGTTCTCAACTTTCATTTCTGTTGGAGCCCAGCACCAACGTGGCTTAAGAAAGAGATGGCCTATTTTTTAAACCATTTCCCCAACAGGATGGATTATAAAGATCGCAGGACATTCACGCCATCAAAGCAGCCGCAAAGATTCAAGATTCTAGAACCATAAAAAGCTCTGTGGCTTGCTACACCGCTGATAAGAGCCACGGGATAAAGGGATTTAAGAAGGAGGGCGTATTTCAAACGGGGGAGAATAATGTTTAAGGAATGGCTAATTTGTTTTCCTGTAGAAATCTTTGGTACACGGTTCTCTTGGGAAACTTAATCAATTAAAACCTCACACGCTCTTCTCCTTGCGAGCGGGAGGAATGCATTTCTTGTGTTATTACATAAATGAATCTCATCTTCGGGGCTTTGAAATATAGCTTTATCCAGCCTGCAGTGAATCTGTGTGCCATCTCATCTTTCTGCATTACAGTGAAATTGATTTTATGATTCCTTCCCCATAAATTACAGGCCTGCGGCAGTGACAGGCTTGGCGATGTTTCGGTTTTGTCTTCCCTAGTCTCGAGGGCTGGGCAAGTCACCTGCTCTTTTTTTTTTTTTTTTTTTTTTATATTTCTCGGAACCACATCTAGCTCTTCAAGCTTGCACTTCTGATTCTGGTTCTGAACCTAAAAAAAAAAAAATGCATTTTGAAAAAGGATGGTCTGTTAGGCCCAGGATGTATTCTTCTTGCCTTGCTTGCATCCTCTACACGGAATGTTATCCCTGAAGCCTTTAGGGTATCATTGGGAAGAAACATTTTGTTAAAAATTACTAGAACGATCACCATGCCACTGAATGCGCACAACACGGGTAGCATTACAGAACTAAAGCTACAAAAACTCAGAGGATGTCTTCCTTCTCTCCTCACCATCCCTCCTCAGGTGAGAGCGAGGTCATCCATGACAGTCCTGGAATGTCTGACAGTCCTCCTGGGTCCTGCTCGCATTGCAAGCTTCGGTTACTCAATCGAGAGAAGTATTACCTTCATACCTCCACCCCATGTTTCTTAAAGAAGAGGAGTTCTGTTTGGTCCTTGACTAGTCTCATTAGAACAGCAGTTCTCAACCTGTGGGTCACGACCCCTTTGGGGTCGAATGACCCTTTCACAGGGGTCGCCTAAGACTATTGGAAAACACCTATTTCCCATGGTCTTAGGAACCAACACACCGCTCCTCGGTGTAGCAAAATGTAGCAATGTAGTTTACTGTTGTCAGATGAAGACTGTTACCCATGCTACACCATGATTCAAGACAAAATTTCACTTATTTGTCATTAGAAATAAATATTTCACAATATGTAATTATATTTTGTTTTTGTGATTGATCCCTATGCTTTAATTATGTTCAATTTGTAACAATGAAAATACATCCTGCATATCAGATATTTACATTACAGTTCATAACAGTAGCAAAATGACAGTGATGAAGTAGCAACGGAAATAATTTTATGGTTGGGGGTCACCACCCCAGGAGGAGCTGTCTTAAAGGGTCGAGGCCTTAGGAAGGTTGAGAACCACTGCATTAGAGGGACGAGTAGGGTGGGAACGTAAAACTGGATTTCGTTCAGTCCTCAGGCTCACCCTGGGCAAAAGGTAATTCCTTGAGGCTAACTCAAGAAGACCCAAGGTGGAGGGAGGGAAACAGAGGTCAGGTCTCTTTATCTTGCTCCCTGGCAGGTGTGACCCCTAGCCTGACCCCAGGCTTAAATTCCAAGAATGGATGGAATTCTACACATTCCATCTCTTCCCATATCCAGCAGCAGCTCTGGATTCACGGCTCCTGTTGCCATCGACCCCATCCATCCCAGCTGGTTCTCTTAGTTGGAGATGCAGCCACCTTGTCCCCAACCCAGGTGCAATAGAGAGTGTGGTCAGGGGGCCACTGAAGGAAGGATTGCTTCTACAAATGTTTTTCCTAAACCAAATCTTGCTCCTCATGTTCAGGTTATATATATATATTAATTAATTTTTTACAGAGAGAAAGGGAGAGGGATAGAGTTAGAAACATCGGTGGGAAAGAAACATCGATCAGCTGCCTCCTGCACACCTCCCACAAGGGATGTGCCCACAATCAAGGTACATGCCCTTGACTAGAATCAAACCCCGGACCCCTCAGTCCACAGGCTGACGCTCTATCCACTGAGCCAACCAATTAGGGCTCAGGTCATTTTCTTAAAGCCTACTTAAACCTTTTGGTTTTAATATTCCAATTGACTTTTTTGCCTTCTCTCTATAATTCTAGAAAGAGATAATTTACATCAGTACAGTAATAATTATTCATCCACTGAGAAAATATGGGGCCCAATGCACACTTGTTTGGGCTGGTGCTTCATACCAACCTCAGAATGAAGGCGAAGCAGTGGATCGTGGTAAACATAATAGGGTACTGAACCGTTCCCCACTTCTTGCTGAGTTGAGTTTAAGGTTATGACTTCTCAGGATATCTGGCATTTCTATACTCACAAGGAAGAATTAGTCAAGCTTTGAGTTGTGGATTTTTCCTTTGGAGGATTTGTAACACTGCTTGCTCCTCTCTGTGCTCTCACCCACCTGGGTCCTGTTTCTTGCACAGCGTTCACCAGTGTGTGTGTGTGTGTGTGTGTGTGTGTGTGTGTGTATGTGTTGTAATGGAATTGCATACGCACACTGAGCCCTGACCAAGACTGAATTCTCAGGGGCAGAATTACTTGTCATTGTTATCCAGCACCTTAAAAACCTGGTTCACGTGAGGTTCTCAAAAAAATATTGGTTGAATGAACCAAACTATTGTTTCATTTTGTTTTGGAGTGACATAGAAGGGTCATATTTCTGATACACTTTTAGAAATGCTATGATAACATGAAAACTCCAATGCATCCCCAACAGTCAAACCATGAATCATGAGTGTGCATGGAATAGGCCTAGATGGAGCTCCTGGTGTGGAGAGGGAGCCATATCAGCGTTAACCAGTCTCCCATGAGCTAACCCCATAGACCCCAACTTTCCTAACGGGCTTAAGACTAACTAGAAACTAGCCCATTTCTTTCATGGATCTGTCAGCTACCCCACTGTCACGAAGTGTTCGCTTGATTCTTTTTTTGAGGAAGCAGCATGGTTTTTACTCTAACAAAATGTCCATCTTAGCAATTTAACATGAACTCTTTAAATTCCCTCGAGATAACCAGTTTAGCAGATGAAACACGGCCAGATTCTTTACTGATGGCAGTCTGAAGCAGGTGTTGGGACTGGGGATCTGATGATACATTCCTAAAACGCTGTTTCCTTTGATGTAGCTCAAGGCGCGGGTGGGTGATTTCAACTCTTCAAAGCCTAAAACTTACCTCCCTGCATCTTTAGAACCTGGTATCCTCTTTACTTCCTTCTAAGACCAGCGGTTCTCAACCTGTGGGTCACGACCCCTTTGGGGGTCGAACGACCCTTTCATAGGGGTCGCCTAAGACCATCGGAAAATGCAGATATTTACATCACGATGCATAACAGTAGCAAAATTTCATGGTTGGGGTCACCACCACATGAGGAACTGTATGCAAGGGTCGCGGCCTTAGGAAGGTTGAGAACCACTGTTCTAAGACTATTCTCAATAATACTGGCTGAAAGAATCCGGAAGATGGGATAACTAGATTTTTCTCTTCGAGCCATGATTTACCTTTCTTTCAGTTTCCGGTTAAGGGACTTTGGCAAATTCTCAAGTGCGTGGGATAAGCCTAGAGTCTAATTATGTTAAATGTCAGTTAAAAAGTTTTTTTTATGTGTTATAAATATATGAGGAGTAATGCTTCCGATGAATTGTTTTCTGAAGACTTTTACAAACATTCCTTCCTTTAAGAAAGTGGCTCCTAAGGGGTAGGGTGGATAATATACAGGGTGTCCCAAAGAAATATATACACACTTTCACTACTGAGAGCTCTATTTTGAAAATGAAATGTATTTTAATAAGCACTGACTTTATAGTTCTTCCAAGTGTAGGGGACACATTTTTGTGGCTCATCCAAGGGGATCTTCCAAACTGCACATTCCCCTCCACAAATATGAATATATTCTTTCTTGTTCTCTCTCTGAAGTCGATGCTATCGTGACCCATTGATCGTTGTGTGCCATATCCTTTTGTGTGTTAGGAATGATTGTTTTCAACTTACCGGTGAATACACATGTTTCCAATTAGAAGTCTAGAAGAATACAAGACATTTTTTTTTAATTACATGATTTATTTTTAGATCATCCCTCTTAGTCCTGCATGCATTGTTAGCACAAAAAGTTGGACTTGACCACAACTTCCTTTAAAGAGATAGTAGGTACACAATCACCATCTGAAGTTTCTTCATAGATGGCCCAAGAAATTCAGGCCGTGGTAACACTGTCAGCAACCTACACAAAGTTCAATAGGAAAATTTACCAAATGTCCTTTGTTTAATGTAAACAAGGCAGGAGGCAAACAGAGTATTGTAGCGACACTATTTTACAGGGCCCAGAAATAGGATGATCTATCATGTTTTAACACTTCAGGTGTCACAATGACATGCATATTTTGATTAATTAAACAACCCAAAATATAATGACCACATAATTTGTGGTGTGAGCACTTCACTGTAACTTCTGTCAATACCTATGAACTTGATAATTAAATTGGTAATTGTATATCAATGCAATCATTTATGGAAGTATATTACCATGGACTAGGAAGGTAATTCCCATAATTTGTGCCCTGTAAAATTAAGTGTAACAATCTTTACACTAGCAACAGTGTAAGCAAGCTAAGGATTTTGGTCCTTATATATATATATATACACACATATATGTACACATGTACACACACAGTGATGTACAATTAAACCAAAAAGCTATGGATCCACTCATAGCTTCCATATTGCACAGATATCTTACGAGAACATTACACAGTTATAATGTGAGTACTACAAAGATAATCGGCTGAGTTCTAGCAAGTAAAGAATGTGGCTCATTACTAAAAATAACCACAAAGACTATACTGTTAGAAAGAAAGATTTTTAAAAAATGGGCATGGCTATTTATACCAATGTGAAGCAAGGCTAAAATTTGGTTTGGAACTTGCTTAGGGCAATCCCGTTGTTAAGATGGTCCTTTCTACCCAACACAGTATATTTCGGTCACTATTTTGCAAGTACCCGAGTAATAGAAAGATTCAGCTTCGGAATGACAGTCCAAAAAGACTAGCAATGGAGTACAATGTTTCGCTAGCAGATCCAACTCACTGTGAGAAGTTGTGCTGGCTCTGGGTCCCTACTAAAGATGAATAAAAGAAGGAAAAAGAGGGGGAGAGATGGAGGGAGAACAAGAGGGAGGGGGGGAAGGAGAGAAAGAAAGAAACTGAGAAGAGAACCAAAATATACTTCAAGCTTTAGTTGACTACAAATCAAAGTCATTACAATAACTTAAAAAAACGTTTTAAGAAGCAGCATACATACATATAAAAAATATCAAAGTTAAAGCTTTTCAGAACTCGGTTTCATGCATGAGCTGCAGGGTCTCATTGTGAAATCAAAGAGAAAATAGCATTTGGCCTGACACCTATTGAACACTATGAACATGAGGGAACATCTAGTATCTCATAATACCTTGTGTTAAATACCCCTACATCAAAGTAGGCTGCAACTACACCGGAAACGGAAGGGGTTGCTGAGTTCCTTGCATGGCCTAGTGAAGAAGCACAGCAAACTTCATCATGTTTTCCCATCCTGAAAAATCATTTAAAGAAAAGCCCGCCCAGAGTAACTACCTCCCACTTTCGTTTTTCCACTGTTTTGCTTGATAAATGCCTTAGAAGGAATTAGAAATGGAATTAGAAATTCAGTCTCTTGGTTGTTGTTTTACCGGTGGTCAGCATTCTAGGGCCAAGAATATTCATCATCTTTTGATACTCTGTTCACAATAAATAGCAAGAGCTCACTATAAAATAAATCAGAAAAACGAATGCGACAAAATGAGGGGGAGGCGAGAAACATACTTCTGTGCAAACGCCACGCACCAAGAAAACGCAAACACGTTACAGAAAACAGCTTCTCAGAAGGGCCAGCAGCAAGAAGACCTGGGAAGCCGGAAATCTGATACTCTGCTCCCCAAATAGCAGTAAATAGAAAGACAAGAAAGTGCAGCTGCTTAACATTTCCGCTAAAGAAGAACGCAGAGAAGCAGTATGCCTGAGGGACAGGTGTCACTCACAGGAGGACTGGATCAGGAAACCCCGTTTTGTAAATTAACTCCCAGCACGCGGTGCCTGCACAGCTCTGCCAAGCTACCCACAGTTCCTACGTACATCGCCACTCACGTACATACCCACCCATTTCACCCACATCCTTTCCCAAGTCAACAGGACAGACTGGCCTGTCTGTTTGGTTTTGAACTCGCTCCCTCCAATAATTTAAAACAAAACTGAACAAAATAAATGTAAACATTAGGGAGGCCATTGGAATTTTGTGATTCTAAGAGTTATCAGTCGGTTCCCCACCGAGACACGACCATGCATTGCAGTGAGGAAAGCAAATTATAAAGTGATTTTATGAAACAATTTTCAAAGAGGGATAGAAAAAAAAAAAGGTTGTCAACCTAACAGGTGGCAATTAGCTCTAAACAATACTATTTTAGCAAGCACTACCACGGGTGAGCACGAACTCAGTATGGTTGCCAAAATGACCCGGTTTAAATAACCGGGGACCCATACATGAACATTAATCACCGACATGGCAATGTGCACAAGAGTAAAAGAACATTTCTTTAAAAATATATATATTATATTAATCAAGAATTTTATTATCATATTAAATTGTTATTCTTAGAAAAGCTGAAGGACGTTAATGGTTCCCTACACATTTTTTTTATCTCCTATTATTAACTCATTTGATGGTCCCTGAATTGTATGTTTTTCTCCTTTACAGTTTTTTATATTTTGTTTGATAAGAAGTCTTACCTGAAAAAGTTATAAAAATTCGTTGTTGTTTTTTTTTTTGCTACTGATTAATCCAAAAGAATATAAGCATCTGAGTCCCAGAATGTCAAAATGCCTTGCTACCGAAAAGGATATTAAAATAACAGAAACATCAAAGGCATGACATCAGCTATTCTGCAGCTTTGCACACAGGCATGAGAAACGCTCATTTCCTGAAGTTCCTTTTGATTGTATCCCAGATTCAAGGATGCGCACGTCCATGTATGGAGCCTTTATGAAAAAGCAATGAAGACACTATGATACAACCTTGTCCTGAAGTTGCCCACTCCCTGGGTTCGAAATGCTTTCTGTCCAGTTGATAGCAATACTTCATTGAAAAGGGCCTCTGTCCTCGCTTCACGAGGTGGGACGCGGCCTTTCTGGATGAAATGTGCTCGGCAGTTCTGTTCGCTTCGTTACCAGGGAGGGGCTGTTTACGGGGTGGAGGAAGCGTGGTACTTCACGAATGCGATGGCCGCCAGCTCCTTGCAGAACTCTTCCAGCACGATCACGCCCTCCAGCAAGGTGATGTGGTCCACCCTGTGAGGGACCAGCGGGCCACACGTCAATCAGGAGAGCGGCAGGCGGTTGGGGTGGGATTTTTATTTTTTAAAAAAAGAAAAAAAGTGAAACACTGACTTACATAGGACCTTCCGGTTCCAAACCAAGCAAGCGCTTTCTGACGAGCAGAAGCTTGGGGGTAAAGTCTTGGATACGCTGGATTCTAACCATAAGGTCTCCGACCACCTGCATCACAGAGACGAAAGGAACTCGGTTCCCGAAACCAGCTGCATCGGGATTTTCAGGATGAAAAAACAGCCCATTCCCTTTCACTAAAGGAAGAATGTCACCTTTCACTGTTTGCACAACCAGCTTTGACGGAGGACTCAGATCTATTCCTTAAAATATAGATGTTATACATATAATTTTTAAACATTATTTTTTTCTTCATATTTTACAGGGAAAGGACTACTTCTAAACAGTAGATATATTTTCCTCTACGTGACATTGATCACATGCAATGGTATTAAGTTGTTAATTGGTTTATTAACCCAAAACTGATCACTCACCCTGACGATGACAGAGAAGAGAGAGCGGCAGCCAGAAGCAAGGTTCACGTAGGGGTCCAAAAGGTACTCGTGTATGTGTGGATGAGGGAAGAGTGACAGTCGAGACAACACCGAGGTCACTTGTAAGTTGACGTCGTAAGGCTAGGGAGAGGTGAGACACAAAAACGCACTGCACGTTATTCATCGTGTCCATCCGGAGCACGCACTTGGCCACTTTGTCCTTCAAGAGAGGAAAATCGAACTAATTTTTACCCCTCCCTCCTCCACCCGCTCTTCTACAGCGGAAACACCTGTAACTAAACCCGTTCTCACCACCTTAGTCAAAGGGCATATAATACATCCTAAACACTTAGGCATGTAACATTCAGAAAACACAAACACACAACAGCGTCAGAATGTCTCTGTTTCGCCCAGGGTTGTGTTATTACCTGATCGAGAATTCTTCCCATTCTGTCGAATAAAACTTTCAAAAAATGACCTTCAAAGAAAGTGGCTTCTAAATTGCACTTTTCCAAGGCTTTTGGAGACCCGGGCCACTCCCATCTTAAGCAGATAGCACAGTAGTCCCGGAACTAGGGAGAGAGCATTCAGATCATTAACCCAAAACAAACCGAGGTGTCATAGAAACGATTTCCTCAAATAGGAATATCAACATTCACATGAGAATGCGGGGGGCGGAGGCCTGGGTGAGGGTGTGACGGGACAGCGTCGTGTCAGAGGCCACTGTGTGGGGGACAGGTGCAGAGGAAAGGAGGAGAATAAGCCTGTGGAACGGAAACAAGGGCGGCGGTGGCAGGTAGAATCATTTAAAGGTCACCTTGGGATTAGGGGGGGAGAGGATGTGGGGGAGATTAACATGTCAGGCACGGGAAAAAAGGGAAGAAGGGAAGAAGGAGGGAGAGGGGAAGGGAAGAGCGGGAAAGAGAGAGAGGGGGCATGAAAGCAATCCTGAGACAGAGGCAGTGGAAGGCAGGGGGAGGCCACCTGCCGGAAGCGCCAGCAGGGAGAGTGGGGGTCAGGCCTGGCAGGGGAAGGGAAACTTTGCAGACATGACTGGGCGATGGGACAAGGTGTGTGAGGTGTTCTTATTCGATTTCGTTTCAAAAAGCCAGTGACTGGACTCACCTGCCTGTGAGCATCTCGGAGGTAGGTGTCATACCCAGTGCCCTCCACGTGGTAGGATGACTTCGCTTCATCCGGCACCAGACAGAGAAAACTTCAATAAAAAGAGTTATAATCAGTAACATAATGTCTCACAGTATCTTTACATGCATCAAAATACCTAGCGGCAGCTTCCGTTTAAACAAGTGTAGATGCAAGTGGAGGCTTGAAAAATAAAATTGTATGTTCTTCATCAGCCTTACCGACTAAATACACTTTCATTAAAGCTTTTTATTCAAAAATGACTCATTCCGCTTAAAGGAGAAGTAAGCCTAAAATTACTTTTTCTTTCTTTCTTTTTTTTCACATTACAGCACACTGACAGATTGCCACGCTACTGTGAATCTCGGGAAACTGGCCTTCAAGTAAGTTAATTTAAGATCTGTATGCATCTTGATTTTATATCTCAAGCGACATGCAGTTTTCTCTAGTCCTCTGACAGAACCAGGAGTATCAGTAATAGCACTGCAAAGGAAGAAAAAGCAGGAAATTGCCACAGAAAGGGCACTTAAAAAAAGAAAAAGTAAAACCACGGACTAAAAAAGAAATGACCTTATGCTTAGGAATAAATCTCTAATAAGTACAGTTTGTCAAACTGGAGATTCTCAATGTTGTTGCACTTGGGAATTACTTAGAATTATTTACATACAAAAAGTAGGGTCCTTGGAAAGTCAGTTTCACCACGGTCACGTGTGTTTATTTCTGTATTAAGCAGAGCCTTTCTCTTTTGCTATTAACAGTCGCTCTGAGGCTCTCACTGGCTACCTAAACCTGACAAAAGCTCACATAATCGTTGTATTAAACAAGGGAAGACTGAGTTCATACTATATCCCTGTAACAATCTAAGGGCAGAGCTATTATCCTATATAATAAAAGGCTAATATGCAAATCAACGGAACGGTGGAACCACTGGTCACTATGATGCATACTGGCCACCAGGGTGCAGATGCTCAGTGCAGGGGCTGCCCCCTGGTGGTCAGTGCGCTCCCACAGGGGGAGTGTTGCTCAGCCAGAAGCCCTGAGCCGAGCTCAGGAATGGTGAGCGCAGTAGCAATGACAGGGGCCTCTCCTACCTCCGCTGCAGTGCTAAGGATGCCCGACTATGGGAGGAAGTGCGCCTAAGCCATCAGCTGGACATCCCCCGAGGGCTTCTGAACTGAGAGGGCAAGGTCAGGCTGAGGGACCCCCTCACTTCCCCCCACCTCCCGCCCCAAGTGCACGAATTTCGTGCACCGGGCCTCTAGTTTCTTATAAAAACAAGTAAAAGAAACAACCAGTCGCTCTGTCATGTGTAGGTCAGTGGTTGAGCATCGACCTATGAAACAGGAGGCCATGGTTCGATTTCTGGTCAGGGCACAAGCCAAAGTTTCGGACTCGATCCCGAGTAGGGGATGTGCAGGAGGCAGCCAATTAATGATCCTCTCTCATCATCGATCTATCTATCTTTCTCTCTTCCTCTCCCTTCCTCTCTGAAATCAATAAGAATATATTTAGAGAGAGAGAGAAAAAAGAGAGAGATGCAAGTTAAATGTATATGGCCACTCACCTATTCACAATTTTATGGACTTCAGTCTTCCCATCATTTTTGGGGTGGTCTGGAGTAGCAGGCGGCGAAGAACTAAGCCACTCTTGGTTTGACAAAGTGTTATCTGGTGAAATGTCAGTAAATAATGGATCTTCTTCCAGATCTCTAAGTTTAATTTAATGACGCATAAGAAAACATTTTATTATATTTTCTAAACCAAAAGATTCTCTGCTGTGCTCTTAGAAATAATTCTATGCTTCTATACTTTTGTTTAAAAAATTAAGAAATAATGTATTGATATTTTATAGAGGAATTAACATTTTATACTAACAACAAACTCAAGAAGATAGTGGTTGTGTTAGATTTAATGAATAGATAATGCCACTTATAATTTAAAGGAACAGCTATATTAAGATATGTAAGGTTTATTTCTTTTTGAAACTTGCAAAACTGTTAGAGGGTTGTTTTTTTTTTGTGAATAAGGGAGATAAGAGGAAAGAGAAAATTATGGTTCTACATGAACTGCTAAACTCACAGAGCTGGCTAGAAACTTACACTGCTCCTGCTATCTGTCCGTTCTCTACCACATCTTTATCTTCTGGACACGCGGGTTTATATTCTGTATAATTTCTTTCTTCGAGATTTCTTAGGACCAAGTTGTAAAGAATGTGCTCATTGGGTTTTTGTAAAAGATGTTCAAACATCCTTAGTGTCATTATGCTTATCTGAAACCAAAAACGATAAAGCGAACTGAAAAATGTCTTTCAATAAAGTCTTCTTGCCTTCTTATAAGTCTAGGTGTCAATTTTTAAAACCATATTTGAAAAAAAAGGCTATATCCAACACGTCACAAGTATATTAAAGCCAGTATTTCAAAGACTCTAAGTCAAATTCTAAACCCTTGCATAGCTCACCTCGTCAGATATGTGATCACAATGTTCAATTAACCTGTGTCTTAAAGGATGTCTGTTCATTTCTGCCAGAGTTTCCGGCTCCCTCTGTTCCCCCAGGATAAAAAACACCATTTCTTGAAGCAAAACGTTGGAGGTGACTTGCCGAACAATGCGATGAAGCAAAGCAGTCGACGTCAGGATACCCATCTCGGACCTGGCATAACAAACAGGTAATTAGGGGGGCAAAAATAACATGAACACAGCGGCTTTATTTTTTAAGTAAAGAGACCACTCACGTTTGCATTAGCTGAGGTTCCATGACGCCAATAAAAAATCTTTCGTGAATGGCTTTGGCAAGAGCAACAGCAGTAGTCTAGAATATAGTACAAGCATCAATATCAACGAGAGATTAATTTGTAACATCAATAAATCAGTCTCCACCCTCTGTCTGAATGAATGTGGCGAATAAACTTGCCTAGATTAGATGCTAGCTATTAAGTTATTTACATTGAACCTAAATTTCCGACAAGCTGGATAAAAATATCATCCCAATCACGTCATGATAGTAACCTCTTCCAAAGAAGAGAAAGGAAGGGAGGCCAGTGCTATCTTATGAAGGGCTGAACTACCATACTTAAAGAAATACACAGGCAGAACTGGAATTTTAATTTATTCTCTTATACATATGTATTTCTCTTGTTCATTTGCTTTTATTTATTTTACTAACCCACCGAAAATGGTTTGGCTCAGTGAATAGAGCATCGGCCTGTGGACTGAAAGGTCCCAGGTTCGATTTTGGTCAAGGGCATGTACATTGGTTGTGGGCACATTCCCAGTAGGGGGCGTGCAGGAGGCGGTTGATGGATGTCTCTCTCTCATCGATGTTTCTAACTTTCTATCCCGCTCCCTTCCTCTCTGTGGGGGGAAAAAAAATATATATATATATATATACATATATATATATATTTATTTTACTAACTATGCTATCCTAGGACAATTAAAATATATTCGGGGATATTAACTGAGAATTCGCATTTCAGTTAATAGATAGTTACGTTTTTAAAGGCTCAGTAAACAACAGAAACATCCCAACCTTTTGTGCTTCCTTTATGAGTTGGTCACAGTAATCAAACCAGGAAAGAAACGAAATTAAGGCTCGTTTTCCCGGAAATGCCGATGCGTCTTCTTTATGACTGTACGAGTCCAAACTGTGGGGCACAGAAGAAACGCGAAGTCATCCAAAAGCATGAATGCGGCTTAGGGCACATGGAGACATGAAGGTGCGTGAGTGAATTTACACATGATGATGCGTTTTCACAGACTCCCGGATGAGGGTTTTATAAAAGAAAGCCAAAGATTAGAGAAAAACCTCTTAAATAAAAGTTGTAACTAATTTTCACTAGTTATGTGGAAGAGAGGGACTAAAGCAGAATGGAGCTGCAGGAGGAAAACCGTTATCAGCTCCTCATCCTTCTGCCATGAACTTGACCCAGTAACAGGAATGAAGAGCGGGAGAATCTCGGCGCCGGGAGAAAGAAAAACAAAGGTCATGGAGGATCTGCACAAGGAGCTGACTGGCCTGCTTCTCTTCCTGCCTCAACACGTAAGACGGAGGAGTTAACAAGTGGGTCTGACCGACAGATGTTGGCAGAATACAGGGTGGAAAGAAACAAGTAAAAACCAGGAAGGATCAGAACTATACAGAAAAACAGTAACAGGTTATTATGTCAAAATATTATCCTGCTGGCCCAGCTGGGGTGGCTCAGTGGTTGAGCACTGACCCATGAACCAGGAGGTCGCCAGTTCGATTCCTGGTCAGGGCACATGCCTGGGTTGCGGGCTGGATCTCCAGTGTGGGGTGTGCAAGAGACAGCCGATCGATAATTCTCTCTCATCATTGATGTTTCTATCTTTTCTCTCCCTCTCCCTTCCTCTCTGAAGTCAATAAAGAATATATATATATTTTAAATATTATCCCGCTTATAGATGGTGGGATTATGGGTGATTTTATTTACGCTGCTTTATACTTTTTAATAACTTACAAATGTTCCACAATAATCACAGTTTCCTATGATAATTAAGAGGGAGCCCTAAAAGATGGGTAGAAGGGGTGAGAGAATGAGGTAGGAAGAGAGATTCTATATAAGGAGGCCATGAACCACACAAGACTGCCCCAGGGCCCGCGGAACTTCTTCATAAAAAAGATTACCTTATTTTTAGGATCTTTTAAAAGCAGATAAAGTTATTGATCTTAATGTAATTAAGATCTTGATTGATCACTGTAACGGACAGAGGCAAAGTAGCTTTCCTCTAACAGCTGGACCATTCCCATACCCATTTATTTCCACTAATTAATAACCAATTCAAAACAAGCCTCACAAATAGTGCCATTTAATGCTCACCAGCAATATTACCTTTTTCAAATTGAAAGGTTCCTATTAACCAATGGAAATGGGTCTGAAAGTGTAAGGGTGAGAAGTCACTTTTACGGAAACACGAGTGGCGGTCCTTACCCCCAGTTGATTGCTTCCACGGTTTCAATATCTAAGGGGTCCACGGACGGAGGGAGGGCCTTGTAGAGGGCGGCGAGCCGGTCGGTCAGCAGCTCGCACAGGCAGGTGCTCTGCGTGAGGCACTTGGCAGCCTTGGGCTCGGGCAAACTGGCTAAGAGCATGAGGCCCTCGCAGGCCTTCACGGCTATCCGGCCGTCCTGCGGGGGAAAGCACACCCCTTTAATTCCCAAATACATATCCCATGAGCAGACTGAAAAAAACTTAACTTTAAAGGACTTAATGCTTTTCTCTCAAATAAGAAAATATTTTTTTTGTCTATTTTAAGTGCATATAACTGTGATCACATTAGGAGGGAAAGTGATAGAGACAATGGTGACTCACAGGGCTTCTGGTGAGATTTAACAAAGAATTCACGAGGTTGTAATCCTGGTTTGGGCGGACGACGGTGGCCTCTGGCAGGGAAGTGACACTGAGGCTATCCAGGCTGGTGGACAGGTCGTCCGCCTGCGGAGGAGGCTCATCGTCTAACTCTGTCTGCTCCGTGCTGGCTGCGCCGGGCAGCTCCTCTGGCCGACCCGCCTGTCCCGTGTCGGTGGACAAGGAATCTGGGCCTTTTGCCGTGTCTTCGGCTGTGACATTGGCTGCTCCTTTGGAAGCCAAGGATTTCAACTTATTCTGAAAAGGAGTAGAGATGTTGTAAGCGTCACAGCAAAAGCCTTCTAAAATAGGTATCACGCCTGAATGGATTTTTCTATCCTTAACGTGCAGTGGCTAGCCAGCAGAGCCACAAAGAGAAGTGTTTTGATAAGGGAACATGCTCAGACTTTAACAAAACGTGTCTTAGGTATTTTAAACCCTGCAGAGGCATTTCAGATACACTGTACATTCTCTACAACAAGCATGTCAAACTCAAAGGCGAACACAGGCCAGATAAACAAGGTTTAAGTGTATGTGGGCCGCAAAAAACCCAAAAGCTTCCATTATCATCGAAACGTAGGTTTGTTTCGATAGAGACATGCTGAATACAAAGGGCTGAAATAAATGAGTCATTATTAACATAAAATAACATTTTAATAAAAATTAATCTTTTCGTGATCATTAATTTACCAGACACTGAATAACTGTACATATTTAATGAGCGTAATGCACATAAGCCTAATTTTCTTGTTCTCCAAAAGCGAAATATTTCCTGTTGTGCACACCAATCAGGTCAATACAAGACTAATGACGTGGCCATCGGCTGCTAAAATACTCGCTGCTGGTATTAGTGGACAGAAATGGTGCGTCTGCGCATAAGGCGCGTAAGGCAAGTGAATGCAAACACGATTATAGTCATCAGTCATTAGCGACCGTTGTAGTTCGTTATTAATTATGTATAACAGGATATTGTAAAATTAAGTTACAAAATTTTTATTAAAATGTTTCTTACCTACCATTATATTGGCTGGGCTGCAAAAATATTCATTGTGGGCCCCAAGTTTGACATGCTTGCTCTACAAGCTGTTTCCCTGACCCTAAGCAGTGAACAGTGTGAGTGATGTCTGTGTGACTATTACTGTATCTGGATATTAGTCTTACCTTCGTCGCCAGCCTATAAACTCCTTTGGGCAAAGACAGTTTCTAGCTCATTTACCATAGACGATTAACCCACAGTAGATGCATATGTTTGATGGTATAAATCAGTGGTCGGCAAAGTCATTAGTCAACAAAACGGTCTGTCGACCGCTGGGTAAATTGAATATAAAATAGATTTCAGGGGGACGTGCTTAAGAACTACAAAATACTTTTGTGACTGTCTACAGTTATTAGTAATAAAGCTGTGTTTTTATAAAGATTCCTTCATCCAACCCCAGGTAATTAAACAGTCCTTTTGCATTGTGCGGGGTACTAGACAGAGAGGCTGTGGGGACCCAAAGACGAATAGAACAGAGCCCTGGTCCTCAAGAGCTGACTGACCAGCAGGAGAAAGTAAAATGCATAGAAAAACGCTAACAGACATGCTTTGAAGAGTGATGAGGATACTGTACCTCCAGAAAAAAATTAACCAAATAGGGATCTTCCTTCAGTTTTGCACACACAATACAGAGAAACTGAATTTCTTCATTTTCCGTTGGTGTTGCAAGGACTTCACCACAGAGTCGAATTAATTTCTGTCAACAATTTTTTCAAAAACGTTTAAAGTTAGCTTATTTTTCACAAGTATGTACATAGGCATCCATATACCTTACGGATATTTAAAGTTTTCAAAGAATGCAAACAGCTTGCATTATTCAGAAAGGACACTGTTTGCAATCACCGACATCAAAATAAGTTTACTAGTGATAAATTTTTCAAATGCATTATCCCCCCAAAAATGCATGAGGTATATAAAAAACTCCTTGAGATGTCAGAGAAATGTAATGAAGACATGAAGTAGATTTAATACCATGTCATACATACAGCCCAAGTACTTGCTGACTTGCAAGTACTTGGGCTGTATGTTATCCTATTTTTAGGATAACTTCCTGTATTATTTGTACTCTTAGAAAAATTATACACAATTATTCCTATACCCAAGCAATCAAATCAAATCACTTTGGGGGGTGGGGTGGGGAGACACACACCTGCACGGGCCTGTGCACGTTGATGTGCGGAAGCAGCGGCTGCTTGATTCTGCCCAGGAGTTTGGTGTAGAAGCCCAGCACCTGCTGTTTCATTCCTGGGGGACACTGAGTGCGCGAGGAACGGAAAGCAAACCAGAAAAAAACAGACAATACACACACGCTTACTCAGATGCTTACGATACAGGACAGACAATGAATTCGAACGTATCCCAACCTCAAGTCAGTGCAATTAGCCAGGATAAGATTCTCAGTTACTAATGCCTGGTATCCTGTAAATAAAATTACTTCTGGGACTAGAACCCAGCATATGGGGCCAGAGACTGACGTAATTATTGTCACCACTGACAATATGTGACAATATGCCACTGAGATCCCAGCATGGTTCGGTGCCGTCAGCCTGTTTTTATTCTCAAAGCTAAGGTAACTTGAAACAGTTACACTTACCTCCTTGGCAAAGTAAAGCCAGAAAGTTGTTACTTACTGTAAAGGCAGGTAATCAGTAACTGTCCATCAGATAAGTGCAGGAGTACATAAAGCCTAACACATGTATGTAAATAAAAGGACTCCTACGGTATACACTTCGGTGAGCTAGGCCAACAACACTGTTTTAAATTAGATGCAAAGTTATTTAAATCATTATTGTAGGCCATTAATATTTAAAAGAGAAGTTTTTATAACATGACAGTTGTTTTAAATATTTGCTTAAAAGCAGGTAAACATAATTACTCACATTGTGAATTAAGAGAGCATGAATTGATGTTAGGTGTTCTATAATTAACCTGCTTATACTGCCTCAAAATTAAAATACAGTTACAAAATGTGTAGCATTTCCAAAGCATCATCACAGACATGTTATCCAGAAACAGTATACATTATGGTAAGCACAATATTTTTTAAGATAGCAAATACCTTGCATTATTCAGATAAACCACTACTATAGTAACAATTCCCTATATCAAAATATATTTAGTAGTACAACTACTAAAACTTACTCAAAAATCAATGAATATTTATTCAACTTCGACACTGACAGAACAGAACCACAGGTTTTTAGAGTTGAGGCTGTTTGATAGCACTTCCTTGTTTTGACGGAAGAGGAAGGTTAACCAGCAGGACTTGCTGAAGTTGCAGTATATTAGTGACAAAGCCAGGCCTCCTAACCTGAACCCAAAGCTCTTCCCCTCCCCTCACTATCTTTATCAGTTATTTGAAAGTTTTGAAGCACAGAATATTATTTATAGAATGCCAGCCTCACAAAGATTTCTCAAGACTCATTAGGCCTAAAAACTTGAATGGTCTCCACTTACTAGGAGAGTTAATGTCAGAATAATCAGTGACATTCTCTCTCAGGATTAAGAAACAGAATTCCTATTTCTGTTTTTATATAATTCCTAATTTTTGTAACCCAACTGGGCTCCTTCTCACTTCCTTTGTTTCTGAGCACATGTACTTGAGGTTATTATTTTCATGAATGTTTACATTGGGATTCGAGGCTGCCTAGCTACCAAGTGTTGTCTAGAGCATTTGGGAGTTTTGCTATCTCTATGGAAAGTCATGTTCATATAGAAGGCATGATTTTCAATTTTTTGTACAACACTGACTTAAGTCCTGCCATGCTTAATGCATGCCTCTCTAATTAAATTTAGTACTTGGCAGCTTCTTTATCTCTAAGGCATGAATATATGTATTACGTGCCTAAGGACATGATGTGCATTAGAAACTTACATCAGCTTTCCCTAAGGTATATAATGTTTCCAGGATCTTGTGATGAAGCAAGTATTCCATACATGGCCCCGTCTCTCCAGATTCTCGTTCCTTTTCTTCTTGCACCAAGATATCTAACATCTGTTCCAGATGAGACGGAATATTTGTGTCTGTCACTGGGGCTTTGTCATCTAAACGATAAGAAACGTTCGTCACACAACCCAACATTTTTAAACGGCGTATTTAAAGAAAATACTGAATATTAAACTGCATATTTTCAACTAAAATATTCTTTATATTTCCCTATCCCTATTCAAACAGAAAAATTTGAACTACACACTTAAATGAGGTTTATATTCATAGTATAATTATCTCTGCCAGAATTTAGATGATGCTTTTACCATTTTTAAAAAATTGATTTTTAGAGAGAGAGAAACATTGATGTGAAACATCAATCAGTTGCCTCCTGCACACTGGGGACGGAACCAAATTCTGGGCTCGTGCCCTGACTGGGAATCAAACCCACCATGTTTTGGAGTAAGAGATAATGTTCGAACCAACTAAGCTACACAGGCTAGGCGCTTTTCCCTCTTATTAGAAAACGGAATCAGCCCAGCCAATGTGGCCAAATGGTTGAGCGCGGACTCATCCTAAACCAGGAGGTCAAAGTTCGATTTTTGGTCATGCCCAGGTTATGGTCTGGATCCCCAGTAGGGGATAAGGAGGAGGCAGTCTATCGATGATTCTTCCTCATCACTGATGTTTCTCTCTTTGACTTTGGGAATAGCTGTCTGTTAATAAAAAGGTCAGAAATTATTAAAAGGGCTTTTTTTGGTCTCCTCGTGTTTTCAGAGATGGAGATGAATTAGGGGCATTAGGGGTATGACTTCCCAATGCTAAGAAGTAATTCAGTGGCCATCAAAACAGAATCTGTCCTCTCTACATGCTCTAGGTTACTAAGCTTAATTTCAAGGCCAACCTGTTTCTATATAAAGATACTTAAAATTCAGACCATCTGACTGAAAAAAAATTTTTTTTTAAGATTACAAGTATATACAAAATTTTTATATTTACATGCATTTTTCCTGCTCATGTTCCCATTTTCCCCCATATGGCTCTTATTTCGAAATTATTATGCATGAAAACTAACTTATAGAATATACAGAGTGGGGCAAAAGTAGGTGTACAGTTGTTCGTATGGAAAATAAAATAGATGATACAAGAAGAAAATGTGTTTCATGGACTCACAACTGTAAGCCTATTTTTGCCTCACCTTGTGTATGGTCTGATTTTTATTCATTGCACAAATATAAAGATGTGTGTGTGTTTTTTTTCTTTTAAGACACATCCTCCTCCTATAACCCTACCAACTTGCCAAATCAACTATCATTTTTTCATGCTTCCTTTCGGTGAAATGACATGTGCCTAATCTGCATATCCACTAGTGTTTGCCTCTCATTCCTCAAGGGAGCCCCCAGTGCCATGGAGCAGAGTTACTGTGCTCCCCTACTTCAGAAGTTGTCAAACTTTACCCACAGGGCAGATCCAGCCTTGCCATCTATTTTGATGAATAAGTTGTATTCGAACCAGGTAATGTTTACTCTTTTACCCGTTACCATGGCTAGTTTGCTTTACCACAAAGAGACCAAATGGCCTCCATCCGGCCTTTACAGGAAAAATGGGCCCAGCTTGGACCTAACTGTTCCTGTTCCCTCACATTCACTGCAGATTCACTGAGAAAAACGGAAACCAGAAGGTAACTTCTGAAGACTCCCCACACCACGTCTAGCCGCTTCCTGCACTTACACCACATGTTCTGCTTTCTGCCTTATTTTTATGGAGAAACTGCCCACAACCTATTTAGCGCTAGGCCTCTGCTTGGGTACTAGGCTCTAGGTCCTCCCCACCCCCCACCGGCGCCCCCCACCTTGCCTACTTAGGGACATGGCTCAGAAATGATCTCATCTGACTGCTATACTCACCTTTCACCCCCTGTTAGATCATTCCCATTAAATGATAAATTGCATACTTTCTACCCTAAAGTATCCTCATCTCCTTGGACACTACACCTCCCTCCAGCTGCTGCCCATTCCTCAGCTCCCCTTTACACCAACACTCCCCAGGAGCCCAGCCTCTGGGTTTCCTTTGCTCTTGTTCTCCTCTTCCTAATCCCTGGACATCCAGCCCCAGGGCTCAGTCCCTGAACCTCTCTCCCCTCTATCCACTCCCTGGCCAAGCTCATCTAGTCTCGGGACTCTCAGTGTCATACCCCTCGTTTAGTGAGATCTCTACCTGAATGCCTACTTCCAGCTGTCTACTTGACACATCCAACTACATAGATCAAGAGCCTCTCAAACTTAAGATGTTGAAAATTCTTTCAAACCTGCTCCTCCTGCAGTCCCCTCATTCTCTATTTTTCCAGTTTATCTTCTTTCACCTCGCCTTTTATTCACTCGGGCCTAATATCCAATTCTTCAGAACATACCCAGAATAGGATCGTTTTTTAAATTTTTAAATTTTTATTTTTTTATTGTTTAAAATATTACAAATAGTAGTACTTATGTCTCTTTTTTTTCCCCCCTATTGACCTCCTGCCGGCCTTCCCTACCCCTAGTACATGCCCTCACCTGCTCTCCCGCCCCCTCCCCCCTGCCTTCCTGCTGTAGTATGACATTGGTGATGCTTATATACATGCAGACAAGTCCTTCGGTTGATCTCTTACAGCCCCTCCCCCGCAACCTCCCCTGCCTTCCCGCTGTAGTATGACAGTCTGTTCACTGCTTCTTTGCCCTGAATCTTTTTTTTCTCCCTGATCCTTTTCTTTAAAAACATCTTGCCTCTGCAGGCTAGAAATAAACCTATAAGAACAAAAAATGTTTGAGTCTCAGTTTCAATGTCAAACAGTTCCTTATGTGTGCATATCAGCAATGGTATCTGGATGGTGGACAAATGGTGGCCATGCAGGTCCGACCCTCTCTGGTTTGGTCCTAGGCATTGCAAAACGATCATTTCCTATCACCTTCCACCCTGGTCTAAGCCATATCACCTCTCAAACCTCAGCAAGGGTTCCCTAACCATCCTACGGGCGGGTGTCACCTCTGCCTCCCTGCCATCTAAATTTCCACCGAAGCCAAAGGGACCCAGCAGCTCTGCTCAAAACGCTCCAATGGCTGCCCACCTGAGAGTACAAGCCAGAGCCCCGGGGGTGGCTTGCAAAGTCTCGCGTGAATCCCCACCCTCCAGCTGTGATGTCATATCCTACCAGTTTTCTCCTCCTTCCCGCTAGCCACACTGGCTTCCTCCTAGTTCCAGGAACTGTCCTGCAGGGTCTGTTCCAGCCTCAGGGTCTGTGCACTCCTCCTCTTCCTGCAACTTCTCCCCCTTTCACTCCCCCACCCCCACCCCTCAACCCCTACTGGCTTCCTCCCTCCCTCAGCCTTCCACTCAGACTGGCCTGGGGCAGTGAGGCTTTCCCTGCCTACAATGGCCATCTCCCAACCCCCAGCACACAGGCCTGTGTCCTCAGCCTGCTGCACGGTCTCTGTAACACTTTCCGTCTGACTCTCTGAACGTATCTGTCTGTTTGTTGTTTGCTTCCCCCAATCAATAGATTAATTTCGTTATGGATTTTGTCTTTTTGATGGTTCTATCCCCCCAGTGCCTGGGAAAATGCTCACTAGGTGTGTTTTTTAGAGGAATCTAAAAGAGGAATTACAAGTTAAATTGCTTATACATTTAGTTCAGAGGTTTTAAGACCAAAATGATAGCCCTTCCCCAAACCTACAAGTGTTTCCAATGTGTGTATTTTCAATATAAAATAACTGAAGACGGATCTGAGATACATTTTCGTATTCCACACGTTTTTCCGTGTAATCAGCGTTAGCACTGTCTCTTACCCGAAGTCTCTATGTAGTAATGGGTGATTGCCTTCCAGTGATAAACGAAATCTTCTTGCAGAGGAAGAGAGGGTGCGAGCTGCACAAACACACACACAAAAGACCACAGTTAAGAAAGTGGCAGTCAAGTTCCCCACAAAATACAATTCTGTATTTGTCTACGAGTCATGCAAAAGCAACATCCGAATAAGGGGCGAGCTTTGACTTGCTCCCATTTGCCAGATATCAAAGAGAAGCAAAAATGAGTCAAACCCAAGAAGGCGAACATGATTTCTTAAGAAAGAGATCACATATTTATCAACATTATTATTAAACGACGGGATTATTTTGTCTCCTTCCCCCTGAAACTAGTCACTGCATACGACTTCAAAAGTCACCGTGTTCAGTGAAAGCACACAATATTCTATTACTCAAGTATCAGTAAAAAGCCTTATCAGTCACCGGCGAGCTTTGTACCTAGGACTTTGACATGCAAAACGGTAAATCTGAGGCTATATAATTAGTGACACGTCACCCCTGCTATTTACCAAAGTCAACCCATAATCAGATTACAACTGCTCCAGTGGCAGAGAGATGTACATCTTTCCTTTTTGAAGCCTAGAACAGGCAGGGCGGAATTTCAGCAAAATAACTATGAGAACAAGACACCATCTATTATTGAAAGTCCACAAAGTCAAAAATGTTTTACATGTTAGCTTTGGAATTTACTCCAGAGGTTTTAAGACCCAAATGATAGCCCTTCCCCAAACCTACACGTGTTTCCAACGTGTGTGCAATGGGCAAAAAAGGCTTGGTGGCTCTGGCCAGGTTTACTCACTGGTGAGGCACTGGCCTGCGGACCGAAGGGTCAGGGGTTCGATTTCCGGTGAAGGGCACGTATCTCAGTTGCAGGTTTGATCTCTGCCCCTGGTCAGGGTGCACGTGGGAGGGAACCAGTGGATGTGTGTCTCTCACATTCGTGTTTTTCTCTCTCCCCCCCTTCTCCCTCCCTTCCACTCTCTCACCAAAGATCAATGGGAAAATATCCTCAGGTGAGGATAACCCAAAAGAAAAGACTTGGTGCACCTTCGGCAACATTTTCCTTTGGCGGGGGGAGGGTAGGGGGAAAGAGAGACAGACAGACAGACAGACAGACAGACAGATGGGGGGCGGGAAGGGCCTCTTTAGTATCATCAACAAATTTTTACCAGAAAGGACAGAGTTGGCCAGCTCACTTAAGAACAAACAGGTTTCTATTCTGGTAACCTTACTCTGCAGGGGAATCGTCCAATTTCATGTACTTCTAGACAGACGACCTAAGAGGTCATGTTACTCCTGCCCTTTTACGTGTTCCCTTTTGCCTTCCTGATGTCCCCAGCAGAGAACTCCAAGTTCAAAACCCTATGAAAACAACTTCCCAACGATTGGGCAATTACAAACTCTGGTTTCAGTCCAGAAGGTGACATGGGTTCAGTCCAGAGGTGACATGGGTTCAGTCCAGAGGTGATTGATATGCATTTAGGGAGAAGCAGGGCCTGAGAAGGGCTCAGCAGTCCTCACCATCCTAATGCTGCTGGCTGGACCACCTTGCCCATTCCCACCCTATGCTTGCCCATTCTCACCCTCTGGATAATACTGGGTTAGGAGGACATACGTACTCGTCTCATTTTCAAACAGATTTTTACGAAAAAATTCTCAAAATCTTTAACAAAGGAATTAAAACCTTTGGGAGTACTATACTTCAAGAACACGGAGAGAGAAATTACTTGGGGGAGTTTGAGGGGAAAAAATAGAAAAATAAGAATGAAGGTGTTAATTTGGAAAAACAATCTTCCTGAAATGTCTAGATTAAAAAAAAAATCTGTTTTAATCAGTTGCTTGTTTTGGGAATCTTCTTCAAAACATAAAATTTCTTCTTCTTTTTTTTTTTTTTATTAATATACCAGCTTTACATATAGCTAAATGTATTAACAATTGGGACAAACCCTTAGTTAAGTGTATTAACAATTGGGACAAACCCAAATGAAATTTGGCATTTCAAGAAATGTACTTAGTTTCTTAAGTGTAAGTGTGTGATTTGTTAAATTTTGCTGTGGCAGCCTCCTGAGTATATAAGATCACAGCATCCTTGTTCTAAATTATGTTACCCATGGGACTTAACTCTATTTCCAGGTTAAGTCACTAAATCCGAGGCCTTACAGCATCTGTGTCGGGACCTTAAGCAAGGGCATCGTCCTTTGAACTTGTCTGTACAGAGTAATTCAAAGGATGATGCCCTTGCTTATTTATAAATATCCCTCTACTAGGAGTTAAATTTAAAGAAAAAATACTATTTAAGCAGCTGGTAAAAGTTCTAAATTGCTAATAATAGTAACAATCTAGTTCAAACATAAATAAATTTCCTTATTTATGTAAAACTTCCTAGTGAACTCGCCTCTTCCATTGCTAATTCCCACATGCAAATTACCCGCTTTATCATTGCATAAACACATGTATGCGCTGAGTAAAAAAATAAAAAGGGCCGAGACTGGTTTGGCTCAGTGGATAGAGCTTCGGCCTTCGGACTGGGACTGAAAGGTCCCAGGTTCGATTCCATTCGGGGGCATGTACCTTGCTTGCGGGCACATCTCCAGTAGGGGGTGTGCAGGAGGCGGCTGATCGATGTCTCTCATCGATGTTTCTGACTTTCTCTCTCCCTTCCTCTCTGTAAAAAAATCAATAAAATATATTTAAAAAAATAAATAAATAAAATAAAAAGGGAAGAGAGGTGTGAATTGGCACGAGGGGTTTCTAGTTTGAGTTAATGCGAATAATACAGAGATTACGTTTTTGAAAATTCACGCAATTCCGTATCGCAAACAGAAACTGACATCAGTGCCTAGCTTACCCACAGCTTTCTCTGGGAAATCTCGCCAGACCTCCTGCCTAGGAGATAGTCTTTTCCACCCTACCCTCTGCCCTGTCTCTCCTAGTCCTCACCCCACATCTTCCATTGTGGAATTACCCATCTTCGCCTCTAGATTGTAAACTCTATGGAGGCTGGGAATGTGTCTTCGTTTTCATCGCTGCATTCCCAGTTTCCAGCTGAGAGATGGCTTTAGTAACCATTCGACGACATCTATTGAGTAAACAAATGAATGATGCAGCAGCTGCCACATTGAACGAGTAGTTATGTGCCAGGCGGTGTGCCACAAGGTTGCACTTGCTGGGTGTGGGCCTAAACTTCCACAATAAAAGCCTCCTTTTCCCACACAAACTCCTGTTAAGACTAGAGGCAGGTAACTGACTTGCCCAAGGGCACACTGCTTGTCCAAGAGACCCAGACTTCAAAATGCCTGCCACACAGGGGATCTCCACTGATAATCCATGAGAACTGTCCTCAAAGCCACATCTGCACGCTGTCACACTCGTATCACGATCCATGCCCGGATCTTTTCAAATGCTGCTTCTTCACCCCAACTTTTCTCATGCCCTTCCTCTCGCCTCTGCCTCCCAAGACCAGCTTACGTCTCATGTCCTCCAGAAAGCCTTTTCTAACTACTCCAATCCCAAGTGCCTGCTTCCTTCCTCCCTTGGAATGCACTGGCTGCACAGCCATCCACATAATAATAAATAATAATAATAATAATAATAATAATAATAATGGTTAACATTTCCTGAGCACTTACTATGTGCCAGGTACTGGACGAAGCACTTCAGGTACATGATCTCATTTAGATTTTCACCACAATTGGAAGAGACAGGGACTGGAACCCGGTTCTGGCTGGCTGTAAGGGCTCAGCCACACTCTTGTGCTTCTACTTGAACTGCATATGTATTTGTTTTGTCTCCCAAATGAGGCTGTAAACATTGTGGGCAAGGACCAGGGCACATCTGTGTCTCTTACACGGGGCCGTGCCTTCACGGTGCGCTCATTAAACACTTGCTGAAGGACCCAAAACTGAAGTTAGAAATCACTCGTTGGAAAAGAACACACTTCAGAAAACTCGGCATGTGTTTGACTTGAGGTTTTCGTTCCCAGGGCAGAGTAGTTTTTTAAAGAAATAGCTGGTCCCCAAAAATCTAGATTAGCCAAAACCGGTTTGGCTTGGTGGATAGAGCACCGGCCTCCGGACTGAAGGGTCCCAGGTTTGATTCCGGTCAAGGACATGTACCTTGGTTTCGGGTGCATCCTCAGTAGGGGGTGTGCAGGAGGCAGCTGATTGATGTTTCTCTCTCATCGATGTTTCTAACTCTCTATCCTCCCTTCCTCTCTGTAAGAAATCAGTAAAATATATTAAAAAAAACAACAACAAGATGAACTCTTAACTGTAATTTCAAATTATGAAAGATGACTTCAATTGAATTAATTAGTTAACATGAATAAGACTTTCTTCCCTCACTGCCCTCTCTCCTCTTGGAATGAGTCTGCCCTCAAAGGATGGAACGGGCTGGAAGTTAAAAGATACCAGTCCCTGGCAGGTTACCCAGCACAGACTAGGCGCTCCACACACACTGAACTTGTACTAATGGGAAGGTATTTTACTTATTACCCTTTGGAGAATTTGTACTGAAACGATCCAGCCAACTGCAGAACAAGAGAGGCCTGATTTCAGATGTGTGACATGGGGCAACTAACCAAACAGATTCGTTTCGTAACTCTTACTGGCCAACCCTTGCTGTACTGCAGGGGGACTGTCATTTCTGAAAGGAGAGGCAAGAATGACAAGTTCTGCTTTTGATCCAGGTGTGAGTTTCTCTCCCTACACTCAGATCGCACTCTATCAGCTTAAGAACACATTTTTCAAATACTACCCATTGAAAATATCTTAGTGTTTTGTTTTTGTTTTTTTCTTGTAAGTAGTTAACAGGAAGTGAAACCATTAAGTCTACCTTTAAATCTCACTTAAATGAATAAGTATCTGGTCACCCCTAAAAAAATAAAAAATAAAAAAAACCACTTGAAGGCTGATCCAATGGGATAAAGAAACCTAAATGTAATCACACCAAATGGGAAAGCATTAGTCATGCGATGACAGGCTGAAAAAGGTCGTGTCCGCGTTTGCATGCAGGATTAGCTCCCGTCTCTGTACAACCCTGATAATTACATTAATTGTAATACTGTATCAGAAAATACTAATGAAGCACACCACTCGAAAGGAATACAGAGAAAAGCTAACGGAAAGAAGTGAGGGACAGTAAGATGAGCTTACAGAAAACCCTGTTGAGCAAATAACTGGAACTTGATAAATGGAAACCAATCTTGGACTAGGAAGTATTCCTCAAGTACCTCATAGATGGCTTATTCATCATGAGGCGTGAGTTCATTCCCAAGAGATATGTTAGAAGAAGAAAAAATAGTGTGTCAACCTCTGTTCCTGAGCTTTCACCTCCTATCCAGGTGAACTGGGGGTCTGGCAGCTGAACACTGGAAAGGCCCAGAAAAACGAGGTTCCTAAATTCAAGGTGAACATAATCCACTCTAACTTGCTCACCAACCTCAGCCACGTCGAGAACCTGGATATTACAGAACCAGCGTCAGACGACTGACACGGATAATTGGGTAGAGGCTAACACACACACTTATGAAAAGATAACGAGGCCCGGAAAACACAGGCCTCAGGGAGAAACCGAGTCTTTCCTGGGAGAGCAGGAAAGCCATTTTTTTCCCCCCTAAGTACTTATTTCTATAAATAGAAGCCTGAGAGGTAAAGGATATAAATAACATACTATATTTTACTCCCAATGCTCTCAATATTAAACTGTATTCAATGCTGCAAAGCGACTGATGTTAAGAAATATAAAATGTCAATGTCACTTTTTCTCTTTTTACAAATGTTAGTCTAACTCTTTTAACATAAAGACGCTGCAGACTGACTGTGTGTGTATAAGAAAGGACAAATAAACCTTTGAGTCTAAGACGGCCGCCCTCCCCCATGTGTCACACGGCTCTTCATTCATGAACACTTCCTTTCCTGATGTGACACACACGTTCTCCCAAGAACCTGTCGTACGTAAAGCTAGCAGGATCCCCCAAAACATTCCCCACCTGTCAACGTAAAAGAACTGTCACCCACGTTTCTTGCGGTCATGACCGAGGTGTGAGACTCCTGGTTATTTTTACTGCCTGTCCACATGAACGGTCCTCCTGCAATTGTGTGTGTGTGTGTGTTTAGAGTCAAGTTGTGTGTCTTTTAACGCGCCCCATCGCCCAGTCTGAACACAGAAAGGAGAGGGAAGGGCATTTTTTAAAAAATCAGCAAAGTGTAACAGTCCCTGCACGGGGGGGACGCACTCTCCCAGGCAGGCAGGTCTCCCCGAATCCAGAAAAGCAACTCAGGAGCGCGGCTAGGCCCTGGGAAGTGGGTGTGGGGGGGTCCCAGCAGCCTAGGCCCTGGGGGGCAGGGAGGGGGGGGTCCCAGCAGCCGCCGCTGCTCCTCCGTCCGGTGCGGTCCCACCGAGGGGAGACCGGGCAGCGGTGCGTGTCTGTGTGCGCGCGGGGGTCCCCGCTCCTGGGAGGCGAGCACAATGGCAGGATGGACGCCGGGCGTCCGGGAAGAGGCGGCAGGAGAGGAAGCAGATGGCGGGGCTCGGGCTGCGCACCCCACCACCACCACCAGCCCCTCCAAGCCCCCTCGGGGGCGGGGCCACCCCCCCCGGGGGGGGGGGGGTCCCCGGGCCTGGCCTGCGGCGCGCACACCGGGGCGTTGGCCCGGGGGGGGGCGGGCTGCGTCCTCGCCGGGGTCGCCCCCAGGTAGGCGGCGCGCACCTTCCTGCTCCCTCCCCCATCCTCCCCCCC
>JAAGEH010000038.1:7576566-7622773 GCA_011751065.1 Lasiurus cinereus
CCTCCTATCTCGGATCCAAGACATACATGTTCTACTCTGGATTAACAGCAATATTTAGGAAGATGATTCATCTTCCTCATATCTCGGATCCAAGACATACAAGTTGGGCTGGACTTGGAATTGAGCAGATAACCTTGTCTCCTGGTCTCACCTCGATGCCTGTGGCGGCCCTAAGATTGTCACCTGCCTTTTGCATGGGGAGAGGTGAGCCTACCTCCACGAAGAGGGATTTGAGAACGCATGACAGAGGCTTCCCTGGGCCTCCTAAACCCATATACGGGGTTGCCTGAAACGCCACAAGTAGAACTTTATTCCTGTGGCTTAAGCCAAATTAGAAATGTAGTTCTGCCAAAACCGGTTTGGCTCAGTGGATAGAGTGTTGGCCTGAGGACTGAGGGGTCCCAGATTCGATTCTGGTCAAGGGCCTATACCTTGGTTGCAGGCACATCCCCAGTGGGGAGCGTGCAGGAGGCAGCTGATCGATGTCTCTCTCTCATCAATGTTTCTCTCTGTTCTCCCTCTCTGTAAAAAAAATTAATAAAATATATTTAAAAAAAAAAGATACATAGTTCCTGCTAAAACTAAAATACTCTTCCGAGAGATCACAGACACATTAAACTCTATCATGCATTATGCTTCAGGGTGTATGTGAATGATTTTGTTACATTCTTCTCGGAGTGAAGTTTAATCAGTGAGGACACAGGAAAAAAAATGCATAAAATTGAAGATTAGTTGGGATGGAGCTGAAAAAAAGAGACAGCAAAAGGAAATGGAGTTAGATGATGCCCACTTCCGGAGTTTGGCAGCCTTCTGGCTAAGTGTGTGGGTTGAATGTAGCCATGTTCCCACCCCAGATGCCATTAAAATTAAGGGGATTTTTCACGGTACAAACCCAAGAGGAATAATAAAGTAAGAGAGGAGAGGACAGAAATGAAATTCGGAGAACTGGAGTGTTTCTGTAAAGGAGGCGAATCCTAAGGCAGCAAGTAAGAAAGCCAGGAACCAAAGTGATGTATTAACACATTCACATCACCTCTCAGGATTTGGGGGCATCCGGTACCCTGGAAGTGGAGATAATAGTGGGACCAAAACTGGCAGAATGAATTAGAAGTTTGCTTAGCCCCTTCCCTACCCCACAGGGTTGTTGGCTGACTGCCCCTTTCCCACCCTGATAGAAGGTGAGAGAGATACCTGGAAAACACAGAAGGCCCATATTGGGGGGGAGGGAGGACGGGCAGTACAGGGTAGAGGGAGAAGAAGATTAAGTGAAAATAAACCTTGTAAACATTGAGATTCACGTCTTCCATCCTCATCCTCCTCTTGGCTCAGAATAAGGCCTCAGGCTGGTCTCTCCAGGCGGCAGTAGGAAGAGTCCTCGCTGGAGAAGCTGAGAGTCAGTCCCTAGGAATAGACCTGAAGCTCCTGGTGAGGGAACCCAGACTATTCCCCAGGGCAGCCCTCAGCGGGCAAGCTCTGTCCACCCGCTCAGAGCTGCAGTTTTTTGTTGTTGTTTTGTTTGTTTGTTTGTTTGTTTGTTTTCAGGGATCTCTTTTAAATAGGGTCAGACAGCCTGGGCTCATCCACAGTTCAAAGAAAGCTGGTAACGTTAGTGATGGAGACCAAAAGCAAAAAGAAAGAAACAGGACAGAAAAGAAACTCGGAGGAAACACAGTTGCTTGCATTGAACAGATAAGGAGAGATGTAGAAGAAATCTTTTAAAAACAGAAACAAAAAAACAACAAAAACACTGTCATTAATATTTCCAGAGAGATAAAAGATACTGCGTCGGTAAAACATGGATGTTATTTTTAAAAGCACCGTTTAGAAATCAAGAATAATGGTAACAGAGCATTAAGAACAACACACACAAAAAAAAGATGAAAAGTGAACTTGAAAAAATTGTCCAAAGACTAGGGCAAAAACGATATAGAATGAACACTTTGGGGAGAGGGTGGTGTAAAAATTAGAGGGGCCCAGTCCAGACATCTGAATAACTGGAGAGAGTAAAGAGAGGAAATCGTTAAACTAATAATTCAATATAATTTCATAGATGTTAAAGGTATGAGTATCCAAATGCAGAGTGCATTAAATACCAGAACAATGACTGCAAACAGACTCACCCTAGTGGCCATCGTTGGTAAAATTTCAGAGCACCGGGTTCAGAGAAAGATCCTCTAAAACTTGTAATGAGGGAGAGGAAAAAGGAATTTATACAAAGAATCAATAATTATAATGAATTACACTTTTCAACAACAAGAAGGCATTGGAGCAAAGCCTTCCAAATTCAGAGATAAAAGACTTTCAAACTAGAATTCTATTGCTAAGGAACTGTCAATTCAGAATGAAGGTAAAATAACTCGTGTCAGATGTAGAAAGTATGGACAACTTTTCCTGCCTTGCACTCTTTCTAAGGAAGCTATCAGAGGTTGTGTTCCACCAGAACTCGGGGAGTAGGCCAGAGGAGAAAATGATGAGGAAACTAGATAACAGTGCCCACCACAAGACGATGATGAAGGAAATTTCTAAGATGATGGTGAAGCAGAATCTCAGCGTGACAGCTATTCCTCAAGCTGTGACAGCAAGCAGGTCAGAAGAGATTTCCTCAAAAAGATGAAACTGAGAGATAGAATAGCTATGAGTTTGAGTAGATTTCCAAGAGAGGAGTAGAGCTTGATGTTGGATTAGTGATAAGTACAAAGAAAACAAAGAAACCCAGATCATTATTGTCACCCAGAAAAATAAAATATTGTGCAGGAACATGTAAGCAAAGTACCCATGGCTCAACTGTAAATAGTGTTGACATAATAATAATGTAAACACTGATCTAATTAAAATTGTGGTATTAGCCAAGACCGGTTTGGCTCAGTGGATAGAGCGTCGGCCTGCGGACTGAAAGGTCCCAGGTTCCATTCCAGTCAGGGGCATGTACCTTGCTTTTGGGCGTGCAGGAGGTGGCTGATCAATGTCTCTCTCATCGATGTTTCTGATTTTCTATCCCTCTCCCTTCCTTTCTGTAAAAAATCAATAAAAAATATATTTTAAAAAATAATAAATAAATAAAATTGTGGTATTACTCTATTGAGAAGATGAAAAGATGGATGTGTGGTGGAGATGGAAATAGAGCAGAGTGTATAAGAGAGAAAGCCAAGTCCCCTGTAATGGGAAAACATTAGCTATTGCTTAAAACAGAGATATCAAGAAGTAACAGGCATAGTATTTAAAGAAAGGAAGTAATAAAAGAGTCCACTCAAAGTGCGGAAAGAGGTTGCCTGCGTGGAGCAGGAAATTGGGAGTTTTGCAGAAAGACCAGGGGCTTTTATAACAAACCTTGTAAAACCTCCTGAATAAACAGTCTGCTGGTGTAACTGATATGTCTAAAGTTTGTTTGGCCAAGGGAGAAACTAGAGGCAAGAAACCATTTTTGATGCTTTCTAAAAAGCTCAGACACGAGATTTTAAGGATAAATAACTGTGGGAATAGGAAGAAGATGGTAGACTTGAAAGATGAGGGGAGCACAACCACATTGTGTAATTAATTTGCACTAATAAAAGAGAGAGATGCAAATTGACCGTACCTCGCAACACCCACCAGCCAATCAGGAGTGAGTATGAAAATTAACCCCACAAAGATGGTGGGTTAATTTGCATACACAAGTGCCGAGCAGCCAGGGATGGGATGCAGGTATTCTGCACCACTTCAGCCCCTCCGGGCCTCTGGGCAGTGTGGGAAGACAGAAAGGCGGCTCCAAGCCACAGTGAAGGCGGAAAGGTGGCTCCAGGCCAGAGCAAAGGAGCAAAGGCGGCAGCCAGGGGAAGGAAGGCCCATTCTTGCACGAATCTTCATACAGTGGGCCTCTAGTTAAGTAAAAGAAGTGGGAGAAGGAAAAGTCAAAGATGTTGGTGGGGTTTCTAGCTTGGATGAGAGTAGGTGAAGATTCCACTGAGATAGGGAATATGAAAATATTTAAAAAAATAATGAGATGAGTATTTTTGTGGTATGGTTAGGTTTGATTACCTATATGATGACATCTATGGGAATATGTCCCAGTATGGATCAATAAGTTTGGATTAGTCAGTCAGGAGAGAAATCTGGGCTGGAAATAAAGATTTGAGAGTCATCTCTTAAAAATGTTCATTGATTAACCACTATGCTATATATCTGAAACTAATGTAAAATATTAAATGGCAATGGTAATTGAAAATAAAAATGTAAAAAGAGATGGTAATTGAGATGTAAGAAGAAGTGAGATAGTTCGGTGGGATGGCATAGTGAAAGAAGAAAGAGAGACTAGATGGAAAGTTGAGGATTTAAGGATTGATATAGGGAAGAGGAAATCAATGCCAAAGAGTATCCCAAGAGGTGGGCAAACTTGGTGAAGAGGTTCAGGGAGAGTGAGTTTCTGAAGTTGGGAGCCTGGTCCAGATAAAAGGGTGTGTTGGCATAGACCACAGTCTTCATCGCCTGAACTCAGCCCTCCAGTTGCCACAGAATCAAGAGGGAAACTGATGGAGCTCAGAAACCTGGGTACAAACTGTGAACCCTTCTTGGCGAGGACAGCAGATGCCTCAGGTGCTTGCTGTCACCTTCCCTCGCCCACTTCTGATTGCAGGGGCAAGTGGGCGGTTCCTTCCAAGCTCAGGCTGACCTCCTGGTGACGGCATCTCATCTCCATCTCCTGCTCCCCTCGAGAATTTCTGTCACTGAAAACTCTGTGTGAGAGACCCTCCTCTTCCTCCCAAAAGCACGATGGGGATGAAGCCCCTGGGGCAACTCTTAGCCAATGGAGAATGGAACCTACTGGATAAATACCAGGGTCCTGTCTCTGGTGGGAAGCAATTGTAGGAAGTGTTGGGGACACGTCTCAGGAAGTCCCAGTGGGGTTGAGTACCTGCTGACCACAGTGGTAACCTCAATAGCCCTGCTATGCTTTTCTTTCATTTTTTACTTTCCCAACTTCCTGACTTCCTGGGATTTGATGTAAACTACTTAGAAACTACTCTTTGTCCTGGGATCTTCTCTTGAAGAAACCCACTGTGTGTGGGAGTTAGAGTGGAAGAAGACAAGTGCCACAAATTGGGTATAGACTCAGGGAGATACCCCTTCACCCTATAGGCTAGAAATTGCAATGAAGGAAAGCATTCCTGAGAGTGAGCAGTGCTATAGTAGGTCCAGCGGCATATGATAAAAAAAAAACAAAAAAAAAACACAAATATAGTGGCCTAAAGAAGTTTATGTTTTCTCTTTCAAATAAAGGCGTTTACCTGGGAGGCACACAGGATTATATGGTGGCCCCAGCACTGCCATATTAGGATCACTTCCTGGCCCCATAGTGTCACTAGAGCTGCCGTTACTAATTTGGGGAGAGTAGTGAGAGGAATCAAGGGGAAAGGGGTTACCTTGTAAACTTGTTAATCCCTTTACTAGATCCTTTCTGAAAGTTCCACACTTCTGCTAGAATTCCATTGGCCAGAACTTAGTCAACCTCATCTAGTAGGTAGGAAAGAAAGGGGAAGTGTAGTGCTTGATTCTGAGTAATCACCAGAAAAAGAAAAAAGTACAAAGAATTATTGTCAGGCTCAGTACAAATATATATATATATATATATATATATATATATATATATATATATATAGCCAAAACCAGTTTGGCTCAGTGGATAGAGCATCGGCTTGTGGACTGAAAGGTCCCAGGTTCGATTCTGGTCAAGGGCATGTATCCTGGTTTCGGGCACAATCCCAGTGGGGGGGTGTGCAGGAGGCGGCTGATCGATGTCTCTCTCTCATCAATGTTTCTAACTGTCTATCCCTCTCCCTTTCTCTCTGTAAAAAATCAATAAAATATATTTAGAAAAAAATTAAAACACACCACACACACACACACACACACACACACACACACATATATATATAGTGCTCAACCCAATGGAATGTAGGAAAAAATAAAAATATGTAAAAAAGAAGCATGAAAAATGGAGGACATAGAATAGATTCTTCTGTTCATTAGAATAAATGGGAATTGGTCCTTAAGATCATCTGGTTAAAAAGACCTCACTCTATAGATGAGGAAAGTGCGGTCAGAGAGCATGGTAGCCAGTCACACCCTTGGGTAGTCCTCTCCCACAGTGGACCAGGTGAGTTTACATGAGCACTGGAATACAGCAGAAGTGATGTTGCTTCTGAGATTAGGTTGTCAAGGATACTGCAGCTCCTGTCTAGTGGCTCCCTCACTCCTGGATCACAAACTTTGAAGGAAGCTAGCTATCATATCATGACCAAGCCTGAGGAGAAGCCCAAATGGTGAGGAACTGGTGCCTCTTGCCAGCAGCCATGTGCATGAGCTTAGAAGCAGGTCCTTCAGCCCCAGTCGAGCCATCAGGTGACTGCCGTTCTAGCTGACATCATGATTGTGACACCATGAGAATCTCTGAGCCAGAGCCATTTAAACTACCCTCAGTTCCCTAACTTACAGAAACTGGGAGATAATGCTTGTTTGTTGTTTTAAGCTACTAATTTGGAGGTAATTTGTTAAGCAATCTATACTAATAAAAGGGTAATTTGTTAATTAGACCAGACATCTTCCGGATGATCTTCCAGATGTCCTTCTGGACAAAGAAAGCCACAGAGGTGAGGGTTGAGGCAGAGGTCATTAGAGGTGATTAGGCAGGGGCTGAGGCAGAGGTGATTGGGGGTGACTAGGCAGGGGCTGAGGCAGAGGTGATTAGGGGTGACTAGGCAGGCAGGGAAGAGCAGTTAGGGGTTGACCAGGCTGGCAGGGGAGAGCTGTTAGGGGCAATCAGGCAGGCAGGCAGGCAGGTGAGCGGTTAGGAGCCAGCAGTCCCGGATTGTGAGAGGGATCCTGTATTGGAGAGGGTGCAGGCCGGGCTGAGGGACCTCCATGCACGAATTTCATGCACCAGGCCTTTAGTACATAAATAATATGGAGAGTTTTTGTAACTTGCTCAAAGTCACAAAGCTAGTTCGTGGCCGATTTCCAATGAGAGCAGAGGATTCTTGACTCAGGGTTCTATTAGATCCCATTCTATTCTGGCGTTCCTTGGACTTCTTTTGTCCTTGGACACACACCCATTCAGGAGGTGTTAATAACTATCTGAAAACTCTGTTTTTATTCATAGGCGAAATGACATGAAAGCTGGGACATTCTTCCTCGTGGACTGCAGAATACGCGTCAGTAAGGTAAGCCTGTACTTTGGCCTTGCCATGGCGTAATGCATAAGCATTTCTCTCTTCTTTGCCACAATTTCTGGAAGGATAGAGATGACTGATTCAACTGTGTGCAATAGCGTGGTGATAAAACCAGAAAGGTAACTTCTACTTGACTTCTTTTAACCATTCCACAAGAATGACATAGAGTACGCAGTGTTATTCAGCCATGTAAATGCTTCAATAATTCAGACCTCCCTGTGCAGTGAATCAGCGACAGGGCCTCGTGCCTGCGTTGCTGTCTGTTGTCTCTAAATGGAATATTCAGAGAAGGGCAGCTTGCCAGAAAGGCACTTTGTGGCTTCCATTTCCCTGCTACCGAGTCTCCCACTTGGATGCACATGACCGTTGCGTTAGCGTTTTGTATGACCTGTGACTTACGGTTTGGATCTCAGTTTTTAAAAATGTAATCATACAACATTCTTATTTTTTCCTTCCTTAAGGATATAACTAGAAAAGTAGGGGAGAGGGGGTAGAAATTGGATTTGCATTTCATTAGAACATGGGTAGTTTTAAAAGTTAATTTCAAGTGTTGTTGAGGCTCTGATTCTATGAACTCACACCGACTTTTAGATGTATTTCCCATTATTCCTCATTACAGTCAGTAAGTTAGTTTGCTATCATATGTTCCCAGCATTAGGGAGATTCTTGGATGTTTACATATTTTCTTCTCACTATACTCGAAAGAAAATAGATTTGCCAGCTATTCCCTAGTATCCCTTATTCTCTTGAGAGTAGTTGAAAGATAATTTGTGCTTCCTTGACATTTTATTTTGTTTATTTAAAAATATTTATATTTTATTGAATTTTTACAGAGAGGAAGAGAGAGGGATAGAGAGTTAGAAACATCAATGAGAGAGAGACATTGATCAGCTGCCTCCTGCACGCTCCCTAATGGGGATGTGCCCGCAATCAAGATATGTGCCTTTGACCGGAATCCAACCCGGGACCCTTCAGTCTGCAGGCCGACGCTCTATACTCTGAGTCAAACCGGTTTCGGCTCCCTTGACATTTTAGCACTTACACGCATGCATACACATGCACGACCAACTTATACTACAAAAATATTATTAACTGGACATAATTTTAATTTTTTAAAATACATTTTATTGATTTTTACAGAGAGGAAGGGAGAGGGATAGAGAGTCAGAAACATCAATGAGAGAGAGAGATTGATCAGCCGCCTCCTGCACGCCCCCCACTGGCGATATGCCCACAACCAAGGTACATGCCCTTAACTGGAATCGAACCTGGAACCCTTCAGTCCGCAGGCCGATGCTCTATCCATTGAGCCAAACCAGTCAGGGCTGGCAACTCTACCAGTTTTTTAAACCTAATAACTTTATATATATAAAGTTTCAGATGTACAGCACAGCGGTTAGCCAATCATATACTTTTACAAAGTGATCCCCTGATATTCCCAGTACCCACCTGGCACCATACATAGTCACTGCAATATTATTGACTGTATCCCGTATGCTGTATTTTACATCCCAAGGCTATTTCCTACCTATGTGTACTTTTAACACAATGCCACTCGGCTTTTCTTGCCACCTGCAGGTGGCAGTCTAATCAAATAATTTCATGAGAGCTTCTTGGCAGATTGAAGTTTAATACTGCACTATTTATCCTATGCTAGAGTATTGTTTAATAAGACTATTAACATTAAAATAGTTCTAAGAATACTAATTTTTATATAAAGGAAGTTTTCACAAAAGAGAGATACATTTTGAAGTTGCTAAAAACTAAATAGAATTCAGTCCTCATTCCACAGCCTACCATTAAACAGATTCAAAGCCCCATGTGGTCCAATTCCGGTAAGCTACAGAGCCTTTTCACTTCAACTAGAGGCCCGATGCATGAAATCTGTGCCAGGAGCTCGGCCCTTGCAGCCCTGGCTTCGTCCAGAAGGTGGTCCAGACAGTTGTTCTGCTGTTTGGTCTGATTAGCACATTAGCTCATCATTATATAGGACTGGAGGCGCAGTGCACAAAATTCATGCAAGGGGCTCGGTCCTCACAGCCCCCGCCACCTCAACCAGCCCTTTCAGCCCCAGCTTCATCCGGAAGGTTGTCCGGATGGTTGTTCTGCTGTTCATTCTAATTAGCATATTAGCTCTTTATTATATAGGATGATATTTTGAGAATTCTTTAGTTTTTCATGATACTGTAAAGAGGATTTTTTCCTTATATTTTCTAGCAGACTACTTCTGATGTGTAAGATAGCTATTGAATTTTGTATGTTTAATTTGTTTTAGACCATACTCTATAGTTTAAGTAATATTACTATAAATATTCTTGGATTTTATAATAGACAATTAAATTACCTGCAAGTAATGTACTTTTCTCTTTTTTAAAATATAGCAATAAATCTCCACTTTAAAACAACTAAATATAGCTATATTAAACATAAGTATTAACAAGAAAGATAATTATATTGATGCTCTTAAAAAACTTTTTTCTAAAATAAGATTTCCTTATTCACTCAAAATGATTATTATTATTATTTTTATAGTTTAACTCTATAATCCAAAAATACAGCCATAACCTTGTAATCATATTTACAGGTGAATGATATATAGAACTACGTAAAAATAGGATCTCAATGATCCGTTGCTTCCACACTCATGAACACTACCCCCTGCCTATTCCGCTAAGAGGGCTTCTTCTTATCACAAAGGTCTGTCTTCTTATAAAGCCAAAGGATAAACATCCGGGTGAAATTCAATAAAGTCGCACAGTAACTTATTCCTTTGTTATATCCTGTATTCTAGAGAAGAACAACTATACGTTCTTTTGAATTTCTATGCAATAGCCTTTGATTTTTTTTCTTTTAACAGAAAAGTTACATTCCTTTCTGGCTCCTACCATTAGTCATTATCTTTTGAGCTGTGGCAGTGTACTTAGCACTACACAAAATAGGACACAGTCCCTGTCCGTGCCTCAGGTTGTGAAACCACCTAAGAATTAGGACCTATGAAATCAGGAGTTTGGAAGGTAACACTTTTAGGCATTTTAGTTCACAGGCATCTTAATGTGTGTTGATGGATAAGCTATAAAACGGAGTGAAAGTTAAATATTTGAGAAGCAAACGCTGCACTAGGTGGCACTATTCGGTAATATGCTACGGATGTTGAACTTGACTAGTTAATGATCTTCATATACTTGGCCGTATTCTGGTAATTATTCTGCAAATATAAAATCTATTAAATATTTTATGATTATTAAGGTAATTTATTCTTTTAATGAAAAAGTTGAAAAATACCAAAAAAATTTATCTATAATTCTGTTTAGCTATCTTATAAATGTGTGTGTGTGTGTGTGTGTGTGTGTGTGTGTGTGTGTGTGTGTTTTTCTCTGGTCCAGGAAGCTCTCAATAAGGCATACATTTTGGAGCCAAACAAATCTGAGTTCAAAGTCCCCATCTGATGCAGCTCAGGGAAAAGGATCTTCATCTCCTTTAAAACCCGACTTCTGCCTCCAGCCACCACTCATTTCTTTCAAAAACCTGCACATAGTCTTTCCTTTCTGACCTTCATGGCACTCCTCCACCCGCTGTCATTTGGCTTTTGTGCCCCTCGTGCAGAAATGACTCTTCCTCCAGTCGCTCATGCCCTGCTTGTTGCCCAATCCCGGGCACACCCTCCTCTCTCCATCCATCTCACGCTCCCTCTCAGCAGCAGTGTGGTCTTGGAGCCCGGTGGCCATGGTACTTGGTAGCGGTTTGTGTGCATCTTTTTACAACTCCAAGTTCAGCCAAGACATTGGTAGCTTGGAATTAGCCAAGATGAGAGTATTTATTCCATGGAAATCAGCAAAGGCTACAAATCATCCCCACCTTAGCCAGTTTGTAAGCGATGACTCGCACACTGTTGGACACAGGTAATCATGTTTCCCTTTTCAGAACTCTTTCTCTCTCTCTCTTTAAAATATATTTTATTGATTTTCTATAGAGAGGAAGGGAGAGGGATAGAAAGTCAGAAACATCAATGAGAGAGAGACATTGATCAGCCGCCTCCTGCACGCCCCACACTGGAGATGTGCCCGCAAGCAAGGTACATGCCCCCGACCGGAATCGAACTTGGGATCTTTCAGTTCTCAGGCCGACGCTCTATCCACTGAGCCAAACCGGTCTCGGCATCTCTCTCTCTCTCTCTTAAGTCAGTACCACTCCCTGCTTGTCTTTCCATCCTCTCATTGGCTCTTCCTCTGTTCAGTGTTACATGTTAGCACTCCCCAGGCATCAGTCCTAGGCCTCTCTTCTTCCTTTCATGTCCTGGCTTTAAAAACAACCTCGCCTTGCCCTGCTGTCCTGGCTCAGGGGCTGAGCGTCGCCCTACGAATCAGGAAGTCAGTCACGGTTGGATTCCTATTCAGGGCACATGCCTGGGTTGTGGGCTCGCTTCCCAGTGTGGGCTGTGCGGGAGGCAGCCAATGTTTCTCTCTCATCGTTGATGTTTCTATCGCTCGCTCTCCCTCTCTGAAATCAACAATAATATATTTTAAAAAAATAGTCTTACCAATTTCCACGTATTTAAACATTACCATTATGCTGATCAATTTGAGCTTTGTATCTGCAGCCCAGACCTCCCCTCTAAGATCCAAACTCAAACATCAAGCCACTTAGTTTAACTTGTACTCAATGTCTTACAGACATTCCAACCCCAAGGCCAAAACAAAGTTCCGATTTAACTTCATAAGCTTTTCCCTTTATCTGTCCATCCCAACATTCTTCAGTTCAGTGAATGGAACTGGCATTTTATTTTATCTTATTGTTCTATTTTATTAATTTTATTTATTTTATTATTTTATTTTTGGTTTATCCTTACCCGAGGATATTTTCCCATTGATTATTCTTTAGGGAAAGTGGAAGAAAGGGGGAGAGACAGAGAGAGAGAGTCCCATGGATTGATTGGCTCCTGCATACTCCCCACCAGTGCTTGGGATCGAGCCTGAAACCCAGATACGTGCCCTTGACCAAATCGAACCTTCAGTCTGTGGGCTGATGCTCTATCCACTGAGCCAAACCAGCAAGGGCTCTTATTTTTTTAAAATCCTCACCTGAGGATGTTTTTATTGATTATTTTAAAGAGAGAGGGAGGAAGAGAGATAGAGAGAGAGAGAGAACTTCAATATGAGAGAGAAACATCAACCCGTTGCCTCCTGTACGTGCCCCGACCCAGGATCAAACCCACAACTGTTTGGTGCACAGGATGACACTCCAACCAACTGAGCCATTGGCCGGGAAAGACATTTTAGTTTAAAAGGACAGCAGTGAGACTCTGGCAGTTTTCCCAACAGACACTATGGAAAAAAGATGATGGGATAATTTCTTTATTGGTGGAAGAAGAAAAAAATGTTATAAAAGATATCACTAATGATTTTACCTACACCAAAAATGAATTTGTTGTCTACCATCTCATATTTATGACTATTTATGGGCATCTTTTGGAACATTCTCTTTTAAAAATATATTTTATTGATTTTAGAGAGGAAAGGAGAGGGAGATAGAGATAGAAACATAAATGATGAGAGAGAATCATTGATCAGCTGCCCCCTGTACACCCCACACTGGGGATCAAGCCCACAACCCAGGCATGTGGCTTGACTGGGAATCAAACCGTGAACTCCTGGTTCATAGGTCAACCACTGAGCCATGCTACTTGGGCTGAATTACTTGGCCTCACAACATCTCATCTTATATAATAGAAGGCAAATATACAAATTGACCGAATGGTGGAACAACCAGTTGCTATGATGTGCACTGACCACCAGGGGGCAGATGCTCAACACAGGAACTGCCCCCTGGTGGTCAGTGCGCTCCCAAAGCAGGAACACCACTCAGCCAGAGGCCGGCTCAGGGCTGGTGAGTGCAGGGGAGATGATGGGAGCCTCTCCCACCTCCGCAGCAGCGCTAAGGGGAGTGGGTCTTAGCAGTCAATCGGACATCCCCCAAAGGCTCCTGGACTGCAATAGGGCACAGGCTGGGCTGAGGGACCCTCCCCGCAAGTGCACGAATTTCGTGCACTGGGTCTCTAGTCTTTATACAATTTGCAGCTTCACAATTGTGTGGCATAAAGATCACTTGTGCCGGGTTATGCGGACCGGAGCCTTAGTCTCCTTTAAGGTGATGCCTGCTTTTATTCCCCACTGGTTTGACTCTGCCATCAGTGATAGGGTCAGTATAATCTCACCAGGACTGACATGGCTTTGACCCTATTAGCAAGAGCGCTCTCATGTACATGGGCAATACTGCTGGTTTTGGAAGCTTCTATTCTAATTTCTATAGCGCGATATTGAGTGTTAGGGGTTTGGAGTTTGGTCACAAACTCTACACCAGGTCATTGTTCTCCGTGGCCATAGGAATTCCCTACACTCACCGGGAGAGGCAGGTGGAGTTCCATCATGTAGGCAGCAGTGCCAGCATCGGGCTGCAGGCTCCTGGGGTATGGTTTGACTTATCTGAACAGTGACGGGGAGGGTTTGTAAATGCGTGTCTTCGGTGCCCCTGTGGATTCATCGCTGGTGAGGCAGAGCAGGGGGAACTTCCTGCGGTCACTGTGCACATCCTGGTCTACCTGTGGTGTTTGGAATGAGCACCCGGTATTTATCGGATGCCTCACCTCTCTTCCGGAACTAAGGAGACACCAGCCAGCAGCACGTACGTAGTCCCCGACCATTAGAATGAACTGGTGGCTGCTCACCTCAAATGTTCCATCCGGATCCATTCCTCTCAAGTTGCTTGAGGACCCGTGTTTCGTGTTTTGTTTGGTTTTCAGGTCACTGGTTCCTGGGGTGGGTGCCTCCGGACACCTCGTACTCTTCGGCCTGACACCCGTAGGGCCGGCAATCTGTTCCTCCCGCTGCCTTGATTCCCTGTGCTGACTTCCTTTCCAGCGCCTCTCTCTGCAATATTTAACATCTCTCGGAATCTATAATTCTACACATGAAATATTTAACTTCTCCCACTCTGCTCTAGCACACCCTGCCACCGGCCCTCATTTTTAGATTTGACACCTTTCAAGGTCTGCCTTCTGGCCTGGATCTGGACTTGATTATTCATTCCTGTGTTTTGACTTTATCTCTTCATTTTTCTGGTCCAATTTCCCTCCCAGTTTCTCCCGAGTTAGTGCCAACTGCTGTGGAATGTTCCCAGTGTGCTGCACGATGAACCCCCTCACCCCCTGCTTCAAACTAACCATTTTATTGTGTGTTAAGGCGGCCACATAATAATAAATAAAGCATTTCCTATTTGCTAAAGGACGGAATAGACACCATTCAGAACATAATTCCTAAGGAACTAACCGCTATCAACCACAGCGGCATGCTCCACCTCTACACAGCCATTTTAAGCGTGAGGTCTCTTAAATGTGTTAGATGTGGGCAGTTAGGAGGCTGAGATGAACTGAACACAGGTTTCAAAGTAGAAGTGATGATGGGTAATTGGATTGGCGCCTTCCAGCATCAGTTCAGAAGCTCCTTAAGTGAAAAACAGGTCCCTCATGGGAACATAGAGGGGTAGGCTCCACACAAACATGCCCATTATTAACCAAGTAAGAATTACCATTTGTTTAATGGTCTATATTAAAACATTCTCTCATGTACATTATTGTACTTGCATGTTATAATAACCTTGTGAGGTAGGTATTATTTTTATTACTAGAAGCCCAATGCACGAAGATTCATGCAAAAATGGGCCTTCCTTTCCCTGGCTGCTGGCACTGCCTTTCAACTACGGCCCCACCTTCCCATGCTTCCCAGAGGCCCTGAGCAGTTGGGGCAGTGTGGAACACCTGTGTCCTGCCCTGCTCCAGGCCATTCGCTGCCGCCATCTTTGTTGGGTTAATTTGCATACTCACTCCGGATTGGCTGGTGGGTGTCGCAAAGGTACAATCAATTTGCATATTTCTCTTTTATTAGAGTAGATGTCTATTTTGAACCCAGCAAATAGTACTTTTATTGAGTGTTTACCATATGCTAGATTAAATGAAAATATACTTAGCATTCACTGATTATCTCATTGAATCCCTAAAAGATCTCAAAGAGGAAGCAACTACTTTTGAGTTGAGAAAACTTGAGGTTTATACTAGTAGAGGCTGTGCCTGAGGATTCAGGAGTAGGAAGTGAGAGAGCTAGGGATTTAAAGTCGCTAATCTCTTAATCATAAAGTTGGAAGTTAAATGACTTGCCCAAGGTCTCCCAGCTTGAAAATTTAGGACTGGAATTGAGTCCATAGCTTATGATGATTTATTATTCATTTTTTTAAAAACAACTTTATTCACATACTATATAATTCACCTATTTAAAACGTAACATTTGCCCAGCTGGCATGGCTCATTGGTTGAGTGTTGACCTATGAACCAGGAGGTAAACGGTTTGATTCCCAGTTAAGGGCACAGTTATTTTAGGTGAGCAATTTGTTAGGATGCTCAAGCTAGTAAAATAAATGGGGCTGCTACATGGTTGTAAGAATTGGTTTCATGTTTCTAAGACTGTAGGAAGAATTTCTGGGGTGATGTGATTCCCCTTAAAAAGCATTTCAGAGTATCATATCTTCAAAATATAAGCCAATCATATATGTTTAGTTTGTTCACCATTATAACTTTAGTGCCTGCCACAGAGACTGATACATAATACAGATTCCACAAAATTCTGTTGAATCGATTAATGGGGTGACACTTTGAAATGTTGAGGCTTTACTGGGAGATCAGTGGGGACTCACTGGAGGTTTCTAGCATGAAGATGCTATGGTATAAATAGTGTTTTATAAAAACTACTAGAGGCCCAGTGCACGACATTCATACATTGGGGGGTGGGGGGGAGGAGAGGGGGGCCTGCCCCTCAGCCCGGCCTGTGCTCTTTAGCTGTCTGAGAGCCCTCAGGGGATGTCTGACTGATGGCTTAGGCCCACTCCCTGCATTGAATGTCTGCCCCCTGGTGGTCAGTGTGTGTCATAGTGACCAGTCATTCGGCTGTTCAGTCGATTTGCATATTACCTTTTATTATATAGGATTCTCAGGGCAATGGGCAGAATAAACCGGAGTGGGTAAAGGCTGGATTCAGGGAGAGCAGCGAGGCCGGTCATATAATCTTCCTTTGGGTAAGAAGAAAGGTTAATCGTGGGCTAAGGATAGTGGGAAAGAAGACTTATTTTGAGATTGAAGCAACTGGCAAATTTTCTGCCTAAAAGACAGTGAAAGGGATATTATCAAGATGGATGATGAATAACTAGCTAACTTTTGTAGCAGGTAGTTAATTTGAAAATGTCTACTCTCATGACTTATCTTTTTTCTCGTATTCCCTTACTCACATGGCCATTTGATTGGGCTTTCTTCAGTGATGCTCAATTATCCATCCATTATTTTTTCTAGAGCCATTATGGTCACCTTTTCGTTGAATATTATAAAACTCCCAACAGGTCTGTATAGGTTAGGTTTGAGTTGTGCCTACCCAGACAATAACTAGAACCTCTGACACGAGAGTGCATGGTATAATGGAAGATGGGGAAGGGAGCCAGTGGGAACCCCTGACTCTTGGAATTCTCCCACCATCAGGGCGGCCTGAGGCACCACACCTGTTCTCAAAGCCGGAGTCCCTCCTGCTCGGGGTGGCGCTGCTGGATCTGGTGGCTCATCTGCATCGGACTCCCGCTGATAGAACAGCAGGGCGGCGGGCGACTGTTTCTGTATTTTCTCGTTGTCACTCCAACAGACAGAAAAAGCGGGTCCGTGGAGAGTCTTCACCTTCCTCTCCAGCCCCGCCCGCCCCAGCCCAGCCCTGACCCTTCAGAATTTATGCAATGAACCCAGGGTGCCCGCAGCAGCAGTTTGCCAATCCGTGTGCCAGGCAGGACAGGCACGCTGGGGTGCCACGGGGATTCTTAAGGCCGGCAATCCCTGACTCTCTAGCCAGGGGCACTGACCTTATGCCTTTAGATTGTCAAATAAAAATGAAATGAAAAATGACAACAGCTCACACGACAGCTGCCTAGTGTGAATGAATCAAAATTATACTAAAATTTTTTTTGTGTGAGATCGGCAAAACGTATCTACTTTTGGTGTTCCGCAGAATTTCAGGACTCAGGTCAGAGTGCCAGGAGATGAGACGGGCGAATCGCTGGCCTGCAGAGGTTAGTGGGCTGTGGGCTCCAGACTGCTGGGCCAGCCCTGCTCCCCAAAGACCTCCCTCCAGGGGCCCCTGGAGGCGAAATCCCGCCCGCCCCTCTCTGCTGACTTCCAAGGGGGGCCTTGGTTTCTAATGTTGCTTCTTCCCACTAAGGGCCGAGACCCCCCCCAACCCCACACACACCACCACCCACACACCCCACCCCTCAGGCCTCGGGGGTCTCCTCCTTCCCCTCCCTTGGAGGGAGGCCACAGAGCCAGCAGCTCTGGCTACTTTGCTTCCCTGGCACCCAAGCAGGAGGCTGGGCGCCTCCACTAACAGCCACGCTATCGGTGATTATTTTAAATTAAAAACCCAGAAGGGGGGCCCAGGGGAGACGGAGACCCCGACTGCACGCCCCGCCGCCCTCGGGGACACCAGCCCCGCCCAGAGCGGCCCGCGCGTCCCCAGCGCGGCCCGGGGTCCGGCGCCCGGGAGGCGTGCCCACGCCGCCAGCCGCCTGCGAGCCGCGGGCGCGCGCGGGTGCGCGTGTCGGGCTCTCCCCTCCCCACGCCCTGCGGGGTGTCTCCGGCGCGCTCCCCGGCCCGGCTCCCGCCGCCGCCGCCGGCACCATGGCCGCCAGGGGTGAGTGGAGGGACCCGGTGGGCACCCGCGCCCCAGCGGGGCCGGCAGCGCGCGGACCGGGGCGCGCCCGGCAGGTGCGGGAGGGCGGGGGGCTGGAGGGACTCCGAGCCCCCACCCGGCCCGAAACTTTGCCATCCGCTCCCTGGGCTCCGGGCTGGCTGGCTGGCTGGCTGGGCGGGTGGGTGGGTGCCGGGAAGCCCTCGCCCTTGACCTTGACCTCCGGGTGGGGGGCGCCGGCGCCCGGAGGGCCAAGGCCGGTGCGCCCGGGCGGGTCTGGACCAGCCAGCAGCCGCCGCCGGGCTGAGCCGGGAGGGCGAGGGGGGGATGGGGAGCCGCGGGGAGGCCGGCCTGGAGGGGGGAAGAGGCACTGTTTTCCTCCTCCTTTCTTGTTACCGTTTTGCAGCTTCGGCTAGGGAAGGGCTCCAGGGCTGGATGCAGCCCCATTTAAAGCGGCAGCGCCGACCCCCCCCATTTAAAAAATAAAAATAAAAAAAAAAAGTAAATTCCCCACCTGGACTCCTCTCTGCATGCAGCGGTTCTCAACCTGTGGGTCGCGACCCCTTTGGGGGGTCTAACGACCCTTTCACAGGGGTCGCCTAAGACCATCGGAAAACACCTATTTCCCATGGTCTTAGGAACCCACACAAGCTCCTCGGTGTAGCAAAGTGTAGCCATGTAGTTTACTGTTGTCATAGGAAGACTGTTACCCATGCTACACCATGATTCAAGACAAAAAATTTCATTTATTTGTCATTAGAAGTAAATATTTCACAATATATAATGACATATTGTTTTTGTGATTAATCCCTATGCTTTAATGATGTTCAGTTTGTAACAACGAAAATACATCCTGCCTATCAGATATTTACATGACAGTTCATAACAGCAGCAAAATGACAGTTATGAAGTAGCAACGGAAATCATTTTATGGTTGGGGGTCACCCCCCCATGAGGAGCTGTCTTAAAGGGTCGCGGCATTGGGAAGGTTGAGAACCACTGTCTGCATGAATCTCCTCGGCCCGCCCCCCTCTACTCCCCTCCCCTGTTCTTTCTGGAGTGAAACAGTTGTGGCAGGTGAAAGGGATGAAAGGAAGAAGAAAGCTTTCCCGGCCAGCGTGGAGGGATGTGCTTCTCGCCCTCTGGAGCCAGCGGTGGTGCTGGGGCCACGGGGTTAGTCGCACACACACGCGCGTGGCTGCCACTCTGAGGGGGAAATATGAAAGCAATGGAGTCACTGTGCCGCTGGCCAGCGGTTCACACCGAGTGACTGGGTTGCTTTGCCAGAGCATCGAAGGGAAATATTGATTATTTTTAGAAACTGTATTTGAAAGGAGTAAGTACCACCACCCCCTTGGATACCTGCAAAGCGTTCTTGAATTTCTGCTAAACTTGGAGAAGTTGCAGTTAAACGCTGAAGGGTTAAACTCTTCCCCCTTTTTGGGGGGTGGGTGGGAAGGGGAGCAGGTTAGGAATTGAATAGGGTGCTGGGGTAGCGAAGTGCTGCTTTTCAGGGTTCATTCCGGGGCGTGTAACAAATAGAGTCATTTCTAGCCAGAATGTTTCAATTCCTTTTTAAGGAAACTGGCCTGGGTTGATCTGGCAGTGCCGTTGGTCGGTTCTGAACCTGGACATGGGAGTGGCGAGGGCTGGATGGAAGGGACATAAATGACATTTGTCGATGCGGAGACAATAATACCTGCCTCATGATGTTGAATACGAGTAATGTGGTGCGTGTCGGAGAAAGAGAAAAGGGGGTGGGGCAGATACGGTTTTAGGGGGCCAGCCGGATGTACGGGATCCTCTGGCTGGCTCCAGCTGTATGTCTCTGAACTGTGTTCAAAGTCCGTGGCTTTCCCATACGCCCTCTCTCCCCAGCACCGCCAGGGACATGCGGGAACGGCCCTCATGGGGAGTAAAACTCTCTGTGGTCAGAGTTCACTTCTGACCCAGCTTTATACCCCCACAAACCCTTAGCACAGGACCCTGCACACAGTAGGAGCCTTAGCATGTCCTAGGAAGCATCCAATTCCCAGGGAAGCCCCCTGGCCCAGTAGCACGGTCTCCGCCCCCACTCCCCCATCACAGTGTCTCTGTGATTTCTCCGAGGATGTTAAAGGAAGAGGCCGCAGTGGCTCAGAGGGCCAGAGCTCTGGACCGGGACGGAGTTTTCCAGTATTTCCGCTCGAACCTGGTTTCCAGCAGGATGGCTTGGAGTCAGACTTTGGTCATTTCACTCAGCTGTCTTGTTTCTTCTCCCAGCCTCATGCTGCGAAGTAGCATTTAACTGTTTACAGTCCGACTGATCTTGCAGGGAAACCCGTGATAATGAGTATCAGTCACTGGTGCTTTGTATCTGATACACTTTACCTGCGGTGCAGCCTTTTATCCTCAGAGTCACCGAGGCAGGTGGCTGCTGCTGTCCCCTCCCCCTTTGACAGATGAAGGAACCGAGGTTTGAAGGTCTGGGCCACTTTCCTGAGGGAACTGGCCGATCCCGATTTCCTCCCAGGTCTGTCTGACTTCTAATCACGTCCCTGTGGTCTGACCGCCTCTCTGCTATTAGTCCTTTGACTATGATGGTAAATATCACAGTCACTGACTGAAGAAAGAAGAGATGCTCCATATTTGAGATGGAAAGGAAATGGCCTTTGTAAGTAGCTTGGAATTTGCAATATGTTCCGAAACATCTCCATGGACATGTGGTAGAGACGAAGGGGAGAGGAGGTGAGCAGGGACCGCTGTCTGTCCTCTCTGTGGCTGAGACTGTAGGAACGGGGGTGGTGGTTGGGCAGGACTGGCCTCAGACATCCTCGCTTTGGCGCGAGGAGTTTTCACTGCAGACCAAGCTGAGTGCCAGGTGGTACCCGCGGAAGGCAGAGGGGTGAGGGCTGCCATCAGTGCCACAGAACAGCAGCCATGCCCTCGGCTGGACAGTGGCTCCTTCATGTGGCTGGGGAGTAGAGAGATGGACTGTAGGAGTCAGAGCTATGTGCTATGACAGGAGGAGACTTGCTTCTCTGTCTCCTCTCCCTGCTTCCTGTAACTCTGCCTGCCACACTACTCGTTGCATCACTATACCTTTATCAGTTTCTCTCAGGGTCAGGTTGCAAAGATTAATGCACCTCGATTTCTTATGGGTGGCCATTTGTCTGACCCGTATCAGCTACAGATTTTCCTCTCTTTTGAGTTACAGAACTCTCCAGCACTTTATCAAACTGAAAAGAGACATTCGATGACGAAGTTTCATCATTACTAATTTGGATGCTAAAAAAAAAAAAAAAATGGAAATAGCCCTAGCCTGTTTAGCTCAGTGGATAGAGCGTCGTCCTGCAGACTAAAGGGTCCCGGATTTGGTTCTGGTCAGGGCCAGTAGGGGGTGTGCAGGAGGTGACTGATCAATGTTTCTCTCTCATCGATGTTTCTGACTCTCTGTCCCTCTCCCTTCCTCTCTGTGAAAAGTCAATAAATATATTTAAGAAGGAAAAAAAAAAGGAAATAGCAGCACAATGCTTTGTTTTCCTTTTGCATTTAAAATAAGTGGGCTCCAATCCAATCAATGATCTTCTTCATGAACTAAATCGTCTTTGACATCAGTATTTCACATGAGGGAGAACCATGGTTCAGAGAAGATTTTTAGAAGGTTGATTGTTCCCACATGGTGTCTGTGAACTGCCTGACTTTTAAAAAATATTGAGACCTCATGTGAAGAGGGTAGAGTCAGCCACACCTCCCAGGTATGGCTCACGGTCATCGGTTTAGCAGAGCTGTCTCTTGTTTAATTTATTTATTGAGACATTTTTATCCTCACCTCCCAATCCTATTTCCTTCTCCCACAGGCAATGATTCTAACACATTTGATATACGTGTTCTTGAATTTATAGTAAATTCAATTCTTAGACCAGTTCTTATATTTACAGCTATAAATACCAAGTCATTTTGTGTGTGTGTGTGTGTGTGTGTGTGTGTGTGTTTCAAAGATTAATTGTTTGGTAACTGATACTATGAACCTACTAGAGGCCCAGTGTACGAAATTCATGCACGTGGGGAGGGGTGGTGTCATTCAGCCCAGCCTGCTCCCTCACAAATCTGGGACCCCTTGAGGGATGTCTGACTCCTCATTTAGGCCCAATCTTACTTGGATCTGGCCTAAACAGGCAGTTGAACATCCCTCTCACAATCCAGGACTGCTGGCTCCCAACTGCTCACTTGCCTACCTTCCTGATTGCCCCTAACCACTTCTGCCTGCTAGCCTGATCACCCCCTAACCACTCCCCTGCCAGCCTGATTGATGCCTAACTGCTCCCCTGACAGCCTGTTTGCCCCTAAATGCCCTACCCTGTGTGCTTGGTCACCCCTAACTGCCCTCCCCTGCAGGCTTGGTCACCCCTATCTGCCCTCTCCTGCAGGCCTGGGTACACCCCAACTGCCCTTCCCTGCAGGCCCAGTCACTCCCAGCTGCCCTCCCCTGCTGGCCTGATCACCCACAACTGCCCTCCTTTGCAGGCCTGGCCTCTCCCAACTACCCTCCCCTGCTGGTCATCCTGTGGTGGTCATCTTGTGTCCACATGGGGGCAGTCATCTTATGTGTTGTAATGATGGTCAATCTGCATATTAGTCTTTTATTAGATAGGATAGAGGCCTGGTGCATGGGTGGGGGCCAGCTGGTTTGCCCTGAAGGGTGTCCTGGATCAGGGTGGATGTTCCCTTGGGGCATGGCGTCGCCTGAGCCAGGGGCTTGTGGTGGTTTGCAGGCCGGCCACCCCTCTGGCGACCCAAGTGGAGGCCCTGGTATCTGGGATTTATTTATCTTCTACAATTGAAACTTTGTAGCCTGGAGCAGAGCCAAGCCTTCTGCTGGCACAGCCATTGAAACTTTGTTGCCTTAAACGGAGGCCTGGGCTGGCCAGGGTGTGCAGAAAGCTTGGCTTCCTCCATCGTCAGGGGCAACCCAAGCCTCTCTCCTGCTCTCTCTGTGGTGGTAGCCATCTTGATTGGGGATAATTTGCATACTCTCTCTGATTGGCTGGTGGGTGTGGCTGGTGGGCATGGCTGGTGGGTGTAGAGAAGGTATGGTCGATTTGCATATTACTTTTTTATTAGATAGGATATGTATTTCTGATCTTATTTGGAAGTTTAGACCCCTTAATGCAACAGCAGGCCTTATTCTATGAGGGACTAGGTATAAAATGGTTAGTCCCCCTCCCTAAGGAACGCACACTGAGATGTGTGTGTGTGTGTGTGTGTGTGTGTGTGTGTGCAGTCATGTACACCTGATAAAGGTCATCGTGGAGGGATGATTCATCTGGTGTGGGAGGGTCACTCACGGTGACGGGAGACAACAGGAGCAGCTGCCCTTCCGAGGAGGTGGGATGTGCGCTGGACCTCGGAGGGTCAGTGGGGACTTGGCAGGCAGGAGGCTGAGGGTGTGCTTCCCTCTCAGAAGCCAGGGAACGCAGGGGCTGTGGGCAGGAAGGAGCTGAGACATGGTGGGGGCGATCAGAGATGGGCAGCGAGGCGGGAAAGGAGGCTGGGGGAGAGGAAGGGAGGAGGTAGGAAGCCAGCCATCCTTCCCAGCAGAGGCTGCCCCTGAGCAGAGCGGTGCACATACAGGGAAGGGACGCGCAAGGTCTGTCAGTACATCCAGAAGAACTCTCCCCCGGCATGGGTGACATCTCATCCTGGCCCCAATCCCCTCTCCTGGGTCCCTCCCTTTCAGATGGCAGCTTAGGTTCTCGGAGCCCTGTCTCCGGTGTCCTGCCTGACACCAGAGCGTCCCAGGGCCAAGGACGCCGGCACACAAGAGCCGAATGCACGCAGCCCGGCAGCATGTTCAGCTGGGCCAGGGGCGGGAGCAAGGCCAGGCCCCGGGGGGAAGCGTGCGTTCTTCACTCATCACATGTCCACGGGCGCGTGACAGGTTCCCTCGACTCCGGAGAGGAACAAAGCAGCCCTCGGGCAGAGAGCCCTCTAAGGCGGAAGCCGGAATTTAGGGAAATTTATAATCTCCCCGGGGAAACGAGGCTTCGTCCTCTGGAGGGAGAAACACTTCTTTCTCATGAGCCTGTGGTTTCGGGATCTTCTGGACCTTCATTCCCCGTTGTCATTGGCGTAAGTAGCACTAGTCCTGCTCGGTACAGTTGGACTTGGTGCTGCTCCATTCCTAAGACATGGCTTATCAAGGCTCCAGCTGACTTCACCTGCGGCTGCCACGGTCGGCGCAATCCCTGGTTTCTAATTTCTTGGGTGGCAAAAGAAGAAAGGATGAAAATGCTCAGCATTTCACCCTCCTTAAAGCAACAGTCTCTAAGAATATCATCCATCCATCCATCCATCCATCCATCCGTCCATCCTTCCCATAGACATCTATGCAGCCTTCCTAGAGTTCACCACCAAACACACACCATTGAAAAGCCAGCTGCCTGTCTCATTACATCTTATAACATCACACTAGACAGTGACAGCAATGTTGCCACCACTAGACCGGTATAGAGGGGTGTTCTCTCTCCAGATGTGCGGCACTAGCCACGCATAGCAGCTGTGCCAAAAAGGACCTGTGTTTTGTTCATTTCCCTTAAGAACCTCTTGAGAGGCATCTTGGTGACAGTGTGACAAGACTAAAAAGGCATCTCCTACCCCTACGCCGTGGACAGAGTAAGCCCCATGTCTCCTGTACGCTCCACTGGGGTGCCCACGTCTCTAGCTCTTCTCCTTTGCAAGAGCCAGGGTGTACTCTTGGCTGCCTTTGCGAACACCTCAGGGTCTAGAATACAAAGGTCATCGTCCTGTCGCAGATAACAGCCTGGGGCCCAAACCAACTCGCCTACCAACTGGAGGGGAAGCTGTTTTACGGGAGGGGGAGGAAGGCAGAGAGAAGGAGAGCCATAGAGGGATTGATGCAGGTTAAATACGACTATTAAAAGGGAGACATTGGATTTGAGTGTCACTTAGGTATTCGCTAGTGTAAATTGAGTTATCACCTTTTTCTTTATTGAGAATGGGATAGGAGTGGGTGGCGTTGCAATTTATATTAGATGTAAACGGGATTCCACAGTTAAAAAAAAAAACAAAAAAAAAAATGCTTTCTTCTCTCCCGACCCCTAAGAACATGTAGAAATGCCAACCATTTATCTGAAAATCTCTTGACAGCAAGCAAGAAGACATGTGATGCACAGTAGTTAGCTCTTTGGATCTTTCAAACTTCCTCACTGTTCTTTAGCCAGCTAATATTTATTGATCCTCGTTCCTAGAGTAGCCAGATTTATTTCAGATCCATTCCTCGGCTGATGATGCTAATGCTTTAATTAATGAAGTCATTTCACAAATATCCCTTGAGCACTCAGGGGTGAGGATTGCCAGGATCTGCAGGCGTAGAAATAGTAAAGGGTGTTAGAGTTTGTGACTGTGCGAGGCTCGGGCACATAGGGGCTGATCAGCATTTGTTGCTCACTTTGAAATGTCCGGTGTATTTTACATGTACCATAGAAGTCACCGTCCACACGGGACACTTCTGCTAACGCTGGGGGGATACTGAGATAACAGGGGTCCAGTGGGGCTCTCCCAGATGAATTGGGAGGCTGGCTTTCCTGACAAGCAGAGTTTCTAGCTAGCTAGCATTCCTTCTTCTCAGCAGGTAAGATTTTGTTCAATACCTGAGTATCTGCCTGTAGTATTAACTGCAGCATATATTATTTACATCAACATCAAACACTGGCCCGGTCAGCATGGCTTTGTTGGTTGAGTGTCGACCTATGAACCAGGAGGTCACTGTTCGATTCCCCATCAGGGCACATGGCTGGGATGCAGGCTCAATTCCCAGTGTGAGGGTGCAGGAGGCAGCCAGTCAATGATTCTCTCTCATCATTGATGTTCCTCTCTCTCTCTCCCTCTCTCTTCCTCTCTGAAGTCAACGAAAAAATATTTTTAAAAAGTCCTGGGCTGGCTCTTTGCTCCTCTTCCATCCAGCACATTTCTAAGCTCTTTCCTGTCATGGAAGTTGATGCACTCAAGGGTAATGGCTGTTACCCCTTTGTACAGCTAACAGTACAAAGTCAAATGAAATTTTGGAATAGCTGTTGCTGTTTTTTCTTTTGTAATTCACATGATAGTTTCCTTCTCTTGGGGCAAATATCTAGAGAAAAAACGTCTTGTGGGAAGAACTGTTGAGTGCCTTTGGTATTCCCGCAGTTCATTTTTAAAGGAACTAATTCAATTTCTTCTAATGAGCGTAGCATCGAAGCCGCTTTAAAATGGGTAGCGCCACAAACCTGTGGGTTATTCTTGGACTCGCTACCTACTCCATGACTTCCTGCCAATATATTTGAAATTTGTTTCCCCAGCACATTTTATTGAGAAAACGATCTAATATGCATTTGCCACTCTACGGAAATTGTCCAAAATTTTGTTTCATAATTAGTGGGTGGGCCAGACATTGTTTAGTAGACGGATTGAGGAAAATCCGTTATTTTATCGAGCACTGCGTTCGAACGAAAATGAAAGCAGGGACGGTGGGTCAGGCACTCAAAATCACTTGCTCCGTGATTAGAGATCGTATGATTTGGGTCCTTTGTTGGATAATTATTTTAGGCTCCTAAGAGGACGGACTCTATATGCATAATTATTCTTATTCACATTCTAATAAGTGGAAGTTCTCAGCTTTGTACACGGTGTTCTTTCTCCGGCTCTGTAACATTATTACGTGCGAGAATCATAGTGGATGGTACAATATGAGACTCTCTTAGAGCCCATTTGCAAATGGTTTGCCTGAGAGAAGATCTTCTGCAGTACGTTTTGCTTACAACCGTGTCCAAGGTCTTTAGTTGTGCTTTTCTTTCCCACTTACCGAGAATTTATTTGAAAAACACATCCACCGCAGCAGCACCGGAGAGCTGAATGGTAACAATGAAGGGAAACGAGGACAATGAGGTAAACAGCTATTTCTGGCTTTTAGCTCCGAATGGGAATGAACAGAAGGAGAGGAGTCCCAGAGTCTGAGGGAAGAGGGGGGTGGAGGGGACCATAATTTGTAAATGTGACCAAAAGTGCAGAAAAGAGGTGGGGTGGCAATCTCTAAGGCAGTGGTTCTCAACCTTCCTAAGGCCGCGACCCTTGCATACAGTTCCTCATGTGGTGGTGACCCCCCAACCATGAAATTTTGCTACTGTTATGCATCGTGATGTAAATATCTGCATTTTCCGATGGTCTTAGGCGACCCCTATGAAAGGGTCGTTCAACCCCCAAAGGGGCCATGTCCCACAGGTTGAGAACCACTGCTCTAAGGGATTCTAGAGAGACTGTTGTTGTTGTTCTGTGTTAAACAAGGGAACGTTATTTTGATTCATTTAAGCATTTGGGTATCAGCCATGGTTTAGTTTTATCAGCAGTTCCTTAGTTTCTGTTTATTTTAGGGGACTCCATGCTCTGGTTAGACGCGTTATGTAAATTGTGGAACTGTAGTTATGAATAATGTACCGTATTTTCTAGCATAGAAAATGACTGGGCGTATAAGATGACCCCCAACTTTTCCAGTTAAAATATAGAGTTTGGGATATACTCGCCCTATAAGATGACACCCGGCGTATAAGATGACTCCCGACTTTTGAGAAGATTTTCCTGGGTTAAAAAGTTGTCTTAAATGCTGGAAAACATGGTACTCATTTATTCTGTCATCTAGTAAGTATTAGTTGGATACCTACTAGGAGCTTAAATTGTTATAGTTTCGGAGGTGTAGTTTCTTCTCTTGGTCAAAACAAGAGAAGATGGTGGCTTAGAGCAGAGGGTAGAACAGCAGGTGAGAAGTCATTGGATTCTGGAAATATTTCTAAGGAAGTGCCTATAGGACTCACTGATGGGTTAGAAGCATAGAGGAAAAGAAAAAGGAGAATTGTGGATAACTTTATTTTTTTTAAGCAACTGAGAGAATAGCATGTCAATTTCTGGGGTGAGGAAGAGTGTAGAAGGAGCCAGTTTGGGGTGTGGAAGAATCAAGCGCTTGGACATTTAAGTTTGAGATGCCTCTTAGCCATTCTATTATGAAGATATTTATAATGCGCATCTTACAGATAGAGAAAATGAGGCACAGAGAAGCCCAGAAACTCGCCCGAGATCATCTGGCTCCTGAGTGGTCAAGGTTTAAATTCAGGTCTTGCTCATGCTGGAGTTCGTTTTATCCACCACCATGCTGCCTCTTTCCATTCGGCTGAAACATGTGCCAAGAAAATAATGTATCTGGTTTTCAGCTCTTAATTATTTATCATTTCCCATTCTGCAAGATAATTTTCTGCATTTTTAAACATGGCTGATTTTTAAGGGGGAAAAAAGTCCTGTCATCGCATTATCCCAAATTCTACCATTCATCAGGATTATCATTGTTAGCATTACAAAATCGCTGCTGAGACACGGAGGAGCATATTCTGTGATGATGCCATTCATTCATTCATTTGCTCATTCATTCACTCGTTCGATGAGACCACAGAGTTCTTGCTACGGGCCGGGCTGGCAGAGGTGGAGGTGAGAGTGTATGGCACTTGCCCCTCTACTCACAGACCTCCCGGACTGAGGAAGGAGAGAGACCTGTGCACAGAATGTGCAGCGCATCGTGACCTGGTTTGATGGCGGTGCATACAAGATGTTGCAAGAGCACAGCTGATTGGATTGCTTTGGCGCCAAAGCAAGTGATATTGAAATGGGGTCTCGCAGACGGAGTTGAATTTGCCAAATGGAGAAGTGGCGGGAAAGCATTCCAAATACAGGAAGCAGCATGCTTTTGAAAACTGAGAAGAATAATTAGCATATTACGTTTTAGAAACCAGACATTTGACGTTAAACATCAGATACAAGGACACCATGAGGAAAACTTGCAAACTACATGGAAGGACATAAAAGACTGAAGTCGTTGGAGAGAGCTACTAATGCTCTTGGATGGTCTGGCACAATGTTGTAAAAAAATGTTCATTCTCTTTAAATATCTTCACAGAGGAAGTAAAATTCCAACTAAGATGTCAACAGAATATTTTCTTCGAGACACGGAAAAATTAAACTATTATTGATTTTGTAAAGCAAACAATGAAATTCTGCAAAAGAAGTGTCATCAGCCTTACCTGGTTTGGCTCACTGGATAGAGAGTCAGCCTGAGGACTGAAGGGTCCCGGGTTCAATTCCAGTCAAGGGCATGTGCCTGGGTTGCAGGCTCAATCCCCAGTAAGGGGACATGCAGGAGGCAGCCAATCAATGATTCTCTCTTATCGTTGATGTTTCTCTCTCTCCAACTCCCTTCCTCTCTGAAATCAGTAATATATCTATATCTATATCTATATATCTATATCTATATCTATATCTATATCTATATCTATATCTATATATATTAAAAAACACCCCCCCTTTTTTTAAAGAAGTGTAATCAAAGGAGATTAGCCCTATGTAATATATTTTTTAAATATATATTTTATTGATTTTTTTATAGAGAGGAAGGGAGAGGGATAGAGAGTTAGAAACATCGATGAGAGAGAGACATCGATCAGCCGCCTCCTGCACGCCCCCCACTGGGGATGTGCCCACAACCAAGGTACATGCCCTTGACCGGAATCGAACCTGGGACCTTTCAGTCCGCAAACCGACGCTCTATCCACTGAGCCACACCGGTTTCAGCAACCTTATGTAACATTAAAACACAATCTGAAACTGTGTTGCTGGGGCCTCTGATCGATCGCCTCTCCACCGCCCACCTGCCCGGCCCCTGGCCTCTGAACTGCTTTGGCCAGAGGCTCTTTACCGCAGAGGGACTGATCCCAGGGTACAATTTAGAAAACTAATTCACAGCTAAAAAGCTAAAACTGATTTTTCAACCCTTACAGCTATAATCTCACTGTCCAGGGAAACTCTTTTGATATAAAAGAGCAACCCATAATCATAAAAGTGTAATATGCTAATTAGATCAGATGGAGCCGGGGCTGCCTGGGAAGTGCAGGTCCTGGGTGCCAGAGGGAAGCCAGTGCCGGCAGCCGGGGAAGGAAGGTAGACTCCTGCACGAACTTTGTGCACCGGCCTCCAGTCTAACCGTAAAGTTCATTCCAACAGCAATCGAAATAATACCAATGAAAATGAAAGGTCTCCCTCCCTTGAAGTAACACTATCCTCAGTTTCAGAGATTCACTTCAAGAACAAAGTTATTTGTATACACAGACACTAAAATCAATCCGTTTATTACCTATAAAACGACTACCTACTTAATTACTTACTTAAAAAAAAACAACACCCACACACAACACATGGCTACCCCGGCCATGGGGCTCAGTTGGTTGGGGTGTCATCCATACATAAAAGGTTGCGGGTTGGATCCCCATTGGGGGCATATCCTGGAAGTGGCCCATCAATACTTCATTCTCACATTGCTGTTTCTCTCTCTCTCTTACTCTCTCTTTCAAAATAAAAACCCAAACAAAACATATCCTCCAGTTAAAAAAAAAAAGCGGAAGAATCACATTGCCCTTTTTACATACCGTGTCTTGCGATCTTTCCATGTTAGCACAGACAGACACAGCTTATTTTGTAAGACTGTATAGTGCCCGAGCATGAGGTGGCAACTACACCCGATTTAATCGTCCTTGACTGGTTGATACTCTGTTTGCTTTGCTGGTCAGCGCTGCACTGAGCATGTTCGTGCTGAGATTTTTAGGGCGCAGCCGCCCACGTTAGACTGTAATTTTCAGTGAGGGTTCACCGATGTCTCGGAGAAAATGGTCAGGGAACCCCGTCCAGAGAACATGTCAAAGCTTCTCTGTGGCGGGCTTGGCTGGGCCTCTCCTGCCTGCCTCTGCCCAGCCAGGAACATGCTTATTTCTGTAGCTCTGCAGCGGGAGAAAATGGCACAGAAGTTCCCTTCATGTCTGCCAAGAGATGGACCACTTCCAGCCAGAGGGGGACAGATATGTCCTCTCACTTCCTCTGAAGCCAACCTCATGGCCTGTTACGGGATCAAGCTTCTCTTGATGGATCCACTGTATTTAGGACTAGAGATTCACAAAATAGTCCGGAGCTGAGATACAGTATTTCCCAAAGGCTGAGTTATTTATTCTTATTCACGGCGACTTGTTGCCATCAGTTAAAAACAAGACAAAACCGGAGCCCAGCCAGGGTGACTCAGTGGTTGAGCGTCACCCTGGGAACCAGGAGGTCGAGGTTTGATTCCCAGTCAGGGCACAGGCCTGGGTTGCAGGCTCCATCCCAGTAGAGGGTGTGCAGGAGGCAGCCGATCAATGATTTTCCTTTGTCTTTGATGTTTCTGTATCTCTCTCCCTCTCCCTTCCTCTTAGAAATCAATAAAAATAACATATTTTTTGCCGGAACCGGGGTGGCTCAGTGGATAGAGCGTCGGCCTGTGGACTGAAGGGTCCCGGGTTCGATTCCGGTCAAGGATATGTGCCATGGTGGTGGGCACATCCCCAGTGGGGGGCGTGCAGGAGGCAGCTGATCGATGTCTCCTCCTCATCGATGTTTCTAGCTCTCTCTCCCTCTCCCTCCTCTCTGTAAAAAATCAATAATATATATATATATATATTTAAAAAAAATATATATATATTTTAAAAAAACCTGAAAATTGGTTCTTTTTCTGTTGAGTCCAAGAGCCCGTATTCTAAAACAATGAAAATGCCAGCGGGCCCTCTCGGGAGGAGGGGTTGGGTGAGGAGGTGGGAAACTTGGACTCTCTCTGGAGTGCGGCCCTGGGCACACCCCACAGCAGCCCCTCTTCTGAGATCCCCATTCCCTCTTCCCATCTCTTTCCCAGATGATCTCCAAAGACTCTCCACTTGTCCCCACCCTGAAACTGAAACTGACTTCCCAGGTGAGGTGACTCAGTGTTACTCTGACCAAATTCCTGAATGTCGACCTCTTGGCTGGGGTTTCCGCCGGCGGGAGCGGAGATGGGCAGCATGTCCTGTCACGTTACCTGGGCACAGGGGGTGGGAGGATGCTGGCTGCCCCCTCCGGCCACGGCCCTCGCATTTGAGGCCGTTTGTCTAAATCTGTCTCCTAGACTTTCTCGGGGTGTGGCGTTCTGCTTTTGCCAGATGTGACTCCTGCTTCACTGGGAGGCCTGGTACATTTCCGAGAAATCCGTGATGGCTTGGGTGTTCTCAAGCCAACAAACATGAAACTCCTCCCGAAGCGGGTTGCTGAATTCCATTTTTCATGACATGTACAGTGGTACCTCGAGATACGAGTTTAATTCGTTCCGTAACCTTGAGGCGTGGGAAACTGAGATGCTCGAGTCGCGGTAAACTGGTGGGTCGTGTGCAGCCGGCCGATCCCCGCGATGACTCCATCTCAAATGTTGCTCGTATTTCAAAGCAAAAATCGCTCGCTCGACGGCTCGTATCTCAAAAATCTCGTATGTTAGGGCACTCGTATCTCGAGGTACCACTGTATAACTTTCTGGTCGAGGACCCCACAGCTGACACTAACCGTGAGCCCATTTTGCTCTCGGAAAGGGTCAGATGATCGTCATGAGGTTTGTGGGTTTAATTTATTTGGAAGCATTGACTGATAATGCTTAGTGTAAGAACATCAGCTCTAATTTATAAGGGGATTTCAATGCCAACTTTTGTATGGAGTCAAAAGAACTAGGAAAATGTCAATATCTTCCCCCCTTCTCCCCTTATGTCTCTTCCTGTTGTTTCTGGAAACAAAATATCAAACATTTATTTGGAGAAGAGGAAATGCAACTGCGAGAGATGAGGATTATCTACTTGAGTATTCACTCAGAGGAGCTATATCATAGATTATGTAGTTCTTGGACTTTCAGGAAAGTGTTAGTAACTGAGAACTTTTTTCTCTTCCTTTTTTCTTTTTCTTTTTCTTTTTTTGGTTAATTTGAAGATATTTTCCCATTAATTTTTAGAGAGAGTGAAAGGGAGGGGAAGAGACATAAAGAGAGGAACATCAATGTGAGAGAGACCCGTCAATTTGAGCCTGCCTCCTGCAACCGAGGTACCTGCCCTTGACTGAAATCAACCCGCCACCCTTCAGTCCTGGGGCCGAGGCTGTGTCCACTGAGCCATACTAACCGGGGCTCTTTCTCTTCCTTTTGTTGAAATTGGTAGGTAAGTCAGGTTCCCCATCAAGCGCTGCAGTCTTTGGAATCATGGGGGCCAAATTATGCCACGTCTTTCCCAGGAAGCGGGAAAGGGAAGTATTGATAGGGAAATATTGATAGGGAAATATTGATAGGGAAGCCGGGAAAAGGCCTGACACACCCACTGGCTGTTGGTCACCGTGGCACACCGACTTCTACTTCTGTATTCCCCGCTGCGGAATAAAATATCCCTCGTGGAATTGGTGTTGGCGTGCTAAATGTCATCTATACAATACGACTTTAATGCCTGTTAGGGTAACATTTTCTTTGAAACATTATTTTACTATCTTATTGACTGGGGCGCATAAAAGGGATGACAGTGGGTGGAAATTTATTTCATTAATAGGATGTTAATGGACGGACGTTTTATAGAACATTGTTCTCATCTGGAATGCACTTTGAAATTTAGTAGCGTGCTTATGGAGGTTATGAATATATCTACCCTCCGGTTTGTGCAAAGTGTTATCAACAACACTTTTACTTCCCCAAGCTGTCTCTTCTCAAATTTATTTCCTAGACTTTCTCTGGGTTTTGCATTCTGCTTAAACTAGATTACACACATATGGGATCTTCTGAAGAACACATTGGGATTTACTTCTTTAGAGGAATATGTTAATGATTTCATAAAGTTATGACCAAAGACCCTAGTGGGGGTAATTTGACAGGCTTGCCTTTATTTGGGGAGCATTATTCATGGATACTGTTACTCACCTGAGTAGTAGGAACAAGATCTTAGTCAAATCTCAGGCAATAAATATTTATGGTCTTAAAAGCAGTAGCTACAGCAGTGCCAAAACCAGATTTTTAACAATGCCTGCCGCCCTAGCCGGTTTGGCTCAGTGGATAGAGTGTTGGCCTGCGGACCAAAGGGTCCCGGTTCAATTCCAATCAAGGGCATGTACCTTGGTTGCAAGCTTCTCCCTGACCTGGGCCCTGGTCAGGGCACATGCAGGAGGCAACCAAGGGATGTGTCTCTCTCACATCGCTGTCTCTCTCTGTCTTCCCCTCTCTCTTCCGCTCTCTCTAAAAGTCAATGGGAAAATATCCTCGGGTGAGGATTTAAAAAAAGAGAAAAAGCCGGAGGAGAGAAAACAAGTCAGATGTGGAGTGAGAAAACCCTTGTCAGAGAGAACAGCCGTGACGCTCCTGAGTCAGGAATGCGGTTGGAGTGTTTCAGGCACCCTGAGGCTCAGAGGGAGGGGGGTCAGAGGGAAGCTGCGGGTTTGGGGGGGCAGTCTGAGGATTGGGCCTGAGTGGTCCTATGAACGGAAATAAGGACTTGGGCTTTCGCTCTGAGTGAGATGGGAACCACCGGATAGTGTTGAGTAGATAAATGCACTTTTGCTAAATGTTGGCCTGAACTGAATACACCTTTAAAAATTTATTTATTTATTTATTTATTTATTAGAAAAGGAAGGGGGTGGGAGAGAGAGACATCAATTTATTGTTTCACTTATTTATGCATTCATTAGTTGATTCTTTTTAAAAAAATATTTTATTGATTTTTTTTTTACAGAGAGGAAGAGAGAGGGATAGAGAGTTAGAAACATTGATGAGAGACCTCGATCAGCTGCCTCTTGCACGCCCCCTACTGGGGATGCGCCCGCAACCCAGGTACATGCCCTTGACCGGAATCGAACCTGGGACCTTTCAGTCCACAGTCCAATGCTTTATCCACGGAGCCAAACCGGTTTCGGCTGAATACACCTTTAAAGAAAACATGAAGAGCCCTGATCTGTGGCTTTGGCTTGTTTATTGACACAGTATTTGGCCATCCTTGGGTTTGTGGTGTGTGTGTGTGTGTCTGTGTGTGTGTGTGTGTGTGTGTGTGCGTGTGCAGGCATGTGCACCTGTGTGCAGGGCCAGGACGAGGTGAGGGGAAGAAGAGACCACCCTGAGAGTGAGGTCTCCTTAGCTTTTGCCCCCCAGGCGCCTCACGCCCCTCACTGCCCTGCGCATGCGTGCGTGCTGTTTCCATCCGTGAATAGCCATGAAGAAAGCTTAGCTCTGGCTCCTGTTACTATTTGTGGCGAGCGGACAAACTGTGCGGCCCGGGCCGCAGATCGCTTACACTGTCGGGGCGAGAAAGAAGCCGGCGTGGCCAGCAGCTAAGCGGCGGTCATTGCCTAACCCTCGGCTTAGAGCAGGTGGCATCACCGGAGAGAGGGGGGTGGGGGCCCTAAGGCAGGAACCCCCTTCCTGCTGTGGATTCGGAAAGGAAACGCTGTCACACGAGATAGCACCCCGGGAAGGGTGGGACTCGGCTTAGAGATCGAGATGCCCGAGGAGAAATCATGGTCTTCCCACAACTGTGGGCACGCCACATCCGGGAAACTGTTCATCCCAGACTCGTGTTTGAGAGAGCATCCAGCCCCCCGGGACCCAGGTCACTGCTGCCGTCCCTGCCTGGCCTTCTGTGATACGCACTGGGTTGTGGCAGGTTTTTTGGAAGCCGCTGAGGAGGAGGGAAGAGATGGATTGATTGCACACGCGCACACTTTGAGCAGAGGCAGCTGGGCACACGCAGGACCCCCAGAGGCCAGGGCCCGCGTGGAAACCTGCAGAGCTGGTATTTTCATCTTCTTTGTATCTGTCTCCGTATATCTGACGGTAGAAATGTCATTTCACAGTCGAACCGCACTTTTCTTTCTGGATCGCACGTACACTGAGTGGCCAGGTGATGATGATCTCTGAAGGCATAATCATCTGGCCACTCAGTGTATATTCTATAGAATAAAAGGCTGATATGCAAATTGTCCCCTCAACCAGGAGTTCGACTAGCAGGCAGGCTGGCCAACCTCCCATGTCCCCTACCCCTGACCTGGCTGGCCGGACCTCACCCATGCACGAATTCATGCACCAGGCCTCTATTCATGCACACACACTTTCTCTCTCTCTCTCTCTCTCTCTCTCTCTCTCTCTCTCTCTCTCTCTCTCTCTCTCTCACACACACACACACACACACACACACTGAGTGGCCAGCTGATTATGCGTTCAGAGATCATAATCATCTGGCCACTCGGTGTATATAGATTGCAGAGTGCAAGCTGGCCAACCGAAGACAGTCTCTGTTCCCATGCCTGTTTGCCACGTGTATGCTTGCTAAGAACCGAAAGAAGCAGATACATAAAGGGTAACGCACATATAGCAGCCCAAGACGCCACACTTAGCTCACGGTTCCTGCGACAAGGGGGATTCTCCCAGCACAGGACTTCGCATAGCTCTCCCAGGTTTTCCTCATCCTTCGGCAGTTGGGCAGTTCCAGGGGGACTGGGTCCTGTGACGTGCGGTCGGGGTCTAATGAAGCCTTTGAAGTAATTACTTCCCGGTAATGCTCTTCCTTGATTTCGAGACTGTAAAGACGGCAGCCACAGCGGTAAAGCGGGCCATGTGTACCAATGGGCAGCTGTTAGCACTATCACTCCTCTCCCCTGTTCCTCCCCTCGATGGGTCTCTCTGCCTAGTAATTTCCCACAGATTGGCCTGGATGGTGGGGCTCCTTCATCAGAAAGCTTTCCCCACACCCTTGCCCCTTTAATTACCTTCAGATTCCACTGCCGTTGCCTTTGGGCCTCTGTGTGGATAAGTACCAGGATGTTTTTAATACCCTTGGAGCAATGGTTTTCAACCTTTCTAATGCCTTGACCCTTTAATACAATTCCTCATGTTGTGGTGACCCCCAGCCATAAAATTATTTCCGTTGCTACTTCATAACTGTAATTTTGCTACTGTTATGAACTGTAATGTAAATATCTGATAGGCAGGATGTATTTTCATTGTTACAAATTGAACATAATCAAAGCATAGGGATTAATCACAAAAACAATCTGTAATTATAGATTGTGAAATAATTATTTCTAATTACAAATAAATGAAATTGTGTCTTGAATCGTGGTGTAGCATGGGCAACAGTCTTTATATGACAACAGTAAACTACATGGCTACACTTTGCTACACCGAGGAGCGGTGTGTTGGTTCTTAAGACCATGGGAAATAGGTGTTTTCCAATAGTCTTAGGCGACCCCTGTGAAAGGGTCGTTTGACCCCCAAAGGGATCGCGACCCACAGGTTGAGAACCGCTGCCTTGGAGGAAAGAGTAGGCCGAGTGTATGCACTGACAGGGCGGAGAGACAGGCACACTCGGTGGAAGTGACTTCCGGTGGATTCATTTTCCACAGCGGGATGGCAAGATCGCCGGGGTCCCCTCTGTGGGGGGCTTCCGGCCCTGCCCCCTCCCCCGGCTCTGAGTGCCCTTCAGATTCCCCTCCTCTCCCGTGTTCAAGACTTGTTAGGATCCCAGCAGCCCACTTCGCGCTTTTGTCTTTGAAACCATTGCTTTGAAACACAACTGTGTTTTTGACTCTGTTTCCACCCGGAAGACCCTTTTCCTTGTGAATTTCTGACAAAATGGTTCCTATTTTTTAAGGTCCATCTTAGGTGCTGTGATGACTGTGTGAGAGGGGGTGGAGGAAGCACTACTTTTTTGGAGCCTCTTCTCTTGAGTAATAATTTTCTTAGCATTATAGAGACGTACATGCTTGTTTTATGTATTTATTTTAAAGTATATTTTATTGATTTTTTTACAGAGAGGAAGGGAGAGGGATAGAGAGTTAGAAACATCGATGAGAGAGAGACATCGATCAGCTGCCTCCTGCACGCCCCCTACTGGAGATGTGCCCGCAACCAAGGTACATGCCCTTGACCCACATCGAACCTGAGACCTTTCAGTCTGTAGGCTGACACTCTATCCACTGAGCCAAACCGGTTTCGGCCATACATGCTTGTTTTAATTGTATTCCTTGTACTTAGGAAACATTTCTCTCTTTTTGTTTTGTTAATCCTCACCTGAGGATAGCTTTTCATTGATTTTTAGAGACAGTAGAAGAGAGAAGGAAAGACAGAGAGAACTATCGATGTGAGAGAAACACATCGATTGGCTGCCTCCTACACAAGCCCCCACCGGGACCCAGGCTGGGAGGAGCCTGCAACCAAGGAACCTGCCCTTGACTGGAATCGACCTGGGACACTTTGGTCCACAGGCCTAAGCTCTAACCACTGAGCCAAACCAGCTGGGGCGAGGGAAGCAATTTTGTCAGGTGCCATTGATGGAGGCCTCACTATGCGCTGGGCAGTGAGAGGCAGGGTAGCCGGGCAGTAAGAATAGTCCAGAACCTGATGCCTGGGTTCACACCCCAGCACTGCCACTCCCCGCTGGGGAACCCCGGGCACATGCCCTCACTGCCCTGCCTGTTTCCACACAGGCAGCGAGTTTCTCACAGGGTTGTGGAGAGAATTGCATGTGGTCACACAGTGCTTGGCAGATGATAAACACCCAGTTAACACTGGCAGCTGCTGTTTGCAAATACAACACTGTTTTACCCTGACAAACACTCTGAGGGGTGTGCTGGCCCTATTTATAAGATGAGGTGAGTAAGTCTCAGCGAAGTCAAGCCACTGGCCCAAGGTCACCCCGAGGGGAAATGACAGAGCTGGGGTTCAGACCTTGGGCTCTTTGCCCTGACCAGGAATCGAACCATGACCTCCCGATTCATAGGTTGATGCTCAACCACTGCGCCACACTGGCCAGACCAGACATAATCTTAAAGGTGGGCAGGATCAGGTAGGGCCAGGTCGTTAGTAATAGTGCTGGAGAGTGAAATCGATGACTCTTGGTTGAGATGTAGCAGTGTGACGCTAAAGCACTCGACAAGAATTTTATGGACGGACTAGCAGCCCTGTGCACGAATTCGTGTGCCAGTAGCTCGCCAATAGCTCCATGCTGCCCCGCCCTCCTATAGTCCCTCCCCCCAGCCCTCCCTCTTAGCTTGTTGCCCTGCCCCCTCCTGTAGCTCTCCAGCACCACTTGTAGCTCACCACCCCACCCTCCTGCTGATCCGTGATCTGGTGCAGTCGGTTGTTACACCGTGACGACCATTCGCATATTACATCTTTATTATGTAGGATGAACTGAGGGCATGGTCAGCGAAAACACATGTTCTAATTACCCTAATGCTTTTCCCGTCATTTCGACGTTACACAGAAGCGCGTGATCATCCCCTATGTCTTTGAACGAGATTCTAACACTGGAATCATGTTTCTGTGCAGCCATGTCTGAGAACACCGGTGCCTTGCTCAGTAAGCTTCTTTCTAAATCCAAAGTTCAGCGGGATTTCCATCCAGACATCTGCGAGCCCGGGTTGGCACGTTAGCGCAAAAGATGCATAAATGCAGATGCAAACCCAGTTCCTCCAGGACCTGCCAGCCAGGGAGCAGAAACGAGGGCAAGTCAGGTGTGTGCCAATGCTGCTGGCTCAGTAGCCTTGCGGGAAACATCGGGAGAACTCAGCATTTTCCTCCCGGAGAGTGTGGTGGAGCCCAGAAAGGGTCTCATTAGTCTGCGAAGAACCTGGCATTTCGAGTGTAAGCTTCTCACTGGCCCCTGCGCACAATCTACAGCTGACCCTGGAAATAACGCCAGAGTTAGGGTGCAGTTGGAAATCCATGTAGAGCCGAGACCAGTTTGGCTCAGTGGATAGAGCGTCGGCCTGCAGACTGAAGGGTCCCGGGTTCGATTCCGGTCAAGGGCATGTACCTTGGTTGAGGGCACATCCCCAGTCGGGGGTGTGCAGGAGGCGGCTGATCGATGTCTCTCTCTCATCGATGTTTCTGGCTCTCTATTCCTCTCCCTTCCTCTCTGTAAAATATCAATAAGATATATTTAAAAAAAAATCCATGTAGAACTTTTGGCTCCCCCCAAAACCTAGCTAATAATCGCCTACTGTTGACCCAGAGCCTTACTGATAACAAATAATGGATTAATACATATTTTGTATGTTATACATAGGGTGTGCACACGCATTTTGAATAAGGACAGAGGCAGTGTTCATTAAAATACATTTCATTTTCAAACTTGAGCTGTGAGCTGTTAGAGTGTGTATACTTTTCTTTTTAGGACACCCTTATGTTGTATGCTGTCTTCTTACAATAAAGTAAGCAAGAGAATAGAAAAGGTTGTTGAAATCAGGAGGCAGGGAAACTACATACTATTCGGTACTGCATGTATTTATTGGGAAAACAACAACCTGCATGTAACTGGAGCCGTGCAGTTCAAACCCGTGTTGTTGAGGGACAACTGTACTTCTCAGCCGCGGCCCACAGACTGCTCCCGCCAGGCCCTGCGCCCACGGCTCTGCGTGCGTTCATTGGCTGTGCAGGAGGGAATGCTCCCAGCCACTAGATGGGGTAGGCAGGAGCAGGTCCGTTTTATTTAAATGTATTCTATTGATTTTTTACAGAGAGGAAGGAAGAGGGTCAGAGAGCTAGAAACATCGATGAGAGAGAGAAGCATCCATCAGCCGCCTCCTGCACGCCCTCCACTGGGGATGTGCCCACAACCAAGGTACATGCCCTTGACCGGAATCGAACCTGGGACCTTTTAGTCCACAGGCCGACGATGCTCTATCCGCTGAGCCACACCGGTTTCTGCGAGCATGTCTGTTTTAGAGGCGAAGAAACAGAGCCCCTGAGATTGCAGACTCACAGCGCTCGCTATGAAGTGGCCTTTCTCGGGATCCCTCAGGGATTCAACGCGTATTTCATGTGAACCACGCAGGTTTCAGGCGCCGTGCCGGGCGGCAGCATGGACAGCACAGCTAGGGCTTCCATTCTCCAGTTTGTGACACTGGGGGGCCGGGGGAGAGGGAGGCCACAGAGACACAGAAACGATACCGGCTCCGAGGAAAGGAAACCAGAAACTCGAAGGGAATGACTGGCGGGTGGGCGGGCATCCGTGAGGTGCCGGGGAAGCCGTTTCGTTTCGAGAAGGAACCTTGGAACTGAGATCAGAATGAAGAGCAGGCGCAGCCACCTGAAGGCTATGAGGACCGGGGTCCCAGGTCGAGGTCACAGGCCGAGGGAACGCAGGGGAGCCGGTGTGTTTCAGAGAGGAGGTCCCCGGGGCGGGAATGACATCCGAGAGGAAGCTGGAGGGGGCCAGCCCAGGCAGGGCTGGTCTGGTCTGTGGCAGTGAGAGTCTGGTTTTATTCTCGCAGAAATAAAAACTCGCTGGAGGCTTTTTCACCGGCTCAAAGTCACTGAATCGGGAAGTTTTTTTTTTTTTTTTTTCCATATTCAACGTGCTGCTCTGGATGTTTTCCTCGAAGAAAGAAGCAGGTGCAGTGGAGCATGCAGAACGCACTGTTTTTGTTTTGTTTTGCTGGTAAACGGTTGGAAATCAACTCAAATAATGCAATGATGGGACACAAAGAAAAACGGTCTCTCTCCACGCGTCTTGCGTGTGGGAACAAAAGACAGCTGTTAGGAGAGTACTGAGGCATTTTGTCATTAACAAATTGATTGTTTTATTTAAAATTCAACACAGCAATTATAGAATATTCAGAGGGATTTACAAAATAACGAGGGTTTTTTTTGAGCGGGGGCACGATGCTATCTGACTCACATCCTTTTTTTGAAATATGTTTTTATTGATTTCAGAGAGGAAGGGAGAGGGAGAGAGAGAAACATCAATGAGAGAGAATCAGGGATCAGCTGCCTCCTGCACGCCCCCTACTGGGGATCAAGCGCAACCCAGGCATGCGCCCTTAACGGGAATCAAACCTGGGACCCTTCCGTCTGCAGGCCAGTGCTCTGTCCACTGAGCCACACCAGCCAGGGCTTGACTCACACCTTAAGGCTTCACGGTGAGGACAGTCAGCTACAGGCTGGCAAGAGAGAGAGCAGAGAGGAACCTTTCTGGTGATAAAGGGGAAAAAGGACGTGGCTCAGAGGCTGGCAGCCCAGCAGAGGGAAGACCAGCAGACAGATTCCTGGAACCGTGTTTGACGGGGAGTTGCCGGGAATTGCTGATGGAATGGAGATAGGTTCTGAGGGCGAGAGAGTGGGGGAGGTGGGGTGGGGTGGGGAGGGGACCGGGAGAGTCTTTAGCTTACCGTCCTTGAGGCATGACTTAGCCTGTTTGAGCTGCTGTAACGAAATGCCACACTCTGGGGTGGGGGAGGGGGGCGTTATACATGGAAATGTGTGGCCGGACTTCTGGAGGCTGGGAAGTCCAAGGTCAAGGTCCCGGCCTGGGTCACGTTTTGGTTGCGGGGCCTCTCCCTGCTTCTAGCTGCCGCTGCCGGGCTGTGTCCTTACCTGGTGGAAGGGAGCTCTCGGGGTGTCTTCTCTGAGAGCGCTAAATCCATTCATGAGGGCGCCAACCTCATCACCTCCCAAAGCCCCACCTACTCATACTGTCACCTTTGGGGGTTACATTTTTTTTTAAAGCATTTATTCATTTGAGGGAGGGAAGGAGGAAAGGGGAAGAGAGAAAGAGAGAGAGAGAGAGATTTTAATGCAAGAAACATCGATTGGTTGCCTCCTGCTGAACCCTCAACCTGGGCAGGTGGGACCCGGCTGGGAATCAAGCTGGAGACCTTTTTGGTGCACGATGCTCAGCCAACTGAGCCGCACTGGCCTGAGCTGGGGGTTATGATTCGAACCTGTAAATTTGGTGGGGACACACACATTCAGACTACGGCAAGGTCGATACTACTATGACCCCATTCAAAGAGATAAAGAAACGGAGGCAGTGTGACATTCACTGACTGGCTCCAAGGTACCGAATCAGGAAGATACGGTTTTTCATATCCAGCTTGCTGCTCTGGATGTTTTACTTGCGGAAGCAGACAATGGGTAGCATGTGGAATATGCTATTTTCACTCTGTTTTGCTTGTAAATGGTTGGAAATAAACTCAAGTAATGTAGTGATGAGACACAAAGGGAAATTGGATCTCGCCACAAAATTTTGTTTTATTTTTTGATGGAATGAAAAACCGTTGTTAGGTTACTTGAGCATTTGGCAATTAACTAGTTGCTTTTGTAATATTTAAAATTAAATAAAGTTATAAAATAAAATTATAAAACATTCAGGAGGCTTCAGAAGACACTTAGGAGAGCCTTCGATAATGCCAAATATACAATTGAGTACTTTTTATCTGTCTTAGAGCATTCATATTCCAGAGAATGGAATCAGCTTGAGAGAAGCTTGCGTTCTACCAAAGTGAGCAAAATCCACAAGAACTGAAGGGAGAAGCAATCTGCTTTGCCCTGAAGGAACCTAAATGTTCTTGTTACATGTGGAATGTCTACAAGTTAGGAGTAGGTTGTATGTTGTGTTTGATAAAAGAAAAGTAATTTTTTCCTACTGATACTCTGTGGTAGTTTTCTATAAACTACTTTTGATGTCTATGGAAACCTCTACAGGATTCTTTTCACGGTCACACAATATTGGCAGTGAGCGAACAGACCTTAATGGAAACACATATTGCCAGCATGTTCTCCTGAAAGGCTGTGTCATTTTAATTTTCCACGAACAGTTTGTGAAAGTGCCCTCACAGTCTCTGGGTTTTAAGTTAAAATAGTCTGTCAGTTTGCCTGGCTGGCGTGGCTCAGTGGTTGAACATCGACCTATGAACCAGGAGGTCAGGGTTCGATTCCCGGTCAGGGCACATGCCTAGATTGCAGGCTCGATCCCCAGTCATTGATGTTTCTATCTCTCTCTCCCTCTCCCTTCCTCTCTGAAATCAATAAAAATATATTAAAAAATAATAATAATCTGCCCATTATTCACGAATAAGAATCTGATGAGGGCCGAAACCGGTTTGGCTCAGTGGAGAGAGCGTCGGCCTGCGGACTGAAGGGTCCCAGGTTCAATTCCAGTCAAGGGCATGTATCTTGGTTGCGGGCACATCCCCAGTGGGGGGCGTGCGGGACGCAGCTGATCGATGTCTCTCTCTCTCTCTCTCATCGATGTTTCGGGATCTCTATCCCTCTCCCTTCCTCTCTGTAAAATAAAATAAAATTAAATATATATTTTAAAAAAAAGAATCTGATTAGGAATGATTCTGACCTTGCCTGATGTATTTCATGGTGGGGGGCTGGGGGAGGCGGGGCCAGAAGCCTGTCCCTCCATTTCTCTTCCTAGAGCTTTTAGCCTTTCTTCTGATGTATGTTGTCCAGATTCCTCCCCAGTTGCTGGCAGGCCTTTCTGTTTTAAATCCAGTGCTCCTTCATCACTTTAAAGGATTCATATCAAGAACCAGCCAGAGGAGGTGCTGGCCAGGAGGTTTCTTAGGGGGACTTGAAGGAACAAACCGGTGTCGTTAAGTGGCTTCAATGCGAAGGCAGCCTCGTCCTTGAGCTGCGGTCCAGCCGTCTCCTCAGGAAAACAGAACCTTCCTTATGTCAGAGGTCAGCGTCCCCCGGATTCCTGCCCAGGGGACTGGCCACTTCTAATCGGGGGAGCGCTCATTTTCCTGTAAATTGAGATTTGAGCCCGCAGCCACTTCCTTCCCTGAGCCACAGCTTTCCATTTCAATGAGTTCCCGAGGAGGGTGTGTAGGAGTGGGGGTGTAATCATGCCCAGATTTCCTCCTGGGTAGAATCAGAAAAATTCCCAGGGAAGTGGTGGGAGTTCCCTCGGGTTACTTATTTCTACAGTCCCCGGCAGAGTCCTATCACAGTGCCCCATGGAAACGGAGGAAAGGGGTAAAGCTACTGCGAAAAATCTCTGTCCATTTGTGTCAGTGCTCCTGCTTTGTTTTTTGTTTTTTAAAATATATTTTTATTGATTTTTTACAGAGAGGAAGGGAGAGGGATAGAGAGCTAGAAACATCGATGAGAGAGAAACATCGATCAGCTGCCTCCTGCACACCTCCCACTGGGGATGTGCCCGCCACCAAGGTACATGCCCTTGACCAGAATCAAACCTGGGACCTCTCAGTCTGCAGGCCGATGCTCTATCCACAGAGCCAAACCGGTTTTGGTTGTTTTTGTTTTTAAAATCCTCACACAAGGCTATGTTGTTATTGATTTTTGGAGAGAAGAAGGAGCAGAGAGAAAGGGAGGGAGGGAGGAAGGAAGAGAGACAGGGAAGGAGGAAGAAAGGGAGGGAGGAAGAAAGAGAAATGTGAGAGAGAAACATTGATAGGCTGTTTCCTATACGTTCCTGGCTGGGGATCGAACCTGGCACCTAGGTATGTGCCCTGACCAGGAATCAAATCCGCAGCCTTTTGGAGCCCAGGACGATGCTCCAACCCATGAAGCCACCTGGGCAGGGCCTGCTTTTCCTAGATGCGTGCATGCAAGACTTTAAAGTGCCTCTTCTTAAAAGGAGTTTTTAGTTACTAAGAACTAACAAAATAGGTATTATTAAAAGTTTAAGATACATACTAGCATTTGCCAGACAATTAAGAATCGCATAAAAGCTGAAGCCAGTTTGGCTCAGTGGATGGAGCCTCGGCCTGTGGACTGAGGAGTCCCGGGTTCGATTCCGGTCAAGGGCACGTACCTTGGTTGTGGGCACATCCCCAGTGGGGGGTGTGCAGGAGCCAGCTAATGGATGTTTCTCTCTCAATATTTCTAGCTCTCTATCTCTCTCCTTTCCTCTCTGTAAAAAATCCATAAAACATATATTTTTAAAAAGAATCACATAAATGTGTCTTAAACTGCCTACTGCACTGTGACAGACTCCCCATTTATTGGCCAGAAGCAGTGTTAAATCATCTGGTGACAGTCCTTCCTCTGTGGCCTGTGATTTGCACATTGTAGGCTCAGACTAAGACAAGAAGTTGGTGCTAGCAGGTTTGCCGTTACTTTAGAAATAGCTCTCCTTCTCCCACCTGGGAGTACCGAGCCCATCCATGGTGCTCAAGGCCAGTGAAATGGTTCTTTCTTTTTCCTTATTTTTTTCCCAAGAGAAATATACCCTCGCAGGAGAATACCTTGGCTGTGCTTCCTTAGCGCAGTAGGCTGTTCAGTTTATTTCCTAATGTTGAAGCAAGCACAGTTCGATTCTCGGTCAGGGCACATGCCCCGGGGTTGAGGGCTCAATCCCCAGTAGGGGGCGTGCAGGAGGCAGCCGATCAGTGATTCTCTCTCATTGATGTTTCTCTCTTTTCCTCTCTCTGAAATGAATTATAATAAAAAAAAAACATATTTAAAAAAATCAAAAAGGGGGGGATCGAGAGTGAAAAGAGGCTGGAGGTCAGAAGACTGGGAAAAGGGGTTCTCCCAAACTCTGAGCAGGGGCTGCGGTAAAAAAAAAAAAAAAA